>JALPQD010000311.1:0-600000 GCA_023101885.1 Typhlomys cinereus | reverse complement strand
CCAAATATGTAGGGGCGAACAGATATGTATAGAAATCCCACACTATGAAAATGTATATGATGTAAGAACTTTCCAGAGTCTCAAAACCAGCTATACTTCTTGAAATGAAAAGCATTTCTATTTAAACAGATATGGAAGAAAAGAAACTGATTTCTATTCATAAACACAACTCTGGATTTTCTTTGAAGTCTACTATTTCCAACCTTACCTATACTAAAATAATAACTTTCTTTGAAATGTGATGCGTTAAGGAATTATTGACTTTGGTTTTTGCTTTTCCAAGAAATTATAAAAGAAATTTCATGTGGGTTAACTTTCGGTAAAGTCACTATCTTTTCAGGAAGTCACCATTCAGACTTTAAGAGTGAAGAAAGATCTCTGATATCATTTATTCTAGTATCAACCCAATAACCACAGGTAAAGGGGAAGAGACAATATACACGGTAAAGCATTGACTGTAGAGACACCCAAACTTCAAATGGTACAAATGTTTCTTTATGATGTCAAAAGTATTTATTTAGAAAATATGCAAGCATTGCAAAATATGTCAGGGCCTTCCATGTGGTAAGTAACAATACACCCAGAGACACAGAAGATCTGAAGATCACAGAATGGCTGGGTGACAGTACCAAGCCACTTGACCCATTCCTTATTTGGAAATTGTTCAGTCAGTCATGCCACCTCTAGCACGGTGTTTAAATATTGCAGGTCCTAAGGTGTCACAGTACTTCTAGACTATGGCATGTTAGACTTCCTTCCAGGTTCTGCATTATCCTCTCTTGCAAAATGCTCTCTGGTGCCTCAAGGAGGACAGCACACTTCATAGCACAATAATGGCTCAGAGATTGGCTCAGAGAAGGTGTCAACATACCAGGCATCAGTGAATCCAAGAAGGTTTGCTTGTTTTAAATATATACATAATATATTGTATATTATGTAATTTTAATATTATATATGTTGTATATAATATATAATTATATTATATGTATTATATATTAATATATAATATATATTTAGATATATGTTATATATTTAGAGATACATATTATATATATATTTAGATTTTTTTATATTTTAGAGAGAGAGAGAGAGAAAGACAGAGAGACAGAGATAGTTTCATAGGTAAAAGTGCTTGCCACATAAGTCTGATTATCTGAGTTTGATCTCTTGAATTCACAAAGAGAACTGGATATAATGGCATGTGTTGGCAACTCCAGAGTAGACAGGAGAACCAGCTAGAAGCTCATGGTCCAGCTAACCTGTAGTTTGCTCCACGATGACAGAAATAACAAGAAACACTCTGTCTCAACAAGGTAGAAGGAAAATTGCAGTTTCCTGAATGTTGCCCTCTGACCTCCACACATTTATACTCTCTCTCTCTCTCTCTCTCTCTCTCTCTCTCTCTCTCTCTCTCTCATGCACGCATACACTTACTCAAATAAATAAAATTAAATTTTTTAAAGTCCCTAGACTAAAAACTATAAAGATACACATTCATGTTCCCAGAACAGGCCCAGGAAAAGATAACATTTTCTACAGACTTAACAACAAAGGGAAATGGGAAAATGGAAATGGGAAATGGGAAAAGGTCGAGCCCCTTAAGAAAGGTCATAGATTGGCAAGGCAAGGGTACATATTTGGAGGACAATCTATCTGAATTGAAAGACATTGAGAGCACAGGTTACAAAATGTTCTACACCATTTTTGACCTCTAAGCATATTTTCACACATTCAAGAATGTCTTTATACAACCTTCTTGATTAAGCCTTTCTATGAGTGACTCCAAATTTTATAAACTATAGAATATAAAAGCACTTCTGTACTTATTCTCAAAGTCCCATACATCAAGAGGAGGTAGAAGCAGTCTATGATGATTCCCGAATTCACTCTTGGTTCTACACATACACACACACACACACACACACACACACACACACACACACACACTTGAATAAATAAAAAAATAAAAATAAAAAAACTTTTGTTCCCCTTTCTACTCATACTGATGACCCTGGAGTTCCATGGATGGGGATGGTTTCTCAAGCACTACCGCAGCGTCACATCAGTACCAATGACCAAGAGGCCTGAGTACCAAGATGCTCTTCAAACACTCAGAGGACACAGAAAGTGTCTTCTTCCTCGGGGGCTTCCTCATCTCTTTCTCAATGAGGGCCAGCCTGAAGACTTGGGATGGAATAAAAAGATTGTATGTATAAATCTGAGCCACAGCCAAATTCCTAAGAAGTGAGCCAGCACTGTGGCTGAGACCAAGCCCTGCCAGTGGAATCCAAAGGCCAGTGGTTGGCTTCTTGGCCCATTGAAACGGATGGTGAATGCTTGGTGCCAAATACCTTCACCAGTGAACTTTCTGTTCATTCAGACAATCCGTGGACTTTAGGCATAAAAGCCCATGAGTTGGGTAAAGTTTCCTCCGCTTTACTTAGGAGGAAACTTAATGTCTTAGAAGTTAAATAAGTTGCCCTACATCACACAGCTTATAAAGGGTAGCCCAGTCTTCTCTATAGGATCAAGACAGTGATTTGAATGTGTCCATTCAGAGCCTCTACTAGCAACTATAAGATCATTAGTAAAGAAAAAGCAAGTGGTTTAACCATTTATACAGCCATTCTTCTTTGTTTTCATTATACTAAATGTCTGTATTATCCCCCTTCTGCAAGGAGTGAATTAGTAAAACACTAATTATTTATCTACTTACAGATATATTCTTTGCTCTAGAAACTAAAACATTTTCTCTTGTTTCCTCTTCTACCTGTAAAAGAAATACCATTCAAAATTAGTTCTACAGGTAACTCCATGATTACTAAACTAAGCAAACAGTTTACATTGAATTTTGCAAAATCAAATGTTCTGTTTAACCACAGATATCAGATGCCCACAGGGTCCCACCTGGGCACCATTCAGCTCTCTTCAGTGTCACTGCCTGGTTCTCATTGAGATTTGTCTTAAAATCCAAATATATTCTGTTCTGCTGTATTAATCACTGTGTAACTATCTGATTGCTTTAGTTAAAGTGGTCTAAAAAGACAAGCACCTCTCTGTTCACCACTTTTCATTTATCTTGGCTAAAAGTGTGAACAACAATAATACCTTGATATTAGACAGCTCCTTTCTTCCAAGAGGTTCAAAGTTCTCATGTTATGAGAACAGACAGAGAGGCAACATTTGGCAAGGAAAAACAAATGTTATTTGTTCCATATTAGAACACATAAAGTATATTTTATTTGATGTATGTCTTCTTCAAGAAAGGATTCGGTGTGGTTTAAGACAGAAAAGGGGGGAAAGAAACATAGACATTCCATACAGATGTACATGAATTTTGTCCTTGCTATAAGCTAGCTGATGGCTCTCAAGATTCTCACTCACCTATAAGAAAACAAGTAGGATCTACCTCATAATATTGTTCAAATAAAACAAGAGTTATATTGCAAACATTATGGGCTATAAGGTCTTCTAACACAATGCTAATTTGACATTTTCTGTGAGTGCCAATAGAGAGCTTCAAACAAGCCCATCTGCATGATTCATACCATCCTTTTCTGCCCGTGGTCAGCCTGTGCCTCTCGGTCCTTGTCCAGTGCATGAAACCCACCAGAATGATTATTGTTGTGCATTGGTATTCATTTTATTACACTGAATTTTTTATTTTAGTTTATTGCAATGCTAAAGATCAAGCCTGGGTACTAGGCAGATGCTAGGCAAGGGGTCTGCTTTAAAGTACACCCTTAGCTCTCTGGATTTCTATTCTTTCATACAAACACACCCCATATATGCACATACACACACACACACACACACACACACACACACACACACACAAAACACATAAACACATACACACACATACAAGATGGTATTCAGATGCCCTACATCCTTAAATTTAAAAAAATTAGTTTCATAGCCACATGAACAGAAGCAATAGCTACAGGCTGGCTCAGGAATAAGAACTGCTTGACTCCTTAAAATTTATTATAGCCCCCTTTTAAAAAAATTAGCCAAGTGAGCTTTAAAATATCTCTCAGATATAACTTAATCATTTAAGAAGGAATTTTCCTAGTCTCGGATGATTCTATTAACTATTAAAAACTATCTAGGAAAAACACTTTTAAATTAATTTGCATTACTGCATGTGCATATGATGTGTGACAGCATGGGTATATATGTGCCATGTCACGCATATGGGGTCAGAAGATGACTCTGTGGACTCATTTCTCACCATCCTCCATTCATGTGGGTTCCCAAGATTAAACTCGGGGCATCAGATTTGTATAGCAAGAACGTTCTTTTCCCACTGAGCCATCTCACCATCCCAGAAAAAAATAACACTTTTTCCCAGTAGGATTTCAGCCAAGCGTGACATTCTTAAATAAGGCTAGAACACCTTTATCTAATTTGATGCTCTCCATAGTTTACCATATTTTAAAGGAGGAAACTGAATCCTAAACTTAGGTTTGATCATTAATGAAGACTTGAGGGCACAATGTTACTTCTTCAGAATCTGAAAGCAAAAGGCACTTGGGAACCAAAGCAAAAAGAATAACAGGAGAGGGCCCCGTGTTCCAAGGACTGTGGCATACCTAAATGAGGGCCTGGTTTAACTGATGTGATGAACAAAGAAAGAGCAGCTCACACCCCCCCCCCCGCCCCCCGCCAAGCCAAACTGAGGAGCACGGCCAGCCTTTGAAGCTCACCTTGTGGGTACCTGAGACCAAGTCTGATTGTAGAATTTGTCTTTGATGGTTGCGGTTGGTGACAGTAGGTGGAGTTTTTGTTAGTTGTTTTTTTTTTTCCTTTTATTGTGTTTTGTGGTTTTCATATTTTCCCCTACAGATGAATTAACAATTACTTGATTAAATGACCAAATTAGCTGCCTGGTATCTATGGAAATAACCTAAAACTATAAAATAAGAGGACACAAATAGAATAAAGATTAATGGAATCATGATAAAAATATAAAAATGTAAATTAAAAGGGAAAACTAAATGAGATGGGAAGCAAAATACATTTAAGAGGTGTACTTACAGAACCTGAGTGATTTTATATAGTTGGAAAAAGATTATTTCAAAAATTATTTAGTTCCTTTTACAAATTTAACTCAATTAATTTTGCATCCTTGGGAGAATTGTGATAAAATATAAAATAAATTTTAAGTAATCACACAGGATGCCAACCTAACAATTACTATGAAATTTTCATGTAGCCATTTCAAAATGAGCACATCTTTTTTCCAAGTGTATTTTCTCATAGCACAGATTTATCTCTTGTTAGTACAGAATTCCTCACTGTGGGTTTGATGTGAATGAAATCCAGGCAGGCAGCAATACTCCCCTGGGCTTCTGGCTTCTTGCACATAGTATCACAGAAAAAACTGGACTGCAAGAAACAGCTCTGTCATCTGAAGAAGCACCCATTAAAGTATATACAAGATGTGAGTTCTTTTATCCAGGAGCCACCAAAGAGCTTCTAACAAAAGATACTGCCTTCCATTGACAGCTTTCTATCTTCAGATGATCTGATGCTGAGGCCACGTACATCTCCATTTCCATACAAACTTATGGCTCCCCCACGGATGGAGTTGAGAACCAGCTCATGATCTGAGTACTCCCAAGTGCTGAAATTGGGACATAGAAACCTAAGTCTGCCAAGTTTCATGGCCCTCCGGATGTGGTCACAAACAGCACAAAGTCACACTGCTGTCCTCCAAAAACAGGCCATTGGGGGCCAAGGTTCAACAGTCCCTGTGGGGTGGTTTTCACTGGAACTGGACATGGTCCTAGGAAAGAGCTTAGTGAGTCTCAAGTCTCAGAGAATGAAGGACATACTGCAGCCAAGTCATCTATTCTGCAGTCACTTTCCCAGCATCACTGCATGCCATTTCTCTCTCTAGCTTGACTTCAGTTTGTAGTTTTTATGCTGAGAGCCTAGATCAAAGTGTGATGCACAGAATTAGTATCTAGATGCAGAACGGGCATGATTCTGAGGACCTTAAACCTCTCGGATCCCTGTCCCAGCTTTGCCTTGCACTAATTCTGTGGAAAGCCATAAAGATAACAATTAAGTGTGAGGTACTGCATGGAATTTTCCATATGTGATCTTCTTTGGCTCTTCTGTGATGTCTTCACAGCCTCCTCCTCACAATAGATTAAAAAACTGAGCTCTGGGCTTTGAATCCAAGCCTGTAACCTACACGACCTTCAGCCTGCTGCTCAACTAACTCTTAAAACCTCAGTTTATTACCTGTACCAAACCCCAAAGGAGTATTCCAAAGGATAGCATATAAAATTGTCCCACAAGGTCTGCTTGTCATAGTCAGTTCAATCTGTCTTTATCAGAGCTCCCCAACATAGTAGGAATTTAGTTGAGGCTTAATTTTGCATGACTGTAGACACTGATTGATGGGCAGGTGGGATGTTGTTGAGAAGATGATATGAAATAAGTCTGTGTGGATTAAATCTTCAGGAAATAAAGTGTCAGGTCAGGCCCTTGGAAAAAGAGCCATATAAACTGGGGCTTTCATCTTCTCTGCCTTCACCCTGCTTATCTGAAAGCTGAACTAAACTTCAGATCGTTGGAAATGACAGAAAAGAGGGTGGAAAAAGCACCACCCCACTGACTCACTGTAGTTGACTCAAGTAGAAAGCACTCCCGTGTGTGACCACAAAAATATCTTCTCCACCTTCTATACAGCGCCCAGTGTGACCTCCATCCCAGGCCAAGAGCTCCTTATGCTTAACTATCATGTTTCCAACTTCTGTTAATTCTACCCTCTTACCTGGAATACCTTATTATTTCTCGCCAGTCTTCCAGATGCTTCTAGAACTATGCTTCTTTAAAAAGCACAATTTAAGGACATACTGGATTTTAACACTATCAACTAGATTCATTCAGCATAGTCAAGTTGATAGCACAGTGGAGAGATTCCACCCAAAGAAATACTTTTGCATCTTACTCAGCTCTGTATCCACAGCGTTCTGTATAGTTAATTCAAAAATGGGGTGTGATCAGAATCCCTTGTGCTTAACCTCTGCAGTAGACCATAAATCAACTGCATATCTCCTGAACAACTGCCTTTTTCCTCTTCAGACTCTCCAACACTAGCCTTAAGTATTAACAGACTCAACATGGTTGTGGTTTGCCCTCCACAGCAATGGAAACTAGATTGGCTTGGAATTGATTTCCTAGTGAAAATAGAAAGATGACTGGTGAGTCACCCCCTTACTCACCATGGGGTGAAAGTTTAGGACAAACCAAGAGAGAACTCTGCCCTTAACCACATCTGAAATGGAGAATGTCCAGTGGGCAACCGCCCCCGCCATCCCTTTCCATGATTCTTGGGCTGGGTTTCTTCGGAAGTGTAGCAAGGTTGTTTTCCATCATTGCCAGGGTGAACATGGACAGAACAGGCACAACGACTAAAAGGCCAGCTGTACGGCTGCCGCACTAGGTCTTGATATCACAGCTCTGCTGGTGTTTCTGGTACTTACTGCAGAGAGGTCGGTTGTCTGGAAGGCAAAGTTCTAGCCACCAAGATTACTTGGAGCATGTGTCTGACCTCTTTCTTTCTTTCTTCAACAATAAGCAAAGACCCCCTAAAATCAGTCAACTTCTTTGAAGCAATATGTATTTACTGATGCCGGTTATGTGCCAGGGGATAGGCATGGAGGATAACACGGAGAGCAAATGAAGCCACAGCTCCTGTGGCTAACAGTGTAGGGACAGAGTGCACGGATCTGGTCATCAGTTCTGTTACCAAATTGATTGATCATGCTCCCTCTCTCTCTGATTCACTTTCCTCATCTTCAAAATGTGAAGCAAAACAATAGCATCTCTTTCTAGGATTGTTATCAACATTGGAAAAACCACAGGTAGGGAGCCTGGATTACAGACCATCTTGGAAAATTAGGAGTGCAAATCAAAATAATAATTGCAATACTTTGAGAACACCAAAATGGCTGCAAGTGAGCTATACAATATGAGAGTGGGTGTGAATGCCAGGCATACCTAAGCTAGTCGAGTGATTAGAGATGGTCTCATGAAGAAAGGGTTGTTCCAAGAAGAATATCTGTGGTGAATGGTAGGGACAGCTCTGGAAATAAGAAGAGCAAGGAAGCTGGAGCACATCCAACAAGGGTTAGGGAGCCTGGTCCAAGGTAAAGTAAAGAGCTGAGCTCACAGGGATTGATGGGAACCTGGTGATATAATTGAATGTGTTGGGGCTTAAGGAAAGGGGCAAGGAGTCTTTTAAAATTATATAGTCATGTGCTGGAGAGATGGCACAGGGGTTAAGACTCTGCCTTACAAGCAGAAGGTCCTAAGTTTAGATTTCAGGTCCCATGTAAAAACTTCAGGTCCTGGTGGGTGGAGCCTGGGAAATCCCAGAGTGAAGCAAAAAGGAGGTAGAAGCAATTGAGGATGATTCCCAAAGTCACCCTTAGTCCCTCCATAGGGACACACAGTGCCCTTTGATAAACACACACACACACACACACACACACACACACACACACACACACACTAAATAAAAATTAGAACAGGAGTCAAGGATGGTTTCTAGCATTCTATCAGGAGTGTGATCTTTGCTACATGACATGCAGTAGTGCCATTTGGGCGCTCTCTCTTCTCTCTCTCTCTCTCTCTCTCTCTCTCTCTCTCTCTCTCTCTCTCATTCCCTCCCTCCTTCCCTTCCTTTTTTTTTTGTCTCTGGTTGTGTTGATCAAATCCAAAGCATTATACAAGCAAGTGTTCTGTGCACTGTGACATCCTTCCTGTCTGTGATCTTCCATCCCAGAAAACGGGGAAGAAAAGCCTCACTCTAAGCAAATGTCAGCAAGTCCTCGATTTATCCATGGTGACAGAGAAAGGGGACCGTGGAATTTCACATGAGGCTGAGTTGCTATGGGAAAATGGAGAGATGAGTAGACTCTTGGGAAAGGAGAAATTAAAGCCAGAATAATCGCAGGAGAAAAGAGGACAGAGTAACTTCAGGACAAGCATACTCAAAGAGAATCCCCAAAGAATACATGGCTAGCCTGGCTCAAGCCTCCATGTTCCTCTACCACATGGGGCTCCATGTTTTACCCTGGATTCTGGGTGATTTGGATTCATCACTGCAAACTCTGTGCAAAGATGGCTCAAATGTAGTGTGTGTGTGTGTGTGTGTGTGTGTGTGTGTGTGTGTGTGTGCATGCAGACCCAGAGTCAATGGGGAGGAAATACCATGAGTGACTGTACTCTCCATCACTGGCCTTCCTTTGGTGGTCTACAGACATCCTTGCAAGGGCTTGAAGGAAGAAACCCACCCACATGCATCCCCATGTTCATGTTACAGGACTCCAGGGAGGTCCTGCTCACTTTTAAGAAAAGTTTCCTCCAAGATTATACCCAGGACCTGAATCAGATAAAGTCAAAGTCCTTGTGAGGCAGAACTCACTACTTCCTCTTTCATGTTTCTTGTTTTAAACTCACAGATTGTCAAAAGTGGAAGCCTCCTCTCTCATTTTGCTTACTAATATGAGGTAGGAAGGAGGAGAAAAGACCACGCTGGCTCCTAATCAACGTGGATTAAAGGCCACATTTCCAGGTCCCAATGCAAAATGAAAACATGGAACCCCTGCTCAGAAAGGGCTCATAATATGGAGACTAGCTGAGCTCCAAAGCAACTGCAGGACCCAGTGTGACCGCTCAGTCACACGCCGTGAAGCCAGCACGGTCCCCACCAGGTGCCTTCACCTCTAACTCCTGCCTCTGTTCCCGGGCTCTATGGATAAGTGACAGAAGTAAATGACATGTGCATTTGACACTGAAATACTGGACTCTTAGAAAGAAAAAAAGTTAACCCTTTAGGACAAAGCACACAGAAAAGAGTTAAAGAGCTCGCTCTCTCCTTCTCCTTCTTTCTCCTTCTCCTTCTCCTCTGCCTCCTTCCTCTCTCTCTCTCTCTCTCTCTCTCTCTCTCTCTCTGTCTCTCTCTCTCTCATCCAAATTCTTTTTTCTTCTAAGAAACTGCTCTGAAAAAATAAAAAACTTTGAAAACAAAACATTTCAACCAGAATATAAAATTGAGTGGCTCAGAGAATCGAGAGCCAGATTCATTGCAACTTTGCCTTTCTGAATAAAATTGAGTAAGGATGTCCCCTGACCGAAGGAGTGGCTTTATAGCAGCCTATGTTTCTTAATTCTTGAGTAGTATTTTGATGAAGAACATGGAAATCCCACATGAAATAGTCAGAGGGGGACCAATGTGAATTCCTGCCATTGAATGAGTCACTGTACCAGTCTATCTTATCTACCTGCTGTGTAAACAAGGCCAGGCTATGACAGGTCAGTTCTAATGCTGCCTCTTACAGGGCAAATTTTCAATACAATTGCTGAGTAATGCTAAAATAGAGCAGCTGGCTGTATCACACTGCACATGAAGACCAGGGCAGGAAAAGTAAATTCTGTTCCATGCTAGTGTTAGGGGTAGGAGGCAGGGCCTAGATTGTTGTTTGTTTTAAGCCTTTCATTGTGAGAGATAACAACAAAGGATGAATGTTAGAGGTCAGAATGGAGGAAAGTCTCTAAATGGCATCTCCACGTGTTGCCAAGATAGAGAGGAATTCTTTGCCCAAAGAAAAGCTATTTTAAAAAAATCATGGACATTTTTTGAAAGGAATTAGATGGAAAGTGTATTCCGCATATTTGATGATGTCCCAGAAGTGGGCCAGGAGCAGAATATCCAAGAAAGCAAGATCGGGCTGGAGAGATGGCTCAGGGGTTAAGACTCTGTCTCACAAGCAGAAGGTCCTGAGTTTGGATGCTGGATCTCACATAAAAATGACAGCAGGAAATGGTGATAATCTGTACTTCATTCCAGTCCAGGTGATTCCTGAAAGTCACCCTTGGCCCTCCATAGGGCACACAGAGTGCTTTCTGACACACACACACACACACACACACACACACACACACACACACACACGAGATCAGGATTTTCCCGTTATTAGAAGTGAGGTGAGATGCCAAGCTCTGCCCATCCTGTTGCAAATGAGCTGTGCTGAGCAGATGCCTGGCTTTGCTTCCAAGTCCACACACTCCTGGGAATCAAACAGATGCAAAGACAGTGGGTGTCTTGAGTCTGGAGATGCTATTTCACAATCAAAGCCAACATACTTCAAAGATTGCATCACCTCAAGGACGGTTCAAAGCACGGAACACGGTAGCTATGTAGACTTGACTGGAAGAACCCACCTTGGATACTTTACAAATATCTTCCTCAGAGTCATGGCATCTAGACGTTGCTGCGGGCACAGGGAAGGTACTTGCTAGGATGAAGGCCAGGGCCGAATTTTGGCTTAACATCGAGTAAGTCATCCTAATGTTACTTAAGGTTGGTCTAGAATGAGGAAGCAGCAGCAGCGATCCAATGATATTTCCATTGACCAGTCTTCAGCATAGATTAACTTTAGCACCATCTTTTTGCTATGATAACAAGAACTATTATTATTATTATTATTAAAAGCCTGGGTCCTGCTGCCTTTCACATTATACCGTACTTTTGTCAAGCCAGTCTGATCCTTCACGTGTTTTCTTTGGATTACTCCACCCTGCTGTGGGAAAATTAACTCTTTGGCGTGTCTACACATATACACCCATGTAGACATCCACCCCCAGCCATGCATCCTCAGGAGACTACCAGGTTGAAGGAAGAGCTTAAAGTCCAATTAGAATCTAATGAGCTGTGCTAATTGAGATGATTTTTTTTTTTTTGCAAATTGTTAAAATTCTAATGAGCTGGCCCTAAATGGAACCTCCAGTCACTGTTTACTCTGGCTCTGCCCCAGTGAATTTGTAAAACAAATGCAATATCCTTTCCCTTGCCAGCCTCAGTGGAAATGGGGGATAGTGTTACTGAGCGCCAGGCCTTCACACGCATTCATCATCCTTTTGGGCTGCTGAAATGCTGTCAGCTACTGATTCAAAAACTGATACTGAACACAATGGGTGTTTCTAGGAAAGACACAGCCACCATGCCACGTGCACTGAACTGAGGGTCTTGGGCACGACAGTCAGAAGAAAAAGCATGCCTGATTGGATCGCGATTTCCAGAGTCAAGCATGAGTTGAGGGGAAAGTGGTAGAAAAGATGCAATAGCCAGGAAGAGAGAAAGATGACCTAACCTGTCCTCTTCTTCTAGATACTCCCACTCCCAAGATTTTTACGGAAAAATTGGGAGTCCTTTCATTGACCATCACTGGCCATGCTCATACCTACCGAGGATTTTTTCATGTGAAGCTTCGTGAACATAGTGCAGAGATGATTAAGGGCAATGAAAAGAGCACTCTGCAGAGATTCTACGTGACTTAACTTGGCGATAGAAATAAGCGCACTTTTTTTTTTAATCTAGCAGAAGTCCCCAGTGATGCAGATACAAGGAACAGGCTAAGGACTAGATCCTCTAGATCGACAGGAGACTCAGACATCAAACATCATGTGGCACATCTTCAGAAGGCAGCAGGGAGTGAGGACTTTTTTCTCCAAAGAAACTCATTATTCTCTTGAAGGTTTTGCTTTTCCCTTCAGAAGCAGGCTCTGGCTAATGCCAGTGAGATCAACCTTCCACTCTCTGAACACGTTTGGCAAAAGTGGCCAATGTCCCTGTTTGAGGGTACACACCAGTTGTGGTTTTCTCCAGTTTGGGGATTTGTGATGAAATTTCAAGGAAACCCGGAGAACCACGAGGAGCACCAGTCCCTTAGAATGGCTTCCCTCTTGTAAGTCAGAAGTCCTAATTGAAATCTCATGAAAAAAATCTCTCCAGCTAGCTTTAACAGAAAAAGGAGGAATCAAAACTGTACACGGGATCACTGAATGAAGTCCAGGGAGCAATTTCCAAACCATATTGTCCAAGCACCGCGGAAAAGACACCACTCATAAGCATGGACAGAAAGCCCGAGCTTTGTGCACTGGGACTGGGCACAGAAGTTCACCCACTGTTGAGCCTGAAATAAATGTCACTCCGACACCCTCACCAAAGCTGGTGGGCACTTGGGCAGCTGCACCTGAAACAAGGTCCCACATGAGCAACTCTGATTAGTGGAGTCTGGAGTTACAGCTTGTGTTCCAACATGTCTGACACCTACCTGGCAGAAGTAGACTATGTAATGTATAATATCCTCGGCATACCAAAACCAAGGAAATTGTCTTTAATTCACTTTAACAGATGAGATACACTTAGGAGGAGAAATTTAAGAAGCAGAACCAGAATTTGCCTAAGCCAGGCTCAAAATATCTGTCTAATAGGTACACTGTGCCACCAACAGAAAAACAGAATAGTTCTCCACAAGGTCTTATCTTGGATCTCTGTCTGCATGTCTAAGGTCTAGGGAACTAGTAATCTGATAAAGTAGCCTCGAACTTTTTTTTTCCAGGCAAACCAGGAATGGAGCCTGCCTTTTTGTATCATTGCCAAAATACTTTAAATAGTCACTCCTGGAAATGAGCCTTCTTTTCAATTATTTCTCACTTAAAAAAAAATCCAAGATCAGTAAGGGAAATATCTACCCAAACTTTTGCTGAGTTTTGTGTTCACTGAAGCAAAGATCTGTTATATGAGAATGATGATTTTTTTGTCTATGTGCAAATAATTACTGCAGCTTCACTGGAGTAAATGCAGGGAGAAGAGAAACCTGCTTCAATGCAGTAGGAATTTGAAAATAAATGAAAAAAGAATAGACGCCTCAGAACAAAAAGGATCTGCTGACCTTCTAGAGCAAGCTGACCCTAGGCAGGAAATAATGGTGATGGGAAGAGGAGAAATAGGAATCAAGTAAGTCTGCAGTAAAGACAAGTAGAGAAAAGGCCCAGAAGACAAATACATGTTAGCAAATTTGAAACATGAAGGAGCCCTAAGTTTTCATCCCTGCAATGAGCTATCCTATCTGGGCCTTTTTTTTCTCGAGATGAAACTAAAATGTGGTGTGACAACACACACACAATGGAACTGTTTCTAGCCATAAAGGAAAACAAAGCTGTGTCACTCACAGGAAAATGAGATACTCATATTAAGCAATGTATCAACTTTGGAAAGACAAATATTGCATGTTTTCTCTCACATGAGGTTCTCAGGTCTCATATTTATATGTCTATTTCTGTGACATAAAAGGAGAAGCAAAGCTGCTAAGAGAACCAAGATGACTAATGGAAAAGAGAAAAAGAGAGCAAGGGAATTTGAAAGAATATGTTCAAAATAGGACACACACTTGTAGGAAAATGGCCTGGTGCAGCACAATGCCACTAGCAATGAAAATTAACAGCAACAAAAGACAATTAAAAAACACAGTCTAAGCCCATGTATTTCAAGCGCATTCTAGACTAAATAGGACAGAAAGCTATAGGCCAGATCTGAAACACATCTGGCCAGATCACCTGAATCCATTTTCTTTAAAATATTCTCATGATATAGAAACAATTGGCAAGATTAGAATGGGGTTTTCTTAGTGGGAGGACTGTTTTGGAAAATCTAAATCATAGATAAATTAGCATATATTTCAGTCCAGGAAGCAGGCCAGACATTTTTAACTTGCCCTTGGTATAAGTTCTTGGGGCGTAAGATGATCAGATCACCGCTCTGAGGCTTTTTTAGAAACAGTCCTCATCAAATGCCTTCATAAGACATGTGGGAAAACCAAGATCCAAGAAGAAAATACTTGGTCTTGTGCAGAAGAGCAAAACAGTGTGTATGCCAATAACCGCCTGCCAATGAAAGAACAATGTTCAACTTTCTCTGCCCACATCAGTACAAAGGCAGACTATAGCCCTTGCCACACACATCAAGATGGTACAGAACCCAACTGCTCCAGCCCCAGAACAAGTTACCAACTGTCTGTGCCCCCATTTTCTTTTTTCTAAACAAGAGGGTAATAAGGGCATCTATTTCATGGCATTGAGACAAAGATTCTATAAACTCCACAGGATATGTCTGACTCCAAAAACATTCGTCAGTCCTCTGCATGGTGCCAGTGACAGGTTCCTAGGGTGAAATATATGCTAATTTATCTATGATTTAGATTTTTGCAAAGTCTAAGAAAACTTCATTCTAATCGTGGCAATTGTTTCTCTATTATGAAAACACTTCATGGCATTGTGATAAGGATTCTACAACGTCCATAGAATTGTGTCTGGCTCCAGGAACATTAGCCAATCCTCACAGCGACGAGGACGACATATCTTAGGAGGGATTCTGATCAGTTGTCACTTATCGTGAGAAGATTAGCCAAGATATTGAAAAGCTTGGCAAACATTTCAGGCCAAAAAAAAATTCAGGAAAGAGAATGTACAAAGCGGCAATATGAATCTGACAGCTGCTCTGACATCTGGGGAAGCAGAAGATGGCAGGTCTATCACACAATCACTGCAGAGAGAAGCGTTAAGACAATGGAAAGTAGAGAGGCAGATTCTGATTCATACAAAGAATCTCAGGAGTACAAGCCTTCCAGGGAAAAATAAAGAATTGCTTCAACCCGTAGGACTGTTCTATCAATGGACAAGCCTAAGACTTTAAAGCCTAGCAAGATAGTGGCTGGGCATCCAGCACCTTGGGCTATGAGACTACCTTATACTATGCCTGATCTTAGAAACTATTTCAAATGTTTACTGTTACACTTTTGTGGGGGGAAAAGTAAGAATTTAATAGCAAGAGTAGGCTCTTAGTTTACCAAGTGTTTCCTCTTTCAACCTTCCACGTAAATTGCGCCCTGCAAGATGACCTTCATTCTCATTTTTCTGATAGGGATCAGAGACAGAGAAAAGAAAGGTGCACCAGAAGCCCCACAGTAAAGATCTTTCCCCTGCTCTATCCAGTGTGACATGCGAACTCGAGACCAGAAAAGAGAAGGGAATCAACATGGCTGCAATTTCAGAGAAAATCCTTCATAGAAATCCTAGCTCAGATTGACTTTGGAGCAGTAATGGCAAAAGAATCTCTTTTGTGAAATTATCTTCAAATGCCAAGGATAAATCTAGTGCAAGTTATTAGATACTTGATACAAGTTAAATATTCATCTCTGAGGGTTTGAACTCACTAGAATGTGGTTTCTCTTTAGAAATTCATGTGTTCCCATATTTTCCATGATTCCAAACCAGATCAGATCTCCACGTTTTAGAAACTAACAAACTCTAGCTTCTTTGCTTTTAAGAAACATCACATACACAACACATACACAAACACACGCACACACGTGCAAACATACCCACATTTGAATTATGTGAGTAAAGTTCTTTCTCATTTATAATTACTTTACTCATCATAGTGACTAAATTTACAGCCACACTGTGTGGTTAAGTATAGTTATCCTTAATTTTTTGGTCAATGGGCCAAAAAGCTGGATCATGCAAGATAACCCAAATAATTAACCCAAAAGCATTGAAACAAAACTTGCTGACTCCAAGTCTCAGACTTTTCCAGCCACAACAAGCCCTGATGGATAGTCGACGTGAAAGATCACCACCACGCTCAGGCTTGGGAATGATTCAGCCTTGGGCAGGTATTTGCTGGGTCCCCAGATATGAGTTCTTTGGCTAGCTTTCTGCTAGGCTCATTCTTTTTGATGGGCTCTGCTACACTGCCAGTAGGACTCACTGGGTCTTCTCAATACCAAATGAACAGATTGGGTGGACACCACAAAGTAAATGAGTAAGTCACACACACTAGGGGTAAGGCTACTTGTCACACTAAGGAGCAAAGGCTGAGGAGAAGCTTGGCAAGGCCCAAAGGAAGTCATTATCTGGAACAATTAGCAAGGTCTACAGTCTAGCATTTCTGTTTTTAGGTTCAGAAAACCCTGCTTGTCAGAGCCATAGATCTGCCTGGACGCAGACCACTGACTCACTCTAACAATACACAACAGGCATTCATCAAGGGAGCTGCCACAGCCGCTCGCTCCCAGTAAGGAAACTCATTGTCAATGAGATGGATGCTGGTGTCAGACTGACCAGCTGTGGACAGGTACCATAGAGAATCAAGTCATTTGAGCCTCTTTGGTGGGTCCTGATTAACCAGGCGATCTTATGTTTAATGATACCAGACAAATAACATGGAGATGTTTCATGTCCTACTGTACAACAGGTCAGTTGGAGCAAAAGAGACACTGAGGCCACCCTGAGAAGGTATCACCTGTGCAACTGCTGAGATGACACTGAGGTCATCTGTCATTCTCTTTGTGCCAGATCCTCTCTATTCCAACTCCTTCCTGATGGCACATTCTAAATTGCTTCTGAATGTCAGGTCTAGCTGTAGCCAGGACTAATGCAGGTCTATGAGTCATCTGATCCTTCAGAGAGATTTCACCTGACTCATTGCTAATGCTTTCTATCTAGACTTCTGAGCCTGATTCTCGCAGAGATCAATCTGCAACTGTCACTCCTGTGTCAGGGCAATCTGACTAACACGTTGGCAAATTAAAACATAAACTAAAGAGTTTTGTTACAAAATCAACATAAGCATGTAGAAAACTGGCAAACCCAAATGCATTTAACTTTTATATGTATATAGATAGCTGCATGTATATCCACACTGAAGTGTGTCAACATATTTCTTGTACATTTTAATATTTTGCTGTTTTGTTTTTGAAGAAAGTAGGGCAACTAATTTCATTATCTAAGGTAAGAAACTCGAGGTGAGATTTACACATTTTTAAATCTCCTTCAATTCTCTTATCTCAGAACATTCAGCCAATCTCAAAACAAGTTTCTTGCTTATTTAACATCCTACAACCATCCTGTTAACAAACACAACTCATAAACACCACTGGAATGGATGACTTGCTGTTTCATCAATGGAGCCCCAAAATTGTTTCAGAAATAGCTAGACATTAAAGTTGTTCCAAACCTGCTTCTACAAATATTACTGTAATGAAAATTCCTACAGATAAACATTTCAGTCAAATTCTGTTTCAGAATTGCTTTGATGTTATGGAAAAATTAAGAGTATTGATTTTTCACAGCTAACAACATCAATACATTAATTAAGAGCCAGAGTTTGCTTAGATACCGTTTATTTTCCCACCAGCAAAGTCCATTTTCTGTCCCAGAATCCAAAACGACATGCTTTATTACTTAACTGATTTTTTGCATACTTATTCTTAGCTATCATACTTATTATCTTAGCTATATCATACTTATTCTTAGCTATAGAAAAATGAAATGCTGGACCCAAAGCCATATCATGTTTTAAATTCTTTGATATATGTCACTTAATTGATGGTATAAAACACATGATCTCCCGTATCAATGTGGTAGAGCATCTATAAATGTGCTAGCAACAACTTTGACCACTACTGAGGTAGTGTCTCCCAAAACTCAAATTATAGAAATAATGGTTGTGGTTGAGGATGAAATCACTCTGCTGACTTAGCTGAGTCCAAAAAGACATTAGCATTTATGTAGATTAGAGAGACTATGACCGTTAAACAATTCTGAGATCTTATTTGAAACCTACCTAATCCTTCAACAGATACCCAGGAGCTGGGGCACAAATAGCAACTAGTTTTTTGCCTTGTTTTCTGGTCAATACTCAACTATACCAAGTTTCCCTGGGGAAAAAAGGGCTTTTCATCTGCTCTGATATTTATATTCTAAATTCTACTCTAAAGACCATAGCTTTAAAACAGTTTGTAATTCACTACATATTTCTGGGAAACTTAGATGTCAGAGATATATTTTGAAGGTTTGAAACAGATCCTCAGAAAAAGAATTGATACCTAAGACTGTTGGTTTGGGTAATGGAGATGTCTTTAAGGGAGTGCAGGTCAGGGGAAAGTACTATACAGTTAATTGCTTATACTGTTAAGTTGTTTTGTTCTTACTGTTTACTAGCCTAGGCTATATTGCCTTTTATAATCTCAGCTATCTTATAGATAGCAGCAGATGCAAAAACAGCTGACTAAGTGATGGGTAAGGATGACCTTTGGGATGTGCCCACTTTGAAATCTAAAGCAAAATGTTGTTCACTTATTCTTTAAAAAACTGCATCTAATTTTGTTTCCAGTAAACTTGCATACTTCCACAAATTCTGTTTTTAAAATTCTTCTTATTTTTATGTGTGAAGGTATAGTGAGGAATGTGCCTTTTGTAAATACCACATCACTAACATAAAACGTCATTTTTGTAACTCTTTTTTATTATAATACATTTTTATTATTATTTCAGCTCATACAAACTTAATAGGTACACCAGTTCCCTCCCTCCCTCCTCCCCCCCCAACCCCCTGCTCCCCCTCCCCTCACCCCTCCCGCCCCATCCCTCTGTGCCTCCCGCCCCAATTCCCAGAGTCCTTTCTTGTGCATCCCTGACTCTCCTCTGGGCCCTCCTCTCCGATGACGTACAAGGACCCAGTGGCATTTCCCTGAACTCTTTCCTGTGTTCCCCTTAAGCATAGGAACATTACTGTGGCTGTCAATCCCTTGCCTCCAAGGATCTTGGTGCCTTTAGTAGATGCTAGACTTTGTGAGGTCAATAGTGTGTTGGACATTGCGCCGGGCATGCAATGTCCAATTATGATTGCTTCGGCCCTAACTTGTGTTGAGTATCTTGCAAATCATTGCTCCTCCCATCCATTTGCTCTTACACTCTTACCGCCCCCTCTTCCGCAAATGTCCCTGAGCTTCAGGATGGGGAGAGATTAGTCTGACCTAGTTCTAGGTGGTTGATATAGAGTCTCTGAAGTTCTGGATAGTGGTTTCTTCTTATTTTTATGTGTGACGGTATAGTGAGGATGTGCCTTTTGTAAATACCACATCACTAACATAAAACGTCATTTTTGTAACTCTTTATAATCTTGAAATATATACAAGTGCATCAAAGTGTCTTGTACATTATTTGTCCATTTGTTCTCTTCTGAAGGTCAGGTTCCTTCTAGTTCGAAATCTTTTTCTATGTCTCTTAAATGAGAAGAAACTAATCATTCAGAGAATACTGGGATCTTATCACAAGTCAAAACCTTTTTCTATGCCTGTTAAATGAGAAGGAACTAATGGTTCAAAGAATACTGGGATCTTATCACAAGATACCTTGCTGCTCTTTAATGCACACTACCAAATATGAGGCGGTTGTCTGATGTGCATAAACATATCAACTTTATTATTATACTTATTGGGCTGGAGAGGTGGCTCAGGGGTTAAGCCTCCGCCTTGCAGGCGGAAGGTCCTGAGTTCGGATCCCAGATTCCACGTATAGACGCCAGGCGGAAGTGGGGGCAGCCTGCGCTTCTGGTCCTGGTAGGGCGGAGCCTGTGAATCCCGGGGCAGAAGGAGGTGGAGGTGTCCATGGTGGTTCGCGAATTCGTCCGTGATTCTACACACACATACACAGACACACAGAGACACACACAGGCGCGCGCACATACACATGCACATGCGCACAGTTGAATAAATAATAATAATAATAAAAATTATTATACTTATTAACTTTCTTAATAAGCTTATTAGCCATTGTCTCTTATACATATTTTATGCCATTAAATAATTTTATATTATTGATGTTTTATTTAATTAAAGAGGACCATGGAATAGAAAACCAAGCTGGCAGCATGTAGTATGAGAGTAAGCATCATAGATGCAGTCACCTTGCAAAAAAGTTTTATAATGACCTAACTACACTAGATGCAGCCACATCTCTCCTGAGTCACGAGATCTTGGAGGGACTGGACTTGCTTTTATTGTAATAAACTAAACCAATCTTTTCTAAATTTCATCATTTCAATCCTATCTGTCTGTATACATTACTCCATACAATTAACTGTATAGCTCCATTAAAGTTCATTTTTCCTCCTCTGCCTAGCCCCCAGCATAGTAAAGGCACTCAGTTAATATGGTAGACTGCTAACATAAAGACTTTACAACGAGGGGTTGTGTTGCATGTTTTCCCTTTGTTGGCTTCTGCTTCTATTTCAAGCATCCTTGTGTTGAAAGAGACAGGGAGTATCACAGAGAGTATCACGCCAGGGACTCTCCCATTTTGTGCCAATTGCCACACAACTAATGGGGTGGTTTCCATGGACTGGGACCTGTATTGTGAAGAGTAGGGAAAGCAGAGATGAGTGGGCTCACTCGCTGCCCCCAAGGGACTCCCAGACAACTTAAGACAAAGGAGATGGTGAGCATTAAACTGTGCCCTAATGGGCAGAGCAACTGGACACCAGAGATGGAGTAGCGACAGGACTGACTGTGGGAGCAACAATCATTCTTCTCTGAGCTACTGCGTTTTTCACGGTTCCCACTTTGGGGAGAGGATTGGATCTGGAAAGAGGAAAAGGACCTGCTGGGGGTAGGGTGCACAGCATGCAGAAAGGAAAGGAAAGACTCAGGAACTGATGGGGTCCAGGAGACACTAGGTCGAGCCCTCCTTGCTTTATCTAATCTCAACAGTCAGCCTTCTAAGACGGACAGGCAGGCCAAGAATAAGACCAGTCTCCCTGGATAGAGGGCAGGGTGGCCGGTCAGATAAATGAAGGGGGTGGGACGCTTGAGTACAATCGGCAGGGCTCATGCCTGGCTGTAGGTTTAGGTTCTACAGCAGACTTTGCCTGGGGAAGACAGAAAATGAAGGGAAACGCATGAGAAATGAATAGAGTGTGTGGAAAGTGCAGGTACCCCAGCTGTTCCATAGATCCAGACCTTCCCAGGGGCTCCCCTGGGCTGGGGAATGGGACAAAGAGATATTAAAAGGCTCGAAGACTGAGAAAAGAATTTGAAGGAATCTGGAGATGGAGTCAGAGTATGGGGGAGGCCTCAAGACCAAACGGATTGCACGTTGGTGTCACAACGCCGAAGAAAGGTGCCAAGACCCCAATTCTGGCACCTGGGCATGGAAGCAGACCGTGCATCAAGGACGTGAGAAGTCAAGAGGAAACTGGAGACTTCAGACCACTGCTGGCAGCCAGAGCTGCTCTCCTGTGGTATCGGAAGTCAGGTGGCCACAAGAGGTGACCCTGACCTCAATAATGACTCGGCCTACTCTGTCAGGTCACCACACACTTGGGAATGTGCCTTCCTGTCGGTCTGGGTGTGGTTGGGCTTTGCTCACAGAGATCCGGGAAAACAGAAGAGGAGAAAGGTAAATTTTTAGACTTCAGAAGTTTCTGTGTTGTCTACCAGATAGATAATTGCTCAAGTGCACAAGAAAAAAAAGTATGTCATCAGCAAAATGCACAGGCTGGGGAGATTTCTGGAATTTTGAGTGTTCCAAGTGAAACTGCACTTGAAGAACCTATCTGCCTACAAGTAGGAGTACAGAAAAAAAAAGGGAACGGAAAGGAAGGGAAGCGAGGGGAGGGGAGGGGAGGGGAGGGGAGGGGAGGGGAGGGGAGGGAGGGGAGGGGAGGGGAGGGGAGGGAAAAAGAGGGAGGGAAGGGAAAAAGAGAGAAGAAAGAAAGGAAGAAAGGAAGAAAGGAAGAAAGGAAGGAAGAAAGGAAAAGAAAAGGAAAGAAAGAATAGTAAAGCAATGTAAAAGCTTGCACTCTCTTGGCTTCTACGTGTGATCATTAATCATTTCCCAGGAAGAGAGGATGGCTTTCTTGCTGTATGAGGAAAAGAGAAACATCCCTTTGACCAATATGCTACCCAGATGTTCTCCAGAGCTCAGCATCTTTTTTCCCCCAGCATGTGATTTGAAAAAGTGAAAACTAAAACGACGGCTGAGGGGAAGAGGTCCTGAAGACCATCCCACCAATCCCATCTCAGCTGTAGCTACAGTTCCCCCCTATCGGAATGATATGGTGCAAGAGCTTTGAAGAAGACCATCCCGCCAGCTTCCAACAAAAGCCATGGGAGCACTTGGCGGGCAAACTCTGCCGGGGTCAGCCAGAGACCTGTTGCCTGGAAAGATGCAGAGAGGCTTGTGTGCAGTCTCCTGGCTAGAAGCGTGGCTCCCATCCAGCCCGACTGGGATGCATCCCAACCTCTCCTGGCTTCCCATTGAGTCCCCGACTCTCCGTGAGTTAATCACAACAGGAAGAATTAACTCCCTCACATTTTTTTTTTTGGTGGAAATAATTCCTGGAAGCCTCAAATTATAGGGGAAAGGTGAGATACAAAGTCTGTGTGATTCAACAAAACTGATGTCACTTTGAGGAGATGCAGGAGCATCATCCACTTGCCAAAGGTCCTGAGGCTATTCATCCTGAGAAACCTGCATGGTTTAAGACTTGCCCAAAAGAAATTGAAAAGCATCTGCATTCTCACTGTCTTCACCTGCGGCTTCCAGAGAATAGAGACCACGTCTGCTTTTTACCCTGGATTCTCAAAGACCGATTCAGTATGGTTTTTTTCTATTAATTTTTTCACACTTGATTCATGTGGATGTTGTAAATAAGGGAATCTATCACCGCCTGAAGTAGAAAATATGTGTAATGTCCCAGTCATAGACAATAACTATGGAAAATGAACACATGACCACAGAAATGCATCTCACGGGGAGTGACGTCTGCAGATGACCTTACACCTGAGCTTTGCTTTAGTTTCCTTTGTCAACAAAGGACTGCATCCAGAAAGATAGGAAACAGAACTCAAGGGACAGGATGCAGTCTTCCACTAGGCCAATCAGAACACCAAAGGATGAAAAAGAGAGCAAGTATCCCAATAGAAGTCAGTATCTGGCATTGCATCCAGATAACTAGCCCAAATGGTCCTCAGTACCATCACAGAAGTAATCTCTGGCTTTGAAACATGACATTTGATGCTCTCTGAAGGCATTTGAGTTCTGACATTCAGGAGTTCTGGGCTACTAAGGTTAAGTTACATTATGTGAATCAAATTATCATAGATGTGACTATAGAAGATGGGTCGGGAAAGCAGGATATTGATTTTCCTGGGAAGGAAAGTCAATAGGAAGAGAGTCATCTTTAGTTTCTCATTTGATTTTTTTAAGCAGGGCTTCAAGGTACCCAGGATGGCCATGGATTCACTATGTAGTCAAAGTTGGCCTCGAACTCTGATTCTCCTGCTCCATGCTCCAAGTACTGAGGTTACAGGCATCTGCCACCAAACCCGATTGTCTTTGAGTATAGGAACTTGTCCCCTCTCTCAGTTGTCATGCTGTATCCTGATGATTTACATTGACAGGAACTTCAGCTGTTTTAGGAAATGAACATACAAATCACACGCAGTTTTTCTGTCCTCAAAAGCAGAGTCCTACAAAACCTGGTGAGCAAATAAGCTGTCATCACTGTGTATTTATTTCAAAGCTTCTGGAAGGGCACAGCATTTCTGAAATTGAATTTTTCCTTGAATTACAGTCAATAAGGTGAAATAGGTCCCATGATAAAAGGCAAGACAAAGTCAATAGCAAACTATAGAAAGAAAGGTCCCAGAGAAAGGATTGAACTTGTAAGGGTTTTAGCGGTGGCAGTCTAAGAATCTGGGCCAGACAGAGAAGTCATAATAGGAAAACCACAGCCGAGAGGCAAACTGGACAATGACCCAGGAACATCCAGGAATGAGCAGAAAGGAAGTTTGAATGATAGAATGAGCAGCAAGATCAAGTTGTGGATGTGGTTCAGTTGGTAGGGTGCTTGCCTTATGTTTGCAAGATGCCCAACAAGGTGGAAATCAGGCATGGGCAGGCACATAGGCACTGCAGAGGAGAAGCAAGGGGACCACCTCTCACTTCCCTACAGAGATTTAAGGCATCCTTGGCTGCATAGTGAGTTCAAATCTAGTCTGGACTACAAGAGACCTTGTCAAAAAGAAGGAGAAGAGAGGGGAAAGGGGAGGGGAGGGAGAGGAGGGAGAAGAGGGAAGGAAGGGGGAAGGAAAGGGGCAGGGGAGGGGAAGGGGAGGGCAGGAGTTTCAGAGGAAAGTTGAGGTGTAAGGAAGACAACCAGAAGCTAGATCAAGAAACAAGATCCCAGAATGACCCACCTATGTGGCACTTGAAGCACGCTGTTCGCAAAGAAGCATGGGGGCAGTGGAGAAGTCACCACGTAACTGACAGCAGGACACTCACCCTCTTCTCCATCCAGCCACCTGTTCACATAGGCCCCGTCCACTATCCTGAATACGTAAATTGTTGTGTGAGGTCATGTACGGGATCATGTGAGAAGAGTGTAGACAGGAATGGAGTATAGATCAACATGGTTCATTGGGAAAGTCATCTGCCCAGAAACCTGGAGACCTGCATTTGATCCCTGGAGCCCACATGGTAGAAGAAGAGAATGGAAAATGAAAAATCTCTCTCTCTCTCTCTCTCTCTCTCTCTCTCTCTCTCTCTCTCTCTCTCTCTCTCTCTCTCCTCTCTCTCTCCTTCTCTTTCATCAATAAAAAGCATTAAAAACATGGTGAAAATGATGAAAGGAACCATAGTACTTGGAGCAGGTGGTAGGTCCAGAGAGGAGCATCCATCACCATGGGAAAGAGCCCATTCCTGGAAGAAGTTTGTGGGAAATGTCATGATCTCTGAGCATCTCTTCTTCCTTGTGAAGGAAGTTAAAAGGAAAGGATTTCACAGAAATAGGCTTATGACCTCCTTATCCACAGATTCTTAGCCTGGTTTACAGTATCAGACATGAGCATGATACTGAGGAGTAGACCTTATATCCAACCAGAGAGCAGTCGGTTTCCCTCATAGCGGTCATCAAACTTCTATTACTCTGTTACATGGACATGCTATCAAACTGCCATCTAAATACTTATTGCACCCATGAGTTAGGGCAGCACTCAGCCCTTGACTAAGAAGCTTCCATTGCAATACAGAGAATCACAACTTCCCAAGTACAGAGAATAAGTGACTGCGGATCGCTCAGCCCTAAGCAAGATAACTAAATCTCTCCCCACCCCAAAGGTTCAGGGAACATAAGAGAATAGTGGATGGTAAGAACATAAGGGGCAGAGGGTGGAGAGGAATGATGTCCAGTAGTGTCTTCTGGATATGACAGGGTCACTGCATCCGTGAATGCACTGTGGCTATATGTACTGCCACAAGACTTGCATAAGATTTGACCTATTAACATTTCATCATGGGGAGGAAAAGATCTCATGAGGCATCATACTTCCCTAGAGTACTACTGAGGTTAAATGCTGGCTGTGGGAAGGGGAGTTACTTTCTTAGTGATACACTGACTAGTGTATTATAATCCAGCAAGCACTCAGGCACATGCCAATATGGGCAACCTAGATAAAACTCAGTGGGACACACACACACACACACACACACACACACACACACACACACACACACACAGAGTAAGAGGGAGACTGGCTGGGGAAAAAGGTTTTCAATGGGAGGAGAGGGAATAGGAATTAGATATGTTAATATAGAGTGAAATGACTTAAATACACTGGAAACATACATAAAACTGTCAAAGAATAAAAGATGAGAACTTTTAAGCAAAGAGCAGAGGGTATTGGGAGGCCAGGACGGATGGGACGAGAAGGTTGTGAACAAGGGTTTTCAACCAGTGAAAACAGCTTCCGTAGAAGTCAAGAGGCAATTATTTACAGCCTTCTAGGTGCTGTCTAACCACAGAAACCAAGACCTAAAGAATCTGTCAGCACATTCGAGGATTACCAACCGGAAGTTGAAAATTTAAAAGCAGCTCGTGCAGAAGAGTTGAGCAATTTCTTTTGATTTTTATCCTGACGCCTGTGTTCTTACACGGAGAGGAAGAGGCAAATGTTTCTTAATGATTTAAAGAGCTTCTCACAGGTTCTTCAATATGGAAAAAATGTTTTGTATGAAAATATCTTGGCATGCTTCTAAATGCCATATTATAGTAAAGTGATTCCATCTGGATCAGCCCAGCAGGTTTCTAGAATGGAAGATTAAAGAATTCCTGGGATAAGCATTAAGAAGATTTTTTAAGGGGACCTGGAGTCTTGTCCCATATTCAAATGACGTCTGGTTTAGACACCTTCTGACTTAAAGTAACAGACCCTACTACGATCGCTAGAGATTTTCCCCACCATTACACTAGTAACTTGTGGGAATTGAAGAGAGGGCTCAGGGGCTAAAACTCTGCTTCCCAAGCAGAAGGTCCTGAGTTCAGATCCCAGGTCTACATAAAACACCAAGCAGAAATGGTGGGGCCTGCACTTCCAGCCCTGGTGAGCAGAGCTTAGGTAATCTCAAAGTGAAGCAAGAAGGAGGTAGAAGCAATCCAGGATGATTCCTTTAATCACCCTTGGTCCTTGGACAATCACCTTGCTCTCTGATACACACATGCACACACACACACACACACACACACACACACACATACACACACACCTTCGGACACATCACATTGAAACTTAAGAGTCGGCGCATGAATCCTGAGGAGACATAAACATAGCATGTATGCACCAGGAAGGAAAGGAAGATGGGAATGAGGAACCATGAGTTCCTCTACCAGCAATGTTCCATGCCTTCTCTTCCTCCCTGTGATACGAACTTTAGACTACAGCCACCTCTACTTATTCGTTCTCCCACTTGGGCTTGCAAGCTGTACCTGCGTTCTACTTCACATGGAATTTCTTCTATCTCTCCACTCTCAGAGGACATGACTGACTGTGGGAATCCTTGCCCTTCTCCCATCTTCCCTTTCCCAGTAAATGGTAAGTCACTACCACTGAATAGCATGAAGAGATAGCCCTGACTCCCATCTTTCCTCTCTGTTGTTTCTTATGGCTGCTGTAGCCAGCTTTCCACAGATTTAATTCAACATAAATTTATTCCCTCACATTCCTAGAGGCCAGAAGCCTGAAACTGGATACAGCCAGAGATAAATTGCTTCCAGAAGTTCTGAAGACCCAGTTCTATGCTTTGTCTACCTCTTGGAGCCTGGCATTTCATTGTCTACCTCTGTCTTCATCTGACCTTTCCTCACATCTGTCTTTTTTTTGTCTCTTACAAGCGCTCTAGATTTAATGATGACTAGACTTAGGGCCTAGTCTACTGCAGAATGAGTTCATCTTTTTTGTTTGTTTTAAGTTAGTAAACCAAGTGTAAGTTTCATGATGACCTTTGTATACATGAATGATTAAACCTTTCTTTTATTCATTCTTCCCTCTATTGACCTCTTCCATCCTATCTCCTCCCTCTTCATCCCTTAAAATAGTTTGCATTCTACTTTCCTGTTACAGATAGATGATAGTTAGGTAGGTAAGTAGATAGATAGATAGATTAGATAGATAGATAGATAGATAGATAGATAGATAGATAGATAGATAGATAGATAGATAGATCTACCAAATAGATGCTAACTCTGCATTTAATTAGAGACTTAACCTTAAAAGAATAAAGTGAAAGAATGCTCAAGGATGATTCCCAACATCAGCCTTACCCGAACACACAACTTCACATTAGTTCATGTGTACCTGCATGTATGTGCACCCACAGTAAACACACACCTAAGTGCGCGCACACACACTCTCCATTCATACATACATAGGAACATACATACATACATACATATAAACATACAAAATCAGAAAACAGAAGAGATCACATGATACTTTCTTCCTGGAAGCAAATGTCTCCTTCCCCAACCACCTAACAAGGCCCTTACTTCTCCCTCTATGGAGCCCGTCCTGCGTGCCTTACTGGTGTCCCCCAAATCCACCACATCTTTGGTGCCCTTCACATTTCCTGGCACCACTCTCCCATGTGCTCTTTCAGCTCTGCTCCTATCTGCCTTTCAGAGATTCCTCACAATTCCGAGTGCATTGCGTCCTCCTTCCTACCACATCAGGAAGAGGCAGACTCATTTTAATATCTGCCTTGGTTATTATGTCCTGGGTTTGGCGGTGTGTGAGTAACCACAGCATATGCTCCAGATATCATCGTAACATTGTGGCGTGCAGTCTGTGTGAGTCCGGGTTCAGTGACACCTGTCATGGAAGAGGGCAGACGAGTGTGCAGAGCAAATAAATGGAATGGGCTCCACCTGCAAGGGTGTTGACAGCAGAATCAGCTGCCAGCAGAGGGGGGAAGTCTCCCGGCTCCTCTTTCCTCCCTTTGATGTGTTACTCATTGATTAGAAGCCTGAACTTCTCTTTTTCCGAAAACTTTTAGGCGTGATGAGGTCATGAGATTTTATTTTTTCTTTTTGACTAGTGGCCCGGTAGCAGTAGGAAAGTACCCTGGGATGCTTTTGCTAAGAACATGAAAAGAATTTGAGTGAATGTTTAATTGGCTCTACCAAAGGTTATTATGACGTCATGCCTGATCCTATCTGGAGATGTTTACCTCCCTTTGGAACAGCAGTTTGTCTCTATAGTAAGTGTGAAATTGTTTGGGAAGGATTTGGGTAACTGTCCTAATTTATTTTGGCTTTCTTTGACAGGGGAACAGGAAGGAAATGCACGTTTGGTGCACTTGGCACTTTGCCCGTTGTCTTTTACTTCATGATGCCCTTCACGAACAAGGTCACTGAAGACCTGACAAAGCAGCTGTTCATCAATCACAGTATCAGCACACAAAGGGCCTCGAAATCATACCACATCTATCTCTATCTGGATCTCATCCAGAACCCAAAACCATTTCTAATATTGCTCCTCTGGATTCCCATATCATTCTGTCCATAATGGCCTAGATATCCAATTTTTTAAATGTCTTTAAAATATTTTATTTATTTATGAGAGAGAAAGAGAGAGAGATTATGAGAAACTTCCCATATGGACTTCCAAGGATCAAATACAGGTCTCCAAATTTGTAATCAGTCACTTAACCCCTGAGCTATCACAGTGTCACCGAGATCCTATTATTTATTTATTTATTTATTTATTTATTTATTTATTTATTTATTTATTTATTTCCCTACAAATCTGTTTCCATAGTCATGTCTTTTTTTATTATTATTTATTCAATTGTGGGTGCGTGTGTGTGTGTGTGTGTGTGTGTGTGTGTGTGTGTGTGTGTGTAGAACCACAGGCAAATTCAGGAACTACCATGGACGCCTCCACCTCCTCCTTGTTTACTCTGCCCCAGGATTCATAGGCTCTGCCCTACCAGGACCAGAAATGCAGGCCACCCCCATTTCCGTCCAGCATCTATACGTGGGGTCTAGGATCCGAACTCAGGACCTTCTGCCTGCAAGGCAGAGACTTAACCCCTGAGCCACCTCTCCAGCCCCAAGATCCTATTTTTAAAGTTCCTCATATATATCATTGTCCAAGAAAAATTAAAACTAGCAGAAATTCTTAAGAATGCTGAGTAAGTGGATTATTAGGATTTTGTTAATGTACCTTTTCATTTCATTTAAGGCAGTGTTAAATTAGTTGTAGTTGGGCTGGAGAGATGGCTCAGGGGTTAGGACTCTGCCTCGAAAACAGAAGTTCCTGATTTCGGATCCCAGGTCCCATGGAAAAACTCCAGGTGGAAATAATAGTGGCCTACATTTCTGGTCGGTAGGTGGAGCCTGGGAAAGCCCTGAGTGAAGCAAGGAGGTAGAAGCAATCCAGGATGATTCCCGAAGTCACCACTGGTCCTCCACTGGGACACACAGTGCTCTCTGATACACACACACACACACACACACACACACACACACACACACACACACACACACACAATAAAATAAAGTTTAAAAAATTGGTTGCAATTGATGAGAGTTAAGAAACAAACTTCCGGGCTGGAGAAGTGGCTCAGGGGTTAAGCCTCTGCCTTGCAGGCGGAAGGTCCTGGGTTCGGATCCAGATCCCATGTATAGACGCCAGGCAAAAGCGGGGGCGGCCTGCGCTTCTGGTCCTGGAAGGGGAGAGCCTGTGAGTCCCGGGGCAGAGTAAACAAGGAGGAAGTGGAGGCGTCCATGGTGGTTCCCGAATTCGTCCGTGGTTCTACACACACACACACACACACACACACACACACACACACACACACACACACGTGCATGCGCGCACATACATACGCACACACGCACAATTGAATAAATAATAATAAATAAATAAATAAATAAAAATATTAAAAAAAAAGAAACAAACTTCCTTGTGTGATGAGACTGATTCAAAAGAATTTTCTGCTCTTAGACAGGTAAAGTAGGTGTAGCAACCTAGCATATAGACTCTGAGAAACACTTCATTTATTCATCAACAAACGGTTATTATATATCTGTCATGCATCCATCATTACCAGATGTGCCAGGAATACATCAGTAAGAAACACAGACAAAATTCTGGGGAGATGATTCAGTTAAAGCATTTGCACAGCAAGAAAAAGACTGGAGTTTGGATCCCCACATCTCAGATGAAAAGTTCCAGGTAGGTATGATGGTCAGCCTACAATTCTGGCCTAGAGCAGTAGAGATTTGGAATCCCCAGAGCAAGCTGGCTAAGTGGCCCTAACGGTGAGCTCTGGGTTTGATTAAAGACCATGTCTCAAAAAGAATAAGGTGGAAGAGGATCACTCAACTTCAGGCTTCCACATGCATGCATACACACGTGTGTGCCCACTCACAAACATGTGCCAAACACTTTTAACATACAGACATACAGACATACACTACATGCACTCATATCCACATTAGAATGGACAAAACCAGACAGTACTCTTTGCCTTTATGAAATTTGTATTTTAGTTAGAGGAGTCAAATTAATAAGCAAGGAAATGACTGAATTATATAGCATGCTTGAAGAGGGAAATACTATTAAAAAAATAAAGCAGAATAATGGAGAGTGACCGGGCATGGGATGCTTGTCACCTCTCTGGCAATCTACAAAAACATATTCTGTAGGTGGCATGATCGCCATTCCCAAAGAGAGCTCAAATTCAACATCCAAAGAGATCTCCAGGATCCCATATGTAGCAGTCCACCTGCGTGATTGCTGATACACAGCTTAAAGGAACAAGGAATTTACTTTCTTAAGACACTCTGGTTACAGTTCTCAGTCCAGCTCGACGGGAGAGCATGCACCAACGCCAGGGCCGAGGGAACTGGCCACACCATCATCACATAACAGCCGAGAGATGGACAATCCTTACTTGCCAGACCAGCATGTCTGGCCAAGTATACAGAAGGATGCCAACTCTCTCAACCAGCTCTCTGTGATTTATCCAGGGCCTAATCCCACCCACCATGGGCTGGGCCTTCCCCATCAGCTAGACAATCTCCTTCAGGTTTGCTCTGGGCTTAACTCAACCATCAACTCTCTACAACTGTGCCCAGAGCTCAAACCCTCAACAGTCAAGTTGACACCTGTACTTAACTATGACACCATACAAGGACTGTAGTTGATTTTGTGTTGTTTTGGACTAGGAAATTGGAGGGAGTATGTCTATTTTTAGTTGACAATCATAATGAAAAATTCCACAGCAAGCTGAAAGAATGCTCAGAATCTAACAATACAACATGAAATTTCACTTGCATAAGTTATTGTACCTCCTAAAACCAACTTCGAATCAAAAGAGAGACAGTCCTGATTCAACACTGGTAAAAAGAGACACCAAATACTCATCGGGTGGATTAGTCATTGGCACAGCCTACCGCCAACAAGAAGAGCTATTGTAAACTCAGCCATGTTACTAGCAGAGCCGCAGCCTAATGGGAAGGTGACTCTGCGGCTCAGGAGCATTTCCTTTCTTTCTCAGCATGACCTGTGGCACTTACTCCTCCGAGCAGCCTTCCTGACCTCTACCCCGGGTTCAGCCAGTAAACAACTCCTGAGGCTCCCAGCCCTGAAACTGACACACGGGAGGGGGAGGGGCTTACTCCAGGTTATAAAAGAGGCGTTAGGGGAGGAACAGCGCCTGCCAGCCAAGCAGGTAGAAGGGGCGCTATTCAGCAGTTAGAGGCAGTCTGAAGGTGATCCCCAAGCAGCGAAGAAGCCTTGGGAAGTTAGAAGATCCCAGAGCAGTCAAGAAGAGAAAGGCAGGGAGAGATTCATCTTGGCACCTCATGAAGCTGTCAGCCATGCTGTGCTGAGCTGCCTTGCCTGGGAACCACCCCTGCTCCCATCAATAACCCCAATAAACTTGTTAGTTTGTCATCAATTTGGTCTGTCGTGAAACTCCTAGCTGGGGTGGGAAGACAGTCATGTGTGACATCATTTCCCCAGGAAAAGTAATTCTCACACACACTGCAATTCAAGAGAGATTGGGATTTTAAAACAAAGCGAGGGGTCCAGGTGGGTGGAAGTCAAGTCTGCCCAAAGAGACAGGAAAGGAGCAACTGAAGAAGATTTGACTCCAAATCTCACTGGTCAACATTCCCAAATCTCTGAAGTGCTATAAAAGGGAATGGGACTCTGGGACTTGTTGAAACCTAGGTTATTATATGTTGTCTTTATGTCTTTCTTTAGGAAGCTACATGTGGAATGGTCTTGACTGTCTATTTTGATATATTTCTTAGCCTCAAGCTGCCTATTGTGTTTATTGTAAATCTAACAACCTGCTCATTATATGTCATGGTTAGGCACAGGTGTCAATTTAATTGTTGAGGGTTTGAGCTCTGGGCACAGTTATAGAGAATTGACGGTTGAATTAAGCCCAGAGCAAACCTGAAGGAGATTGTCCAGCTGATAGGGAAGACCCAGCCCATGGTGGGTGGGATTAGGCCCTGGATAAATCACAGAGAGCTGGTAGAGAGAGTCAGCATCCTTCTATATACTTGGCCAGATATGCTGGTCTGGCAAGTAAGGATTGTCCATCTCTCAGCAGTTATGAAGTGATGGTGTGGCCAGTTTTCTTGGCCCTGGTGTTGGTGCATGCTCTCCCATCAAGCTGGACTAAGAACTGTAACAGAAATCGTAAGAGAATAAACCCCTTGTTCCCTTAAGCCGTTTGATGGTCATTTATCAGCAATGTTGCAGGCTGACTGCAACAGAATTTGGTACCGGGAGTGGGGTGTTGCTGATAAATCTGACTATGTGGATTTTGTGGCTTTTGAACAGTTTCACTGGACAAAGTTGAAAATGCTTGTGAATTTTCACTTTGTGGATTTACAAATACCGTTCTTCAGAGTTTAGTGGGCCAACTGCTGAGAGAGATTGTTTGGGCCCAATTTGTGATGAGGGGAACAAGGACTTTGGCAAAGTTGAATTTAAAGGCTATAGACTGGTTTACTTGACAGAGGAGAGATGTGTTGGTGGCTGTGAAGCTCTGGAAGAGGAAAGGGCAGGCAACAGAATATCTGCTGCTGTTGGAGAAATGAGTATCAGTGAAGGAAAACCTAGTGACTTGCAGGGGCCGAAAGCCCAAGTTGAAGCCATTTCTTGCCCTTCGGATGTTTGGCTGCCTAAAAGAGGTTTTTCCACCATCAGCCCATAAAACTTGGTATAGCTGTGGCTCACGTGGACTAAGCTACATTTCAAACTCACTTCGGAGTCTGGCAGCATCCACCAGGTGGTACTGGTTTGGGTAAATGATTTGAGGGGTTCATGGAAAGCAGCAAAAGCTTGGCACCGAGTGGCAGGTGTAGAGTCCTGCAAGAGCAGGTGAAGCTTATAGCTGCAGAGGCGAACCCAGAGTATTGGAGATGCCAGAACCGCGGGATGTATGCTGAGGACTGCTGCGATTGGAGATTCAGCTTGGTTCAAAGGAACTTTGCTTTTACAATTTCAAGCTGCAAACAGGGACTGGGAATTCCTGAAATCTTTGAGCCACCTTGATTACTGATGAGCAACAGAAGATGGACATTGAAGTACAAGGATGATAATATGCTGGACTTTGGTCTTAACTTGTTATTTTCTCATTGTTACAATAATTCTATTTGGAATATTTAAAGATTTTATTTGGCACATTTAAAGAAAGACTTTTAGTTCCAACATTTTAATAACTGAAATTAAAAAATATAACTGAAATTTTAATGAGAATGTTTTAAATTCGTTTATGAAATGTATTTATATTTTTAAGATAACTTTTAACATCTGTGGGGACAAGGAAGGTTACAGTTTATAGGTGCTATTGCTTTTGTGTCAACTTGACAAGGGGTGGAGTGTCATGGTTAGGCACAGGTGTCAACTTGACTGTTGAGGGTTTGAGCTCTAGGCACAGTTGTAGAGAATTGATGAAGTCCAAAGCAAACCTGAAGGAGATTGTCCAGTTGATGTGGAAGACCCAGCCCATGGTGGGTGGGATTAGGCTCTGGAATAAAATACAGATTGCTGGTTGAGGGAGTCGCCATATTTGTATACACTTGACAAGACATGCTGGTCTAGCAAGAAGGATTGTCCCTCTTTCAGCCTTTATGTAGATGGTATAGCCAATTCCTTCAGCCCTGGTGTTGGTGCATGCTCTCTCATCAAGCTAGACTAAGATCTGTAATCACTAATCATAAGAGAAAATAAGCCCCTTATTCCCTTAAGCCATTTGATGGTCATTTATCAGCAATGTTGCAGGCTGACTGCAACATTATACTACCGTAATGTCAAAATGAAAATTCTGTGTCTGATTCTACTGTTTTCCTTGTATCCAACAAGAGGTGTTTCTTGCAACATTTATCAAAAAGATCACAGACAAGCTGAGTATCTCTTCATGGGCACAGAGCTGGTATGCTCATAAAATATAATCCTAGGTAACTGAAGATAGTGTGCCTACATAGACGCACGGAGAACTATGCCACAAATATAAGAAAAACTAGGGTTTAAACAATATCGGAGAAGATAAGAGAAATAAGCGAAAGAGGCTACCTTACATCATCTATGGAACCCACTGTTGAGAAGGAAGATTGCAAGATGCCATCATTCTTGAGTGACATAGATATCAACAGTCTATGTTCATCTCACCCAAAGAAAAGTCACAATGTGCCTTTTCATGCCACCTTCCAATGTGGATCTCCTCTGTTCAAATGTAAAGGAAAACCAAATTCTGAAAGGATTTTTTTTTTTAGGAATAAAAAATACCCCACTGGGAGAATGTGAGGAACGAGTTCCTTTTGAAATTACTTAATACCACCAAGAAACAGTGGCTTCATATAAGGATGATTTTTTTCAATTCATTTTGTAGCTCCAGGATAATTCTGTGGTGTGAAGACGTATTACTTTATATTGTTACAAAAAGAATTTAAAGGGTTCAGGTAAGTCCACTACTTGCTGTGCTGTAAAAGAAATCACAGTCTGAAATGAGAGGTAGCTCAACAGACAGGCATAATGACATGTATTTGTGATCCCAGAGCTGGGAAGCAGGAAGATTGTGGGGCGAGTCCCCTGGGGATTACTAATCAGCCAGCTGAGCATGATCAAGCGGCCCCAGAGCAAGGTGTATGGGTCCTTGAGGAATACCCAAAGTTGGACTTGGTCACACACACACAACACCACACACACACACACACACACACACACACACACAGAGGAAAGTTAAAACCTTCAATATTTGTTTTTTCTGTTTGGAATATATTTATGTAATTAGCATCTTTTTAGTTCAATCCAGCTAAAAAGCTGCTGATGGGAAGAATCACTCAAATTCTCAGCCTAGACAATTTCTAATTTATCCTGGTGTTCATGTGTCTACTTTCCTGGTTAAGATGGAGAAAGAAATATAATCACTGTGAATGTACGGAGAATTTGAAACTAACATGGGTGTATGGGGCAAGAAAAAGAGTTTGTTGCTTAAATCTAGCTCAGCCAGGCAGTGAGGGTGGGTAGATGAAGATGGCAGGGCGCTCACTTAGCCTCTTCTGCAACCCAAGCCCGCAAGCTACCTACCGCGGGTGTTCACGGTCAGGCCAGAGTGCTAGAGTGCCGATCTCACTAGGGTCCTGCTGTCTGGGCAAGAGGGTGAACACTCGGGAAAGTTCCAAGACAGCAACACAGAATCAGAATACCTAATGCATTGAGGGTGCAAAGGAAGGACTGACTATTCCTGATGAAAGAGATGGGGGGGATGGAATGCCTTCTAGGTGAGGATTTGCAGCTTGAGTGTAATAAATTAAGGATGACATTGCTGGTCAGTATGAGAGATGATAGACATGTGTGATCTTGAAGAGCCTGGAACACCCCGTGCCTGTGAATCTGAGCTTTCATCTGTAGACAGAGACATTGACGGCAGCTGGAGATTCGTGGGATGGTTCATAGACCACACTCGCACAGTGCCCCGTGCAAGAGCAGCGTCCTGATGACACCCTGTCAGCAGCAGCGCCATCAAATGCATGCTGCTGCTAATCATTACATATACTGCTGATGTGAGGTTTGTTTTCTTGCATTCTCGGGATTCAGAGTATTTGCAGGTTAGGTTTTCTCACAGTCACTCAATCTACTCTTGTTGTTTCATGGCTGAAGAAACCACACATTGACACACTCAGCAGCAAGTAAGTGACCACCTTGCTGTACAAGAGGACATAGTAGCCTGTCTTCAAAAATAGCAGAATCATTTTCTTTTTCTTTTTCCATCTTCATGTGTGGAGTGCATGCATGAATGGATGAGTGTTTGCATGTGTACGCACATGTGGGGCAATGCCTATGCACAAGTGTGAGCATGCATGTAGAGAGACCCAAGGGAATCATTCTTGATCACTCTCCCACCTTATTCTTTTGAGGCAGGGTCTTTAATGAACTCTTGAACTCTCCAATAGAGCTAGTTTTGCTAGCAAGCTCCAGTCAACCATGTTCTCTAAATCCTCAATTATAGCTGTAAAAAATATTAGGTAGAAGGAGCCTTCTCATGTGGGACTGCTTTGATTCACATCCTGGTTTCTCTGTTTCTTGAAAATGCATCACTTTTGGCAGGTTAATTTAACCTTCTGATCCTCCATTGCTCCGCCAGCTAAATGAACTGTAGCAGATTCCTCCAAGGATTAGGAATTATAATACAGAGCCAGGAGACTCAATCAATGGTTGCTGCTAGAGTGCGTTGGGGACACTTGTGAGAGAGGAAAATAATCCAGCACACAAATAAACTTCTGAGCAACATCAACTGAGCAGTGAGATGAAATAGGAAGCATCCCAATTGTGTATTAGGAAGGGTTGCGATCATTTATAGCGCTCACTGATTCTCTTACAGAGAGACTGGCTTTCATTTCTACCTTGTACCTTTCCCCCATGAGAAAAACACAATATATGTAACAATATTCATTTACTCAGAAGCTATTACTCGAAGTCCTTCTTTCTGCCAGGGCCTGTGCTCAACACACAGAAAAACCAGGTGACTGGCAGATATCCTGGTCTCGAATTACTTTGGGTCTACCCAGAGCATTATGAACGCTTCCTGAAGCATATATGAACAGCTGCCTACGGATGTTTTGCTCACAGCCTGAGGCGTCAAGTGTTTGAGAGATTCTCCCTCTGCTCAAGAAAGCCAAGTAATGATATACCATGGAGGCCTGAGCACCCACAGGCATAGACAGGTCACAGTGAACCCTGGGGTCATAGAAGCACACAGGCCGAAGGGTGGGAGGAGTGGGAGAGAACGGTGAAGAGAAAGTGGAGTACGGAAGGGAGGGGAGAGGGAGGAAAGCTGGGATGAATATACGATATACTTGTAAAAGTAGGAAAAAAAAGCCAAGAAGTCACCGGATAAAACAAGCCCTAAGTCATCACAGTCAATGTGACCACTGATCTTATTCAAACATGCTGGATTTGCTGGAGCATGAACTACGGTCAATGTGCATGAAAAGATTAAGGGGTGCAACGATAAACCTGAATGCCGAAAGTCAATCTCCACTGGGGTAAAAGCAAATACAAGGACTTTCATATTTGAGAAAAAGATTCGTGCACCAAAAGGAGAGACGTCAGAGGGAAGGAGTGGGGAGGGAGAGAAAAGAAACAAGGAAGAGCACAAGGAAGGAGAAAGAGACACCTGCCCCTCACCACACTCCACATGTGGAGTCCAAGAGTTCTTTTCCAGATCCTTGCCCCTCATGGGAGGAAGAAGAAAGGAGAGAAGAGAGGAAGGGAAGTCCAGCTCCTAAGTGGAGAAGGGAAAGGAAGAGAGAAGGGACCCAATGAAAGTCAATGCCCAGAGACACCACAAACCATATCTTGGCATTGAAGATTCAGTGAGTTTGAGAGAGGGCAGCTATTCTACATAGAGTAAAGAAACACGTACGGCTGTGTGTTCAAGCCATAAGCATGCTTAGGGCACCCGGAATAAGGAACTTGTTTTTTTTTTATTGGGGCATGGATGGGGCGGGGAGCAGGTCTAGAAGAAGGAATGAAAATCAGATACAGAATATAAGAAGTTTGATCCTTCATTCCTGGGCAAGAGAGGGTCTTGAGCACAGATGGCATAATTAAATCCACACACTAAAAAAAGAGTTGTTGGTGCAGTTTGCAGGTACAATGGAAGTTAGAATGTGGGAATAGGATCCCACGTCAAGAATGAAGGTCTTGGGGCCTGGAGGTAAAGCTGAGTAACAGAGTGCTTGCCTATCATGCCTGAACCGAAAGGTTGGATCCCAAGATCATAAAAGAAGGGCTTGGGAGAAATTATCATGAATAGTGTTGGCTCTTTGAGGCTTGTTCTGAGAGATGCCCCCATAGGCCAAAGTTATGGGCCTCTATGAGTGGTCCAGCATCTAGTGTTTTAACGAACACAGTGAGAAGAAAAATCCAAGGCCATCATCTGACTCTGCAAAGCGCTGGAGGGTGTGATATAATCTTCTCCACTTCTGCAGTGTCTGCTAAGGTTTCAACTGACTCTATATCTCAGCCCCACTACTTCCCTTCCACAGCCCTTTCCCTGGCTCATTTCCTCCCCTGTCCTCTCTCAGATATTACTCCAAGAACACCCCCAAATAAACTTCTCTCCATTGACTGGAGTCTTGATCACCTTCCCAGGAAATCAACCCAAGAACAGCAGCAAAGGAAAAAGAGAGAGGGCGGGAGGCAATGACTTGCTCTGGGACTAGGCTGTGTTCCACATGCATGGGACTACCCTCTGTCCTCATGGAAGCCACACCCTATCACGTGTCTCCTGTCAGTGATTTTCCTAACCCCAGGATAGTCACCTAGCTCCCAAGCCTGTCAACATGCCCCAGGGACTAGATTAAGCTTCCAAACTTGGGGAAAGCAGAAAGAAACATCTAGCTGGATAATTAAAACACATCCCAGCTACAGGACAGCACAGAAGGGCAGAGCAGGTGGACCCACCACACAGGAAATGAGGGAAATGAACTAATCCAACAGGCCAGCTGCTCATCAAAGCTGTCCTCTTTCCTGAAAACAAGTCATTGGACAAACTTTCTTTTAAATACTTTCATAGATGTTTTATTCTTTCTTTTTGTCTCTTTTTATTATGCAGAGTAATGAAATTTACTGCCATTTCCTTACAGGCACACTTGTAAGTTCCTGAAAAATCTATGTATATAAATCGATTTTTGAAATGAAGTTGGAATGAAACTGCATGCAGAGTTACTTCACGTCTATTTTGTTTTATCACCTCTATTGCAATCATCCCTAAATATTCACAAGGGTCAGTTCCACAACTCCCCAGGGATACCATAAGCTGCAGATGCTTAAGTCCCTTCAACACAATGATACCATAATTTGTGCACTTCCTCCATATACCTTACATCATCTCTAGATACTTGGGAGAATTAATATGATGTAAATTCTATGTAAATTGTTATTACACTGCATTGTTTAGGGACTTAAAAGTATGTATGTGTTCAGTACAGATACAGTCATTAGAAGTCTAATTACATAGTGCCTGACTGTGGTGGGCCAAATCCAGGGATGCAGAGCCCACCCATAGTCATGGAGGGCTGACTGCATTTCCTTCTTATTTCCCATGACAGGAAAAGTAAGAACATTTCAATTCAATGGGGAATCCAGGGGTCAGTTTTTAAATTTGGATTTTTTAATTCAAAATAAAAATCAATTATTAATATAAGGAAAGTCAGTGTCCTAAGCTCACTAGAGGTAGGTAAACATCCAAATGTCCTTCCTTTTGGAAGTATGAATAACTGGCCATCCTGTACACACTAATCCTAACCCTCCCCCCACCCCCAGCTACCTGGCTGCCCTTGTTAGTTCAAAGACTTCAAGTTCATTGTTTTCCTTCATGTAGTGTACACAAATGTTATTTACAAAATGTACATAACACATAAAGAATGACTGCACAATGAGCACCTCTGTATTCACTATCCAATTTAGAAAAGAATATATTATTACCTTAAAACCTCCAAGTGCCCACCCGATTCCCGCTTTTTTCCCTCAAAATTCATAATCACACTTTCTAATCTGTGTTTATATTTGGCAATGGCTAGTGCTGTCAACTCAACAGGATCTGGAATCACCTAAAAGACAACTCTCCACGAAAACCTGTGAGCAATTACTTAGCCTTTAGGCATGCATATGAGGGATTATTACATTGTTAAGATAAGAAGACCCTCAATAAGTTTTGCCAGCACTATTCCTTGGCTTTGGGCTTTAGACCATATGAAAAAGGAAAAAGTAGCTGAGCACAGACAGTTATTGCTCTCTGCTTTCTGGCTATGGATGTGGGGGTGACCAGATGCTTCAAGTTCCTGTTGCCTTACTTTCTCACCATGCCTTGGCCCATGAGCCAAAAGAATCCTTCTTAAGTTTCTTTGGTATTTTTATATCAACAACAGGAAAAGTAGCTAAGACATATTTGCCTAATTTATGGTTGTATGCATGTCTGCGTCCTTAAACCACATGCATACATGTACATCTATGCACATGTACACATATGTACATATACACATAGGTATGCATGTGGTTGTAGGTCATTGAACTTTAGGCAAATGGAATCATGCAGTGTGTTTTCTTCAGTGCCTTTCGTTTTTCACTCAGCAGTGTGATCCTGAGATTAACTCGCATGCCTGTGACTGAAGGTGGATTGATTGTGTCAACTCTGGATCCTGAACTCCGTGGCATTGAGTGTTAATGAAAGCCCCAGGTAGTTAGTAAACTCTGGCACTCTTTCCAAAAGAAAAGAGACCTTTGCAAACCCATGTCATGGTTTCCATCGTGTAATGATCCTGCTGGAAAACATTGTTCTTTTCCATTCTTCTCACTGGCCAGCTTCCCACAGGGATGCTGAGCTAACGTCACCATGGAAAATGTGTCCAGTGAAGCATCCCTTTCAGCAAGCCAGACGTTTAGTGCCTTCTGGATCTGAAGGGGGACAACTTTAATATCCCAGGCCTGTGTCTGTCCCTTCTGCCCCAGTCCTCTGTTGCCAAATGGTCAGACTCAACGGCCAGCTGATGGGTACCAAGCATCTACTATCATCACATTCCCAAAGCATCCCCTGCCTCATGGCCCCGGGCTAGATGACTGGCCACAGCTTCTCACCTCACACAGGGAAAAATGTTTTGGAAGAAACTGTTTGAATGCATCCTTTCACTTGACATTTTATGTCTAAGACGAAATATCTCCCGGCCATAAAGACACCCCCACAGGGGAGACGGGCCATATCAAGAGCTATTCCCTTAATTTCAACCAAATTGACTGAGTCTGATTTGTTAACTTTCTGTTATTTAGCACCCTACTGTACCCAGCCCTGGGAATTTCCCGTCTCTGAGGACAGAATTAGGCTGTCAGCCAGGCCGGTAGGCATTCTCAATTCCAAATGTCAATGATTTCTCTCCAAGAGGCTCCAACACTTTTTCTCGAGTTGCTCAGTGTGCAAAGACATGACAAAGAAACCGTGGACTTCTCCTTTCCTGGAATCTATTTCAATGATGTCAGGGAGGAAATCTGGCTCTGTGTCAGACAATCCCCTCCACATGCGGCATCATGAGGGACTTCAAGGACGCTCTCTGAGGCTCTTCTAACCACCACTATGACTCTGGCACAGCTGGCCCAGGCCTCCTTTCTATTCGTCACTAGCTCTGCATGGGCTTCTGTCACAGCACCAGGAAAATTCGTTTATGTAGCCAGAATTTTCCCCAGCTAAGCTATGAGTTTACATAGGGTCAAAAAGTCTCCTCCATCCCTCTATCTCTATCTCAGCTCAGAGTTTTGTTCAAAGGAGTTACCTGAGGGGATCTGTGAAGATTTTCCTACATTCCTTATTCCTCTCCTATCCCATTGGATGACCTGGATGGCTGACCAAGTGCCAGATAAGATAACAAGGGTGGGTATCTCACTCTGGGAAAGAGGCCGAAGAACACACAGGAAACTCTAGGTCAAAACTGAGGATGCTAAGGGCCAACTACTAAATCTGAAATATGGGGGGGTGAATAATTCAGGTAGGTATAACTGAGCGTGTAACCCTGTCTAAAATAAACTGGAGCAGATTAAGAATGAGCAAGGAAGGCATAGAACCATAAGCCAACTGGACTGAAGTAAGACTAAAGCAAATAGGTTACAGCTAAATGTGTGTGTGTGTGTGTGTGTGTGTATGTGTGTGTGTGTGTGGTGCAGAGAGCAGAAGACAACCTTGCATGTCTTTCTTTCAACATTATTCACCTTGTTTTTGGTTTTTGTTTTGTTTTATTTTGTCGGATTTTTTTTATTATTATTTTTGAAACAAGGTCTCTCCCTTGTAAAACTCATCCAGTAAAACAAGATGTCTAGCTGGCAAGTCCCAGGGATCCTCCTGTCTCTCCCTCTCCAGTGCTGGGATTATAAATATGCACCATCACTCTTGGCTTTTAGAAAAAAAGGAAAGAAGAGAAAAAAACACAGGTTCAAACTCAGGTCCCCTCATATTTGCAAAGCAAGCACTTTACCAATTGAGCTACCTCAATTGGTAGCCCACAATTAAACTTTGAAAGATTTTGAACATCATGCTATGGAATTTGAACAATATTCCACGAGACAAAAATAAAACCTGACATCCACTGAGTTTCTCCACATGGAGCCCGAGGTAAAGCAAGTCATTTGAGAAGAATAATGCCGCTTCTCACACCAATTGGAAATGAACTTCAACCTTTGTACTGGCTGGTTCTTGGCACAAGGCTGGACCACTTCCATAGACTTAACCCAAAATGATGAGTTTCAAATGGAGGAAGAGATATGGCATCTGGCTTACTGAATACCTCCTTCTCCTCACAGCCTTTCCTCCTGACCGTCCTCCCCTGTGACGAAGATAGGATGTTTCCCTCATTGGGCTTCATCATCAACGAAGCTGGAAAGCAAGTTGGCTGACTTAATTTAGAAGCAAGCAGATAAAGATTCTGCAATTTTACCTGCTGACAGCTTGCTGAGGGTTTTGTGACATACTGAAAGTAAACACATCCCCAGCGTGTCAAACACTACACTGAGCAGAGCAGCCACTCGCAACTCTTGACACGTGTCTGCCGGGATCTGCAGCCAAGGCAGCTTCGTCTGGACAGTTTATGAAAAACCTGGATACCATGTAGAGATTATTCCAAACTGAGATCATCTTGGCTAGGTCTGCCTGCTCCCCCTATCTCTGAATCTCAAAAAAGGGTCAAATTCTGCTTAAAAGGAAATGTCCTGAGCTTAAACCTTGGTCATTGAGCTCATTTTATTAAGCTGGTGTTGATAAACACAGAATAAAAATGCAGACAGTATATCAATCTAATATGGCTTCTTAAATATCATCTGGTCTAAACTTTGTTGCAATTCCAGTGAAGAAAGGAAAGCCAGGAAGAGAGATTGTCCCTCATCAGTGCCATGAATCGGCACCTGATCTTAGCCAAAAGACAAAGAAGTGACAGTGTCAAGAATCTAAACAAAGAACTGGGAGATAAAAATCACGTCTTATAACTTGAAATACTACGTCACTAAAACTAATTTTGGCATGGATTTTCAAATCTTTTTTTTAATTAATTATGTTTATTCTTTGACAACTTCATAGATGCACACAGTAAATTCTGATTATTCTCTTCTCTCTCCTCCCCTCTCTTATTCCTCCCTACCAGTGTCTTCACACATTCATAATTTCTAGTTTGGTTTTGCACCCTACTTAGTTAACATTAGTTCACTATAGGTGTCCCTATGTTAACTGGATCAGAACTAACCACTGAGACCTGATGGCATGGCCAATGGGAACCAACTGGAGGCATTGAGTCCCTTTTGCTGAATACACCGGCCACAAACAGCTGTTCATCATTCAATAAGGAAGTATCACAGAACTCTAAAACTTCAATTTATATGCTAAGAAGCATCATATAAATATCCAAGAAGAGAAACTATTCTAGTGGGTGATACCACAGAACACCAAAGCATTTGCAACACATAGTCCATGGAAGGTATGAAATCAGGGTGATCAAGCACTGTGCATCCCTCGACTACAAACACTGAGAGTGTGGGAAGTTGGACACTGGTTACATTTACATGACATGCCTGAGATGAAATAAAGAAAGAATGTTTTCTTATTTAAAAAAAAAAAATCTCCCTAATGGAAGTTGCAAACAAGACCATCGCAGTTCTGTTGCCAAGTCCTATTGGCAGCTGTCTGAAATGTAACTTGTAGAGAATCTGCACCAATGTTCTGGACATGTGACTTCCTTGCCTGAACCACCCTATACTGAATTGAGGATCCTAAGAATCCACTTTGCTCCTAACACCAGTAGCTGTAGAATCCCGTAACACAGCATGACCTGGTGGAGATGTGGTATCAACATTACTCAAATGTCTATGGAACCAGGAAAGTTTGCTTGAGATGCTGTAAGGCTGTGTATCTGCTTTTTGTAACAAATGACAAAAACATCTTAAAGAGGAATAGCAGATCATTGTCTTCAAGAGGGGGCGAAGTAGTTACATCTCTCAAAACAACTATATATCTTGCTGTCTTCTAGATCAGTAACTAAAACATTAATTTAAGTTGCTACAAAGGAAAAAATATTCACCTTTTTTAGAATAATGGAATTCTAAAGTGGCAGCATGTCTGGACTGAATGCTGATTGATGAAGCTCTTCTCTCTTCTTTGAGACTTAATGCTGAATCAGTTGAGACCATTTATTTTTCCCCACAGAAGTGATGAATTCAGATCACTCCTCCAGGCTTAGAAATTGGCCAAAGTGAACAAAGAGACAGAAAACAAAGAACATTTCTCTACTCTGACTATAGTTGTGATAGATGTCCAGATCCTAACACACACTACTCCACAACCCAACTGCAGAGACCCCTTCCATCTGCCATGACTCACAGAAGACTTTGCTTTCTACCTCTCAAAGAAACTTCCAGAAGCTCTGCTTTAATTAGGATCTCCCTAGGAGCTGCTATCATCTTAGCGTGAAGCCTTTTCCTCACATGGTTAAGTTTGGGTTAAGAACTCAAGTTTAAAATTGTTAGACATTTTTACTTATATGGATATAACCATGGATAAAGAAATAAAATATCTTGTTGAAAAATGATGATTCACAGAGTTTGGTAAGAGACTTTTTGCAATGTGTGACATTAGTCCCATCATCGGGATCCTGTGCCTGTGAGACCTGAGTCATAATAGTCAAAAGGGAGAAACTGTAGCTGGAAGCCTGTGACTAGTGACTTTAGACACCGTGAAGAACACAAAAGGCTGTGAGTACCCATGTGGACAAGGACCATGCTACAGAGATGCCCTTGTCATGTAAATTTATTTGGAAACCCCTTGTGTACCCCATACATACCCTCATGACATCTACCACCACTTGAGCAATGACAACAGGCATCGTCCCAACACTGAGTTATTAACATCACTTTGTTGTAGAAGGACATAAGCACAAAGACATTCATTTAATGCTAATTTTAATGGTGAAAAGCCAGAAGTGAAATCCAAAAACAGCTGATTTCTGAGACTGGGGATGTAACTCAGTTGGTAGAGTGCTTGTTTAGTATACCCGAGACCCACCCCAGTTTGATACTGAGCACCACATAAACTGACCAAGGTAGTACTTGTCTGTAATCCCAGCACTTGAGAGTAGGAGACAAGAGTTCAGAAGTTCAAAGTCCTCCTCAGCTACATAGAGAGTTCAACCTAGACTAGAGACCTTGTCTCAAAAGGGAAAGGAGATACAGAGAGAGAGAGAGAAGTGGGGTACTATTACAGTTAACTTATACAATGAAATATTATAGACATTGTGATTTAGATATGTATTTATATGATAAAATGTTCATAATAGCAAAAATAATCAGTAAGGCATAGTGGAATCTCGTTCAAAGAAAAAAAATCCCTGGATGGCACTACACTTAATTGATGACTATATTTAAACCCGGATAATGAAATCTTAACTCTTATTGTTTTCATCTTGCTTTTCTGTATTTTCTAATTTTAAGTATGGATAGGTCATATAATACTCTGAAGTTAAAATTAATAATTGAGCATCGATAAGTTTGCATGGCAACGAGACCCTCTCTCCAACCCTGAGACTCTAGGAAACCATAATCCAACACTGTAAAAGAGCATGACTCTAACCCACCTCTCACCTCCCCCCAAAGCTAATCCCAGGCTCTTTTGCATGATCCAGATAGTTGCTGCCAGCAATGGCCAGAAAGCTTGATCATGGCGACCTTTAGTAAGGCCAGGAATTTTGATGGCGCACAGCACTGAAACAGCCAACTCCCGAAACACAGTGTGGCTGAGACACCGCGGTGCTCGATCTGTGATGAAACAGGACAGAGCATCGGCTCAGGTGATGTCTGAAGCTTGTTTTCTCTGTGCTGGATTTCCCTGGTACTGACACAAGAACTCGTCTGAGGATCTCACCAGCCCGGTGATACTGTTATTTGGAGAACTGTTTTGGTAGCATTGCTGAAAATGATAGGTGCTTGTTGGTCCTCCATCTGACTGCCCACTCCATAAAGAATATTATTCTGACTTGACAGATGAGGTTTCTAGATATGTACATGGAGGTCAAGTTGAAAATTCACAAGTGTGAAGTGAGAATTATAATGCAGATGATGACAGCTGCCCACACAATTGGTGAAGAAGTTTATTTTGAAATGAATCTGCAGGACACACATCTTTAGCTACAGGCTTCTGGTCTCAAATAGGAGAGCTACATGAAGGTGGATGTTAATTAATCTTCAGACTTTACAAGAGGAGGATTTAGTCTAAGAAGCTGAAAAGTCTCCCCTGGTCTTGTAAAGTGTTGTATTGTTGGAGTTGGTGTCATAGTTAGGCACGGGTGTCAACTTGACTGTTGAGGGTTTGAGCTCTGGGTACAGTTGTAGAGAGTTGATGGTTGAGTTAAGCCCAGAGCAAACCTGAAGGAGATTGTTTAGCTGATGGGGATGATCTAGCCCCTGGTGGGTGGGATTAAGCCCTGGATAAATCACAGAGAGCTGGTTGAGAGTTGGCATCCTTCTGTTCACTTGGCCAGACATGCTGGTCTGGCAAGTAAGGATTGTCCATCTCTCAGCCGTTATGCAGTGATATTGTGGCCAGTTTCCTCAGCCGTGGTGTTGGTGCGTGGTGCATGCTCTCCTGTCAAGCTGGACTGAGAACTGTAACTGGACTATTGTAAGGAAATAAACCCCTTGTTCCTTTAAGCTGCTTGATGGTCATTTATCAGCAATGTTGCAGGCTGACTACAACAGTTGGTAATAGCGAGATGCACATTTGGTTATTCTCTAATTTTTTAAGAACACTAGCTTTTGTGAAGGCTGTTCCCTGCTCTGTCGAGATATTCAAAGCTATGTTAGAAGTATTTCTGTTTTTCTGTTTTTCAGAGACCAAAGGTCAACATCTAGAATTCCGCTGAGACATGCAATAGATAAGGAAACACATCTTCACTGAACTAGCCATGTTCAGTCTTCGCTTAAATATGCTAAAAATGTTGCATTTGAGGATCTGGGGCTGGGTTAGTGAGTCAAGTGCTTGCTGGTCAATAAGGACCTGAATTTGGATCCCCCATAGTACTGTAAGAAGTCAGGTTGTAGCAGCGTGTGTCTGTAACTCCTGCACCATAGGTATGGGGTAGGCAGATCCCAGGGCCTTACCGTCTGCCATTTTACACAAAACTGAGAACTTTCAGATTTAGTAAAAGACCCTGTGTCAAAAATTAAGGTAGAAAGCAATTGAGGAATATACCTGGATATCACCATCTGGCCTCCATACATGTCCACACAAACAAGTGCACCCGCACACTTGTGCACGCATGCATTGCCACGCACACCCATTCCACATATACAAAATGCTGAATCTGCAGAGAAAATGTAACTCAAGATTACTAACCATGTCTGAGACATCTTCACCCAAGCTATTTATGTGCCAACCCACTTCTGAAACAATGAGGAATTTGAATCTCTAAAGATGTTTTTACTTGGGCTTCCTTATTGCTCATGGATTTCTATGTATGGAGTCTGTGAGTTCCTTTCATGCCTGGAGTCCATGAGTTCTTGGGGGCTCTCTTAGCCTTGCAGATTCCTGTCCGTGAGTTCCGTACTTTCTCTCCTCTAATAAACTCTGCCTTACTCCTCAAAAAAAAGACAATATGCATGGATCCTACTTCTCACACTATGAACAGAGTATTAGGACCATGTTCTTTTGATGCCTGCACAATGGCTGACATGTCAATAACCCCCCAAAGTCTAGCAATAGATCACCGGCACTAGGATCCTTAGAGGCAAGGGATTAACAATCACAGTAGTGTTCCCATACTAAAGGGGAGCCCAAGAAAGGGCTCTGGGCAATGCCACTGAGTCCTTACACCTCACACTAGAGTGGAGAACTCAGAGGGAAGTTTGACATTCACACTAAAGGATGCTCCAGGGAATGGGAGGGGGAAAGGGAGGCACTGGGAGAAAGGGAAAGAGGGAGTTGAAAGCAAGGAAGGAGAAAAGAGGGGGAGGGTGCAAGAGTGACTGGGGAGGGTGAGAGAAGGAGGAGACTGGGGTACCTATTAAGTTTGTATGATTTGGAAAAAAATAAATAGATATAATAAAAAACAGACAATATGCATGGATCCTACTTCTCGCACTACGAACAGAATATTAGGAAGATGTTCTTTTGATGAAATCTCTGAAACCGGAATTGAAAAGATGATCCACCAAGGCTATAGTGGAAGAAACTTCGAAGGGAGGATTCCAATCTGTATCTGTTCATTCAAAAACTCTGACCCTTTCTATTCCACATGAGCTGTCAGTTTGGCTTATACTCATGGGGTAGCACCATGAAGCAGTAAGTTTACTACTTGAACATCTCTAGTTTCCACTGAGTTACAGTAGCATTTGCCAAAGCACTTAGCTAGGACAGCCACTATATACCTTGCTTGTGACCTCCTGGTTCACTAACTTATGATTACAGTGAAGTCATTGTCACCTTAATTTCCAAATATCACATGACCACATCATGCGGGAAAGGTGTTTCCTCCCAAACCCAGCTCACTTGGACCGTTGTTCATAGCAGAAATAACACTGGGGCTGACCAGGATGAAATAGCAGGTCATGTAATTTAAAGTCACTGTTCTGCTAACAGGAAGACACACAAGTTGGGAGTTGATTTACTGCTCTCATTACTAACCAGGCTTCGTTTGGATTGAAAATAAAAATAATGAACCCAGACCTACATTTAGAATTGAAAGTGTTCTCTCCAAACTCACTGACAGAAAATATTTGAGAAGTATTTGGGCCCAATGACAAGTATTTAGGCCCAATGAAGTTAGTCCCTGTGGGCTTATGTTTTAGGACTAATTGAACAAATTTCTACATAAATCTCTGAGCTATGTCTTGCAAAAGACCTGACTTTCAAACTCTAATTATATCCAAAGGATATCTGTGGCCTGTTAAAATGAATGCACACTTAACAAGACTCATTAGACTACAGAGGGTCTGCTGGTACTAAGCAAGGGCCTCTCTGCACTCTGAGGGATAGCCACACCAAAGACAGGATGGAGGATGCAACTTAATTCTGATCGAAATCCATGTAGCATAACTGAAAGCTCAGCAGTATTGAAATGAGACATCTGAAGTTCCAAATGCTCAAATTTCCATAGAGATTCTGTTCAGTTCCGTGACAAAAATTCAAACCTGAAATCTGTCTGAACTTATCCCAATGAAATGAGCTTTTTATCTGATTCTCACTGAGCATTTATATTGGCCAGATATTGGTGGTCCCTAGCCACAGGAGGGTTTGGAATTCAGAGGGTAAAACAGACATACAAAGGCAAGCTATCAATTAAGTAGGATGCAAGAATATTTTTTCTCAAGAGTATGAATGAGAGCTAAGGAGAAAACAAAGAACTTAATAAGTCCTCTTCTCTCGCACCTCCTCTTACCGTATCATCTTCATGACTTCATCATCCTCCCAGGTTACACATGACTCCATACAATCATCTCCTACCATTCAGTCCTTTGCTCAAAAATACATTCAGATTCTCTGGTAACATATTATATAGTACACACACACACACACACACACACACACACACACACACACACCACTTCCATGTTCCTTAAAGATTCTGACTCAAAAAGTTTATCATTTGGCCTAGAAATGTGTGTGGTTAACCACTGTCCTTAGGCAATTATGGCACAAATGACCCTCTTGCCAGAACTCATTTCTCAAAAGCGATCATATCTTAATCTCTATGAATCCCTCATGGAGAGTTAAAATGAGTCTTCAAAATCTAGTAGGGAATGATTGTGAAAATTGTTTCTAAGATCATTGAATTGCATAATTACTGTTGTGATTATTTTGTCTTCAACACAGTCCAATGCTAGTTTCTTTCAAAGGATCCCCACTCACATCTATACATTTCCTTTCATAACTCTACTCTTAAAGTAGAATAAAAATTATTTGTTGCTTAGCCTAAGTATCTTAACTTATAGTTTAATATTCTGAGAATATATTTAAACCTTTTCATTTATATGCCTATTTCACTTCCTTCTTCTGTTCCCAGATGGTAACAGTCAGCTATAATCTGATTCAAGTAGCTTCACATGGAGCTGGCCTTTCATTCAATTCATCTTCCCTCTAAAATAGCAACAAAAGTAAGACATTTGTTGAATATATTCTGTGTGTCAAAATATGCAGAGACCTTTGTAGAGAGAGCCTTGGTTTCCTCACATGTCAATGCTACTTAGTAGCTTATTGAATATTAAAAAATCTATTAATTCCATCAATATGACTAACATGAAGCATACTTGCTCTTAAAAGATGAACAAATCATCACATGTAGTATTCTTTTTTAATTTTTTTAATTATTTATTCAATTGTGCATGTATGCTTGTGTGCGCATGTATATGTATGTGTGTGTGTATGTAGAACCACAGATGAATTCGGGAACCACCATGAATGCCTCCACCTCCTCCTGTTTACTCTGCCCTGGGATTCACAGGCTCCGCCCTACCAGGACCAGAAACACAGGCCACCCCCGCTTCTGCCAGGCGTCTATACGTGGGGTCTAGGATCCAAACTCAGGACCTTCTGCCTGCAAGGCAGAGGCTTAACCCTTGCGCCACCTCTCCAGCCCCACATAGTATTCTTATATAATTTTAAGACCCTTCCAACAAATATAAAATATGTCAAATAAAATATAAAATGTCAAATATTCTATTGATCTCATTAACTTTTGAGGAACCAGTAAGATACTGAAACAATCTAAAAGAACATTTGAGAAGTGAGATATAGAAAGGACAATGTAACAGATTTTTGTCTTAGATACAGGAGTAGCCATTTTGTTTAACACAGCCACACCTTTAAGCTTGGGAGCTGTCTTTTCTACTACACAGAAAGTATCTGCTTTTGTAACCTACCAGTTGTTCTCTGTCCCTACAAAGCTGCAGAGTAGTTCAATCAACAGAAAGTTAAGTCCAGCATTGTACTAACAGAAAATGCAATATCTCCACATGTTCATTTTCAAGTTTAACATAGGTTTCATGACACACTGAAAGTGATTGAAAATATCACAGCTGAGGGAACAGTACCACCCATCAGTGAGTGGGCAAGAAATCTTTTCTTGCAAGTGTGTTACATCTCTGAGGGACTAAATTATCAAAAAGTATAAGGGAGGGCTAGAGAGCTGGCTCAGGGGTTAAGACTCTGTCTCGCAAGCAGAAGGTCCTGAGTTTAGATTTCAAGTCCCACCTAAAAATGCCAGACAGAAACAGAGGCGGCCTGCACTTCTGGCCTGGGAAATCCCAGAGTAAAGCAATATGGAGGTAGAAGCACAGAAGCAATCCAGGACGATTCCTAAAGTCACTCTTAGTTCTTCACAGGGACACACAATGCCTTCTGATACACACACACACACACACACACACACACACATACACACACACACACAAAGCAGAACAGATAAGACTGAGAGAAGGGAGAGAGAAACAAAACAGAATTTAAGATTGTTTCTTTCAGACTTCATATCTATAATTTGGATTCCCCTCAAAGCACGCTATTTGCTTAGAAATTTTTAATCCAAAGTTCTGTCAATGTCAAATCAATTAGAACTGCCTATTAACAATGTCTGAACAAACACATCTTTATCTGGAGGACTAGAAGAAAGCCAGAGTTACTTGCAGCTTGCTTCTAAGCATGTTGATGCCCACTGATGGTGAGTAAGTACTCTGTGGTAAGAGCAAACAGGCAGCTTTGTTCATCATTAAGGTACGTGCTTAAATTACTTCATTCTGGTTTGGATGAGTGCACTGCTGTCTGAATGCGTTTCCACTTTCACGTGACAATTTGGGAGGGCAAAGACTTTTCTTAAAAAAATGTTTCATGTACATGGCTAGAAAGATGGTTCAGTTTATGACCCAAACAAAAGGCCCCAAGTTTGAAACTCTAAATCCCATGTAAAATGCCAGGTGGATATGGCAACCTTGCTACAATCCCAGCCTTGGAAAGCAGAAAACAGGAATTTTCAGCTAACAAGTCTAACAAAGTCTACTGGCTAGGTTTAAAGGATCAGCCTCAAGGAATAAGATGAAGAAATAATCAAAGATGATTCCCTCTTTATTTTCTTATTTTTTTTTAGTTTTACAAGTTATTGAGTATTAATCCCTGTTTCCCTCCATTCCCCTTCCCTCCCATTCCCCTCTCTTACCCTCACCAATCCATCCCACTCCTTCCCACCCTCCTACCTGGTTACTTCTGTGGACCCCAGGGTTCCCTCTGCTTGTCTACTCTTGTGGGGGTTCAGGTCTCTGTGGCATACCAAGTTGACCCTCCTCAAGACACCCCACTGATAGGGGTGTTTCCCTTCACTTATCCAGCTCTAGTTCCTAAGGATTTCCCTTTGAGATCTTATCTCTCTTCAATTCGTAGGAGTCTATAGGGGCATGTTGGTATTTCAGTCTTGCCCCAAGCCGTAGGATGGGGAAAGATTGGATGGGCTGATTCTGGGACAACAGTGCCAAGTTGCTGGTAATCTGTATTATGGCTGTCCATTGTCACTTCACTGCTCTTCTACTGGCCTAGGCTCTATCTGCCCGGATGTTGAGATTCTCTACCTCCCTTGTAGAAGAGGATTTCTAGGCTGAGTGTTAAATGTTCTTCAAATATTTACATATCAGTTAGGTGTACTGTCTTCCTACCTGTATATTCATAGGCTGTTTTCCCCTGTTGAATTATTTCCTTTCGTTTTTTAGGTTCTTATTCTAGTTAACAGTAACAGGAATATGTTCCATTCTGAAGAGAGTTATGTAATAAAACCTAATGTGAAGAAATTTATTTCTAATTATATTTAAATATATACTTGCTTACTGTTTTTAAATTTTTTTATTATTTATTCAATTGTGCGTGTATGCCTGTGTGCGCATATGTGCATGTGTGCATGTGTGCATGTGTGCATGTGTGTAGAACCACAGATGAATTCGGGAACCGCCATGGACCTGCCTCTACCACCTCCTTGTTTACTCTGCCCCGGGATTCACAGGCTCCGCCCTACCAGGACCAGAAACGCAGGCCGCCCCCGCTTCCGCCCGGCGTCTATATGTGGGGGTCTAGGATCCGAACTCAGGACCTTCTGCCTGCAAGGCAGAGGCTTAACCCCTGAGCGATCTCTCCAGCCCCACTTGCTTACTATTTTAGAGAGTGAAGTTCTTAGTATTATTACTTTAAACAGCGGCATACTAAAAAGAAGTAATCCCTCTATGAATAAAGTAAAATGCCTTTCCCCACCTGCCTGGGACGGGCGTGCAGTCCAGCCAAGACACATTGTGCCCTAGGTAAGCACCCCCTGCTCACCCCCAAACCCCAGGTAACCCACTAGTCCCAGCTCCTCCCACCAGCCAGTCAGAGCAGGCGCTGTCCTAGGCCGGGGAGGACCCCTGGGCCACTCCCCAACTCCACAGGTTAATTGCACCTGTGACCAGCACCTCTCCCCTTTCCCCACCTGCCCGGGACATGAGCAGTCCAGCCAAGACACATGGTGCCCTAGCCAGTCAGAGCAAAGCTGCTGCTCCAGGCCAACTAATTCAGTTCAGTCAAAAACACACAGAAATTAAAAGAAGGTCTTCAGAGATAAGACTACAATGCCCAAGTCAAAGTGCAAATCCATGAGAAACAAAACTCAAAAAAATAAATCTCCCACTGAAAGAATTAACCTCATAATGACAGACTCCAACCAGAACAAATCCATGGAAAAAAGCCAAAAAAGCCTGACCTGAAGATAACCACTTTCAAAATATGATCATTACCATGATCAAGATTATGAAAGAGGAAATCCATCAACCACTTTGAAGAGGAACACAACAGACACTTGGAGGAGTTGAAAAGAACAGTTCAAGAAACAAAAATAGGCACAGAGCAGTTAAAACAGACTCAAGCAGAGTTTAAAACTGAGCTAAAAGACAAGTTATCTTCAACCCAGAACTCAACAGAGAGTCTTATCAGCAGAACTAACGAAGCAGAAAACAGAATTTCAGACTTTGAAGACAAAGTGGGAGTATTAACCAGCTCAATGGAAGAGGTTGTTAAAGCCAAAAAGATACTTGAGAGAAATATTCAAGAATTATGGGACACCCTGAAGAAGCCTAACATGCGCATTCATGGAATACCAGAGCAAGAATCCCAAAATCAACACCTGAGGAAATTTTTCAAACTATCATCAAGGAAAACTTTTCTCATCTAAAAAAAGAGAGGCCTATCCATATACAAGAGGCATTCTGCATCCCAAACAGATATGACCAAAATAGAAACTCGCCATGGCAAATAATAGCTAAAACACTCCACATTCAAGACAAAGAAATAGCGCTGAGAGTTTCAAGGGAAAAAAAAAACAAGTCACTTTTAAAGGTAAACCTATTAAAATAACAAATGACTTCTCAGTCGAAACAGTAAAAGCAAGAAGAGCTTGGAGAGACATACTTCAAGTATTAAATGAGCAAAAATGTCAACCCAGGCTGATTTACCCTGCAAAACTATCAGTCATGATCGAGGGAGAAAGAAAAATTTTCCAGCACAAAGACAACTTTAAGGGATACATGGCCATCAAACCAGGCCTTCAAAAAATTCTAGAAATGGTACTCAAGCTTGAAGAAAAAACAAGCATATCCAGGAGGACAGAAGGGAAGTATAATACCACCAAAACCTAAAAGCAAAACAATACACTTACGAAAGCCACTAAACATAATAAATGTCTGGAATCAAAAATAATTTCTCCATTGTAATATTAAATGGAATTTAAATATTAATAGAATTAACTCACCGATCGAGAGACATAGATTACAAACTTGGATTAAAAATCACAACCCATCAATCTGCTGCCTGCAGGAAACCCATCTCACCACAAAAGATAGGCAAATCCTAAAAATAAAAAGTTGGTCCAAAATTCTGCAAGCTAATGGAACCAGGAAACAGGCAGGGGTAGATATTATGCTATTGGACAAAGTGGATTTCAAACCAAAAAAAAATCATAAGAGACACAGATGGATATTACATTTTAGTCATAGGTACAATTCACCAGGAAGACTTCACAATACTGAATGGATATGCACCCAATACAGGCCCCCCCACATTCATTAAGCAAACCCTACAATGTCTAAAGCAAGAAATCAACCCCAAAACGACAATTCTTGGGGATTTCAACACAGCTCTCTCAACATGGGATAGATCAACAGGTAAAAAACAACAGAGACACTTTGGAACTTAATCAAACCCTTACTGAAATGGACCTTACAGATCTCTATCGAACTTTTCATCCACACACCAAAGAATACACATTTTTCTCAGCAGCACATGGAACTTTCTCCAAAATAGATCACATATTGGGCCACAAAACGAATCTCTACATATACAGGAAAGTTGAAATTATAGCCTGTATCCTATCAGACCACCATGGTCTAAAGGTTGACATCCACAACAAAACAAACAACAGAAAATATATTAACTCCTGGAAACTTAACACTATGATACTGAATGAGAATTGGATTCAGGAAGAATTAAAGGAAATTCAAGATTTCCTGAAAATGAATGATAATGAAAATACAACTTACCAAAATCTTTGAGACACAATGAAGGCTGTCCTATGGGGTAAGTTCATAGCTCTTAATGCCTACATCAAAAAAAAATGGAAACATCAGAAATAAATGAACTAGAAATGCAGCTTAAAGTTTTAGAGACACTAGAGCAATACGATCCCAAAAGCAGTAGAAGGGAGGAGATTAGCAAAATAAGGGGAGAAATATCTAAAATTGAGATAGGAAAATGATACAGAAAATCAACCAGTCAAAAAGCTGGATTTTTAAAAACAATCGATAAGATTGATACACCCCTAGTTAAATTAACCAAAAGCAAGATAGAGAAAACCCAAATTAAAAAATTAAAAATGAAAATGGAGTTATCACTATTGATACCTAAGAAATCCAGAGAATTATAATGTCATATGTCAAAAACTTATACTTTGTGAAATTTGACAACACAAAAGAAATGGATGAATTCCTAAGTAAACACAAGTTACCGAAATTGAAGCAGGAAGCTGTGAATTATTTAAATAGTCCTATAACATATGAGGAAATTGATGAAGTAATCTCGAATCTTCCCACCAAAAAATGTCCTGGACCAGATGGATTCAGCACAGAGTTCTACTAGACATTTAAGGAGCGAATAACATCAATTAAACTGTTCCATCAAATAGCAAAAGAAGGAACACTACCAAATTCCTTCTATGAAGCTAATATTGTCCTAATCCCAAAACCTAATAAAGATACACTTAAAACAGAGAACTATAGGCTAATCTCTCTGATGAACACAGATCCAAAAATTCTCAACAAAGTCTTAGCAAATCGGATTCAAAAACATATCCAAAAGATCATTCACGGGGATCAAATAGGCTTTATCCCAAGCACACAAGGTTGGTTCAACATACCCAAATCAATAAATGTAATTCACCATGTAAACCAGTCCAAAGTCCAAGACCACATGATACTCTCGATAGATGCAGAAAAAGCTTTTGACAAGATCCAACAGCCCTTTATGATCAAAACCCTAGAGAAGGTTGGAATGGAAGGAACCTTTATCAATATAATAAAAGTTGTATACAACAAGCCAACAGCAAGGATTATACTCAATGGGAAAAAACTCGAAGCATTCCCGCTTCAATCAGGAACTAGACAAGGCTGTCCACTCTCACCACTTCTATTCAATATTGTACTTTAAGTCTTAGCTGAAGCATAAGACAAGAAAGGGACATAAAAGGGATTCAAATCGGCAAGGAAGAAGTCAAGTTATCTCTATTTGCAGATGACATGATCTTATACCTGAGGGATCCCAAAAACTCCACCAGGAAACTTCTGGAACTAATACAGAAGTTCAGCAGGGTGGCAAAATACAAAATAAACATACAAAAATCAGAGGCTTCCTATATGCCTAGAATGAAAGAAGTGAAAAAGCCCTGAGAGACTCAATCCCATTTACAATAGTCCCTAAAAAAATGAAATACCTTGGTATAAACCTAACCAAGGAAGTAAGAGACTTTTACAATGAAAACTTTAAAATCCTAAAGAAAGAAATTGCAGAAGACACCAGAAGGTGGAAAGACCTCCCATGTTCCTAGATGGGCAGAATCAACATCATAAAAATGACCATCCTACCAAAGGCAATATACAGATTCAATGCTATACCAATTAAAATCCCAAAGCAATTCTTTAAAGAAGTTGACCAAACAATCTCAAAATTCATATAGAGGCACAAAAGTCCCAGGATAGCAAAAACAATCCTGAGTAACAAAAACACTGCTGGAGCTATCACCATACCAAACCTTACAAATCCATAGTTGTAAACAGCCTGGTATTGGCTCCAAAATAGACACACAGATCAGTGGATAAGGGTTAAAGACCCAGATATAAGCCCACACAACTACATCCATTTGATTTTTGACAAAGGGGCCCAAAAAAATCCAATGGAAAAAGAACAGCATCTTCAACAAATGGTGCTGGCAAAACTGGATGCCCACATGCAGAAGATTAAAACTGATCCTGTACTTGTCACCAGGTACAAAACTTAATTCCAAATGGATCAAGGACCTCGATATAAGGCCAGAGACTATGAAAACCTTAGTCAAAAGGGTAGGGAACTCCCTCGAGCTGATTGGGCTAGGCCAACAGTTCCTAAACGGACATCCAATAGCACAGTCACTACAACCAACACTCAACAGATGGGATCTTGTAAAATTAAAGAACTTCTGTTCAGATAAAGAGATCATAACTCAAGCACAAAGGCAACCCACAGAATGGGAGAAAATCTTCACTAACCACATATCTAATAGAGCTCTGTTATCCAGAGTGCACAAAGAACTTAGAAAACTAAACACCAAAGAAACTAATGGCCCAATTAAAAAATGGACATTGGAACTTAAAAGAAACTTTACCAGGGCCAAAATTAAAATGTCTAACAAATATCTCAGAAAATGCTCCACATCCTTAGCCATCAGGGAAATGCAAATCAAAACTTCCCTGAGATATCATCTCGCCCCACTCAGGATGGCAAAAATCCACAATACAAACAACACCAAATGCTGGAGAGGATGTGGAGAGAGGGGAACTCTCCTACATTGCTGGTGGGAGTGCAGGCTCATACAGCCACTCTGGCGAGCCGTCTGGAGATTCTTAAAGAAGTTAAAGATTGAAATGCCATATGATCCTGCTATTCCACTTTTGGGAATAACCTCCCATACAACAAAAATTCACCTCGATAGCACAGCATGACCATGTTCATAGCAGCACAGTTTACAATAGCAAAGTCATGGAATCAACCCAAATGTCCAAAACAGTTGACAAGTGGATAAGGAAATGTGGTACATTTATACAATGGAATACTACTCAGCCATCAAAAATGATGAATTAATGAAATTTGCCGGAAATGTATGGAATTAGAAACAATTATATTGAGTGAGGTATCCCAGACATGGAAAATTAAGCGCTGTATGTACTCCCTAATAGGTGGATCCTAATACCAAACACACTTAGAGATACTCAAAGATAAATCTCTGTAATATCTACAGTAGTTGCAAACAGGAGGGATGGGGAAGGAGGGCCCCACTAGAAACAAGGAGAGAGGGAATCATGTTACAGCAGAGAAAACAGGCCACCATCAAGGACTGCAAGTAAGTAATGAGACATCTTGTTAAGTTCACAGACTTTCCTTCCTGATCATTTGCAACTGAGGGGGTATGATCTCACCAGAAAGGGAGGGCATACAGTCTGGCAGATAGAAAGTAACCATTTTGCAATGGGAGACTGGCTCCCCTCACCGTGGTCTCCTACTTTTACTCCACCTACTTTGACTATAATCTTATAATAAGACTCTAATTTAACAGCTTTTTAATCTCTGACCAAGGAGTGACATCCAATACCCATCAGGATGGAGCCAAGGGCATTGCAGGAGCAGCAAAACTGAAAAAAAAAATCAACAAACCATAATTCAGAATGTCAGAGACTTTATATCAACCACCTGGAACTAGGCCAGCCTAATCTCTCCCCATCCTGAAGCTCAGGGAAATTTGTGGAAGATGGGGCGGTAAGATTGTAAGAGCCTAAAGTTGGGGAGGAGCAATGATAAGCAAGATACTCCACACAAGTTAGGGCCAAAGCAATCATAATAGGACTTTGCATGACCTGCACAATGACCAACACATTATTGATCCCTCAAAGTCTAGCATGGACTAAAGGTACTAGGATCCTTAGAAGCTAAGGATTAACAGTCCCAATAGTGTTCCTATACTTAAGGGGAACACAAGAAAGAGTTCTAGGAAATGCCACTGAGTCCTTAACGCCTCATCAGAGAGGAGGACCCAGAGGAAAGGTTGACATACACATTAAAGGATGCTCCAGGGATGGGGGGGGGGAAGCACTGGGAGATAGAGAGGGGGCAAAAGGAAGGAGAAAAAAGGGGAAGGAGCAAGGAGGTCCAGGAAGGGGTGGAGGGAGGGAGGGGACTGGAGTACCTATTAAGTTTGTATGAGTGGAAATAAAAAATAAAATAAAAGTAAAACAGAAAAAATAAAGATGAGTCCCAACATTAGCTTCAGCCCCTCCCCCACATATGCATGAACACACATGTACATATGTAGGTAGCTTATAGACATACACTTGAAAATAGAAAGAGAAATGCTTCATCTGTGAATATGTAAATCAATCATAGCAAAGAAATAACTTTCATTTCTCCCCATTATTTGAAGAAAAAAATGTTTCTAAAACTTAAGTTATTTCCACCTGACACTGCATGTTTTTAATTCATATTGAAAGAAGAAAACATTTTTCAGGGATGACCAAAGCCATGTTAGGTTTAAAACAATTGGAATAAACTAGACAGGCATTTGGATGAATACGTGTTATGAAAATCTACTTTACAGTCTCAGGAGAGAAAAACATCCTTGGAATAGTCCCTGTGCTGATTTGGCTAACCAGAAATCCCTTCCAAAGAGTCTTAATAGTAGTACCATGAAATCTCTGATTTTGTCATTTTTTAGTGGAAATTAGAAAGCCTGGTGACAATAACAAATGGAAACACAATCATCATATTTTTAAATTTTTCTCACTTCAACCAATATCTAAATCATTCAAACTTGGATGTAAGAACTAAAATGAGCATGTTGTACTTTTAGAAACCAAACAGGGCTCCTGTCCACATTCTGATATTTGGTGGTGATATAAATACAGGTGGAGCCTCTTGGCTCTTCCTTGAGTTTGTGCAGTGGGAATTGCCAGAAAGAATGAAAAAGATGACTAACTCATTCCCTCCTACCCCAGAGAAGTACTGCAAACAACCTGACCATTACTGAGTGACATTATGGCCATACGCTTTACCAACACTATCAAGTTAATCCTGTCACCTCTTGGAAGACAAATGATATGCTGTTCTTGGAGAAAACCGAGGCTCAGTGGACTTGAAACCTACCCAGGATCCCATTGGCTCACACACCAAGAAATTTCACCATGATAAAATTCAGCCTATTAACCCCAAAGTCAAAGGGTATTTAACCAACAGGAAAGCAAAACTAGCTCTTCTGTGCTACCTGCTTGGGGAAGTACAAATTAGGAAAGCAATTTGGAACAGACACTTTCCCCCACTGTAGCAACCAGGAGGTGGATCAGAGGCCTCTAGCACAACAGATGCGTCACCAACCCTGATTCCCAGCTGATCCTGGAGTTCATACGAGACGACCTGGCTCTCAGACACATGGATATTCCGTACATGCCCACCACAGAATGCGCAGCTGCACGACCGTCTGTGGCACCCAACTTACTACACAGGTGGGCCTCAAAATTTAGAATACTTGTCCCAGTGATGGAGAAACCCCGGGAAAAGTGTTGACTGTCTTCCTAAGAGCTGCCTATTTCTGATTAAGATGTTAACAAGATACAACAAGAAAACTCACAAAACCATGGCTGCTCCCCACACACTGAAAGTTCATATTTGTAATTAATCATGAGACAGGTGTATTACTATGAGACTTGCCAAATTATAAACGACAACCTGTCCAAGTCCAGGACTATGACAGAAAAAGAAAACCAGAGATGTATTCAGCTATCCAAAAGTAACAGAAATGGGTACAACTAACTCAGAGAAACTGACAAGCTAGATTTTACTCAAATGCATTTGGACCAATGTCTTGTGATGTGGCTTTGCTAATCTCTCTCCAGCATGAATTCATCTGAAGAGCAGTTGGTACATATGTTGGATTTTCATCAGGGCTCAAATCTTAAAATACCTTGACCACTAGATTAACAGAGTTCAACTATTTTAGCACACAATCTGCACAGAAATCTGATGGGACAACTGCTTTTTCATTCTTTCCAGCATCCAAGATAGTGGTTCCTTTGGTGTGAAATTCTGGATTTCCCCGGGTCTTTCAGTAGGAAGCATGACCAACTGTGTTGACAACACCAGAACCAAAACTCTGTATACCATCTCCGTGAAGGGGATCAAGGGACAGCCAAACAGACTTCCTGCTGGTGGTGTGGGTGACATAGTGATGGCCACAGTCAGATGGTAAACCAGAGCTAAGAAAGAAGGTCCATCCAGCTGTGCTAATTCAGCGACGAAAGTCATACTGAAGAAAAGATTTTTTTTTATTTTGAAGTTTCTTTATTTTGAAGATAATGCAAGACATATAGCAAACAATAAAAGTGAAATGAAAGGTTTAGCCATTATAGTACTAGATGCCAAAGAGTATACAGACTTGTGGCCCAGAATTGCATCCTATGCAGACAGTGTTGCATGATTTTCCAGTGCATTTGTAAAGTATGTATTAAAAATATTTGCTCCAAGTAATATATATATATATACTTTGTTTCTTTTAACCAGGAAGTAGTCAAGTAGTCCCTCAGAGTCTGGAAACCTTGCAGACCTCAAGCTCAGGAAGCCAAATTCACAAAAGACTTTCAAGAAGATATGCAGCTCCATTGAGGTCCTGAATAACAAGAAGACTCCCAGGATGCTCAATAGGGTTGCAAGTGAAAGGAACAGCATGTGGGAAGGTATGGTAGTGTGAAATGGCGCTGTGTGTTTGGGTATTTGTCTCCTCTCATAATGGGAGGCCAGATGTGTCCTGAGGAACAAAAGTGCGAGCAGTCATGTCTCTTGTGACTTTAGTAATAAATCTATGTGGTAGGCATGTAGATTCCAGAAACGAACTGAGAGATCTGAACAATTTTTCAAGATAGTCTAAGAAAGTTGCCAGGAGGCAAAGTAAGAGGCCAGGGAATCAGTCAGTAGGTCATTCAATGATGATATCACATTGGACAATGGGGAGAAGGGAGGATGGTTCCTGGATCTTTTTATTACTATCTTCATGTGCATATGTTTGTATGCATGTACATGTTAATATATGTGAATACAAGTACACACATCTCATAGTGTATATGTGGAGGCCAGAGGATGACCTTCTTTGACACAGGGTTTCTCGATGCTCACCACTGCATACACTAGATCAACTGGCCAGGGATTTTCTTGTCTCCACCTCCCATCTTGCAGTAGGAGAGCTTTAGTTACAGACACATGCTGCTGCAACCAGTTTTACATGGGTTCTGGAGATCTACCCTCAGGTACTCATGCCTACATAGCAAGTGCTTTATCCATTGAGCTATGCCCTCAGTCCAAAGAAAGGATCTTTTCCATGTGTTCTACAGCAAGATTTGCCTCTGCTCTGGCTAAAATATCCAACCAGGAATATTCAAGGGAGTTTTTAGTTTAATCTGTGTCCATATAAATAGGTTTACTCAATGAGCAACTGTTTAACAGGAATCCCCTCAGAAAAGAAAAAAAAATTCTAGTTACTGAAACTGAGGGGGTTTAATACAGGAGATTATTTATAAGTGTTTTTCAAGAGCTAAATAAGAGAAAATAAGTTACTTACAGACAGAAATAGCCAGAAATTTCTTCCACATCTGAGACTGGAGGAAGCCAAGAACCCAACAGGAAGACCATAATAGCCTTTATAACAGTATTTTTAGTCTGGGAGGGTCTGTAGTAAACACAAGGATTGCCATCCAAAGCAGGGTTAAGAGAAGTATTGCCCTGGATTATGTCCTGCTAACCTTCAGTCTTCTGTCAGATTCTTGTCTTATCCCATTGGCCAAATCTATGCCCAAAGCTTGTGGGCAAAGGATCCTGGGAAATATAATTACCTGTTGTACAAGACCAAAACAAAACAAAACAAAAGGCCAGGAGAGTAGCTAAGAATACGAGCTAAGATCACGTAGGCAAAATGACCATCAAAGCAATAGGTAAAACAGAAATGTGGGTAAATCAAGATTATGAAGCCTCATTTTTGTGTTTCATTCTTTGGGAAAGCAAGTGGCTGAGTCCTGAAGTGCTCAGGCCTGCTGCACCTCCCAGCAGCCTCACAATGGGCAAACACCCCGAGGAAGAAGCAAACGTGTAATTACAGAGGTGTTGGAATTCTCGTTACAGCTGCATAACCTAGGCAATCCCAGCTGACACAAGAGCCATCTGTTCTTGAATTTTCCTGCCAAGCTTTCATTTCCTCATCTATAAACTGTAGGGCTGATGATACTGTTCTCACTAGAACATTATAACAAAACAGGCTGATGTATACAAACAGCCTTTGTTAACAACAGCTGTTCTCTTCATTCAATAGATTCAAGGTGTCAGTGGCTCTTTCTCAAGAAGATACAGGGCAAGAAAGGGAAGATTTCACTATCCCTTGTTACTCTGCCTTCCATTCAAAAGGAAGCATTGTATTTGTTTCACCTATTCTCCTACCCCCATTAAAAAGTCTTTGGATAAAACTTTGCATGCCTCCAGTGATGATCTCCAGAAAAGACCAGCCTATTTCCTTGCCAAAATGAAACAGAGGGCCCAGCAGGGTTTGCCCACCTCCCATGGACCTTTTGGTCCATTGGCTCCACTGAGACATGTCATTCACTATCAGCCTTAGCTAGAACAAAGTTTCCTCTACTATATCCATTCTACTCTTCCAAACTGATTTGTTTCTATTCACTTAGGAATGGCAGAGTAGTGTACACAGAATGTTGCTATAACCATGGTGGCTATAACTGCTGATATTTAAAACAGGATAGAATGACAAGTGGACAAGTATGACACAAGTATGACAGAGGGAGAAACTGATTCATTCAGTCCAACAAATACTTGTTGACCCCCTGCACTATGCTCTGTCTGCAAATAACAGTGTCTGACATAACATCAGTAATCTGGCCTTGTGGTGCTGGGGGTTAAATTTAGGGCTGTGCACATGCTAGGTAAGTACTCTACTACTGAATCATAGTCACGGTCTCTTATATATTTTATTTTGAGGTTGGGTCTAAGTTGCCTACCACTGAACTGTAGCCATAGTCTATTATATATTTTATTTTGAGATAGCATCTAAGTTGCCCAGGATGGTAGCCCAAGCTTCTTGGGTAGCTAGAGGTCCAGGTCTACATCACCACATCTAACAATGAGATCCCAAAGGGCATAAGGACTCAAAAGAAGACAGGACAAGTCCATGTTTTGTCAGAAGTGAGGTGAGATAGCAGATTGGAAATTCTCCCGAGTCAAGGATTTATTGCACACTGATGTGTTTAGAACAAAACCTGATTCATAGGATGAGTTCAATAAATATATGTCGAGCGAATAATGGCAAAAGATCCAAGGGCCTGAAGAACTGTCCCTCAGAGAGTGAGGGACATATTGTTAGCAGGCAACATAGGGGCTTTGTCTCAAAGGCTAGATAGGATGAAACCAGGTAGAAACAGAGATTCTAGGTATCCTGCGGAAGGCAGGGAGCGCCACTGTGGTCCAGACAGGGTGCGTTCACTTTGGCTGGAGCACAGGGTGCATGTAGGGAGACATGAAAGATCACAAAGGTCGGCTAAGGTTAAGGCCACAGCTCTTTCAATCCAAGCTCATGGGAACGCTGGGTGCTAGAGAAGCCAAGCGCCAGGGAAATCCAACTCTGGAGAGGCGAGCGCTCCACATCAATGTGATGACAGAATTTTTTGTTGTTGTTCATTTGCTTTTTATTTTAGCTTATTTGGGAATTCCTGAGCCTGAGCCAGTCCCTTCCCAGCTCAACTCTCTAAGGAACCACCAGGGCGGGATGGTCCTTCTATCTGACACGTGGATCTCCCAGCCCCAGCCTGTACTTGTTCACCCTTGGAGAGGCGGGGCAGGGAATGTGGAACTGCACAGATGTCAGCCGGAATTCCGGCCCCATCCAGGGGAAACATGAGCTGTGGCTGCATCATGCAGAACTTCTGGAGGAGAGAGGCCCCCCACCAGCACCCCAGGCCCTGTCTACTTGCCACTATTAATATACATCCAACTGCCTTGGACAAATTGGAGCTGTTGGAATGAATTACTGATCACAAGAGTTCTAAGTGTTAGTTAGAGGTAGGAATGAAATTCAAGATATGTGGAATTTTGAGACATGTGGAAGCAGTATTTGAGTGAGGGAGAATGGAGTAATAGAGAGCCAGGTAAGGTGGGGTCAGTTCTGGCACTATAGCCCAGTCCTCTGCTCCCACCATGAGCCATCCCAGAGAAATTCCATTAAGTACTCACCCCATGCCTATTTCATATAGAAATATTATCTCAGCTTTCTATAATTCTCCATGAAGAGAATCAGCCTGCAAGCCTGTACTGACTAGCTTCTATCAGCCAACCAACACGCTAAGGGCTAGATCACTGGCAGTGAACTTTCAAAGCATTCACCCCTCCAAGCCCCAAAGGTCACCATGCCATTTCTGCCTCCTGTCTGTTAACTGTGGTAATACTGGACACAGGACTCAAACCTCCCATCCCAAGTCATCTTATGCATTGCAGACTCCATATGCTGTGACCTTTGCTACCATCAGGTGTGTCTTTGTACATAAGCAATCTGAACCTAGAGCAGAGCACACAAGTAGCCAAGGATAGAAAAGGCAATTGGGCATTGCTATCCATCATAATATAGCCCACCAGCTTTAGCAGGCACAGCGACAATGCAGATCATAGTCATAAATGTAAACACACACAAACACACACATGCAATGTGTACATGCACATATATCAGTAGTAACCTCTACTGACACCTCCTCATTTCCAAGTCCATGGAGACCTTTTACAACAGGCTTAGAAAAGTCAGTGATGCATCTCTGGGAGTCTTTTTTTTTTTTTTAATTTTTTTATTTATTTATTCAATTGTGGGTGTGTGCGTATGTATGTGCGCCCGCGCGTGTGTGCGTGTGTGCGTGTGTGTGTGTAGAACCACGGACGAATTCGCGAACCACCATGGACGCCTTCACCTCCTTCTGCCCCGGGATTCATAGGCTCCGCCCTACCAGGACCAGAAGCGCAGGCCGCCCCCGCTTCCGCCTGGCGTCTATACGTGGGATCTGGGAACCGAACTCAGGACCTTCCGCCTGCAAGGCGGAGGCTTAACCCCTGAGCCACCTCTCCAGCCCCTCTCTGGGAGTCTTTTTGAACACACTGTAGATACCTACTGGCCAGAAGCAAGGCGTGACAAATTTCTTTATTTTAGGCCTCAATTGCCTCAGTTGCCCTATTTTCTGAGCCTGGGTTTTGGCTTCAATTTTTTTTCCCAAACAAGCACACCTTGTATGCAAAAGGAATACGGATGTTATCATGATTTGCGTGTGAATTGCTCCTCATGGGGACATCCATTTGCACCCTTAGTTTGTGTTGATATTTGGGAAGGTTGTGGCACCTTTAGGAGGTGGAGCCTTGCAGGAAGAAGACAAGCCACAGGGGGCGGGCCTTGAGGTTTGATAGACTGGTCCTGTTCTGTCTCTCTCTCTCTTGATTGTAGTGACCTGAGCTAGCCCCCTGCTTCTGCCTCCAGCCATGTCTTCTGCCATGTAATTCCCACCATAATGGACTAGCTCCCCTCTGAAACCGTAACCCAATAAATCTCCTCTCTCTTAATTTGTCTCTCAGTGCTGCCTCACAGAAGCAAAGGAGTTTGAGGGGAAAGGGAGGGGTTAAGGGAGGGCTTCTGCTCTTTCTCTAGTTCCCTTCAGCAAAAGCACTTGAATAGTTTAGACACCTGCCCCTCCTGTTAGAGGTATACTAAGAATTCCAAAGAGAGATATGGTTCTTTCTGACCCTCTCATTTGCCTCAAGCAGCCTAGCAACCAATGAGAAGGATGAAAAGTAGCAGTGTTATTGGTGGCAAAGGTCCAAATTTGGTGTCTCTCAGGTAAAATAATACTCAACACACAGTCAGCACTCAATCAATCTTGTTGGATGAATGAATGAATGAATGAATGAATGAATGAATGAATGAATATTAAGAACTTGAAGAACATAATGAAGACCTTGGAGAAACTGCTGTTATCTTTTATGTCTCTCTTGGGACCCTCGTATCATCCATACCTTCTTCTTCACCAGTGAAAGAATAATGAGGAACATTCACTGGGCACCTGCTGTATGCCAAGAATTTCCCTTCCTTTTTCCCTAGACAATCCTTCATGCCTTGTAAACCCCAGTACTGCCATGTGATGGATGAAGAGGCTGCTTGGTCACCTGCTCAAGGACATGGAACTAATGAACGACATCGTGAAGTTTTTAAACACCTCAGTCTACCTCGTTCTGAACACATGGTCCTCTCTACACTGTGTCAAGTGGCCTCTAGGCAGGGTTGCTGGGGGGAAAAAATGTCTAGCTTACTCTTTCCCACAGGGAATTGTCAGAGTTTAAGGACTGGTCAGGGAAGAAGAATAAGCTCTCCAAGTGCTGAGTGTTCAAGTCCTGAGAAGTCTGCAAACCTACACGACAGGACAGCTGGAGCACATAGTTACCAAGGCTTCTCTCCACCCTGAGGTATTTCCTCCTGAAGAGGAAAGGACTGCACTCCCAGGCTGCACTGGGCCTTGGACTACTTCGCTCCTGCCTACAAGCCAGCCCAGGAAACCCTAGAAGCATGGGGGGCTGAGACCAAAGCTTCCGGGAGGGACCCGGAGCACCCTGCATGGGACTGCTGGTGATCTTCTGAGCTGCTCCACTCCGTGGTGGGGCTGAGGCCATCATCCATCCTTCCACAGGAGACATCTGAGAGGAGAGGCCTTGTGGCTCCCAACCCAAGATGGCTCCCTTTTCTCAAGTCAGACTTGAGAGCAAAAAATGACCTCAATTTACATCAGCCTTAGTGCTCTTACAAACCTTTCTGGCAACCAGGAGGCCAGAGTGTCCGGGAGGAAATGGGAAGGTTCAAAGCAGTTTCTAAAACCTCAGGAAGTTCCCACTCTGGCTTCTCCCAGAAAGCAACATCCTAAGCCATCTCTAAACCTTCTCCCACAAGCCCATACAGTAAAGGCCAAGAGCTAGTAGTCCCTAGGGAAATGAAAATGGAAAACAGTCTCTGGGTTCTTCCTTCCAGACTTGTGGCCTTGAAGTGCAAAAAGATTTGCTTCATTTCTCAAGGTGAGGATTTAAACCTGGCTGACCAAGTTACTTGAACACATAACTGGGAAATTCAGAGATGATAAGTACACTCAGTAGCAAACCTGAACCAAAGAATCTGATGAATGCTAAATAAATCAATAAAATGGAATCCCAGAATTAAATGTAATATCAGTTTTTCCTCTGCCATATTTGCCCAAATATCTGATCTTCCTTTCCTCTCAATTGTCTGAATTTCAGAAAAGTAATACTTGCAAATTTTGCTTTTGTACAGTATTTCCTGTGCTGAGACCTCCCCGCCCAAGATTGTCAGCAACATGGCTAAGGCAGGAGGCTTCAGGAGAAAAGTCTAGAACATAAGTTAGCAAAGTACTCTATGCTACTGTATGAGAGAGAGGCTGACCCCACCCTTGGCAACAGTGTAATCATCACTTCCTCTTCAGCTTAAAAGGTAGCAATAATATTCCTTTCGGTACATTGCTGTAAAGTGCCTTATTTGCCTATTAAACCATTGGGAGAGAAAATTAGAAATTAGTCACCTTTATTATTGAATAAAAATGCAATAGCCAAATAACCACCTTGTTCTGGGTGAGGCAGCAAGGGAAGTTAGAGGTGCCATTGAAGCAGCCAAGCTGGTCTACTAGGTCTCGGATCATCTTGTATGTAAATGTAGCCTGAGGGGTCTAGAGAGATGGCTCAAGGGATTAAGATTTTGCTTCAAGAGCAGGAGTTCCTGAGTTCAGATTCCAGAGCCCATGGAACCCTATGGAGATCCACAATGCCTTCTGATACACACATACACACACAGATACTGCTGGCCCCAAGTTGGATCCTGCTTGTAGCTACATCTTATCTTTAAAAAGTCCAAGAACAATTAAATAAAATTTTTCAGCAGACTAAATTTAGTTGCATTCAATTGAGCAAGAAATGGTTCATGAATGGGCCCTCCTCCGGAAGAGGTCCACAGAACTGGATTCTGCCGCGTGGATAGGCAGCACGGATGCAGATGAAGGTACACAGACAACTGTTCTGGGGATGGTGCGGCATCGACCTCCTTGGAAGCATCTGATTGGTTGGCCTCTATGATTGACCCAGGCTGAGCTACTGTGATAGGATGATGAGGCTCAGCTATCACATTTGTTAACATAAATATGCTCCTAGTTAGACTTGTGGAGGTAGATTGTACTTCATTATTGAGGCATTTGAGGGCCAACTTTAATTCAACTACCTTCTCACTTTAAGGCTCTTATCATTTAAATATTCTGGTGGTCCTAGGTTTCATTGTCAAGAAGGGGCTGATAATTGGGAAATAAATACATTTATTTAAAAACAGCAATATTCAAACTAATTTCATATTTTTGATATAGTCATTATTCTCTACATTTCTTTAATTTTCAAGACTGATGACAGTATTATTATTATTATTATTATCTTAATCTACAACCGTGTGTGTGTGTGTGTGTGTGTGTGTTCTTGACAATGACAAAAGGCTTCTCTTTTGGAGAAGCCGGGGCATCGGTACTTAGGGTAAATTCCAGAAGAAGGCAACTGAGCCAAAACTATGAAGTCTGGGACAAATTCTCCCCAAACAGTTTGGTAACTTGGAACCCAGAGGCAGAACAAGACCTTTGAGTGAACATTAGTTCATCCCTGTTCTCCTTTCAATCCCATTGCCTGGATCAGGAAACCTCAGAATCCATTTGGGTTTTTGCACATGTGTCTTGGGTGCCTGGTCCTGCCCACCCACTGCTCTGTTTATCTCTTTCTGTGAAGCTGTTAGGCCTTATGCTGCTCGTTGCGGACGGTCCTCATGCCCATCTCCCAGGGTGGCTCCTGGGAGTGTCTAGGCGGAAGAGTCAAGCTCAGAAAACGCCTTGACCATTGTTGAGGAGCTGCTCCTCCCTGCTGCTCCCTCTGTCATTTAGGCAAGGAGGATTAGGGTGTGTCTTAAGGGCAGTCTGGGGAATGCCCCATTTCCCCACATGCAGCCCACAATTATACCAGAGAGAGGTCACAGGGTCTGATCTTGTGAGCAAATAATGCTGGCACTGCAGACTAGGAAACTAATGATTTACGTCACATCCCCTATCCCCTTCCTTTCTCAAAACCCCATAACTCTGGGGCAAAGGTCTAATTGAGCCAGAACCCCTCTCACACACAAGCCACAGCATAATGTGCTTCATACCTTCTGCATAGCATTTCCTACTACTTCCACATCTGTGCCCTCACAGAAACTCCTATTCATTCATACATAAGGCCCTGTCCCAAAATTTCCAGCTGTCTTCAGTCTGCACAGGTAGAACTGACTGAATTATACCAAGCCCTTGACTTTTATACCAAGCCCTTGACTTCTACAGCCAGGCTGCAAAGGAACTAGGCAGATTCGAAACCATAAAGTAAGATTGCTTATAACCCACTACTCTCCCCTTATCTAATTATAAGATGTGTTAACATAGTAAAGGCTTAGGAATTTGATAATAGGTTGTTAAACACAAGTTTTGCCACGTTCCTATGTTTACAAGATGGACTTTCTTTTACCTTTGTTTAACACAAGTCTTCAGAAAAATATTAAGAGACGTAGTTACAGAACATTTCTGAGCTCAGAATATTTCTTTCTACTTTATATAGTGAGGCATCTAGTAATAAAGAAGTTGCAAAAGTTGCGCAGTTAAGCAACAGTAAAAACAGGGATCCAAAGCCAAAGCTATCAACTTCAAATCTAGGCTTTTGTATTAAAACCAGATAGGTGGAGGATTAAAGAAAGACTAAAACAAGAAGAAATAAATTCTGTTGAACTTGTAAGCAGAAAGAACATCCAAGACAGTAATAGTGAATGGAAAGAGGACTGTTCTGAAATAAGTGAGCAGATGAAGGACAAATAAAGGCACCAGAGTCCCCATGCCCTGGGATCTAATGGGAATTGGCATGAGGGGATCATGGAAGTACACTGGTCTTTCTACGATTATGTTCATGCAACAAACTGTGGCTGAGCACCAATTCCGTTTCAGCCCTTGCTGGGTCTCAACACTCAGCAGCTTCTAATCTCCCCGGATCCTGACTTCTAGCCACATAATTCTAATAATTTGCTCTGAACGCTTGGTTCTTTCTCAGGCTGTCAGACTCTGCACACATCATTCTCTCCTTGACGAATACTGGTCCCATCTGCTTCCTGTGCCAAAGTCTTGCTCAGCTTTCCAAAATCAACCACATAACCTATCCTGGTGGCCTACCTCAAATTTTCCAGGAGCAGTGTAGGTATAGAACCCCTTGAATCCCTTTCTCGTGTGACTTTAGCCTCTACTACCCTGGCTCTGTATACTCTGGTCTATCTGCATGAGCTCTCACATAGAGCCTGCTATTCCTGAAGGAACAGATCAGGGAAGTCTCCACTTCCCCAAATTACTTGGACTTACCTTGCAAACAATACAGGAGGGCTGGATGCAATGTAAGGAATAGAGTGAGGTCGACTGATTGACAGTAAATAATCCCTATGAAAGAGACAAGGGAACCGTACACTTCTTTAAACCAGAAGCACTCACACGGTATTTACTATGTCACTTCTGTTGATAAAATACATTTGTCATAGCTCTGTATGCTAGAGCTTGACATTGACACTCTCAGAATCTGCTCTGTAAATGAGTGCTAAGACCTGGAGAACATGTGGTAGTCAAGAAGCAAAGGCCCTAAAAGAAAAAAGAAATGTCAATGCTCGTGTTGCCCTCGCCAAGAAGTCAATCCTATCCTTCCATGGTTAGTGGACAACTCAAACACCCTCTAGTTTCTAGGGAGATGACTTCATGGTGTGGATGAAATTCCTTTCCTCCTTAAAGACCCCCAAAGCTATCACCATTTCTTCCATGCTTACCAAGATACTACACAGGATTAATTCCCTTCCTTGTTAATCTGTCAGAACAATATAATAAGTAGTCCTGTGGTAGTAAACTTGGCAAGACTTAAAAATCTGACAGCATCATTGTCTTAAAGACCTTAAACAACTACCCTCCTGTCATAGATGCCTGATTTCCTCATCTCTGAAATTATAATGCAGAGACAAATGCCAACCTGCAAGGTTGGTTATGGGATTAGATGACATTACATGCAGGAAGTACATACTGCTTGCTACATCATAATCCTCAGTTACTTAGAGTGCTATGCATTTCAGTGTGACTTCCTTCGTAAAATGTCTTAAAAGTATTTTTCTGTCTTACAGAACTCAGGCATTGACATTCAGCTTCCAAATCATGGGAATAATAAGAATGTATTTAACCTGGCAGTAAGCTTGCTGAGATCTAAGGGAACTGTGTAGATGGCGGTTTTGAACCTCGGACATTTGGATTAGTCCAAATGACATTATGCTTTTCCAAACAACTTGCATGCCACCTGGTAGCCCCTGTCACTGGTCAGTTGTTCTTGCCTCTGAACATCAATATCTTTTCTCCCTGCTTCAGTAGACAACAAATGTCCTTTGATATAAACAATCTCTTGGACACCCAGTTTCTTCATCTCTGGAGCTGATAACTAGAGACCAAAGTGCATGTCATTAGTTCTGAAGCTTGGGAATGGATGAATGACTTGGTCGAGGAAATAGAGTGAATTTGTGAACACATTATAAATCAATCGCATGAATGACAGTGTTTGGTGGAGATGGAATAGAAGTTTTTGCTCTTTTCTAAGTTCTAATGACTTTAAATCCTTTCTTACTGTGATGAGGACAATAATATGTGAAGAATATGGATGTTAACATAGAATAGGGAATGTTAGAGAATAGGATTAAAGTGTTTAACTCTTTGAATGCTTTGCTTATTGAGAGCAAGTTAAAATGCTTACTCACTTGAAGTGTTTTGCCCGCTGGAAACATTTGGTTCAAAAACGCTGGGATCATTGGGAACATGGTCTGGTGTAAATTGATAAGGTTGTGGAAATTCCCTAAAGAATGATGTAATGTGCTTGACTCTCTGAATGTAGACATGTTTAAATCCCTGAATGTAAACATGTTCTGATTTGGTGTGGACTGATATGCCCACCTGGTGTGGACTGATATGCTCAATAAAACTGGCATGCTCAGGGGTCCCCCCTATCTCTACCTTCATCCTCACACACAGTCTCCTATGCTTAAACTCAAAACTAGCAAGATTTGCATACATGTTGAGTAGAAAACAGGCTTCTTGGAATCCATGAGGCATCCTTCCAGGGAGTTTAGTAGTAGGAGTAGATTATCCATGGAGTACCTTGGCTTTATACATAAAGAATGGAGGCTTAGTTTTATAAATAAAGGATAGAACCTTCAGTCATAAGAAGAATGCAAAATCCAAGTAGAGAAAGTAGTAGATACTAGTGGCATTAGTGAGCTTACCAAGTAGATCCCCAGGATCTCAAGGTGTAACACTATAAATGCTTCTCCCCTGGCTTCCGCCCTCACCTAATGCAAGGCAGGAGAGAGTATAACTGCATCTCGTCACTCAGGGTCCTAGTCCAGTGGCAAGGGAGTGGGGGGCAGGGTAAGTCATCATGTCATGAATTAACCTATGAATTAAATGCAGGAACATTAGAAGCAAAGGCCTTCTAGATGCTCAAAAAGGAGCAATCAGAAAATGTATACAACTGGACTTCTATCATCACAAACTTTAAAATGTCACTGGAATGAGCCAGAACATAGCAGTAGGAATAACCAGTCACCATTTTCATAACTTACATTATTAAACCCAATCTTGCTGTCACTGAAATCCAAAGCACTATCAAATAGAATGCTAACAATCACAACTCGCTGATACCAGGCTAATCCCACTGGTTAATTTTACTGTGGAGACAACTCGGAATAAGAATAGCCTGGCCCTAACCTTGAAATGAGCCAACTAATTGCTCCTGGAAGGCAGAAAGAAAGTGTGAAACTAGATCAAGGTGGGGTCTTGCCATTTAGTTGGGGAGAAGAGAGACTGATTTTTCTGTTAAGCTGAAATTTTTTCACTCAGCATTTGTACAGAAAATGACAATAGATGTTTACAAAGGAATCCCTTTAAGTAAAGTAGGCTCAATGAGAAATTGTCTGGTTCCGGAAGTCATACAAGAGGGAGAGAGAAAGATATTTATATCATTTGGAATGCCACTGTACACCACATTCTCAGAAATCGCCTTTTGAGAGTGATTTATACCGTCTGTCGTGGTTTGAATGTGAAATGTCCCCCACTCATGTGTTAGAACGCTTAATCCCCACTAATTGTGGTGCTGTCTAGAAAGGTCGTGAACCCTTTAGGGAGTGGGGTGTTGCTGGAGGGAGTACACCACTATGGATGGACCAAGTCCCACCTTCTCTCCTTCCTCCCTCCCTTCTTCTCCTTCCTTCCCTCTCTTTCTCCCTTGACTGCTACCATCTCCCCATGATGGACTTTATCCCACTGGAATTACATACCAATACAATAAGCTCTTTCTCCCCAAAGTTGCTTATGTCAGAGTATTATATCACAGTGACCAAAGAGTAACCGTTAGCTATCCAACTATGGAAAAATCACGAATGACATGGCTGGCCCAAAAGAACCGAAATATTTCATCGGAGTCAATGCATATAATGAATTCCTCATTTTCTATGTAAATGCTGAGTTGAAAAGAATTCAGCTTAATAGAAAAATCAGTCTCTCTCCTCCCCAACTAAAATAAATTTTGAGCAAAGCATTTCTATGAACACATGTCAAAATTAGCTGCCCAAAGCAATGCTATCTTAACCCAGGCTCCAGCACAAGGTAGCAACAATAGAACCAAAATAAGTCATGTTTTTATAGGTAAAGGGACCATCTTAATGTAGGCATAAACAGTGAATTTGAATAGAGCAGTATCATTTAGAGTTCTATATGATAAATTATTTGCCAATTTAGACAACCTACTAAAACTAGCAAGTAGTACTAATAATTTATCCTTAGACTAGTTAATATTTGAGCCAGGGCTCAGGGGACAAGTCTATCATCTCAGCTACTCTGGAGGTTGAGGCATAAGAAAGTTCAAAGCCCGTTTAGGCTGCAAAGCACATTCAAGACCATCCTAGACAACTTAGTAAGATTTGTCTCAAAAGTTAAAATGTTTAGGCTGCAGAGATTAAGGGATTAAGTCAAAAGGACTTGACTTTCAATCCCAGATCCCATGCAAAAACACTGAGTGGATATGATACTGGTCTGTACTTCTGAACTTGGAGGGCAGAGCCTAGGAAACTCCACAGCAAAGCAATAAGGGAGTAGAGGAAGTCAGGGTGATTCCTAAAGTCACCCATGGATTGCCATAGGCACATGCATGCACACACACACACATACACACTCATAAAAAAAATAAAATGTTTAATAAGGGGAAGTACTGAGATGTACCTCAATAGTATAACTCTTGAACAATATATACACTGCCCTAAATTCAATTCCTAATCCTGGAAAAGGATTGGCCTATTTGAGATGTGAAGTCTATAGCATGCAGCATGGCTTGCTTGGAAGATAATTGTTCTTGAATAAAGCTGATTGACTGTCATTGCTGACAAGTGACTTGAACCTGAGTCAAGCCAGATCAACATGAAGCAAGGACACCTCAACAAAAGGTGAGTCAATTTTCCCTTCTCCTGACAGGGTTGATAACAACTCCTCTGCCTTCACAACAGAACTTTCGAGATGTCTGTGATAAGCTAGCCAGGAGATCGTGAAACTCCTCAAGAAGAGACACTGGAAAGATCCAAGCTCTGTGGGCCTGTCTTTGCTGAATTTCAGAACAGAGGGGTTCAGCCTGCTGAGGGGTATCCCATCCATGTCCCCCACAGGCTCCAATGCTGACCAACCTGCCTGTGTCAAATGGTTCTGGCAATGTTTCTAGTTAACCGAGTTCGTTCCCCTCAAGGACACAGTAGCAAGTGAACAGAAAACCCCAAGAGAGCCAGCCCTCCTTCTTTTGGGGCGTGGGAGTGACAGAACAGGTTTGGGGCGCTGAGATGGCAGGCACAAGAGAGGATTAGACAAAACCTTCCCTATCCATTTGCACGTTATGGTGACATTCCTGGGATTTCCCACTTTGTTGTCTCACTTTCCATGGTAGAATCCTTTTCTTCTAACAATCATGGATCCAGGAAGACATTTCTTGGTGACTTAATGTTTGACAGATGTCCACCAAGTATTCCAGTAACTGCCCTTTGGAAATAATGAAAACCCAGAATTTTTATTTTATTTTAATTATTATTTTTCTCTTTTTATTTGGCTTCATGATAGGAAAAATAAATCCAGGCACACTAGAGTTTAAACTAAGAATCTACTTTGGAAAGGAAAGACATGTTTTCACAGTTGCCTTGAATGGCAGGGAATCTTCATACGGACCCATCACCTAAAAGAGGCAGCTCAGAAAACCTACTTGGGTAATCTAGTCAATAAAATAAGCTTCCTTTCTCTGGGACCAGGCTGTACCATGCCAGATCCTGGATGGAATTTTGAAATGTGCGCATACTGCCACACGGACAAGCATCCTTGTCTTTCAAGGAGCTGAGTTCACACACTGTCTCATTAATCCTCAGGGACACTCTAGAAGGAAGTCAAAAACAGTCATTGCTTTTTTTCCCATTCTTCAGATTTTATAGGCACCGACGCTTGCCTGGGGGTAAAGGGACATATTGGTGGCAGAGCCTGGCCTTGTCCAAGACCAGCCAGGCTCGTGGGAAATGACTGCAGGGCCCGGGTCATCATTGATCATTCACAGGCTCTGTAAATACTCATTGAACGTCCCCAAACCATGCATCCACCTTGGGGGGGGATGACTAAGGTACAATCCTGCCCTGGAGACATTGACAGTCCAACAAGGTTGTAATAAAAGGCCCAGAAGGAGACAGACAATTACAAGAAGATGCCTAAACCACAGTCAAACCGACTAAGGAGTTAGGAGCGTGCCAGTCATAAAGGAGATCTGGGTACTAATTCCTGCTCAAGCTCCCATTTGTACTTTCCCATGCTGGGTTTTTTTTTTTTTCTTAGCTTTTTTGAACGTATTATATAATACAAAAAAATTGTCCATTTATTGTTTAATCATACATATTGGGATATAAAGTCTATAAGGACAATCAAACTTGTATATTCATAGATATACCTCCAGGGCCTAAGAATATCTGGCATGTAGGTAACAGGTATTGAGTAAACTTTGTTTGGGTGGATGAATTAATTATATGGCCCTGGGAATTTCATATCTTTCTCTCTATCTCTCTCTGTGTCTCTCTGTCTCTGTCTCTGTCTGTCTGTCTGTCTGTCTCTCTGTGTGTCTGTCTGTCTGTCTGTATCTGTCAGTCTGTCTGTCTGTCTCTGTCTCTGTGTGTGTGTGTGTGTGTGTGTGTGTGTGTGTGTGTGTGTTGACTTCAGGAACCACCCTGGATTGCTCTATTTCCTATTTGCTTTGCTCTGGGGATTCCCAGGTGCCGCTTTCCAGGGCCGGAAGTACAAGGTGCCATTTCCACCTGGCATTTTCACATGGGATCTGGAATCCGAACTCAGGACCTTCTATTTCAGGACCTTCTGCTTGCGTGTAGCAGAGGCTGAACCCCGAGTCATCTCCCCAGCCCCATCTTATCTTTTGAGATGGGGTCTCTCACTGAAGCTCAGCCATTTGGCTAGCCAAGCTGACCAATGAACTCCAGGGATCCTCCTAGAGATCCAAACTCAGGTCCTCATGCTTGTGCAACAAGCACGTTACCAAATGAGCATGAACCTGGCCCCTTACATGCCCCTTAATTTTATCATTTGTTGCCTAAAAGATACTTGGATGATTGGATTTGCTCATACAGACAACTCAGCCTATAATATAATAATAAATGGCCAATTTTGTTCATATCAATATTGAATAAATGGATGAGATACAGAAAGACTAAAGCAGCATTTGTGTTCACAGTGTGCATCCCAACTGTACCTGAAGGAAACTCTCCTAGATCAGCCTTAGGGACCAGTGGAAAGCAGAAGTACCAATTCCAATTACCCAGGGGCAGATGAGTTTCCAAAGCCATTGCAGCACAGGCCTTCCCACACGGGCACTGCCACAAGCTGGACTCTGTGTGCTCAAAATGCAGCCATAGGGAAGGGGCGGTAGGACAGCAAGGGCAGCAAGTAAAACAAGAGGTTTTCAGCTGGATGACACACCTCTGATTCAGTCTGCCCGGACAAAGCAAGAGATTAAGTTTCCTTGCCTAGAGCTGCGAGGAGAAACATGACACCCTTTGCTGGCTATGAGTGGAACACACTTTATTAACCCAGCCTTAATTATATTCCATTTTGAGTTTCAATAGTTTCGATTGCAACACCGCATGAAACCAGGGTGAGCTGCACCCCACGGGACTCCCATTGACAAAGGAGATCGGAAAAGTGCCTGAGAGTCAGTGACCCGCTTAAGCCAGCCTGTCAGAAAGGCAGCACGGAGTCCGTGCCCACTTCCGAGGGAGCCCCAACGGCAGGACAGGCTGGGTTTGGCAGACAGCTGGTTCAGAGAAGCTAACCTGGGCTTATGAAAGAAGGGACAAGTCAGAAGCGAATGTACACAGAGCCTCAGGTTGAATCAAGAATAGTGACTGCCATTGTCCCACACAGACAAAATTCTTGGTCATCTGAATATTCTCTTCCCTTTACCCTCAGTGCTAGAAGAAAAGCAGAAACTGTCTTTTGCTCTTCAGCAGACAGATGAGAGGCAACCCTAGCTGAAGGAAGGGGATGAATTGCCTGCTCTGATTTTGAAGTCAAGACTTCCTCTAAATATTTTTGCCTGCCTTCCTACGCTATGCAAAAGAAATCATTTGAGGCACAGTTGCTCGAACAGCTGAGCATGTCCAGGGAAATGTCTGTATTTCCCTAGTGCTAGCACGGGCCACTTCTTTTGTTAGGTAACTGCCGAGGATTTTAAGTCAGTTGCTTCATTGAAGCATCACAATAACTTTACGAGGGAAACATGTCCTTTCATTTATCCGGTTCCCACATTCAGAGGAAGGCAGAAGTGGAGTTCACACCCAAACCCACACAAAGCCCAAAAGAGCACCCTCGATGCCACACTCCACCTCCCCCAGGTGACAGCATGGTTGAGTCACACCGGAGATGTCCCTAAGGAGAGTGGACCAGGTAATGTTTGGCCCAGGTAATGAATTAATTGAACGGCTAGTTTTAAAAGGACTTGGACTGACAGCAAGAGGGTTAACAGGAAGTCAGTTCTGACAGCAATACAGCACATGAGTTAGAGCGGGCACATCTCCCCACGTGTTGGGATCTCATTTAAACTGAAAAGTGGTAGATGACCTTTGATGGAATCTAATTCAGGGTCTTGTCCCAAGTTCACCTCACCAGCCAGCATCCAGAGCAGGCACTGGGAGTCTTTCCGTCTCTCTGTCTCCTACCCCACACCTGAGTCCACAGGCACAGAAATGGGCACTTATCCTGACAAGACCTTGGCCCAAACTCCCGTGAGTCATATGTCAAATGAGGTAGGTATGTAGACAGGCATCTGAGTTATTGTTGCAAACACAGACCGGAGTAAAGAGAAGACTAGTTAGTTCAACCAACATTTAGAGTTCTCTTGAAACTGTTAAGTGGGAAGAATGAGCTTTTATGAGTGTAAGGGGGACCCACTCTTAAATCAGATATGTGATGATTTAGTCATGGTCATTCCTGAATATAACTCATGTTTCTCCACTCAGAAATTGGGCTTCACTTGTACTAAGTACTAGATAAGACAAAGAACACATGAGGAGAAAAGAGTAAATTATTTTCACCTCACGAGTCTCCACTCTTACTAGAGGTAACCGTAATCCAAGTTATACAGAAGAGGTACAGAAATGTTTACTCGGGCTCAGACAATGGAAAGGAGGAAGCGGGGCTGACTGTGGGAGCTGACTTCCCAGCAGACCTAGCATCTGACTACAGCTTGATGAAGGAACAGGCTTTGACAGGTAGAAGTGAAGAAATGATATGGTTGCAATGGCAAATGACCCACAGGCATTGATAGCTGTATCATGGCATGTATGTGTTTGTGTACACATAGTGTGCTCAGAGCCCAAGTGTCCCTTTGCACATTTCTGCACATACTCAGTTCAGTCTCAAAGGGTCCGGCCCCAAGAATACTCAATACCCACTGGGACGACCAGTCATGCTTCTCAGCATGGTAAACAGAATATGTATCTTTGTTAAGAACAATGTAAGCCACATTTTCTGCCTCGTTGTGCTAGTTTATCAGAAATCTTTTTTGCATTTGAGTTTGAATAGCCAGAAGTCTTCCAAGATCCTTCGATTTTTCCTTTTAGAAATATAAGAAGTTTTCCTATTCCAAGGGCAAACACAACAAAACCACAAAAGATTCCAAAATGTTCTCTGAAAGAGTGAGAAGTGTTTAGAGTCATATGCAAAGTCAAAAGAAGAAAGAAAGAGAGGCTTCCAAGTTAGTTTTATGGGTTCTGCATGTTCCCCAAGGGATCTGGGTTTTTCTTTATTTCAAGGCTTACCATAAAGCTTAAGGTGAGGGATAGAGAAAGGGCTCAATAGGAGAGAAGGATCAATTCCCTACCATGCACAAGACTTCCCATTGTCACTCACACCCACACACACATGAATAGATCAACAATCCTGGGGTGAACATACAACTTTGCAATATAATTTAGAACTATAGTACAGGTATCAGCAAGCAAATCTGAATGCCAAATCTCAACTCATCGCTTTTATAGATATTCCCTATAGTTAACATTGCTATTTTAGAAGATTTTTTTTGTATGTGTATAAGTTTATGTGTGGGGCGTGATTGTACATGTGGATGGATATGGATACAGATATGGATACCAAAGGAAAGTTCTGGTGGTGTTCCTCAGATCTTGAGCACCAGCTCCCCATGTCCTCCCCCCATTTTTTTAGGCAGGATCTTTCATGCTTGAGACTCATCAAACAGGCCAGGAGAGCTGATAACAAGCCCCGAGGATCTGCCTATCTCTGCTTTTCTTGAGCTAGAATCATTGGAGTGAGCACCAGCAGCCCTCATTTTGGTTTTCGTTGTTTGTTTGTTTGTTTGTTTGTTTGTTTGTTTGTTTGTTTTTCACATGATTCTGAAGTTCCAACTGAGGTCCTTGTGTTTACCAGCTTTACCAGCTGAGCCATCTTCCCAATATGCTTTTCACAATTTTAAATGGTGGGGGAATTCAAAGTAATGCTTCGTAGCAGGAAGGAGACTAGTAAGGAATAAGAAGGGTTTGATGGGAAAGGGAAGGGAAAGAGACTGGTGATTGCAGTGTGAAAATATCATAAATTCACTGTATTCATGTATGAAACTTAGGAAGAATAAAAATTAAATTTAGGAAGCAATGTTTTACAATTAAAAAGTAATCCTTGGTGGCATGGGAAAATTATATCAAATTTAAATTTCAGCATTCAAAAATAAAGTTTTATTTGAGCATAGCCATGCCCATCTACTTAGTTATCGCCTAGGACTACTTTTGCACTTACAGTGGCAGAATATTTAGTGATCATATGGTCTGCAAAACCCACAGTACTGCCTAGTGCTTTATAAATAATGTCTATATATATCAGCTCTCATACAATAAAATGACCTTGTTGAACTGGATGTGACAATATTTTTAAGAGAAATTGAAGAGACAAAAATCATTTGATGTGACTATTAGTTTTGATCTAGGAACTGAGAGATTGACTTTGTCTTTGGGTCATATTACTCTATGGCCTTTGTTCTTTAATATCAATGCAATGGATATAAGCAATAAGTTGTATCATTATATTTGAGGATAAATTAAGGAACTACTAGCTGAATGTAAATGTTTCTAATAAGAAGTCAAGAATTCTCTTTGGGTATACAAGTTAGATATTAGAAGGCAGTCATGTTTCTGCAGACATTGCAACTTCCTGAAAGAACTCCTTTCTGTGTGTGGCTGTATCTTCCCTGTGATTATATTTTTGCATGTGATTGCTTTTATTAAGAAAAAGAAGAGCAGGAGAGGGAGAGAGACAGACAGAGAGACAGAGAAAGAGATTGATTCAAACTATAGTTCAGTTAGAAAGAATATGTTTAAATCATCTTCAGCTAAATTCTGGTGTTGCCCAAGATGAAGAACAAATTAACCTTTGTAAAATGATGCATTCCAGTATGAGGTTCTTTGGGGACCATGGGCTCAGAGACAGAGCTTAACCTGAAAACAATGGATGTTTTTGCTATGTACCATCCTCAAGTGTAGAAATGCCTAGGACACCATAGGAAGATAAGGAAGCTAGACGGATATGGTAAGGTGAGAAAGGCAGGGGAATAAATTCCTTTTCTCACTCTGTATGTTCACAAGTTGAAGTTCAACATGTAATAAAAAGTACATAATGTGGGTCAAGGAGGCTCCCATAAAGAAGGTAAAATGGTACCTTTGAGATAGAAGAGCTAGGTATAGATCACACAGAGGTCTGTGGACAGGGGATCAGAATCTGTTGCTCTTGAGAGCTGACATTCATGAACCACCAGGATGTTACTGTTTTTTTTTTAATATTCTCTGCCTGTATTCTCTTACCATTCAATAAAGCTAGACTGGAATTTTGCAAACTAGGTGCAAGCATGCAGGTAAGAGAAGAACTCCTTTGCACTGGGCAGAAATTGTAGCATGTCATAGTTATATAAAGGTAACAAACTGATAGTTGAGGGTTCAAGCTCTGGGCATATTTGAATCAGAATCAGTGGTTTAGTTAGGCCCCAAGAAAGCCTTCAGGAGACTATCTAGTTGATGGTCTTCCCCATAACTAGATGGCCTTCCCTAGCTTACAGTGGGCAGGATTAATCCACGGGCAAGTGAATAAGATAGAGAGAACTGGTTGAGAAAGTTGACATCTTTCTGTATACTTGACCAGACATGCTGGTCTGGCAAGGAAGGATTGTCCATCTCTCAGCAATACTATGGATATATGAATGTGGTGTTGACCAATTCCTTCAGTACCTGGTGTTGGTGTGAACTCTCTTGGCAATTTGGACAGGGAACAGCAACTGAATTATCATAAGTCAAAATGAAACCCTTGTTCCCTTAAGCACTTTGGTCATGAATTTATCAGCAACAATACAGAGTCACTATTACATAGACTGAGGTCCACTCCTGAAAGTAGGAATCAGCCATGATAATGAGATGATATCAGCCATGCCTCTGTGGAGTACCGACTGCACTCATGGAAGCATTTTACCAGGGTAGAGCAATCTGCAAGAGTTAAAGTGAATAATTTCAGATGCATTGTTATGGCATGGAGGCAAATCTTCAAGCATCTTAATTCCCCAGAAGTATTAAGGCTTACAAACAACATAGTCTACAAATGTAGCCTGTCAATTTACAGAGACTAAACTGATGACCTGGAGGGTTTTTTTAGACTTAAAAGTTACATCAATACCTAATCAACACCAAAGGTTCGCCTTGATTGAAATAGCTAGTTCATTCTAGCTAGACAGATAAAGCCTGTGTTCATAGTGAGTGCTGAATCTCAGAGTGCTCAGGAGGTAAGAGAAGGTTAGAACTAATGGCCACATACCCAGTCGAGGGTCATATTCTGGTGCTACCCTTTTCCATCCATGTAGCTGACATCTACACTCTTTCATACTGATTGTGACTGTGGCCTCACAGTTTCTGAAACATACAACCAGTTGATGTAATACCCAAGAGACCAAAACTTGACTCTTGGAGCATAAAAAGATTTTTAACTATTAAATAATGTGTAACCTTCCAAACCTTATAAAAATGTATCAATTCAATATGGTACTAACATTTTACAAGGAAGGTAAGGTGTGCAGGAAAAACAAATGTTTGAAAAAGACTCTCAGGGGATTAAGAACCATCAACTAGAAAATCACTCATCTGTCATCCCAGGTAGTCCAAACATCCAGGTTAACTGATGGGAAAGTAAGGCTCAGATCAGTAAAGCCATATCCTAGGCAACATATGCAGGGATCAGTCAAACAAAGTCTTAAATTTTGACCCAATTTTGAATTGGGTCAAATTGACTTGGGTCAATCCCCAAGTTACTATGCATTGTATTGCATTATTACCAAAAAGAAGCCCAACTTTGAGCCTACTGAATTCAAGTTCCAGCTCTTACAAAGCAGACAGAAAAGAATAGTATAAAATATTAAAAGACAATTTCATTGTGAATCTGTGATGTAAAAGGTATAGAGGAATGTGAATTAGTGCAGAATAGCTGTACTACCTTGCTGGGCACCCATTAGGACTAAGACGTACTTCATATCTCAGATTCCCCATGAAGAATCCCTATGTTGGGTAGCTCCTCATCTTGTATATATATCATTGACTTGAAGAGACCACAGAATACATAGTTCACCCCCAATCACTCATATTATTCAAAGTTAAAGAAAAATTAAACTCATTCATTAACCAGTTATGAAATAATGCTTAAATTTTTTTCCTAGTTTTTCTAGTGGAAGCAATTCACATGAACTAGACATAGTTTAAAAAGTAGCTCACAATAATAAAATTTCCAAGGCAACTCTGTTAAGGCCATAGCAACAGATTGCCTGTTCAGATCATCATCTATCCTGGTGATAGCTGCCAAAAATTCCATAAGCCCTGAGAACTAGTGAATGGAATTTGCATGGAATAACTGAGGCAGATCAGGGCTAACATCTTACTCTTTACATCTCTTCTTGCTGTTACAAAAGTGGCTTCCTAAATTCCACATCTAATTGTGTCATCTCCTACTTACATAATCTGGGTGACTTCCTACTATCTTCAGGATCTATTCAAACTCCCTGGCAGAGCTCACAAAGGCTTTTCTCAAACTGGTTTGGTTCTACCGTAGAATCCTTTTCTTACCTCTCCAGACTCCAGCTCACTTTGTTTCCTTTTGGCTGTACATTCTAGCTGAAACCAAGAATACATTGCTCTTCTAGATGACCATGCATTGTCTTATCATTTTTTTTTTCTTTGTAGAAGCAATACTCCTAGGAGATTGACAACTTTTAAAGGCCTATGCTTTAATACCCAGCTCAAATATCCACACCTTTAGAGCATTCACACATCTACCTTTAGAGTTCATGTTACAGAATTCAGGAGCATGCACTAATGCTTCATGCTGATTGAGACCACAAACTTCCTTTATAAGCAGAATGTGTCTTCTTTTCTTTGCATTGTCAATTCATGTGTTTGTGAGAAGTTACTTGGTGAATGGCTAGATGAATTGTGATCTGTGTCTATACATGTAGTTGAACTAGTACAACTGCTGATATCCATATACTTTACTAGAACTACCAACTAATATTTGATGCTTATCCCTTAATTATGTAACTATTGTTTATGAAGTGTTTCTAACAGGATGAAAAGCAACTTGAGAGTTCTTAAATTATGCGTGAAAGGATTTTACAGATGCAATATTAAACAGCACTGATTGACTTTCTGGGAAAGCATTTGCTTTTAAAATTCTGTTCTAGTCCTTCTGATGATGTAAAAAAAAAAAAAAAACAAGTCCTACTAATTCCCTTTTCTAACAAAGAGAGAATAGAACTAAGGTCTAAAGACAGCAACATCAATTTCTACTTAGCTGAAGGTGAGGACCCAGTTCCACCTTCATTGTTTGTTTTCATGATTTCTTTCCATCTGTGTTGCAGAAGAAAGAGGTCCACTGTTCAGATCCCTAGAACCCACCTAAGTGTAGGATGAATATGAAAGCGTGTTTGCAATTCCAGCTTTAGAAGGCAGAGACTGGGGATTCCCAGAGCAAATGTACTATCAAGACTAGCCCTATAAGTGAGCTCTGTATTTGACTAGAGATCGTCTCTCAAAAGCATAGGGAGATGATCAAGAATGATTCCCAACACTACCCCCAGGCTTTCACACATACAAACAGGAGGAGAGAGAGAGAGAGAGAGAGAGAGAGAGAGAGAGAGAGAGAGAGGCATCTACCTGCACACATATCAAATATGCATAAATACTCATGCACTTCCACATACATATATGCATGAGGATTCGCTTTCATTAAGTAAAAGATATTCTTTTCTTTTAAAAAAAATCTAGACAAAAGCTAAAGTACTAACTGCCCTCTAGCATTCCCTCTTCAATTCTTCTGCTTTAGAATGTGGCCCCAGATATAATTTTGTCTCCTTCACAGAGACAAGTACATTAACACCTCTAGCCTGAGGAACATCTGGGATTTGTCTGGTAGGCTGGGGCTGGGGCTAGGCATTCATAATCTTATCCTGGACTAAATGCAAACTTCTCAAAGACCAACTCTTCCTTCCTGGGGTTACTCAGAGAGTCTCCACAAAAAGGCAGAGGCCAGGAGTCAAAGTCGGCAGCTGCAATGCCTAGAAGAAACTGCAAACAAGAGCTGGGTCTTTTCCATCCCTGGCCTAAAACTCAGACAATAACTGGCCAAGAGTGACTCACAAGATGTATCTGTGCGTGTGAACAAAGCCCAGGCCTTTGGGCTTGTATGATCATCACATCACACTCACCCCCGTGAGCCAGCAGGTGAGCTGCTCTGACTAGTACATCAGCTTTCTTCCTGGCCAGGATTCCTGCAGAGTCCGCTCCTCACCGGTAAAGCAAGAGACCTGAGTAAGGCAGCAACAGAAACCGCAGTGAATCAACAGGAGGATGAGTGAATATGTGCAAAGATCACTCACTACTACTGTAACAGCTGGAGATGCTGTAGGCAGGAGATTCATCCATGAAGGAAACACCGTCTTAACAGCACATCCCACTGAAAAAAGCAGACACATCATCTCCTAATGGTCACATAGCATGGTGATGCCCTCATGGTGACAGGTCCAGAGAGGAAGTATAAATAAAATAACACTAAACTATTTCTGGGAAGCAATGTGAATTTGAGTTCCCAAGTTGGCCCAAAAGAAAAAAGTATGCATGTCTCAATGGCAACATATTTGCTGAAGTTCTTCGGGAGTAATGAAGACCTTTAAGTTCATGGATAACAGCCTTTTCAAATGAGCCTTCTGACTACGGAATTCTTCAAACTCAGTATTGACAGTTGTAGCATAACACTTTTCTTGGGGAGATGCCACACAACTGTCTTCCCACTCCAGACAGGAATTCATCAACAGACCAAAGTAACAATTACACCAAGGTCCAACTCAATGAACCCATGAGTTTATTGGGGTTACCTATGGGAGTAGAGGGGAGGGTTACTAACAGGAGCAGGGACAAATCAAAGGTAGCTACATCATCCAAAAGCTCCAACCCTGGAAAGGTGCAAACCTGGAGCGCTCTGTACAATTTGCTGATGAAAGAGGTCCTTCCAGACAGTTAGATTGCTCAGAGTCTCTTCCAGACTACGGGCTGACCATCTCCCCCCAATCCCACATACCCCCACACATAGTAGTTTACTACTTTTCTTTATCTTGATGAGAACCACATCCACTCCCCAGTTTCAGTTTCAGGAACTCCCTGAGACAAACATTGCTGAGCCTTCCTCCAGGATAGAATATTCCAGAGTGCTGTAGGACATTCCCCTTAGGTTATACTAGGAGAAAAGTCCAAGATGACATTAAGCTATGCCCAGAGGAAAAACACCACATAATAATAGATAACTAAACTTACTGCCTTCCATTAAAGTACTGTCTGTGAAAACCAGTTGGCCAACAGTGGATATAAATGTGGCTCTAGATTGAGTTGCATAGTCTATCTATGCCTATGAAAATACAAGGGGAAGAATGAGGAAGGAAAAAGAGATCTTTTAGGGTTAGGCAACTTCATTTGCCAAATGGAGATTTTCACTATAGATGCAGAGTTGTAAACGTGAACGGAGAGGGGCTGGAAACATAAGCCAACCAGGCTGCTACACAGGAACGTGGCTTCTTTGGCTCTCTACAGAACACTGACCATGTAAGCATATGAAAGATGAATTTCTACCAAAATTCTGCTGCCTTGGATTCCCCTTGGCCATGTTTTCATCAAGATGTTTGACAAAATGAAGTTGCTCACACTTTCCATTATTGGGCTGCTGGCCTTTTTCCAGGATAAACATTCCAAGTAAAACTATCCCTTCCCAACCTCTTGGGAGAGCATGGGCTGCCTGCTCAATGGGGCTCCCAACATTCCCTGTTTCTTCACCTGCATTTCAGGAAGAAAAGCAACTGATCTGTCAATGGTATAGCAAAGCAGAAGTACTACAATTCCATCAAAAGTGGCATTGTTCACTTGTCCTGAGGGACAACTGGATAAACACACCTTTCTTGTCTAAGTGCGTGCTAGTATGTAGAGATGGCTATCTGGTGTCTTCCTCTATCACTTTTCAACTTTTTTTTTGAGACAAAGTCTCTCACTGAATCTGGGGTTCATCAATCTGGCTAGGCTGGCTGGTCAGGAAGTGCCAAGGACCTGCCTGCCTCTGCCTCCTAAGTGTTGAGATTACAGGTATTTACCACCATGCCTGGTTCTTTGGTCCATGTTGTTCTTCTGAGGATTAAACTCAGATTCTCATAGCAAGCACTTTATGGACCTATTCCCAGATCCACACTTTTCTTTATTTATCATTTTTAAGATCTTTGAGAACAATCCCCCACCTCTCTTTCTCTCTCTTTTTTCCCTCTCTATCCTTCTCTTTCCCTCTCCCTCTTCTTTACTCTCTCTCTCCCTCACTTTCCTTCTCTCTTTTTCTCTCTTTCTCTTTCTCCCTCTCTCCTCCCCAAAAGAAGGAATCTTTAAAATGATAGCAATGCAACAGATAGATTGGAATAAGATCACAAATTGGCTAGGTTCAAGTCACTGAATTTTTACATGACTTTAAACAGGTCGGTCTGCCTGGCTGGCCTTGTTTCCAAAGATAATTTCCCACTTACCTCCAGTTTATTTTTTTAATTTGAAGTTAATTGATAACATTCTTTTAAACTTAGATTTCAAGCTTTAGATTTGGAGGAAAATATCATCCATTCATTCACAGATTCAATAAATATTTTTGAATTCCTGTTATGCACCAGAAATTGTCCCAAGCATTGCCTCAGATTTAATGACTTGCATCTGAGACAGGTTGAGGAATTCGGTACAATAAATGTCAGTCTTGAGAAAATCAGGCATGTATTTCACACCAAATCATTTTTGGTTATTTACCAGCAATGGGACACTAGTTCATCTCTGAGCTCCTGAGCAGACAATGCAAAGAGAGAAACATGGCCTATTTCATAATTTTCCGTGTCTGTAAGACACAAATAGCATCAAAGCTATTTCCGATGTTGAGATCTGAATATTGAATGTCAGCTTGACACAGTTAATACTTTCAACTACAGAAACTTAATTCAACAAACATTTGCTCACACCTACTCTGCCCCAGGCCTGGCGCCAGAAATGAGCAAGATGAGTAAGAGCTAGTGTGTGTGTTCCTCCAGTCTTTTCTAAGCATAAACTATAGATCAGAGATCCCACACTCTCACCGTAGATCTTTCCCCATCCCTGAAACTGCTTCACAGACCCCTCCCCCATCCATTAAAGACACAGCAATCTCGTAATATTCTATCACTTAAGAGAAATGTCTGTGGTAGATAAAAGCTGAGGATCAGAGATGGGGAGATAGTAGGAGTAGGAACGGAGGTTTCTGTGTGTTGGGGAGACACCCTCCTGCACCTTCCCCTCATTTCTACTCTGCTACAAAACTACATGGACTTGTAGTTCCTTTTAAAGGCTTTATCATTAACAAACAAAGAGTGGCTTTGCCACTCTTTAGGATGAAACATTGACCAGTGAAAAACATCAGACTCCAAAATCCTAGGATCCCCCACATACACACACACACACACACACACACACACACACACACACACACACACACACACCCCATGCCTGAAATACTGGGTTCCAGGCCAAGGAGTCCTTCTCCTCTAATACAGCCAGGCTCCTCCCGGGAATACAGAACCTGACCAAGAAAAGATACTGCCCCTGGAAGCAGAGTTGGAAGATCATTGAAGGGGCCTATCATTTGGCCCTTGCTTTCCAAGAAAAGAATCTCATCAAATCCCACTCATGAAGGTGAGTCAAAGAACAATCCAGTGACTTACTGAAGGTCAGGCAGGCAGAGCAGGGAAAAAGCTGTAGAAGCCCTTCCCGTACACCTGGATCTAGTTCAGAGTTCAAATCTCAAGGTCCTTGCAGCTATAACCTCCTGGGCATAGCCACCATGTCAAGGAGTCTTTCATTCCTGTGGCCTTGGCGTGTGCCTGTAACAGCCTCCGGAGTCGCTGTGCTGCTTAGCACAGGGGTCTTGCCACCTGGGAGAAGGCAGCCTTCATCTGACACAGACGACCCACACTCTTGGCTCATTTGATCACCTGCACGGTATTGATTTAAAAAAAAATTTTTAAAGACAAAAGGAAATCCTAGGGCCCTTCTCTGAGCTGTGCGATCAGCAAGGCAGGTGGAGGTAAGGATCAGGTGGGGGCTGAGAACCACCATTTAGCTTCTCACAGAACAAAAACCTGGCCTCTGACTTCAGGCTGCAACCCAAAGTCCCCACAGACCTCAGAATTCATTGTTCTTGGAAGGCGAGTTGCTTGGGGAAGCCTTTGCCAAGCGGTTCGCCCATGGCTGTCCCCGGAGCATTCTTCAAAATCAAGCGCAGGAGCCTTTACCCCCGTTGACGTTCAGACACTGCCATCTAGTGGTTGCTGAAGCTTTTCCGGGCAGCATCACAAAGACACGCTCTTCCCCGGGGCTAATTGACCAACTTGGATGATCTTCACTTGCAAACTATTCGGTGATTTCTTTTCCTGGATGTCTATAGATCCATGATTGCATCTGAACAGAGCCCAGGATAGGAACAAACCTGTTCCAAAGGACCAGCTCTGCAGACTCCAAAATCCACATTAGGAGCCCTCGCCCAGCCACCTATCAGGCATGGGACCTTGGACGTGTTGTTTGATACCCTGTCCTTCCATTTATCCCTCTGAGAGATGGAGGGAATAACTTGGCTCTTGAAGTCACCTGGAAATGTGTAAGCCAGCATGTCAGAAGACAGAGTCAATGGCAAGCAGTGGGTGTTTGCGGCAAACATATCTGTGATTCTTCCTAAAGGAAGGAGGGTTTCTACCATCTTCATTCCATGGGATGGAAATGAATCAGTTTTCACTCCTCAATACTTCTGCCATGGTGTCACCTAAGAAATTCTCCAGCACATCTTCTTCTCAACAGGACATTAGGGACCTTGCATGTGCTTTTTCCTCAACTAGCCTCTTCTATACCTACATGTCCTGATGGAGACCCCATAGATAAAGACTCATCTCACACATCTGTTTTCTTGCAAGACCCCAATCCACAATCAGTTGCTGTTGAAACTTTTTAGGCATTTATCTAACAATAACTTATCACCATGTGAACTAGGCATGTTGCTAGAGTATGTCACGAAACACAACTATACACACTGGGAAAAATCATCTGAAATAGAAATCAGCATCCTGTCTAGTCCTCGGGTCAACTAGACCTCATCACTTGGTTTCATCAATGAGGTTTTTAATGGAACTCAGTCACAGACATATTTTATATGCTGCCTGTTATAGTAACAAACTGAGCAATTGAAGAGATACATATCTTTTTTTAAAGAGATACATATCTGAAGAAGCTGAATATTTACTATCTGGCAATAACAGGAAAAATTTGCTGGCTTTGCTCTAGAAAAAGAAATGAATGTCCTACCTAAAAAATACATTGGTATTTTGAACCACTCTTTTAAAAAAGTAATTTGAAGCCAGTATCTCTGGATACTGAATTAACGTTGAATTCACAATCGGGTTTCTGTTCCTTCTGTCCTTTGCATTTGGTTCATATCTCATTTAAAGTACTTATTATTTATTCAGATAGATGTTTATGACATATTCAGATTCAGTCTCTAGGTTAGATAAAGTTCATGCCTTCTCATGTACAGCTGCTGGAGCAATAACCTTCACACTCGTCAGACCCTTAAACATCAAAAAACAACCTTGGAGCAGAAACCACAGCCCAGCCTCTACTTAGAAGTCATGTTGTACACATAGATACCTCGTACCAACATATAAGGCACATGATTAAGCACATAAAAGTAGAAATTGGAGGAATTAAACCTCTGCCTTGTAAGAAAGTCCTGAGTTCAGATTCCAGATCCCACATAAAAATATCAGGCAGAGACAGCAGCAGCCTGTGCTTCTGGTCCTGGAAGGCAGAGCTTGGGAAACTCTGAAGCAAAGTAAAAAGGAGGTAGCTCAATCCAGGATGATTCTCCAAGTAAACCTTTGGCCTCCACAGGCACACATAGTGCCCTCTGATACATACATACAGACACACACACACACACACACACACACACACACACACACACACACACACATACAAATAGAGAGAGAGGAATTCTGTTCCAGCACTGAACTTTGGAAATGGCTGGACAAAAGGACTTATAGGCTGCTGTGGGGAGTGCTAATAAAAAAGGTGAATGTGATGCTTCTGGGGACTAAGTAGAAGAACCAAAGTTGAGGAAGGATATGCGCGGAGGGCTGTCAAAGGAAGGACATTTGACCTGAGAGATGGAACATGAGCTAGGAGATCATGAGGCAAGGCAAAAGGAAAAGAGGTTTCCTGAACAGAAGAGAATCTTCCCAAGACAGAGGTGAGAATACCACAGGTAACGGGGACAAGTGACAACAAGGTGACAGAGGAAGTCAAGGTAGGTCAACATGGTAAAATATGGGCCAGACTAAATCTGAAGTTTCTCTGGAAGATAAACGAGAGATATTAAGAGATTTGGCATCTGAGTTTTATGTCACAGAGACATTTCTCTGAAGAGAAAAGCCATGATTAGGAGGAAGCTAATCAACTTTGATTGAACACTTGTTTGTTGGGGTTCTAAGATCAAGGCTGACCCTTATTCCAGAACTCTGAAAGCATCAGGGGCTGTATTCTCCCTGCTCCTTTCCCCTTCTGCCCCCCACTTCATCACGGCCGATGACCCTGCTGGATTAACTGAGTTAACGCATAATGTCTCCTCTTTACAAGGATGAGCTTTCCACGGGTAAAAAAAAATCAATCGTGGCTACCTCTGGAAAGCCATCAAGACTCCGGGCCTGGGACTGCAATGAGGAGATACAAGGACTTGAGGCGGCTTAGTGGAAGCTAAGAAAAGCACAGGGGCACGGAAGGCCTCTGACTCCTGATGTGACACTTGGAGAGACTGCCGAAGCCATGTCAGACCAGCCTGGCTGAGTCTGTGTCTCTAGGTCGTGACTCGCTGAATCAGTGGGTGCCAGGCATGCCCTGGGCAGTGTCGAGAGATGACTGTGCTGCGGGGGAGGCAAGGAATCTGGCACGTGCCCAACAGCTGACATGGCGTGTTTCCTAATGCAGGGGTCTGAAGGGAGCCCTATCGGCTCTAGGTTCTCAACAGTATAAACTTAGCAAGGGTTTCTTGGTCCTTCACACCTTTCTAGCTGGGCACTAGAGGGCAAAGAGTTTGCAAAGATCTACAGAAAGTTTCTCCAGGAGGAGGAATCACCTAGCTATGTGGCTGTCCCATTTACCAGGCATCATAGAAACTAACCAAGACAATATAGAAGGTACAGACGTGATATATCTAGTCTATTGCCCCAAATCAGCATGATCTCATTTGATCTCAGGGCTGGGTCTTGTTAATATTTGGATGGGAGATAAAAGATCTAAAAACTATAACGGAGTCTACTTAATAAAGTCATGAGTACTTACAAAAAAAGCAATAAAAAAAACCAGCATGCCTACCTCTAAGGATTCAAAGATATATAGTGGGAAGGCTAATATAAACACAGCAGATATCTCTCACAGATTACCAATCTGAAAAGTGATTTCAAATGTAGCTTTAGGTAATTTGTGAAGTTAACAAATCACAAAAGAAAAATCATCAGCGTATCCTTCTGCTTTAGAGGTGCATAATAGTTCCTTCTAGAATTTTAGGCACTGTTTCAGAGTAAGAACAAAAGTTGGTTTAGTCAGCACCGTAAAGTGTAGAGCCCCACCAAATTTTCAGCCTCCTATTTATCAGCAAAGAGTAAAAGAGGTATTTCTGCCTGTGTCACAATCGCATCACGAAGCACTCAGCTACCATGGGCATGGACGTTTACTTTAAAGCTGCTAACCAAGACAGTGGATCGGCTCTGGAGATAATGCGTCTGAAAACTGGAAAGTTTTGAGTTCTTGACCAATCCAGGTAAATAGTGACCTTTACGCCGAAGATGTGTAATTCTTGGGTTTTCAAAAGTGGCACCGAGAGATGAAAATAACCTGTTCCTCTAGAAAACATCACTAACATTCCCTGTTGATTTTATATTCCCAAATATATGCTGATCCGAGCAAAGGTGAAACAGAAAGTTCAGTCTCAACCACAGCCTGAGGTTTCATTTAGAGCATCAAAGAAGAAAAGACAAAAGGGAAACCAAGAGCAATTGACAACTGTCTGAAACAATAAGATGATTCACTGAGTGAGAGTGCTGGGCATCAAATTCACATACAGAAACCAGTAGTTTTCCTGGATGCAAACAATAGTCAATTAGAAGAAATAGCAACAGGGAAATTTTTATTTAAAAAAGAAATGAAGAATAAATGAAGTATGGTAGCTGACACCAATAAATCCAGCACTCACGAGAAGGAGGCAGGAAAATCACATGTACTAGACCAACCTTAGCTATGTGGCAAGACTGCATCTCAAAAACAGTATCAGGTTTTTAAAAGTAGCTGGGAGATGGCTCAGTTGATAAACTGGACATCATAGTGTGTACTTATAATCCCAATGCTGCAGAGGGGCAGACCCGTGGGGCTTATTGGTCAGTGATCCTAGCATAGTTGGCAAATTCCAAGCCCTACATATATGCATATGCACCCACACATTCAAATGCATATATGCACAGGTACACACACACACACACACACACACACACACACACACATACACACAAAGATAAGAGATCTGAAAACAACCAAGATTGGCATGAAGAAAATAGACATGCATGATCTGTAAGGAGAACATTTTAAGATGCTACTTAGGGATAAACAGAATAAAAAAGGAAGGGGAAAAAACACTCTGTTCTTTGATAAGAACACTCGGTATCATAAAAACATCCGCTGCTTCAAATCAAGCTATAAATTTAATGTTCCTCTAATAAAAATGTCAGTTGGATTTTTTTAACCAGACAAGCATAGACAAGAACATTCAAAAGTTTACATAGGAAACACACACACACACATACACACACATACACACACACACACACACACACACACAAGAAAATATTTTGGGAGGTAGGGGAGAAAGAAGAAGAATGTGTGGAAATAGCCCTGCCAGTACTTAAAAGTTTTAAAAGCTATTAAAAACTAAAACAGTGTTAGAAAGCCTCACAAACAGGTAAATCAATTAAGTGGAGTGGAAAGTCAAAGTATCAATGCAAATATATGGAATATGTGTAAGAACAGGGAATATCTTAAATCAGTGAGTGGGAGAAAGATTATTCAATACCTGATCATTCATAAACTACATAACCTGGAAAGACAAACTGAGTGTCTCCACAGCTCACCTCTCCCATGAAGATAAACTCTAGGTGCATCAAAGAATTAAGCATGAAAGGATCACAACTAAAAATTATTAGAGGTAAGCCAAGGAGAATTGTCTTCATTGTAAGTGTAATACACATACACATGTAAATATACACAACAACATACATACAAAAACCATGAGATTACACAAAAGTTATTAGAATCTAGAGGATGCTTGAGAGAGAGAATCTAGAGAGAAATGAATTTATAAGAGATGCTAAAAAGCAACAGAAAAGAACAGGAATATGTAGGTCCTGAGAGAAAATACAAATACCTCTCAAGCAGTTAATAGGATGTCTCAATACCGCTCATAAAATGGGAAATACAGATTAAAATCATAATGCGATATCGCTTAGCACCCATCGTGTTGGTAAAGATCAAAGCGTTTGCTAACACACTGTGTGGGCCAGAGTGTCGGGAAAAATACACCCTAGCCTTAGCTGGTGGAAGTACAGATTGCAGAAACATTCACATAGAGCACTGTAGCCCCACCCAGCAAAATGTGAAGTACCTACGTCCTTTGATCCAGCGATTCTGCTCCAAGGAATACACACTGTTGTTTGAAATGAGGTGTCTCCACTGCAACATTGAGAAAGAATATTGATCATGAGCACTATCGAAATTATACTATGTTAATCTGTAGTTGTTTTCATTGTTGCCACAGCCCCATGTCTACTAATAAAATAATACTTCTGTGATACATTTCAGATAAAAAAATGGGATCCAAAAAAAATATTTTTAAATGGATGTTAAGATAACTCAATGGATAAAGTGCCTGCTCCCAAATCTGGAGCCCTGAGTTAAATCCTTAAAAGTCCTACATGGTGGAAAGACAGAAAGCTGTCCTCTGATCTCCACCCATGCTCCAGATGGTGTGTGTGTGCTTGTGTGTGTGTGTGTGTGTGTGTGTGTGTGTGTGTGTGTGTGTGTGCGTGCTTTCTTTCTCATTCTCTCTGTCTCTCAAATAAAGTATTTTAAAAATAAAGAAGAAGAATATATGCTTTGCACAGGTACAAATTAGCTCTGAAAAAAGTATAGCAAAAAAAAGATCTTTGTAATATTTACAATCCTTTCTGTAAAGAATGAAACAGGGTAGCTAGAGTAGAAAGGAAAGGGAGTGTTCCCCATATACACAAATTTTGTAGCACACATGTGGTAGTTTTCAAAATACCCATCTATTTATTGGAATCTATTTTACCACCACCCTTTTATCCTAGAACTACAAATGATCTGTGCAGACAGAGTCAAAAAGAAAGAGATCTTACTTCACCTAGGTGAGCCTCTTTTAAACTGACATTCCTTACAAATGTTACTGGAAACGTACCACAAACCAGCTGTGTGAACATTACATAGGAGTTCGAAATGAAGAATCTTGGTTCCTATTCCAGAACCTGCTCTCATAAACCCTCAGATGCACATGCAGGTCACAGAAATTCTTCCTTAAGATGCTCCCATGTTGCCACTGGCATCAGCACCATCCACATTCTACTGCAAAAACCTGGAAGAAGGAGACACTGCTTCCTTATGAATCCATCAGCTCATCTTTAAAAATATATCTACTGTGGACTGGAAGGTCAGGTAAGTAGTTAGCCTTCACTGATCCTGTGAGAAACAGAGCATCCTAAGATGCAGGGTGTACCACCAGCAATGAGGTAAAGAGTCTTAGGTAGAACACCGACATTTTAAGACATGATTTTATAATTGGATTATTGTTCTTTTCAAATGTTATCAATGGTTTTAATTATTTAAAAAGAATGTCACATTTTGGTCCAAATGTGTCCTTTGAGATCTTATACACCACCAGTACAAATGTGGAATCTCTCAGTAGTTCAGTTGTAATAAACAGTCAAAGCTCTCTCCTCCTCTAGCTTCTATTCCTTAATTAGGATGTTGTAGTTACATACAGAAAATAATTAAGGTAGAAATTTGTCCAATGAAAATGTTGAGATGCGGAAATAAGTAGAACAGTCAGGAGAGAGTGATGGATGGATTACTCAAAATCAAAGTCCAATTTATCTAAAAGCAAGAAGCTTTCTAAATTAGAAGCAGGATGGAAAAATAAATGGTCATATTTAACTGGTTAATGCTCTGGGCAAATATGTAATAGCAGATAGTAAAGATATAAGTGTAAATGAAACATGCCTTAATATGATCTTAGAGAGGAAGGAACATTCCTTGCACTCAAAACAGAACCACAGAGTGAATCAAATTTCTTTAGAGGAGGAAGAGGAGAACTAGATCAAGACAAGGTAAAGGATGAAGACTGGGAGAAAGAGAAGGAAAAAAGAGGAGGAAGAGGAGGACTGGGACTAAGATAAGGAAGATGATGATTAGGAGAAGGAGGAAGAGGAGAAGGAAGAAGAGAAGGTGAACAACGATAAGAGAAGAAAGAGAAGGAGGAAGACAAGGACTACATCTAAGAGAAGGAGAACAACAAGGACTAGGAGAAAGAAGAGGAGGATGAAGGAAGGGAGGAAGAGAAAGAGAAGAGAAGGAAGAGGAACAGGAGATAGAAGCAAGCACAATTTTGGAGGATGAAATCAATTCTCAATTTTAAGCTTCTAAGCATCTCATCACATTAAAATACAACTGATACCAGGGTAACATGTGTGTGATATACATGTCATCAGATTAAACTAAATCAAAGTTAAAAAACATAGATCTCACAATCAATTTGAAAATAAACTCTCTGCATTTAAAAAGGTATGTAGAAATGAGTAGACAAGACCAAGCAATGGAGCACAAATAGCCAGGAGTACCTTTATGAAAGTCTGTCATAATTAACTAAATACAAAGTATAACACTATGCTTACCAAATATGAAATTGTGAAGTTGGGCCAGTGAGATGACTTGGTGGGTAAAGTGCTTGTTGCCAAGCCCAAGAAACTGAGTTCGATCACTAAAACCACTTGGTAGAAGAAGAGAACCACCAATTCCTATAACCTCTCTTCTGATGTGCATCATGGCACATTAGTGTTTACACACACACACACACACACACACACACACACATGCATTCACATGTGCACATGCATTTACACTTGCATACACACTTGTACACATACAAACAAAATAAATGAATAAATGCAAAAAAACACAAAGCTTGAAAGTACTAAGCTTGGAGATGTAAGACTGGAGAAATATGCATCTGATTGGATACTGATGACAAGAGTTTAAAAGGGGAATGCCTTCCCATCTGAAGTTAGACTACTTGGTGTTTGTTGGTTTGTTTGTGTGTGTGTGTGTGTGTGTGTGTGTGTACATCTATATGTGTGTGCATGCACATGCACATGTGTGTGTGTGTATACAAAAGAGCACTTGAGTGTGTGTGCCTGTGGAGGACCACGGTTGACTTCAGGAATCATCCTGATTGCTCTACCCCTTATTGCTTTGATCTTGGGTTCCTAGGCTCTGTCCTCCAGAACCAGCAAGGCAGGCTGCCACTATTTCTACCCAGAAGTTTTACATGGAATTGGGATTTGAACTTAAGTCCCTTTGAATGTGAAGCAAAAGCTTTAACCTCCGAGCCATCTCTCCAAAAATATTTTTGGCCTAGCAAGTGTTATTCCAGAGATTCAACTTGAAAAACTAATTAAATATTGGTGTGAAGACTTAGATACGAGGATGTTACTGATAATAAAAAAAGAAAGGAAAGAGAAGAGAAGGAAGATGAGAAAAGGAAAGAAGGAGAAAGGGAGGGAGAGAAACAGAATACACCCAAATGTTCAACACTAGGAAGTTTGTTCAAAAATTATGGTCTGTCAAATATGATATAATATTAGCAGTATGAATTAGCATTAGTGATAGCAGTACGAACATATGTATTAATAGGATGTTTATTGCTATAATACAGAGATAGCCAAAGGTAAACAGATTTAGTTACAATAAATACATACTGTTTAAGTGACATAATTATAGTCTAACCACAGTACCCAGGTGGCAGAAAGAATGAGGCATGGATACAACTAAGGGAAGATTTTGCAGGTCTTTATCGGAAGAACCAAGGTGCAGAATGAAGAATAGGATCTCATCTATGGAGAATGAAAAACCTATAGCTGTAACATAAACCTCTTCAAGAAACACTAGAACTGACAAACAGCAGCTAATTACAGAGTTAGGAACCTTGGTCATGTACAAAGGAAGGAACACTCACGATCTTATGCTTTTCTTTAGTGCTTCAAGTTTTCCAGCATGTGTTTATTGCTACATGTATGAGCACACTCAGTTGCTTCCAAGGAGAAAACAGATATGAATGAAAAACACAAAAATCTCATTGTGATTTATCACTGGCTATGCAGATGTGGATCTTTAATCTGCTGGGTTTTCTTTCATATTCTATCCAGAGCTTCTGTGTATTATATACACAGCTTATATGTGTTATATATATATATATATATATATATATATATATATATATATATATATATATATAAATGAATATATTTTAATCATTTCAAAACTAACTGATGATGTGAAGAAAGTATATCATGGTTCATTTTAAAGGTAGAATTGAGCTAGACAGATGGTTCAGAATTGAAGCCTCTACCTTGCAAGCAGAAGGTCCTCAGTTCAGATCCCAAATCCCACATTAAAAAAGCACAGGCAGTAGCCTGTACTTCTGATCCTGGAAAGTGGAGCCTGGGAAACTCCAGAGCAAAGCAAATAGGAGGCAGAAGCAATCCAGGTTGATTTCCAAACTTGGACCTCCACAAGCACACACAGTGTCCTCTGATACACACACACACCCACACACACACACACACACACACACACACACACACACACATACAAAGGAAGAGTAGACATGGCCACATAAATACTGATTTGTTTTTTAGTTATATTTTGCATGCATTAAAAATGACCATAACAAAATATGAACAATGGAATCATAATATCAATGGATAACATGGGCAATTATGGTTTTTTATACTCTTCCTATGTACAACTGTTTTCCATATTTACAATAAAACGTACATGCTTAGCTATAAAGGGGAAATAAAGAACCAATCCATCTCTGTATTGAAAGAAGTAAACTCAACAAGACAAAAGAAAGATGTGAGCATGTGAGACATTTGACATTGACAAGCAAAATAATAATAATAATAATAATAATAATAATGAGAGCTCTCTAACTGGATCTCTGACCCACATTTTACCTGGGAACACATTCCTGGTTCTGAAAATCAGAGCAAAAATCTGAGGAAGGGGAGATTATAGTCCTTATGAGGGAACAACGTACTAAGGTTTAGCTATGAGGACTGATATTAAACTACCTGCTGAACATTTACCACTATCGCTAGAGATTAGAGGAGCTCCCAGCACTGATTTAGAAGCTTCCTTTTGCAATGAAAAGTGTTTAATACAGAGAATCATAACTGACCAAGGAGCAAAGAATAAGTGAGTGTGTACTGCTCAACCTTAAGCAAGACGACCAAGTTATTCCCCAAACCAGAGCTCAGAGAGCATCACTGAAGAGGGGGAGGTGAGACTGTAAGAGCCTGAAGGCAGGGAGAGGTACGGCCAGATGGTATCTTCCAGACATGACCGGGCTTGCTCCATCCATAACGAACTGCAACTGTGTGGACTCCCACCAGACTGACACAAGATTTGGCCTATCAGCATTTCACCATAGAAGGGGAAAATAGCTCAAGAAGTTCCACATCCCCCTCAGAGTCTAATGAGGGTTAGTACCAGACAAGCAAGGAGGAGAGCTACTCTCCGTCATAGTATCACCACTGATGTGTCATCATTGCTATAGTAAGTGTCCAGACATACATCAACAACAGCAATCCGGATGGGAATTTAGTAAGCCACCCACAGAGAAGGACATGAGAGCAGGAGAGAGACTCGTAAGGAAGAAGAAAGTTGGTAGTGGGAAAAGATAGGGGATTGGAATTGAGCAATAAGGAATAAAAAAGACTCCAATTCATGTATGAAGTCCTAAAAGAATGCAAGTAGATTTTTTAAAATAAAGGATTCTTCTTGGATGGAGGAGGAAGTTGCAAAAACCTCAGAGGGATCTAGTTTCTTGATACCGAAGGAGATTTGTCAGGTTGCCTAGATCTTATAGTGACCTTCTTTCTTCTAGCACAGGGGAGATGCTGGTCGGGTCTGGAATCTGAGGGCAGGAAGTGGAAGTAGATATCTGTATTACAAGGTCAGCTTATTCCCTGTAATGGGTCAGTTCCCTGAATAAGCTTTCCAATCATTCCTTCACAACCTATTAGCACTTCGCTAATAGATGCAAAGTTTTCAGTATTGTGGGTTCTATCACTTTCCCAGTGTCCCTTACTCTAACTCCTGTATCTTTCCTCTTCAGGACCTTTCTATTCTGGGATGTGGCACATAGTAGGAAGTTTGTCTTAGAACTCAAGGGTATTCTACAGAGAAGTACTATGTCACCAGGAACATGGGACAAGATCATGTTCGTAATATCCTGCTTTGCAGGCCATCCGACATCACAGCTTTCACTGGAGTTCCAGTTCAGTTAGGAGAGGGTAGGAACACTCCCCTGCTACCATTTCCACGTATTACTCACCTGTTGCCCAGGTGGGCAGAAGGGAGTCTGCCACCATGGTATTCCCATGGGCTTTGACATACTGGGATGTTCCCGTAAATCCATAACACAAAGCACTTCTCAGAAATGAGACAACCACCTTTAAGGGAACCTACTTGTGGGTGGGCATGAGACAGCTAAGTTGCATAATCCCCAAAAGATACCAAGGAGGCGATGCACAATGCAGCCCAGTGAGACCATGGGAAGAAGATGGGAAGCCAGGTCAAGGCAAAAGCCCCCGAGACAGGAGGGAGGAAAACTCAGGCAGTTTTTCCTCCAATAAAATCAGAGGTGTTTGCAATGTCCTTCCACTCATCAAAGCACGAGAAACAAAGAGGGAAGACGGTGAATCTTGGGGGAGGAGGGAGTCGACATAGTCTGCCTAAGCATGAGTTCATACCAACATATGTGATGCCAAGTAGAAATTGTTCACAGTGATTAGCAATCCTGTATGCAAAAGAATCACCTGAGATTTGGCTAAAAGTCTCAGATAACCCATTCTCTAGAGGGCAAGGGAATGCAGCAAGCAATAGAAAGCTAATGATGGGCACCAACCCCTGTTATAAAAACAGATTTTAAGCAGACAAGCTGTGACCCAAACTTAGTCTTTCCCACCTCTTCTTCACTCAGTTTCCAGAAAGATCATCACCTTGGTCCTCTGTCTAGAACCACTAAGAAGTCTTCATGGGCTGTGGAGCTCCCTTCATGTGATCTTAGCTTGACTTACAACTTTTCAGGAGTTGAGACACTTGCTCCTTGGGGCTCTGTTCATAATCTTGTCGAGAGCCAGTCTGACTCACCCGACCTCTCCTGGTCCTGTCTCTTTCCCCATGTGCTGCCTACTTAAGTTGTCATGCTTTGCTAGAAGCTCTGTCTGGAATTGAATCTTGGGCTTCCCACACCAGACTCCCACACTTATCTGTGAAGGCTCCAGCCCAAGGAATCTTCTGTAAGTCTTTTCTAAAGTACATCCCATCACTCCTCCATAGACACCTCTATGTCTCTATCCCTCCGGCAAGGAACAATATTTCTAATGCTACTGTAATTTCCAGTATATTGACATTGTTCTTTCAACATCCACTGCTGAAGCTCATCACTTCCTGTGTCCCCAATAAATGGAGTCTCCTGTAAGCTAAGGATCTCGCTCATCCAGAAAAACCTAAATCAGTGTACACCCTGGAGTTACCACAGTCAACCACAAGACCAGGCTGGCCCAGGACAAGATTACAAATGGAGATCCAAATAGCAAGCATCTCGACTACTGAAAAGTTCTTGGTCAAGCAAATCTCCTGCCCAATGAAATCCTCTTTTCGCAAAAGAATACCATAGCAAACTGGAAGGCTGGTCTCAAGTTTAAACTTCCCAGAACTAAGGATCAAGGTCAAAGGCTGGTAGAAATCCAAGGACCATTCTACTCAAGCATCTCTTTTCCAAGAAGCTTCTCCCAACTACCCAAGTTGGGAGCTGTTCCCATCCTCCCAAAGTTCCTTGTGGATCTACAAACTCAGCACTTAGCAAACGGTATTTACAGTGATCTGCTCCTAGATCTGCCTCTCTCACACTGCTGACAATTGCTTGAAAACACCAACTGAACTTACTTCTTCACTCCGGACCCCCAGGCCTGTACACAGAGCCCAGCGTAGGATAGTCTCTTATCTGTGGACCAAGAATGAATTCATGAAGCAGGCAATCATGAAAGAGTCTAACCAGACCAGACATCCATTCCCTTCCCTCTCCAGGCTAAGAATTTCAACAGCGACCTTTGGAAGACAGGATAGTAATTAACAATAGTAACTGGAATAAACTCCAGTCGCACCTCAATTTGGTGATTTCCCAGGGCATCATCCACAGGGAAATTCAATTGTTCATTTTCTTCTAGAATTGCAGCTGGTATATAAGCCTTTTGCTGCCTTAATAAAGTCACCGTCTCCATTAAAAAAAAAAAAAGAACACTTTACAAGGAACCTTTGAGAACATCCCATCTTTGAGCCCTTAAAGTGCTCTCATCACAGAAGGGGATTTAGCTACCTCTGCATCAGTAAAAGGGTCCTTTCTCCTACTTATCCCCCTTATTCCATGGGACATTCAAGACTCATAGATGGAAATACCCTGGGAAAGAACCTTCCTTTAACAGTGAATGTCTCCATTAATTCTTAGACTACAGCATCGACAAGTGGCCGATAAGATGAACTCTTCTGCAGTAGGATCTCTTTTGCTTCCTGCAGCGGTGGCTGAATCTTTGTTCTGGCTTTTTTTTTATCCTCTGTCAATTCACCCAGAGATATTCTGAAATTGTGCAATTGGCAGACTGTCACAGCCTGCACCCAGGGAGGGGCAGAGGAGGAAGCTTAGTGAGTCACAAACCACAACAAAGCCCTTCCTGGCATGCCGGGCTCCCTTGGCAAACCCAGAGGATGTAAAAATTGACAGCAAGACAAGGAGCATCTTTGTTATTTGTCAACAAATTGCAGTGACCATTGCAGAATCTTGGCAGCATGACACGGGGAGGCCTCGAGGCAAGGAATGGGGGAGTGCATGAAAAGGTGGAAAACCCTATTCCTCAGCCGACCAAGTGTCAGGCAGGTGAATCAGCAAGGTGTGTTTTCCCTGACCTTAGTGAACCATTCCCCGTGTTCAAGGAAATAGGAGGGTGCTCCTTGAGTGGCATTGGGACCCTCAGCTAGATATGAATAAATTAACTGGCTTCTAAATAAGAAGACTTCAACTCTAGCTCCTTGGCAAGCAGCTGGGTGGTTTTAGGCAAGTCATGTGATGTCTGAACACTGGTTCCATGTCTATAAAATACAAGTGTTGCCTGCCTGGCCCATCCCATGTGAGTTATAAATATCAACCAAGACAATGGAAGATACTTTGTAGACACAAGGTCAAGTATAAGTAATATTTTATCATTGTTAATTACCTTTTGCAATTGATAATCGAATCCCATAATTAGTGTGTTATCCAAAAATCAAATCCAAAAAGACTAGATAGAAATTTCTTTGACTGTGCTAGGTCTGTAGACCAAAAAAAAATCCATTTGTAAACTAGTGTGGAGTGTATATAATGCTTGAAATAATATTGAAAGTCTTACAGAAAAAAAGTCACTATAACCACCTATGAAGGGGCTTAATACAGTCCATAGTTTAGCCTTAAATTCAAACTTCTTCCAATCATCATGCTCTGGGCACTAGGTATGCCAAGCCCTGCCTTGATCATCAGGCAGGCAACCAGGGCAGCTATGTTTCCTGCTCGGAGTGGGTTGGAGGAAAGAATCAAGGGCAAGCATTCAGAGCACCACCCATGACAGGTGAATGCACACAAAGATACAGAACGAGAACAAAAGATGTGAACAGTCATTTCCTCTTATCAATCTTAAGAGAAGAGTTAATTCTTAAACCAAGTCTTAAAAGGTAAATTGATAAGTATCTGGCCACTGGAAGAAATTCCCATAAGAGACATCTATGAGATAGAGTCTCATTGCTCAAGGAACTCAAAAATGATCTTTTTATGGAAGAACAGATCCTCTATTAGGGGAGACAGGGTGCATACAAGGTCAGATCTCAAGAGTGCTGGCATGATAGATGACCTATACCTTGTAGACAATGGGGACTCAAGAAACTGTTTCCAACTTGACTATGACATGACTAGACTTTTACTTTAGACAAGACAAATAAATCTCTCTGATTTGCTTAAAATATAAAGAGAAAAGCAGGAGAGCTGGAAAGAGCAAAAAAGTGTGTCTCTTGATTATTGTTTTCACACATCAGAGCTCTCTTCAGACAAATCCCAAGGAGTTCTCATGGGATGAAACAGACAGAAGAGAAGTTCTTAAGAAGCTGGAGTCTGGGACTTACATGCTCAAAACCTCCCTAAAATTTCAGAGCTTTAAGGAAAATGATTGAAGAGAAGCACCCAGGTGAGAGGTGGAGAGAAGCAGCAATGTCCACAAAACCAAAGGCACGACTTCTGTGATGGACTCCCTGCAGGCGGCGGAGAGAAGGAATGGGACACTATCACAGGGTCTGCTGTAGATGATAGTGTCACTCACTGCTATGTGACTGAGGAGGGTAGAGGCACCGAGCAATGCTTCAATGCTGTGTGTGGTTAAAGAAGCCCACGACACATAGCAGAGTGGATATCTAGCAGGTACCTCGGGAGGACAGATGTGGCAGTCACATGCAAGACCAAGAGCATAGAGGAGATCCCTGTGGAAGAGTGAGGCACAGAGGAGGGAAAGGAGCTTGCCGGACCACTCAAAAGATCCTGTAACTGAGGAATAGGAGTGTGAGAAGAGATGTTCAGAAGGTAGAAGAGAACGAGAAGTACTTTATACCCACAAACCCAGGTAAAAAGTAAATCTGAAGGAAAGTGAAGCTACCCCCATAAAATCCAATGTGGGATAGTGTTCTAAAATCACCAAAACTCATAAAGCTCCCCCAGAATGCATCAAGCTCCTCAGAGCTCCTCCACCTTCCCAGAATCATCAAGCTCCCCAGATCCCGTCAAGCTGTGAAACAAACTGATGCCAATATGGCTGGCATTCAAATGTTCATTGATGCGAGGAACTCAGATTTGCTTTGGTTCTTGGTAATTCATTCTTCTCATAACTAGAGCCAAAAAGCAGTTGCTCACTATGGTTTCATTATTATGCATATATTCTGATATTATATATAGCAACAGTAGTATATACACTCGTGTGTGTAATATGTATATCATTATATCTATCTGTAGAAACATACTTCAAGTTGTTATAATTTTTTTCTTTTTTTATTTAATTTTTTTTGTTTCTGCTCATACAAACATAATAGGAACCCCTGTCCCCTTCTTCCCTCCACTCCTCCCTGAACCTCCCTGTTCCCTCCCCGCTTTGTCCCTTCCTTACACAAGTGTAGGCATCTAGGCTAAGTTATGTTAAATGAAAAGGAAAACATTAACATTTAACATGAATTATTTTTACACTTCAAGACAGTATCTTACTGTGTGTCCCGGGTTGGTCTAGAATTTCCACTTTGACTTCCCAAGTACTTGGATTACAGCTGTGCATTAGCACACTTGACTTCAAAACCATTAAATTGTAAATCAAAAAAAAAAAAGCAGTTGCTCAATGCTTACTGTGTCATAAAGTCCAACATGAATAATTAAACAACTGTCCTGCTATGATTTGAATCTCCCTACCAAAGTTCAGGCTGAAATGTAATTGGCATCATAACACTAGGCTTCACCTTTAGGAATAAATTAACACTTTTCTTAATGGAGTAGGTTAGATATCTCAAATGGTTTTTGTCATATATTAAACCCACTCTTATCCCAAGTGTTTATCAGCTCTTCTTCTTCTATATGAATATCCTGAAAGAGAGACCTTCGCCAAATACAGTCCCTTTATCTGACTATCATAGACTCCAGGGTTGTGAGCCAAATAAACTGCCATTGTTATAATTTACCCAGCCTATGGTATTCTGTTATAGCAACAGGAAGTATACTGATACATGCTCCAAGAAAGAAGTAGTGTTTTCTAGACTCTGAGAGTTTGAGGGAGTTTCATAATTCATCTGCTCCAATGACATTTATGTTAAGTGCTCATTGTGGCTATTGTTATATATTAGTAATAGTGACATAGAAATTGCCATGACATTTTATATGTCCCATTCATTTGATCCCTCTTCATAGTAAAAACTTTGCTGAAGTGGCAGCTCATTGGATAAAATGCTCACTGCCTCACAAGGCAACACCACATTTCTAAAATACGTTTTGTTATCCGTTCTAGTTGAGTTGGGTTCTTCCTGTGGTTTCCATATTAACTCTCTGCCTCTTGATGCCAGGTGAAGTTGGTTCATTTGAAGATAACCATCATGCTCCCTCCCTCTCTCTCACTCTCTCTCTCTCTCTCCCATTTCTGTCTAGGCCATGATTTGGGGATCATTTTGTCATCCCTTATAGTATTTTTCTAAATGATACAGCATTGATTAACATTCTAAGTCAACCTTTAGAGAACAAATACCATAGCTTTTCAAGTACCCATGTAGTAATCATGGAGCACTAATGTGCTTACCACCTGCACTCTCTCTCACCCCCAACTCTTATCTCCCTATGCAGTGATTCCTAGAGCAGGATGATTAGATGCATCCAGATTTTCCTGCTGCCTGGGTCTCTGCCTTCCTTCCCATTCTACCCTCCATCTTCATTTTGAAAAGTGAGTATGAGCCCTCACACACAAAGACTACTTACTAGAGAGGCAGATGCTTAAAAGGTGAACCTCCTAATGAGTCGTTACCAATCTCCTGTCAACATTGCAGGACAGTAGCATAGAAAATAAGAGATATAAAGCTAGGTGTGGTGGCACATGCTCTAAGTCCCAGCCCTTGGAGAGACTGGGGTACAAAGACCATGAGCTTAGGACCAGTCTTGGTCACAGAGTAAGACCCTGGCTCAAGTAATAATGCTGATAAGTAATGATAATAATTTTATGTTGTTTACATGCTGAAGTGATAATGTTTGAATATATTAGACTAAATACATTAGTTTCACTGCCTCTTACTCTCTTTGATGTGATTGACAGAAAAGTGAAAATTACAAATCTGCTTGCATTGTATTTCTTTCAAACACTTATCTAGAAAGGAAGAATGAAATGTTTCACCTCTTCAGGAATTGCTAAGCTAATTGAAAGTACACCCTCAATGAGCAGCCATCTGCTTAGTGTGGTACTGGATGGGATCCTGGTGCAGTGGTGGAAGCTAAGATTTACTGGTCCGTATTCTGTTCTTGCTGCCTACTTTGCTGTGCACCCTTCCCAGGATCTTGTGCATAAGCTGTATGTTCCTAAGTCAAGGAGATGAACTCACCTCTCTGTGCCCCCAAGTACTTGTATCTGTTTATCTAACACGTTACAATATGTTGCATTTATCACTTATCACACCTGTATAAAACCAGGTGCATTCACATAATCCATTTTCCTTAGTAGAATTGGCTGGAGTTTTCAGAGGAAAGAGTCTTGCATATAATTTTTTTTTTTTTGTACCGCAGGGTTAACTTTTGTCTATCCATTGTGAACAAAAATGCAAATTAGTTTGAATCAAGATTATCCAAATCAGAACCTGAATCATAACAATGAAACTAAAAATTACTTTAAGAGGTCACTGAGTTCACTACCTCTTGAAATTAATAAAAATAAAAATGAATATTCCCTCACAGTGTTCAATATATACTTTAATATACTTTTCTTGTCACTATGAGAGAAACAAATTAAAGAATGGTTTACTATAGCTCACAGTTCCAGAGGTTATCAGTTCATCTTGATGGGGAAGGCACGGCAGCAAGAATGGGTTGCAACATGGCCATAGAAATATATAGCAAAGGCTCCTCACATCTTGGCAGATCAGGAAGCAGAGAGGCAAAACTAAACAGGGCCAGGCTACAACCTCAGGGCCTGTCTCTAATGACCTACGTCCCCCAACTAGGCCCCACAGCCCCAGGTCCCACAGTCTCCCAACTATATCAATAGCTAGAAACCACATGTTTTAACACATGAGCCACATTTCAGATTCAAGCTATAACACGGATGCATTGAATCCTAATCCTCTATCAGAATAGATAATGACAGGGGCACTTTCACTACGCCTCTTTCTCAGGCGAAAACGTAAATAGGTCAAGGTGATAAAGTCCAGAGCTTTTAGAACAAGCCTGGTGATCTACCTGCCTATACCAGCAGACTGAGGGAAGTAGTAATGGTAGGTACTCTGTAATAAGCTGACCCAGAGAAAAGAAGAAATGTATCTGTGATGATTTGACAAACCATCAAATAGGGCATCAGTGACATCTACAAGTCTTTACCACCTACCAACAACAATAAGGTAGAAAATAACAAATCCCAGTTGGGAACACTGCCTATAGCTTGGGTTTCAACCCTGGCAGCCAACCCAAGGCATGTATCAAAGAAACACAGAAGGAGGATAGGACAAATAACTAAAATGACCTACAATGTTCAATTAGAACCCACTGGCATTTAAACCATTTATCAAATACCAGGTATGTGGATATCCCTTATTGAGATGATGAGAGAGGTCTTAGAGACCTCTAAAACTCTATATGCTTTTCTCATTGCTCTTGGTTGCCCTCCCACAATTGGTAGTAAGACCCTATTACTGAAGATGCAACACATATTTATCACGAGACACCGATAACAAGCACTAGGGTACCTGTCTGGAAACTTTCTCCTTGTTGGAGAGCTTTCGAAGTACCAGAAATTATTTCACAAACTTCTAAGGGAGAACAGAAATCAACAGTCTCATCTGTGAAAGCCTCAAGCTGTAATATCAGTCACCCTGGAAAGAGACAACCATCTGTGTAATAGTGGCATGAAGGTCAGGGCAGGGCAACCAACAGCTTTCTGATTGGATTTCAGACTCACTTTTCAGCAGGTGTCACATTCCTGATATTGTAAACCAGAACCAGAACCTATGAAAGGGAAGGAAAAGGGCCCTGGGTGGAGGCAGACAAACCATTAGAATTAAGATACTATCTTTTAAACATTTGCCATTATAGTCTTACATTGGAGAAGTATTGAGCACTCCATTAAGAAACTTCCTTCTACAATGTTTTATTAAAGAAAATCACACCTCGAAAAAGTGCAGAAATTAAAGGATGGCAGAAAGTTCAGCCCTAAATGGGGCATCCAAATCACTCACCCACCCCAAGGCTTGGAGAACATTGCAGAAGAAGGAGCTATGGTAAGATTATAAGAGTCCGAAGGGCTGAAGGAGTGGAATCAGACTTTATCTTCTGGACACAAAAGGACCGACACATCCACAGATATACATATTACCATGAGACCTGTATGGTGTGTGTGATCTTCATGCCATCAGAAAAGGGCACTCAAAACTCAAGTGGCCCCTCGTCTCCCTGAGAAACTAAAGAATGCTAACCCTGATGTGAAGGAGGAAGAGGCTTTCCTCACGGGTCAACCCAATATGATTCACATTTCAACAAGTTCTCAGACACATGCCATCAAAGTCAACCCAAAGAAACCCAGCAAACCACTCATGTAACAAAACAACAGCAGCAACAACAAAAAAAAGAACAGGAGGGAGACTGGCAGGGAAGAAGAAGACCTACAATGGAAAGGGGAGAGAAGATGGGGCTGGGGGTTAGGTCATAAATTCACTGTATTCATATATGAAACAATAAAAAAATAATGTTTTAAAAAAGAAACACATGAGACTAGAGAGATGGCTCAGGGGGTAAGACTCTGTCTCACAAGCAGAAGGTTCTGAGTTCAGATCCCAGGTCCCATATAAAAAAAAGGCAGTGGCCTACACTTCTGACCCTAGTGGGCGGAGCCTGGGAAATTCCAGAGTGAAGCAAGAAGGAAGTAGAAGCAATCCAGGATGATTCCTGAAGTCATCTTTGGTCCTCCATAGGGACACACAGTACCTTCTGATACACACACACAATACACACACACAATAAATAAATATTTTAAAAGGAAACACAGAATTATCCATTATGATGTCCATAGATAGTATTATTATCACACTACTGTTGTACATATCTAATTACTGTCTGGCTTAACATGGACTTTCACCTTCATACTCTCATTTAATACCTAATTTACAGACCTAGAAATTGAGACAATGACTAATCCCAAAGGTTACAGATTTTACAACTGTCCCAGCATCTCAGGGCGCACCTCTACTTACGTGAAGCAAGGGATCCAGCTGCATGGCTTTAACCTGAGAAATACACTTCAGCGTCTACAGTAGAAGAGAGGGAAGATGATAATATTTGCGGAAGTTCAATCGGGTCATCATCATGACCCAAAACCAGGTGTCTCAAGGCTCTGTACTCTGCCTTCTCCAGGGTCTAGCTTAACATGACGTCAGCCTACATTATCACTCCAATTCCCAGTAAGAAAATGAATGGGGGCTGGCAAGACCGCTCAGTGGGTAAGGCAGCTGTTGCAAATCTGTCACCCTGACCTTGATCTCTGGAAGCCCACATGGTGGGAGGAAAGAACTGACTTCCAAAAGTTGACTCCCACAGTGTGACCTGGCATGCATGTGCATATCTCCCCAAGATCAAGTAAATACATAATTTTTTTAAGCAGTGATCTTTGCCCCAATAGTCCTGCAAAATCCTCTGCCTGGAATATGGTCGGGTTCCACAGAACTGTGTGAATTTCCCAAAGGAAATTATGACTCCTGAAGGAAGAAGGGGACAATGGATGCTGTGTCCATCTAAGACTTTTCCCATCGAGGCATAAGAGCGAGGAAGATTTGAATAAAAAAGGGGGGTTAAGGGGTGGTAAGTATTCGTGTCCTGGCATTTTGCAACACTGGTGATGAATACATATGCAGTGTGTATGTGGAATTTCCCTCCCAGGAGATATGCTAAATTGAGTAGGCTAAAAGCTACTTAAAAGATTTACTTGCTAAAGCACTGAGCTTCACCAAGTCTCTGAAGTGAGAAGAGAGGAGAGGAGACACGTGTCAGCATTCAAACTTGGGCAACAGCTGTACAGGAGACAATGCTCTTCTCTGTATAGCAGAGCTAGGTGATGGTGGTTCGTTGACCACAGACCACACTACTAATGCATTGACTTATTGCCTGGTAGTGGAACCAAATGCCTGCACTCACTTCACGCCCACAGCAATCTCTAGGAAGTAGGGACAGATCCCTAATTTCACATCAGAGGAACTAAAGGTCACAGAAATTAATTTACCCCGGGCTCAGTCAAGACAGCAACTGAAAACGAATCCAGAGTCTGTGCTGTCAAATATTATGCTGTTTTACTTTGGGAATGCCTATTTTTGCTTCTTTCTGGTTCTCTTGGTTGACTTGCATTTTTGCAGACAGGTCCTTAAAAATCAAAACCCTTTGGGGCCCACAGAAGTAGACTGGCAGGAGGATGGGAGGGAGTGGGATGGATTGATGAAGGGAGGGGAGGAAGGGAAAAGGGAAAGGGAAGGAAGAGAAAAAGAAAGAAGCAGAGATAAGTACTCAATATGCTTATAAAACTAAGAAAAAATAAAAAAATAAAAACTCTTCTTCTGTCACAATGTATCCCTTATAGGTAAAAATAAGTAACTCCAGAATTGACCTTCAGGATTTTTGCCTGTTCCGTATTCTTCACACACAAAGGGCTGGAATCAGACAGACATGAATTCACAGGCAATCTCTCTTACTACTTACTCCCTGTGTGACCTTCAACAAGCCAGTCAACTCTTGCAAGCCTGAGCTTTCTATTTAAAATGGAAACTTCACCAGCCCTTCAATGATCTGAGATGTGACTAGGCTCACAGACAGACACATAACTCTTTTCCTCTCTCCCATCATAGCTTTCATCTTCCCACTTCCTTTGACCTTGGAAACTGATATTCAAGGACAGGCAGGTCCTTCTTCCTCAAAATACATTTCTTTCCAGGGCTCTGAATACCCCCTGCACCCCAAATAGGACAATTTTTATTTTAAATGCTTCACTCCTTTCTACTGAAATCTCAAGTTGCTCTTCCCATTCTGGGATGATGGAGAGACAAATACAGATCTGTTTTTGTTAAAACACTTAGTCTTGCTTTGGAAACATATTCAAACATTCCTTTGGGGAAAGGCAGTATAGTTCACTTAAAAGAGTCCCTGTAGAATGAGTCTAGGCCAGGGGCCAACCGAGTCTTTAATGAATTAGCTTGAATATGTGAGCTAATTAATAGACCCACATTCCTAGAGCAAAGAGCTAAGATAAAGAGAGGAAGCCAGGTAGTTTAAAAAAAAATGCCTCTGGAAAAAAGCATACCATCAGGAAACCATGCTGTTGATGGACCATGATCATTATCTCTGAATTTCTGCCAAGTGTGGGAGAGCAAAATAATCTTGTTTAGCTATATTTCTATGTGGGAAGATATGGGAAGAGACTGGCCAACCAATTGATTATATATCCACGAGCATCAACAACTAAGGACCCCTATGGAAGGTGGTAGGAAAGAGACAAGAATCCCAGCAGAGAAACCAGGTGGATTGGTCATTTCCTACATTTAAGGTGCATACAGTCCACTAAGTAGCAGTTTCCCCAAATTGTGGGGGGAAATCACATCTTCCTGAGAAGGATGACATCATGGAAGGCCTCAGGAAGTGGAAGCAATAAGTTCCACAAGAAGTAATTGATTCGTGTTCACCCAACTGTGCCTTAAAGCGCCAACTGACCTGGAAGGATAAAGCCAGAACCTTGTACTTCCAGGGCACCAGTAGACTCTTCCTCTACCAGAACAGGCACGTTGCTGTCTGCAGCTCTTGATTCATCTTGGTGGGATTCATTCAGAGCTCGGCTAGAGCATCGGAGAGCAATACAAACACACGCGCGCGCACACACACACACACACACACACGCGCGCGCCACATGCAAAATTCATTTTAGGTAGTTCCCTTCCCTATCTCTCTGTGAACAGGTGAAGTTTTATTTTCCTTCTAAGCATTCATTACCACCAAACATATTTTAGACTTGTTCTGACATCCTACTAACAAAATAAAAACATATTAAAGTAATGAGGTTGCCAGCTTTCTTTCCCCACTGCCTAGAGCAGAGCCCGGTGGGTCACATTTAGCACATAGGAGTTGAATGAATGAGGGAGGCAGCGTAGCCCTAGTACTTTCCTCTGCGTTACGCGCTAGCGTGGAGAGAAGACGATGCAAGGATAGAAGACAGCGCAGCCTCGGGAGAGGGAAAACACAGATGGAGAAAAGAAGCTCATTCTTTAGAAAAATGCTGAAGCCCTTGCCTTCTTGGTCTTGTGTCATTGCTATTCAGGCGATTGTAAATTTATGCCTTGGCTAGTCTAAGATGAAGATGTCACCATGTGAAAATGAGTTTCCACATGCATAAAATACATAGGCCAAGTTCCAATTCAGGTCCCTGAATATGGTGTCTTCACAGAGACAAATATGAGAGACAAAAAGAGAGAGAGACATAGAATGGTAAAGAAGTGGGCAATTTAACTGGAGATTCCTCAAATGGTTTGATGATTCATTTATTTTTTTTTGCTTGTGCGAGTGTGTACATATATGTGTTAGGAGGTATCTTATGTGCGTATGTATACATGAGCTTACAAGCACGTGTAAAAGGCACTAGAGTGTGTGTGCCGATGGAGGCCAAGGGTGACTTCAGGAATCAACCTGGATTCTGTTACCTCCTCATTGCTTTGCTCTGGGGGTTTCCCAGGTTCTGCCTTCTGGGGCTAGAAGTTCAGGCCGCCACTGTCATTTCCACATGGCATTTTTACATGGACTCTGGGACCCAAACTCAGGTCCTTTCGCTTGCAACGCAAAGGCTGTAACCCCAAGTCAGCCATCTCTCCAGCCCCTGATGCTTCATTTTTTAAGTTATCGTGGTCATTGTAATTGATTTTCTTACCCCTCACAAAGAACAAAGAACTGGAACTGTACAGCCTGTGAATCGATTCTGACTCTAGTGTCACTGCCCCAGTGACTATGGAAATATCTGCTGGCTCTTTAGTTGGGCCATTTTCTACAAGAAATGCCATTAACAGTATCTACTATGTCACTGAGAATCCTGTTCCCTCACTGTCGATTCACTTACAAAACTGGGCACAGGTCTTACTATGGAGAAAACAGGATGTACATTCATTCTTTCACTTTCATCACATTCTCCATAAGTAAGAGACAGCAACGGAATCTTCCAGCGGTGCACAAGATGTACATGTGTGTTCATGGTCTATCAGTGCAACAGTCCACAAGAGGACAAAGTGTTTCTGCTGGGAATCATACCTCCAATGATACCAGACTCTCCAAGTGCCGTTCTCTAGGGTCTGGAATGCACATCGGATAACTTTTTGAGAACAAGTGATGATAGTCCTAGAGGGACATATCCTGTCTCTAAGTATCCCAGCTCATACCTTAATACCACTCATTTTGTAGGATCTCCGTGTGACGCTACCAGTCATCAAAGCTCAATGTGAAAGAGTTGCCATGCTAGTACAAAAGAAGCTACGACATCCTTAGATCAGGCCATGGAGCACCAGAAACAGAGTTGTTTTTTTTTAATTTTTTAAATTATTTATTATTTATTATTTATTCAATTGTGTGTGTGTGCACGTGTGTATGTATGTGTGTGTGTAGAACCACGGACGAATTTGGGAACCACCATGGAGGCCTTCACCTCCTCCTTGTTTACTCTGCCCCGAGATTCACAGGCTCTGCCCTACCAGGACCAGAAACGCAGGCCGCCCCCACTTCCGCCTGGCATCTATACGTGGGGTCTAGGATCCGAATTCAGGACCTTCCACCTGCAAGGCAGAGGCTTAACCCCTGAGCCACTCTCCTCCCCCCAGAAACAGAGTTTATATTGGGTTAAATATCGACCATGAGCATCAGTGTAAATGTCGTAAACTCCTTTGAATGCCTTTAGCCTATTATTTCAGCTGAATAATATAAATGAGGAGTTCTTTCTCCAGGTTTTGCTCAGGATTCTGTACAGGTTTGCTTCTCTATGTGTGGACAGATCAGAAGTATCAGTATCAGCTGATAACATACTAGAAACGCAGACTCTTAGGCTTCATGTCAACCTAGTGAATCAGGATCTCTTTTCCCAGGATCTCAGGTGGCCTGTATGCTGACTATAATTTGGGTAGTTGCACGTAAAGTTCAGAAGATTCATTTTTTGCAAATTACAAAGCATGATTGTCTGGCTGCGACATTATAGACAATAGAGTCATACATCTGAAATGATTCCTCTACAGAAGATTCTTCAAATTCTTCAGTCATCAGTTGATCCCTGATTCCTTAACTCAGGAAAATAATTGATAATGATTAGCATAAATGCCAATGAGATCATTCTAGTCCAGGATGCAAATCACCTGCTGTGATCTAAATTCTGCGTGGCACATGACAGCTGAAATTAAAACTTTGTTTTCACAGTAGTTGGTAGGAACTCTTGGAAATATGGGGAGGATTCTAAGGCTACTTCTGGGCTCTGGTAAAAAGAGCTACAGGGACTGATTAACGTTGTCTGCTCAAAGAAGAGAGGGCTAGAACAGCAAATGGCTCAGTAGATAAAGTGCCAGCTGGCACTTGAACCCCAGAAACGACAGGGCAGAAAGAAATGATTAGTTTTTTCAGATGTTCCTGCTCTGTCCTAATCTCTCTCAAAGTAAATGAAAAAAATGAAGAAAAGAGAGAAAATAAAGGGTCAATGATAAAAGAGTATGCTGTCTTTGTGTGCTACCATAGGTTCTCATGTATATCTAGCAGATTCAGAGAATCAGCCTGAAGAATTTTCCCCTCCTCCAAGTCAAAAGTCTGCAATGATTTATGTTCCATGGACACAATTCAAAACCATTGTACATAAATATAGTCTGGTCCTATGAGACCATGTCCATCAAGAGGACTGTCCTACAATTCACATGGTAGCAAATAAGCAGGAGAAATCTTTGTGTTCATGAAGAATGCAGAAAAGGCCAAAATGACATCAAAGCATTATACTCTCCAGTGTTCCCACACTTTAAACAAGACCATGATGACCTCTGCCACACCAAGAGCTCAGTAGACATGATCATGATATTTAAGTGGATGTTAAATATAAAGAAGCAAATAGATAATAAATAGATATTACTTCATAGACCATCAATTTATAATAAAGAAGACAGAACTATCAACAATAAAAAGAAAAGAAAACCATATCCGCTATCTAATTATACTTCATATCTTAGGGATACTCATTGCTTAAAAGCTACATCTAGAAATGGACTAACAGGTACTTTGATCTGTGCATGACATTGGAGTCCTGTTACTTACAGTTGAGAAAACTAGACTCAGAAACTTTAAAAACCTTGCCTCTGATTTCTCAGAGCGAGTTGGACTTGTTAAACCAACAGTCAGCAAACTCCTTCTGTAAAAATCCAGACAGTAAATATTTGAGATTCAGAAGTAGAAAGGTATATGGTTCTGGGCATAACTACTCAGCTCTCACTGTAGCATGAAAGCCACCATCAGCAGCACATAAACAAATGGGTATGCCTGTGGTCCGATAAGCCCTCATTTACACAAGTACATGGACTTGGCTCACAGGTTGCCATGGGTCGCTGACTCTTTGCAAAGCTCTGTCCATGATAACTCAGTTGTATTCCATATCCATGAATGGGAATGACTGTCAAAGCTCCCCTATCCTCTTTTTAATTCTTTCGACTTATATTTTTTAAGCACCACTAAATGCCAGGCACTGTACTAGGACTTGGGCCATCACAGCTGAAAGATCATCCCAGTCTGTGCCTCTGGGAGTCTGAGTACTGAGTACAAGCAGAAATGGCTTTGCCCGGATCTGCTCCCATTCTTACTCAATTCCGGTCATGATTTCATGATCTCCCCAGTAGCACATGTGTTCAACTCTGTGGTCTATTCGTCACTTTTCTTTCTTTTCTACTAAGCCACGATAACCAAAGTTAATGTGTTAAGACCTGACTCCAGATCCCTGTCTCAGATAAAGTATATGCCTATCATGTAGTGGAGGACCTATATGGCTAATGCCAACAGAATTGTAAAAGTTATGAGACATGTGACTTAACAAGAGCTGACTGCAAACAAATACCTAGGGCAAGACTACAGGACTTTTCTGGATGTCTCACTAGTGACAGACCCTGCAGTTGAACTTCCTTCATCACCTAACAAGCTGACGATGTGCAGTTACTCAGCAACCCTTAGCAAATTAGCAGGCTTCTCATCGCAGCACCTGATGGTCATGCTATCTCCGCTCAGCGGGTCTCACAGTGGACTTTCACTAATAGAAAGCCATCGCTCCATTTGTTTGCGAGGCAGAATCCACGTTTATGCAAAAAGAAGGAAGCTGAAAACCTGAACTTCTCTGTAGCCCAAGCATGTTGAAATGATTCAGGAATGCATCATACAGAGCCAAGAGAAAGAACGGCCCACACTGCCAAACACCCGATGTTCATATTCCCAGCAACTCCCATGAGCAGAGCCCGCGACCCTCACCCTGGCGCTCCTCTTCACGCGCTACGGATTCTGTTCAGAAGTGAGGCTGCGTCTCAGCATACGCACACCCAGCAGTTGTCTTGCAAAGGCAACAAAGAGGCTGCCAAAGGTCTTGTCTACAAGAAATGGACCTGCTCTGGTCCTGGAGAAGGAGTTAACATTTCCCCACGAGTTCATGGCTGAAAAGTTCACCCTGAGACAACAGCTCTGCTATCAACCCCACACAGTGAGAAGAGGCCGAGGCCCAATGAAGCTCTCAGATGCAGGGGAGACCTTCATTACAGAGAGATTGCTCCATGATTTCTTACATGGGTGAATATTAGACCACAAGGCAAAATTGCTCCTTTGGTTTTATTAATTCATATAGTGACCTACAATTAAAGAAAGAAGAAAGAAAGAAAGAGAGAGAGAGAGAGAGAGAGAGAGAGAGAGAAAGAAAGAAAAAGAAAGAAAGAAAAAGAAAGAAAGAAAGAAGAAAGAAAAAAAGAAAGAAGAAAAGAAAGAAAGAAGAGAGAAGAAAGAGAGAGGAGGGCTATGCCAGGATTTTATCGGCTAAAATTGAAGTGGTAGGGTTTAGGTCTTCCCTTGGTTCTGTTTTCTTCGTGTTGCCCGGATATTGATTTAGGCTTTGCGTTCTTACATTTCTTTGCTTTTCCGTCTTTTCGTATACTCCTATCCCGGCAGTCATTCCTTCCCTACCAGTCTTTCTGTTTTGCGTGCGGTGCGTACTTTCGGTCATTCTCATGTATCGTTCATTCGTCTTCACTTTCCGTCTTCCGTTCTTGTTATCCCTGTCACTCCTTCTCTCCCCCCCTTCCGATGCCCCCCCTGATAAGCAGGCCCACCAACATTTTCTCATGAACGGGGACTCATGAGGCTCCACCCTCCTTGAGGAGCCATGGAAATGGATGCTTGCTGGGTGGGGGAGTCATTTTCTTCAATGGTGTAGCTTCTGCTCAGTAAGTAACTCCTGCCCCCTGCTCACGTAGACAACCTTAATAAAACTCGATAGGTTTAAAAAAAACATGAAAATAGGAGAAAGACTTTTGAGGAAGAAGAAAGGTTTCAGCCAAGAAGAACAGAGGTGAATAGCAATGTGGATGGGAATGGCCAAAATTAACTAGAAACACTCAAGAAATTGTCAAAGAATAAACATGAACCTTAAAGAAACAGTGGTCTACAACATGAAAAAACACACTGTTTATATAATTACTATGTGACCAGTGTCTCACTCCTGTCCTTGCCACTTCCAAACTATGGGTTGTAGGCTATTTCCACAACCATTCGTTCACTTACCACTTTTCTCGCAAATAAGATTAAGGATACCAGTATCTTTTTAGAAAGGATTGTGTTGGACATGGGGTCCAGAAGGATCGCCATAGGACCCAGCACTTCCCACTATGTAGACACCATCCTGCATATTCCTGACTCTTCTTGTTATTATTATTATTATTATTAATTATTTATTCAATTGTGCATGTATGCGTATGTGCACGTGGTGCATGTGTGTGTGCATGTATGTGTGTGTGTGTGTAGAACCATGGACGAATTCGGGAACCACCAGGACCTCCACCTCTCCTTGTTTACTACCGTGCCCCGGATTCACAGGCTCCGCCCTACCAGGACCAGAAACGCAGGCCGCCCACCCCACCCCCTGCTTCTGCCTGGCATCTATACATGGGGTCTAGGATCCGAATTCAGGACCTTCCACCTGCAAGACAGAGGCTTAACTCCTGAGCCACCTCTCCAGCCCCATTCCTGACCTCTTCTAATCCCCCACCCTAGCAGAGGATCACAACGACTACATCAAATAAGTGTTACTACTTCCCTTGTGTAAAATTACATAGCTCACAAGCACAACTGGACTTAACCTCAGGTGTCTGACTCTGGAGGTCAAGCACTCAACCACTCTATGCAACAGGTCTCGAGATACTCAGTACAGTATCTGACATGTTGATATTTTCCTACTATGAATACTACATTACGACCATCATCTTCATCACCATCCTGTCATGTCTAGACTCAATAGCCAGTAGGTCACTGTTTTGGCATCTTCAGTACTATTGTATGTGGTTTCAACCAGGAACCTCTAGGAATAAGTTTACCATTAAGTTATGATCCCCAGCAACACTATTTATGAAGAGAAGATTCTAAATTTCACATGTTCCTGTCTTACAAATGACAGGGTTGAAACGGACACCTCTGTATCCCTATCTGCTAAGTTATAAGGCCAGGAACCAGAAAGAACTTTGCCCCAACTCTGGCTACAAACAAACAGGAAAGAAAGCAGTTTGTGCAACAGTTTCATGTATTCTGCTTCTACTAGCGCCATAGAATTAACTGTATACACCCCTTCCCAACTCTGTATACAAAAACACTACATCAATAACTGAGAAAGGACCACTGTGGGAAGACTTAGCAACACAGAAATCAGCAAACACAGAAGCTGACGTCTGGCTCCCACCGAAGTCACTGTTAACATTTGCCAGAGATCAAACAAGTCTGAATTGAAATCCCCATGCAGTAAAGAGGATTCACACGTTCCTTAACTTTGGAGGGTCTTATTTTCTTCATGCCTATAATAGGGATGAATTGATCCTTAATTAATTGCTGTCATTCAGATTCCAGTTTTTAGAATTGATGATACGCTTTACAAGTTTTAATGAACAATAGCTATTACAGTAATGGGGATTGAATCCAAGCTCCAAGCGTGGCAAGTGTGCATGCTAGCACTGAACTCCGTCTCCAGCCTTGGTTTTGTTACCTCCATTGCATTAACCAAAGGTAAATCATGAAGCCCATAGCAGGAATAAGAATATACATGATCCAGTTCATCTGCCTTTCCTCCACAGAGTGGGCTGCATCCTTTCAGAAACTACCCTAATCCTATATCCATTTTTAAAAATCTGAAATAAAGTGCATCATTCTCTCCTCTGGAGTAACGCATTCCCATTTGGACCCATTTCTCACGTTGCAACCCCTGCCTGAACTATTCAGTCTGGGTCAGGGCAATTCTTACCTAATGCACAGTAACCTAGTCAAAACAAATATTGTTTCAGTTAGTCACCCCTCCCCTCCAGCCCTACATGATGGATTCCTACATGCATTCAAGGTTAGGCCTGTTCTTGGTGAGCAACCAGAAGTAAATTGCATAGGCGCCAACGTTTTGAGCTAGAAAACCATTCTGAGCACCTCTTAGCCACTTGGCAAATAGAGAGAATGAGTATTTGAGTGACCCCTAGAAATAGAAAGCTCTGCATGGTGAAGCGCCCATGATTTCTAACTACCAGATGGTACAAAAGAGAAGCCAAGGGCTTGGTGAGCCCCTCGTTCCGTCACCAAGTGCTCTGCCTTCTCTCCTCTCGCTACCAGTGTGTCAGATTATAAACTAAAGAAATGCAGTTGCCTTGCATGTCAAAGCCTGAGTTCAACCCCAAGAATAACAAGAAAAGAAAGACATTCAGTAAGTTAGTCATGTCACTTACCCTCTATAGTGCATTTCATTATGTTCAATATTCCAGATGAAGAACCTAGTCTTTAAGTTTTGAAGGGCTATGCAAGTAAAACAACAGCAATACTTTGAACGTTCATTAATTCTCAAGATGTTAGTTTCATACCTCATCTCCCTTTTAATGAAATACAATATGCTGACTATTACCCTATTTAAGCTCCAAGGTGCCCTGAAGTAAATATCTTCTTCTAAGTCAAATGTTTATTTTTAATTAACCAAATATATCCTGGACTCCTTTTGATCAGGACTCCTCTGGTGTCCTATACAGACAAATCTTGGACAGAATCCTCAGTGGAAAACCAACTTGATAAAAGTTGATCTAGTCCGTTTTCTTAAGTCAGAAGGAGAAACAGAGTCAGTGAATAAAGACCTGTGAGTTACATGTCATTCAACCAACGTAGACAGCTCCTCTCCCTCCCACTCCTCAGACCATGGCTCTTTGGCAACCTTCTGTATGCAAATAAGATAGATCTGGGATGGGTGTTCTCATGGGAAACCTACTCCAAGCAGAAGAAAAATCCAAGCAAGCCAAAAAGGACACAACCAGGAGGCAACCAGGAGGAAACATGCAAGTGAGACCAATGAATGGGTAATGTAATAATATACAAGTTCGAGCTAAGCCTCAACTATACCATGATTCAAACAACAATGGCTGTCTCCTGGCAAATGGTGCCATACACCGTCATAGTCCACAGACAAAATAGAAGGTGAACTTTTTCCTTTTTTTTTATTTCTTCAAAGAAGATACCAAGGATCCTAGATTTTATTCTGAAGACAATAAGACTGGAAGCAAGAGAAGCATATAGTGACAGTTATGTCTGAGAAATATGATTCAGAGAAGGAGAGATTAGCGGAGGTCTTTTCATGACTCGTCCAAATGAGGTCTTACGTAAACAATTTTGTAGTCCCTGCCTCTCTCTTTCCGCCAAAGCTGTTAGAAGGATCGAGGAAGCACGGCAATATGCGAACGCTCTCAGAACTATGCTGCTTATTCTTGCTTCATTTCCACCTCCTTTTGGTTTTGAAACCTAGCAGAGGTAGTAATAGTGCAGTCACCACTCTGCTGACTTTTATAGTTCTTCCAAATGAAATCAGGACAGTATTAGAGAACTTTGGGAGCACAGACAACTAATCAAGAAACTTAGCCACTCTCGATAGGTCTCCAAGTGACAGTGAGCCTGAATGTTGGTGGTTTCAAGAGCTTATTCAATGACCTCAAGAGAAAGTAGCTCTTTTTTTTTTTATTTGTTTTTTTTATTAAAAATTTAATTATACATTTTAAAATTTTTTACCAGTTCCCTCCCTCCCCCTTCCTCCCCCTCCCCTTCCCCCAGTGCCTCCCCCCCAATTCCCAGAGAGTCCTTTATTGTATACGCCTAACTCTCCATTGGGTCCTCCTCTCCATGACATATAAGGACCCAGTGGCATTTCCATAAGCCCTTTCTCTTGTTCCCCTTAAGCATAAGATCACTACTATGGCTGTCAATCCCTTGCCTCCAGGGGTCTCGGTGCCCTTAACAGATGCTAGACTTTATGAGGGCAACAGTGCGCTGGACATTGCGCAGGGCATGCAAAGTCCCATTACGATTGCTTTGGCCCCAACTATTGTTGAGATCTTGCAAATCGTTGCTCCTCCCATCCTTTGCTCTTACAATCTTACCCTACCACCGCCTCCTCTTCCGCAAATGTCCCTGAGCTCCAGGATGGGGAGAGATTAGGCTGTCCTAGTTCTATGTGATTGATATAGTCTCTGAAGTTCTGGATTGTGGTTTGTTGATTTTCTTTTGCAGTTTTGCTGCTCCTGCAATTCCTTCACTCCATTCTGCTGGCACTGTATGTCACCCCTGGCCAGAGACAAAAAGCTGTTAACTGGAGTCTTGTTGTAATAGCACATTCAAGGGTAGATGTAATAAGAGTAGGAAACCTCCCTGAGGGAGGGGTCCATCACCCATTTGCAAAATGATTACTTTTTCTCTGCTAGACTATATGCCCTCCCTTCTGGTGAGATCAGGAAAGAATGTCTGTGAACTTAACCAGGTTTTCTCATTACTTACTTGCAGACCTTGATGGAGAGCCTATTTTCTCTGCTGTAACATGTCTCCTCTCTCCTTGTTTCTGGTGTGGCCCTCCTAACCCATCTCTCTTGGTTCATAATCCTTGGCAATTACTGTGTTTCATAGGTTTACTTTGAGTGTCTCAATGTTGGCTGGGTGAGTTTGGTACTAGGAGCCACCTATTAGGGAGTACATACGGCGCTTAATTTTCTGGGTTTGGGGATACTTCACTTAATATAATTCTTTCTAATGACATCCATTTCCCAGCAAATTCCAGTAATTCATCATTTTGATGGCTGAGTAGTACTCCATTGTATAGATGTACCACATGTTTCCTTATCCACTCGTCAACTGTTGGACATTTAGGTTGATTCCATGACTTTGCTATTGTAAACAGTGCTGCTATGAACATGGTCGAGCTTGTGCTATCGAGGCGAACCTCTGCTGCATGGGGGGTTATTCCCAAAAGTGGGATAGCAGGGTCATATGGCATTTCAATCTTTAATTTCTTTAGAATCTCCAGACGGCTCGCCAGAGTGGCTGTATGAGCCTGCATTCCACACAATGTAGGAGAGTTCCCCTCTCTCCACATCCTCTCCAGCATTTGTCGTTGTTTGTATTGTGGATTTTTTGCCATCCTGACCGGGTGAGATGATATCTCAGGGAAGTTTTGATTGCATTTCCCTGATGGCGAAGGAAGTGGAGCATTTTTAAGATAATTGTTAGACATTTTAATTTCATCCCTGGTAAAGTTTCTTTGAAGTTCCAGGGCCCATTTTTTAATTGGGCCAGTGTTTTCCTTGGAGTTTAATTTTCTAAGTTCTTTGTGCACTCTGGACAGTAGAGCTCTGTCAGATATGTGGTTAGTGAAGATTGAGAAAGTAGCTCTTGATAATGATTATGAAGTGAGTTATGTGGATGGGTATAAGACATGGGCCACGTATCACACACAAGGAGGCCTGGTGCTGCATGATAACTGGCACGTAGCTGTTCATAAAACAATAGGTGATTAGTCTACTCTGGGTTCATAAAGAATTAGAGTCATTCTTGTACTTGGTAAGTGTAGAATAAATATCAGCTTGGTTATAGCATGTGTTTTGATACAAGAGTGAGTAGGTAAAATCCCTGACTACAAGGGACATCACTCAACTCACATACGATGAAATTCCAGAATGTTCTCATCTGAAGTTTCCTTATAAGACAAACCTCTTGTCTAATGGGAACCAAGAAGAAGGAACCCCGCCCCCCCCCAGAGAACCCAACAACTTAGTGACAAAAGATTGGATATGAATCTCAGTCTCCTGTTGGAAAACTCAGCACTTACCTTTCTACCCCACCTTTCCCAGTCACTTGGGTTCTATAATGTCTAATATCATGATCTTAAAGGGAAGCTACTGTCCACAAATTACTACTGAACCAGAAACGTTAAAACACTCATCCTAATTCATGCCAATGTCTCCATATAGGTAAGAATTTCAGGCTTATCCAATTGTTTTGGTCTAATGAGTAAATTAATTACTATCCCTTTAAGTGACTGGAGTCAACTAAATTAGCCAGAGCTTGGGGTTATCAACAATATGAAAGAAGAAAGAAAGAGAGAAAGAGAGAGCGAGAGAGAGAGAGACAGAGACAGAGACAGAAAGAGAGAAGAGACAGAGAGGAGAGAGGGAGAGAGGGAGGGAGGGAGAGAGGGAGGGAGGGAGAGAGAGAGAGCAAGAGAGAGAGAGAGAGAAAGAAAGAGAAAGAGAGAAAGAAAGAAAGAAGAAGGAAAGGAGGAAGTAAGGAAAGGAAGGAAAGAAGGAATAAGGAAGGAAGAAGAAAGAAAGAAAAGAACGAGAGAGAAGAGACAAGAATGAAGAAAGAAGAAGAGGGAGAGAAATAGAGGAAGAAGGAAGGAAAGAAGGAAGGAAGGAAGGAAGGAGGAAGGAAGGAAGGAAGGATGAAGGAAGGAAGGAATAAAGTAAGGAAAGAAGGAAAGGGAGACGGGGAGCGTTATGGAGTTCTCATAGTCTCTCCCTCCCTAAATAGAGAACGACATAAAGCTAGGCCGAAGACTACCTCAATCCCTCCCCCTCCCAACCCCTACATCCCGAAAAACTCCTTCCAATACCTCAACTATCCCTCTCTGTCGCGCCATCCTCTCTTCACTCCTTCCTTAATCCTTCCTTCCTTACTGCATTCCCTTAACTATACAGTCCTAAGCTACAGTCCTTCCTATGTCATTTTCGTTTTTCCTTTATTCTTTCTTGCTGTCTTTACTTGCTTTCTCCCTCTCTCGCACTCCCTAACTCATTCCCCTCCCCTCCAGCTCTCACCTCCCGCCCCTCCCTCCATCCATCCATACTCCATCCACAGAACTCTCCCCCTCACCCCTCCCAGCTTCAGCCCTCCCTCGTGCTCTCCTCTCCTTCCCCGCACGTCCTTCACGCCGGCCGGCCGTCCGATACTGCCGGGCAACCGTGGTGATGTATGTTCGAGTCTTTCTTTCTTTTTAATGCTCTTTATGTGCTGTCTTTTCTTCCCCCATGTCCTCCTTTCTCAGTCTCCCGGCCACCCTCCCTCATACCTCCCTCACTCCATCCTCCCTCCATCCCTACTCACTACCTCAATCCTCAAAGTCCTTGCCGTCCTGCCTTCCTTCAGTCCGTCCTTCCTTCCTTCAGATCCTTCCTTTCCTTCCCTCCCTTCCGTCCTCTTTCCTAACCTCTCGCCCTTCCTTCATTCGTCCTTCCTTACCTCCTAGCCTTTGTCCGTTCGGCTCTCCGTTCTTGGCTTTCCCTTCCGTTCTTTCTGATTCTTTCTTTCGCTTCTTGTTTTCTTTCTTGCTCCCTTCTCCTCCTCCTCCCGCCCTCCCTCCCTCCCTCTCCCTCCCTTCCACTGTTCTCCTTTCTCTGGGCTTTCCCTTGTCTGTCCCTTCTTTTCTTTCTTTTCTTCCTGTTTCGTCGCCCCCCCCTCCCCCGCACTGTCTTTTTTCGTCTTTTTTTTTTTTTTTTTTTTCATCCTCATCTTTTTCACGCCGTCCCGCAGCCGTCGCCGTCTGCGTCCGGAGTCTTTGGTTCTTGGTACTCACCTTGCGATTCTGCCACACCCCCTTTCATCTCTGTCCCCTGGCCAACCCCCAAAACACACCACCCCCCACCCACCCCCCCTCGCTGCCTCTTTTGAGTTCTCTCTCTCCACTGTGTGAACATGCATCATCATCCATTTTTTCCCTTTTATGCTCCTCTGCACCCAAACACCACACAATGCAGGGGAGAACCGCCGCGGGCGGGCCTGGAATCGATCACGGCGAAGCCCCGCTCTCGGCACCCGGGGGGGGGGGGGGGGGGGGGGGAGGTCCCGACTGCGCGCGACGCGGGGGCGCGCACGCCTGCGCGTCCGCTCGGAGCTGCACTGCGGCGCCGGGGCCTTCACGACGCCACCTCTCGTGGGTCTCTATGCGCTGGGGCCAGCTGCACAGGATGCGCAGTAGCGGGCAGGGGGGGGCAGCGGCCGTCGCGACCGAGGCACGGGGCCGCGCGGATCCGGGCAGGCGCCGCGCGCGTCGTCGAAGCGGATGCCTGCGCCTCGGGAGTCTGATGCGTACATCGCCCTTATTGCACGGAAGCGCGCAGCTCGTTGCTCGGCTATCGGTCAGTTCTCTCACACCGGGTCTCGGCTGCGCTGTCTAGCTACGCGTGTCGCCCCGGTGCCCGCGGAGCGCGCCCTGGTGCTCGCACGGTGCCTCCGTCTGGCACCTTCCGCCACGCGCGTGTGACGGCGCAAACAAGAAAAAAAAAAACAAAAGATAAAAAACAAAAAAAAATAACAAATAAAAAAACACTAAAAAAAAAAGAGAAAAAAAACAAAGAAAGAAAACAACAACCACAGATTCAAAATAGTAACAGCTCCACTTTGCAACCAAAACATTCATCATCACAAAAACCCAATAAAATTTTTAACTTAAATTACTATAAACCAAAAATTCGTTCTAAATATATAAGAGTCCAGTAATGCCATTCCATATGCTTCCCGCCCTCCGTTCTTGCTTCCCTTCCGTTTTCTCCCGCCCTCCTTTTCTTTCTTTCTTTTCTCTTTCCTCTTCTTTTTCTTCTTTCGGTCTTTCCTTTCCCTCTATCGTTTCTTCCATTTCCTTTTCTTCCTTTGCTTTCTTTCTTCCCTCCTTCTCCTTCTTTCGTTCTTACCCTCCTTTCTTTCTCCTCCCCGTGCCAGCGTCCCCACTTTAAGATCTGTCAATGAACTAGAAAATGTTCGATCACTTAGTGTGGTGAAACATAGATATGTAATAACCTTGAAAATGCCTGAGGGAAAGCCCCTAAACTCGTGGTGGGCACGCGGGTCTGGGATGTAGACACTCTCGCTCGGTGGAGTTTTCATATTTCCAGTGTTCAGTCAGACTTAAATTCCAGGAGAGGGGGCGAGTGTTAGGTTCCATCTCGTCTGATAGTTTGGCACTTTCTCTTCTCACAGTTGGAAGCAAGAAGCATAAAAATGAGCAAAATGGAAAAATGATGAAAAACAAAAGTCAATCAAGTCTTTTCTTTTAGATTTACTTTTTTTTTCCTTTGGTGAAATAATATACGTATGTGTTTGACTTTAAGTCAAAGCTGAGGATCAAATTCTACTTCTGCAAACCTATTTCCCATGCTCGAATTCAATAGAATTCCACCTCGTCCATGTCGGGCACATTTTTGAAACCCAAGAACTCCCATTTCATGTAATATTTACAAGACCGTGCCTTGACAATTTCATGTTCCTATCTATATTCAGACTACATAGATTTGACTCATTATGTATATTATCAGCAGTGACCCTGTGTGACTAATTCTCAGGCTGTCTTCATTGGAAAGATACTTTATATGCACACACATCTGGCTGCAGCCCAGAGCTAGCAAAGCTTTTTTGTTTATTTATCGGCATCATATGCTTTGATATGGGTACCAGCCCAGCAGTGTGAGAGAAGCAGCCATCCAAGTCCACATGGCAGTGAGGACTGAGATTCTGTCTTCCCTCAGTCAGAGCGAATACTGAGGCTCAGACCCCTTAACACTCACCAACATGGGCATAAACCTCTCCTGCCACAGTCCTAGCTTCTCGCCCTTGGGGACATCAAATATTCTTTTTTAGGGAAATCAAAGATAAGACAATGATGTCGATGAAGATATCACACAGGAATCCCAGCTGATGTGTGTTCCAGAAGGCAGCTAACTCTGTGCAATGTATCAGGGGTGGACGGTGTGAACATGAAAAACTCAAGGAGTGTAGGAAGAATGGAGTGGAAGGGAGGCATCTTCTACCCTTCTGTGTACACAAAGGGAGTTATCTTCCCCATCTGGGCCTCACTGAGCCTTCTCTGGAAATGAGGACATATCAAGCCAGGTAGACTCCCAAGAGCCCTCCCAGGTCTCAGGCTCTGAGTGGGTGAAACGAACTGTCAGTAGCAAGAATCAGGAGTCGGGTCATGAGGACAAGAGAACAAGTCTGATAAGACCTAAAGTAGGGTCATCAGAGATGACGGAGTGGTCAAGAAGTGGTAGCACACCTGCCCAATTCCATCCTTAGCAGGCATAATGGATCCACCCACAGTGACGCCTTTTTGGAATGTTAACAGTTCTCTATGGGCATGTTCTTTGTGTGTGTGTATGTGTGTGTGTGTGTGTGTGTGTGTGTGTGTGTGTGTGTGTGTACATGCACATGGGTGCATGTGTACTTTGTGTGAGAGTGCTCATGAATACATGTGACAATATGCATAGAGGACAAAGAACAACTTTGGGTGTTATCGTCAAGAATCTGCCTCCTCATTGAGAGTTGGAGTCTGTCATTGACTGGAGCTCCCTAATTGTGCTAAACTGGCCAGTGAGTCCCAGGGATCCCCCCTGTCTCTGCCTCCCCATGGAGCTGCAGCAGCAGCTTCCTATGTCCACTAGGCTCAGCCTTTGCCTTTTTTTTTTAATATGGCTTCAAAATCAAACCTGAAATCAAAACTCAAGTCCTCATACTTAAAAGGTGTTACAGACTGTCATGTTAACTCCATTTTTTTTCCTAGAAAGAGTCACCAGAATAACTGAATTTAAGACTTTCTTTTTTTTAAGTTGTGACACAACTTAAAATCTTACAATTTGAAAATGCTGACTTTTGAAAAGCTGTTTGGCATTTTGAAATGATGCTCTCTCACAAGGACGGCAGGCGAAGCATGTCTGGGAGAAGGAGGCTTGACACCAGATGTCTAGCAGGTACTAAACAATAATGCCAATAAACAGGAACCAAGAGGGACTGGCATGTCCCATCTCCACAGCTGATGTCTGTGAAAAGAGACAGGTGCTATAAAGAATGAGGAAGAGGTCACCTCTCGCTTCTGGGGATGTTAGTGATGCTGTATAAAGTTAACATTCACTGGCTGTAAAGCAGCTCATGCACAGACCTCTAACTACAAGTAAAGTCAGTGTTACATGGGATTGGGGGTGGGGGGATGAGGGATGATGCTTTACTTTAAAAAGAATAAAGTAACTAGGCACAGCAGACCACACCTGTAACCCTGTAACTTGTGAGGCTGAAGTAGGAGAAACAGAAGTTTAAGAACATCTCAGGATCCATACTGAGACTTTGTTTTAATACATACACGTGAGCGCATGCACACACACAACACACACACACACACACCATTGACAACGTAATTGAACACTCTTCCCTCATTCCTGAACTGAAACTAACAATACTCCTGGTCCTATAATGATCAAATATTCCGACTAAACTGCAGGTTTAGGAAGCACCTGTTTGAAATGTGGGGCGGCTTATTAGCAAGATGCCTGTGTAAATCCACAATGACATTGTTGGGGGAAGATAGGGGGTGATCCTGGAGCCCCGCCTCCATGAGAACAGAGACCAATAGAGGCTTCGTTGAGGTTATAGCGCTAAATGCCTGCTGTCTCTCTTCAGGGAACCGTAACATGCTCCTTATGAAGAGCTCTCCTCCCGTCCACGAGGCATCTCTGGAGGCAGAAGACAAACAGAAAAGGCATTGTACTTCTCCGTGCTTAGGTTGAGCTAGTTCAGAGCCAACGTCAGACCGACTCCTCCCCTCCGCTGGGCTGTTGCCAGCTAGCCTCAAGGTGAACACTGGGGGAAAACTAGGACCACCCTTGAAACCCACTAGCCCTCCGAGGTCACTAAACTCAACGGCATCCGCAGAAATACTAAATCCCAGTGAAAGGATTTACACCAATACCAACAGCGTGTGAGGCGCAGAGTTGAAACCCAATGGAGTAGGGCGAGAAGGAATTGGGTCTTTGAGGAAAATCACATAGGTCACTCAGGAAAAGTCATTGTGGAACACTCTAGAATCGATTCTATTTGGGGCAGTCTGGAGACGTCATTGCAGAGAAAGAACTCTTTGTATTCTTGGCTTCACCAAATAGAAAAGGAGATAAGATAAGCCAAACCAAAGGAATTTTTTTCCTCTCTCCCAGTCAGGCCAAAAGAATTTTCTAATCTCTGTTCTTCTGTGTCTGTTTCTCTCTCTCTCTCTCAGTGTGTGTGTACGTGTGTGTGTGTGTGTGTGTGTGTGTAAGAGGGCACTTGAGTGCGTGTGCCTCTGGAGACCCAAGGGTGACATCAAGAATCATCCTAGATTTGCTCTTCCACTTTATCGTTTTGCTCCAGGGTTTCCCAGGCTCTGCCTTCCGGGGCTGCAGCTTCAGACCACTGTCATTTGGGCCCAGTACTTTTATGTGGAATTCAGAGACCTTTATTTGTGAGCCCCAAAGGAACATCTAAGCGAAGGCTCAGAGGGCTTGAGAAGCTGGGAACCCGTTCTGAATCCTGCTTCGGCAAAGAGTGAATGGTCTGGGGGCAGGGATTGTGCATGACGCGAGTAGAAATGCCCGCAGGAGCCTAGTCATAAAAGGTTTGCCTGTGTGCCAAAGGAAGAGGCCTGGCCTCTGTCCAGTAGCCACGGAGAGTCACTGAGTGAAGACACAGGAATGAGATGGTCAGATTCATCTTCTAGAATATTCCCTCTGGGGTACCAAGAAGCAGATTGGTCTGAAAGACACCAACTGCTCCAAGGCAAATCACAAAGAGTTTTATTGCTACTTTTATGTGGAACCTATTCTAAAGGAACAATGAAGAATGAGTTGTGTGAGCTTATGATGAGCTATGTGGGCTAGCGTGAGGGCTGTCTAGCACGGGATCACAGGATAAGACGTGGACAAGTGTTGGTGACCCAGGCCACAGTGCGCAGTGAGAGAGGCAGGTAGCACGGAACACTGGTGTTTGTGGGAAAATGACCCAACAAAAATCCCAGGATTTGGGCCAATGAGATGGCTCGGTGGGTAAAGAGGTGCTCGCTTGCAAACCTGGAGACCTGAGTTCAATTCCCAGAGCCTATAGAACAAAAGGAGAGAACTCGCTTCAGAAAGTTGTCCTCTGACCTCCACTCATATGTCACGATGTGCGTACATGTGCGCATTCTCTGTCTCTCTCTCATAAAAATGAATTTAAAAACTAAAACATCATGGAATGGCCACAAGCAGTTCACCCGCCCTCACAAAGCCTCAGTGCCATGTGCGTGTCGCACCCGGTGGCAGTCACCTGACCAGGGTGCTGCGAGTCAGAGGCGCGCCAGGACCCTGGCAATACACACATGTCCTCTCTGAGCGATAACCACCATGGCTGCAGTGGAAAGCCTTCTTTTGCCAAGAATGCTCTCCGACACTCAGAAAGGATCCATTCACCAAGACAGAGCCTTCCTTCGCCAAGCACCGGTAACCAAAGCAAACAACAGCAATGGCGACGGAGCCCGAGTTGCTCCCTGCTGGGGAGGCTCAGGTGTCCCTTTGATGGAAAGCAAAAACCAGCTTGAGTCAAACAAGCCCATACACACCTATCTGAGCCGTGTGTTCTCGGCAGCCCTGGGCACATTCCCACAGAACCTGGTTTGACAAGCTATGCTGGCCTGGTGCCCAGCTCCTGATCAGAACCTAGGAGGCCCAGAGCTTCTCTCTCTCTCTCTCTCTCTCTCTCTCTCTCTCTCTCTCTCTCTCTCTCTCTCTCTCTCTCTCTGTCTCTCTTTCTCTCTCTCCCCTCTCTCTCTCCTCAAAAGCTGGAGGCACTGTCAATGTATACTTTGAACACATGCATAAGACTCCTTTCATTTCCTCTCAGAGGAAAGTAACTCCTAGATGGCACCAGTGTCCCCACAGCTCCCGGCTCTGAACACAGCTTAGAGCTCTTGATGACAGATTCATTGACTTGCAGGCAGGTCACACAAGGACTGAGTCTTGTCCCAAATCAAGTGCATGGAAAGTGGCGCCCCCTGTGGATGAAGATGTAGCTGCAATTCAGCTAGCCACTCCCTTCCTTTCTCTCCCTTCCTGTCTTCTCGCTCACACTGTCCTTACAGAAATTCCCCCGCCCCATATCTCTGGTCCCCTATTTGGACCTAATTTCTTTCCTTCTACCACTTGTATGCTGCTCAGGTAACCCCACACCCATAGCTGTTTCTCACCTAGGAATGATCTTCGAGCATCTTAAAAGCTCTTTATTCCTTCCCCCATGTGATCGGCACATCATCAGAACCTTAATAAACCAACAAGGTCTCACTCCACCTGCCTGCAAATCAACACATCCACTTTGATCCCTCTTCCTTCTGGGAAGCTGCCCCCCACCTCTCACTCTCCAGGCTCCCCTACCAGATGCCTCATACCAGCTGACCCCTCTCTTTCTGTCTCCTCTGGATGTGGGTTTTCTAGACTTTTATTCTCAGGGATTCTTCTCTTTCCATAATCCTTTCCCTCAGAGATGCCAGAGATCTTGTATTCCCATAAGAACTTAGTCTCCATTACATCTTCTCCTGAATCCAAAAGAACAGAGCCAGACTCTGGTGGACTCCAAGCCCACCTGTCCTACACGGGTCTCACACTTAGCTGTCCCATCTGAATTCTCATCCTCTCTATTGCAGCCTGCTCATCTGCTGTAATATTGGAGCCTTGATAAGAGACCCCCTCACTATCTTCCTTCATGTTAGAAATCCCAAGGAGTCTTGACTCCAGCTTCTATCTCACCCCATCCCCAAAGCACTGGTCCAGGGTCAGGCATTAGCCCATGGTCAGAACCAGCTCACCTCCTGCTTGGGCTTTGATCCTCACTCCATAACCTCTGTTCCTGCTCACTGCTCTTTCTAAAGATGGAAGAAATCCACTTCCAGATCAGAGTCCCCCACGGCCCCATGCTAATCCCTTAGTGTACCATTGCATGTATGCCCTTTCTCTGCATCATGAGAACATACCTTTCAGACTGCCTCTCCTACTGGACCATAATTTCCTTTCGCAGCTATGATTCTGTCTTGGTGGCCAAGCGCCCAATGTGTAGCTAGTAATTGATGTTCAGGATGATAAAGACATGTGTGTCTCTTCTGTCAGCATCCCCTACTTTCCCCAGCCTTACTCTCTGAAATCAAAACATCCTTCTCTAACCATTTTAAGATTAAGAGCAAAATACACCCAAGGATGCCAAAATGTTTGTTAATGGACCTAGAGCAACAGCCAACAACAAGCCAGATTTGGCCCAATCATCCTGGATAAGTCAATTAAAAAGAGCAAAATTAACCATGAAAAGCAGAAATGGGAGACTGATTCCATGTGACCTCACTGGTAAGAAAGATATACAAGTCCAGCAATGTCCCAAATCGACCTTCAGGGTCCAAACAGGAGGATGGGGTTTAATCAGAAGACAAGTGATGTATATAACTAAGCAGTCCTGGTCAAGGTGTGGTCCTGCCCATCATTAATCCATCACTGTCTTGGCTTCCAACTTTCCTGTCAGGTAGTTTGGAGCACTTTGTGTAACGGCTTCTCCCTGTGGCTGCTAGCTGACATTTTCCTGTTTCCAATATGAGATTCCTGGGGGGGGGGGATTCCAAATCTCTGGGGTACCTTACTTCAACAGTCCAAACAGCCAGAGGGAGGGGCACAAATATCTCTGCCACTTCCGTTACATGTTTAGGAGTGATGAAATGAATACTCTGGCCAAACTCTTCAGTCCATTAAGCTGTTCCCAACTTCTTCTTTACCCACTTGAGGCAAACAGTCTCCATGGTATAGGTGATGGATAAAAAAAATAGCTTTGTCGATACGTACCCCGATTCAACTAGCTACTATGTGGGAGCCAACCAGAAAAATGAGAAGTCAGTCTACAGAGGGAACTCAACACAAATAATTCATTATACTGGCAATGGAGGAGGTGAGGCATTTCGGCAGGTGGCAGTAAGAAAGCGGAAGTTGGGCAGCTCTGGACCCAGTAGGCTGGATAAAGACAGAACAAGGGTGAGTTACCCAGGAGAAGCCAGGAGCTTAGCAGTGGCCTATTTACCATGGAGATACTGCCGCTTCAGCCTTACAGCTCCTTACACTTGTGGGTTCTTTTGGGGGCCTTGGAACTAACTTTGTACTCCCAACTTTTGATTCTTTGGTGTTAGAAAGGCTCCTGAAAATGTATAAGCTTTAGGCCTCAGGACACTTTGTTAGATGTCAGGCATGTTAAACACAAAATGGCTCAAGCTGCCCCCCCTCATAGCTCCCATCCATTTAGATAAGGCAGCTAGCTCCATTCTTTCTAGCACAGCTCCACAGCCTGAGTCCACCCACAACTAAGATAAAATGGCACATTCTCCCAAGGATTTTCCAAGCACCTGGAGAAAAGCCCCTCCCCTTCTCATCCCAGTCACATGACCGTGCCCAATAAGAGACCCCAAAACTAGATTCCTGCCTCTCTGTCTGCTCTTTAGAGGTGGCCATGCTCTTTGCGGCTTGCTCTTTTGTCTTCCTGCCTACTTGCCAAAAAATCTGCCATGCACTTTGCCATTTGCCTATTTGCCATCCTACTTATCCTCCTGCTGGTTTGACGATAGATCTTCTTTGTACACTATGTGCTGGTTTCGGTGTGACTTTGCATCCCCAATCATTCTGAAGTACGAAGATCTTCCCAAGAGCCCCCAAACACTTGATCCAACACGAACCCATGGTGGGAGATGGGGGAGGTGTCATTACTGTTGGGGACATCATCCAAATCTGAGAGGTAGGGAGAAATTGTGGGACACTCCTGGGAAGCCCCTGGAACTTGGGGGGGGATGCAGAGCCACACCAACAGCAACATGTAATACACAAGGGAGAATTTTATTAGCAAGCAGAATGGCTGACTGTAAATCGAGCAGAGGCAGCAGGCATTGAAGTCTGATCTTAGGAATATTTCCACAGGGCAGGGGCATGTGACTGGAAAAGTACTGGGAAGGGGAGAGGACCCACCCCGAGTGTGTGGAGAGGATGTGCTAACTTGTCTTTAGTTGCAGGTCAGCTGGGATGTGGAGAGTCCTTGGGAGAATGTACTATTTTATCTCGAGCTGTAGGCTGTCTGGGACTGCGAGGGTTTTTTTGAACACATACACCGGAGGCAGATGCGGAGAGTAGGAGCGGCTTGAGCCATTTTGTGTTCAACATACCTAACAGAAATCCCCTGGCTTTTCTCTTCTACCCACCTTCCAGTGTTGGGCTGGTCAAACTGATCAAACTCACACAGAAACCACAGGCTTATGTCTTGAACATTTGGTGGCCAGTAGGTAGCACTGTTTGGGGTGGGCTGTGGAAGCTTCCAGAGAAAGAAAGGAGGTTACTGGGACATGGATGTTGATGATTATAGTCCTAAATCTGCTGAAATTTATCGATTTGTTTGCAAGTTCCAACTACTTTATCCTTTGTCCCAACTGGACTGCATGTCTTAAAACCACGAGTCAAAAAATAAACCCTTTCTCTCTTAAGTTGTTTCTGCCAGGTATTCTGTCTCAGAAACTCAATTGACTTCCCTGAAAGGTCAGCCCCTCTGTGACATGGAAGAACAGGGAAAGACCAGGAACAGATATGCAAGCAAATGAGCCAAGGGATGGTATGCCAGTCTCCGTGACCCGCCTTCTGATCTTAGTGTCCAAGCTGAACACAGGTGTACAGAGGCTGTTGCCAGGGAAACAGCTTCATCCCCCCAGCATATGTGCAAAATACTTGAATCTGTCCCTTCCCAGCCCTGCAGATTCCTAAGTTCAATCTTTTCATGGTCTCAAAGACAGGTAGAGTTAGGGAGGTAAAACTCATAATAAGGAAACTTATGGAAACTTAAAGCATAAAAGCCTAAAGTCAGGTGTGGTAACTAATAAAAGGGAATATTGCCATAGCAAGGAGTGCTTAGGTGAACATGGTAAGTTCAGTCTTTTATTCACTATAGCATAAAGCTAGAATGCTAATTCCCTGACAGCTACTCCTTAACAGGTAAATAACACAGGTGATTTGTACTCTACCTAGAGTAAGGCAATGATATACAGTAATACCACAGGTTGTTCTAGAATGAAGAAGTAACTATAAACCTTACTGAGCACAGAGCTGGGTGCCATAACAGAGACTTGAATGTTTATCAGCATCATGCTCTGTCTCAAGGCTCTACAGGCTCAACCATAAACCAGGCATAAGTGTCTATTTGTTTGTCAAGATACAGCTCCCATGTCAAGCGTTCCAGGGGGCCTCCCTGGATTGATTTCTCCATGGGCCACATTGACTGATGGCTCTTCTGAGGGGCACATGTATGGAATGCCATCCACAGGTTAGAGAGAAGGCCCAGTGGGTCTGGGAGCCCTTCCCTCGCTCAGGTCTGGGCTTCAAGGTCATTCTTTCCCTTTGTGACCCTCATGAGAGTTTCAGGCTCACACCCAAACCAACCCCCACCCCTCCCTTGCACATGGCATTGGGCATTGGGCATGCTCTATCATCTTTGAGCTCTTGGTCTCCAGCCGTTCCTCTGGAGAGCGTCTTTCTCAACCTCAGCATGACTGACATCTTTGGGTTACATAATTTTTTAATTCTATGTTGTGGGAATCTATCCTCTAAATTATAGAATTCTACAATTCTACAAGAGAGGACAATTGTCCACCTCCATCCCATTATGACAACCAAAATCTCCCTAGGCACTGATTGTCAAATATCCCAGCAGGGGCAAGTTGGGCTAGTAGAGACCTATACTCTAGACAGACATGGACTGCCCTGCTTTTATTTTGTGAGCATTGAGTTGAAGGTACTGGAATGTGACCATTCACTAAACAGTCTTTGCTCCCCATCCCAACTGTCCTACTTCCTTAGCAACTCCTTAGCAATGTCTGAGGTCTTAAAAGATTGCAGCCTGCTCAGAGCCCCTCCCCTGTCTCATCTCAAACTTCCTGCTCTCCCTACCTGGTCTCTCTCCTCTTTGACCTACGCACACACACACACCCCCACACACACCATCACCACCATCATCATCATCACTATCCCCATCACTCTCTTCTGACCTCCTTGCTCTCTCTGACTTTAAGCTATCTCTTCTATTCCAATTTCTCCTACCTTAAGGTTAAACTGTGGCTCCCTGGGCCTTCAACACTAATGAACTTGCATTTCCTAAGTGTCTCCCTTATGCTGATTTCTCTTTATTAATGGACCTCTAAGTGGCCCCTACAATGTTCTCTGAGTTGCTCTCCAAATCCCTTTCCCCCTTTAAACCTAACAGAGGCTCCTGCCCTGCCCAGTCTGGTTGGCCTAGCTTTAAAAAAGAGGTGGTGGGGGTGGGGGTGTTGGGAGAGATGGTTGGGAGAGATGGCTCAGCGGTTAAGTTTCTGCCTTGTAAGCAGAAGTTCCTGAGTTCAGATCCCAGATCCCACGTAAAATCACAGGTGGAAGTGGTAGCAGCCTGCACTTCCAGACCTGGAAGATAGAGCCTGGCAAAAAGGAGGTAGCTGTATCCAAAATGATACCTGAAGTCACCATTGGGCCTCTAGGTGCCTTCTGATACACATGCGCGTGCGCGCGCGCGCGCACACACACACACACACACACACACACACACACTAAATAGATAAATAAATAATTTTAAAAGTCGAAGAAGAAAGGGTAAAAGTTCCTGCATTCTAACTTAGCAAAGCATGGAAAGACCTTCTGCCACAGAACAGAGTTAGAAGAAAATTTGAGAACACGTGCCCAGGTCATGCATTAGGGGGAAGCAGTTTTGCGTTTTTTCTGTTTCTGTCATGGGGAGACACCATGGCGGCGGGAATGTCTGTGTATCCATCAACCCACCTACAGCCACTGAAAGACTTTCATGACCATTAATCATTGAAGATTAATCATTGTTCTGTGGGGCTCCTGTCACTGTCTTCTAAAGATGAAAGTTGCAATTATGGTACTTCCTAAGACCTTAAAATCCTGCCTGCAAGCTGTCCCAAGCACATTCTGAGGCTCTGTCCTCTGCTACGCATCGTGGTGAGCAATAAAGCAAATCCCTGAGACCTCATAACACACTAGACAAGTACCAGCCAGAAAACGAGTGAGCATGGGAGAGGTTTGAAAGTTGCTTTGAGTCACGAACTCAAGCCCTGACAGAGCTGGAATTCGAACCCAACTCTCTGGCACAAAAGCCAGGACTTTTTCCCTGTCTTTGCTTGGCCCATGTGCAAATTTTACCATTGGTAATTTGTGTTCTGGGACTAGGGATTGAATCCAGGGCTTTGGGAGTATTTGACAAGCACTTCATCCCCGAGCAACATCCGCAGTCCTGTGGTTGCAAAGCTGAATTAAGATCATCCAAAGCAGGAAAAAGTGGATCTGTAACATGTGTAAACGCCAAGGCAAATAGCTCCTGTCTTCCATTTTGATGAAGAAACGCACAGAAATGGAAACTGGACATCCAACTCACATGACTCTGGATTGATGTGTTTTTCAAAATCCATGAACCTGTTTCAAGCAAGTGCTTGGCGGTCAACCTCAATCTTCCAGAGTCTTCCATGCTACAGGCAGCTACATGCAGGGCTGAGGGTAAGGCAGAAGCCCAAGAATTCTCCTTGGAGGGCTGCGCTCCCTGCGAGTAGCTGGCTCAGAACAGGAAAACATCATTAGCTTCGATGCTGAATCAACCCAAAGGCCTCTTCATTCTGCCCAGACCACTCCAGAGGAAGTGGGGGCGGTGCTGGAGAGACCTGGTAGGACTGGTCCAAACACAAATAATGCATTTCCTCCCAAATATGAAAACACAGCTCAGAGCCAGGGTATAATAACAGGTTCTCCCAACATGGTTACTTTCATAGAGTGTTTCAACGGTCCCTTGATTATGCTTCTAAGAATATCAAGTCTGGGTGCCTTCCTTCTTTCCCCTCTTCTCTTACCATGCCTTGGCTCCCCTCCTTCTTTCCTCCTCCAACAATCACATCCTAACCTCCCACTGTACCAGCCCCTGTGCCTGGACCTGAGGACACTAAGGTGAGCAGGACTTAAATTTAACTTCTCTTTAGTCCAGTTTGGGGGGGGGTGCACAGTGGCAGATCAATAATCCCCAGGGAGCATGGCCAACACTGATACAGACATGGCATTTCTTCCTCAGGAAAGGGGGAAACAGGAGTCTGGGGAGATGGTTCAGTCAGTAAAGTGCTGTAAGCATAACATGCTGGTTTCTGGTCCTCAGCACTTGCATGAAAGGCTGGGTGTGACAGTGTGTCTGAATTCCCATGTTGGGGAGATGGAGATAGCAGGATCCTTAGAGTTCACCTTCCAGGGGCTGGAGAGGTGGCTCAGGGGTTAAGCCTCCGCCTTGCAGGCGGAAGGTCCTGAGTTCGGATCCCAGATCCCACGTATAGACGCCAGGCGGAAGCGGGGGCGGCCTGCGCTTCTGGTCCTGGTAGGGCGGAGCTTGTGAATCCCGGGGCAGAAGGAGGTGGAGGCGTCCATGGTGGTTCCCGATTCGTCCGTGGTTCTACACACACACATACACACACACACACACACACAGACGCGCGCGCGCACATACACTCACGTATACACACAGTTGAATAAATAATAATAATAAAAAAATTAAAAAAAAAAAAAGAGTTCACCTTCCAGTCAAACAGCTGTTTCCCGTGCCCCTCCCCCCGCCCCCCTGCAGGCGTCACCACCTCCATCCATGCCGAGTCCCCAGGGAACAAGCAGTGTTATTCATCTGTAGTCTCCCAGGATGCGCACGTGGAATGGAAGGTGTGTTCAGGAGACTCTAGAGTGTTGGGCAGAAAGTAAAATGGGTTTTAATGGAAAAGATTGTGCTACTTATAGCAGCTAAAAAAAAAAAAAAAAGTATTCACTCTTCAGGCCTGACATGTTTTAAGAGACAGACATGCCTGTAAATTTGGCCAGACTTGTGGGTGCCAGATGATAATTGACAAAGACCCTAGGGCTTGGCAATCAACCCAAGACTTCCTCATGTTCCTCTCTGGGCTCTCCAGGGGCCCAGCACGGTGTATAATGAAGTCAGATGGCCACAGAGGGGAACAGAAGGGTCATTCTCCCTATAGAGAGGTTTTCTTCTTGGCACCAGGCAGAATGACACACTTCAGGCAACGAGAAGATCGTTTCCATACAAGTCAGTGGGGAGGGAGGGAAACGGTGAAGTTACTGAAAGACAAACAAAGCCCAAATACCATAAACAGAGTGTGGAGTTCCCGACCAGAGAGACAATTATCTCTTACCTCAAACTTGGACAGGACTCAGACAAGCATTATAAGAACTTTTCTCATGCACATGAGTAATTGCCCCACTCATTAAAATGTTATAGATGAGCCTCGCTTGGAAAGTAGTGAAGCGTGAATTCCAGGACAAGACCCCAAGGAGGTTTAAAGGGACCCAGGAAGTCTCTGCAAAGAGTTTAAAGGAAGCATGGTGCCTTTCTAGGAGGTAAAAATGACCACGTGGCATACGGAATCATGGTGTCACCCAACGCGAATTCCAGCATCATTCATAACCTAAAAATAATATAAATATATCATTTATATCTACAACAATGAAGGAAAACGGTTTTTCAGCTTCACTATAGTTCCACCACTTGGGACTTTACCCTCCTGGGTTGAAACTAGTACCAGCTAAAAATAAAGAATCAATGGGATTGATGGAAACATAATGAAATGAAGGTGTGATTCACACGCATAGCATTAAAGAGCATGACAAAGAGCCACATGGATATCCATAATGCACAAGTCCTGGGCACCATCTTTCCAACTCCCCAGAAGAACACAGCTGTGTGTTTTGGGTCTTAGGAGGTCTACTCAAATGCCTCAGTTGATTCAGGGTAATTTTGTTGATCAAGCAAAATTTTAAATAATCAGATTTGCATCTTTTATATTTATCTTTTTTATATTATCTTTATTATGTGTCTATATGTTGCACATACATAATTTTGCATGTGTGGAGGTATCATAGGACAACTCTGTCCTTCCACTATGTCAGTTCCAGGAATCGAGCTCAGATCATAAGACTTGGTGGCAAGCACCTTTACCTGCCGAGCCAGCTCACATACCCGAGATTCGCATGTTAGCTCTATGTATCATCTTGAAAATATTATGACTTGGTTGCTAAGAGGAACATTCATCAAGATGAAGCATTCAGGAGAAAGAGAAGCACAGAAACAAAATTAATGAATCTTATATCAGACCTTCTTGCTTGAGGTACGTGTGGAATGTTTCCAAGAAAGGGGTAGCCCACAGGTAATTGATTTCCAGCCTTTCAAAGAACAGAAGAAAAGGGGAGAAGCTCAAAAAATTATACACGTTTGCTTCCTTCCTGGCTCTCGAATGTGAACGGTGTTATTTGTTTCTCATCTCCTTATCATCATACTGCTATTAGTCATCAGATGTGACATACATTCTCCTCCATAACGCAACAGAGATTCTTGATTTGGGGCAATCATCGTCCCTGGGAAAGTTTAGACACGTGATGCATCCTCAAAGCTTTATCATCACTTTATCCTCAAAGAGTCAAGAATGCAAATATTATAGGAAAGGTACGTGTCTCCACAGGACATGATGCGGGAATGGACATCTATGCAGTTGCTGTAAAGGAAGGGGTGACGATCCTGACCAACCGTGTTGTCCTGAGTACTGTGCACACTGAGGCAACATTTATGGTAAGATTGGCACAGTGACATGTGTCCTTCCTTTATTTATTACAGGTTGTCCCCACACTTATTTGTAATGGCACATACCTTTGTGATTACAAGATGTCATATCACACACACACACACACACAAATGACGGATTCTCTTATCACCTTTGTCAAGTATTAAATGGTCTTAAATGTAAGGGTTTGCTTCTGGAGAGGGACAAACATAAATATATATACATAGGTAATGATTATACATGCATATATATATATAATATAGAAAGAAAATTTCAGATTATTTATTTACTTACTTTGTGTGTGTGTGTGTGTGTGTGTGTGTGTGTGTGTGTGTGTGTGTGTGTATCAGAAGGCATTGTGTGTCCCTGTGGAGGCCCAAGGGTCTCCACCTTCCAGGCAGGCCACCATTTCCTCTTGGCATTTTTACATGGGACCTGGAATCAACTCAGGGACCTTCTGCTTGTGAGGCAAAGTCTTAACTCTTGAGCCATCTCTCCAGCCCGAGAATGTCAGATTATATGCTCCCATTCTGTACTTGTCATTTTATACAATTTCTTATTTTATATTACATTTTAATATTATCCCATACCACTAAATATTATAGCAACACAATTTGTATCGGTTGAATAAAATCTCTTTATGTGCACATATCAAAAGTTAGCCAAAATTCATCAGTGGACATCTGGGTTGTTCCCAGTCTTCGATCAATCTAAGCAGTACAAAAATGAATCCTCATGTTTAAATCTGGTGGCGTCCCATACCAGTCATAGTCAGGCAAGATGGCTCATCCAAAAAGAGCTTCGTGAAAAGATTGTAGTCAGCAAGGACTACAGAAACAGTAAGGAATCCACCATCAGCCAGACCTGAAGGAGGTCGCAGCTGCCAGAAGCCATAAACACTACAGCCAAAGGCACGATGGCCTTAAAATGGATATGTCTTGTGTGAAAGCAACGAATCCCAAACCACATAGAGCTGTGGTTTGAATGTGAATTTTCCCTCGTGGGCTCATATGTTTCAACACATGGTCGTCAGCTGGTGGTACTGCTTAGGAAGGTGGTGGGACCTACAGAAGCTAGAGCCGTGCTGGAGGAAGTACAACAGTAGGGGAAGGCCTTGAGGTTTGATAGCCCAACCCCGCTTCCTGCCTCCTGAGTTCAGATGCAGTGTGAGCCAGTCATCATGCTTTCCATGAGGGACTCTATCCCTCGGAATCCACAAGTCAAAATAAACCTTCCTTCCTTTAAGTTCCTTGTGTCAGGGTTTTTTATCTCAGCAGCGAGGGAGTAACTAAAACACATACCCTAAGCGCTCTTTCCACTGCTCTCTGAGTATCATGGCTGCCCGTGAAATGGATCTGCCTGTGGACAGAGGGCAAAGGGAGCCTGGGTAACACAGTTCATTTGAGTAGAAGCTTCCCTGTGCACAAAGTAGGCTGGTAAGAGTGCCAGATATACTCGCAGTACAGACTCTCCAACTCAGCGCCTTTGCTTCTTCCTTCCTAAGCTACAGATGCAAACGCTGCAAAGATTTTGAAGACAGACTGTAGCAGTATGTGAAGTTTCGCCATCTGAGCTGCAGATGGGTACAAAGCAGCCCAGCTGTCTAAGTCAGTTGGTGCCAAGTCGAGGACTGGGTCATCCGTTCCTTCTAGCCTTTCTTCTACACCAGCCACTGAAGAGCCTTCTACTCTTGGTCTCGAGCCAATGCCAACCAGGGCAGCCAGTCGATTAGCATACTGAGGGAGTTCTGGCATTAGGCTTGCCGTCTAGACCAATTATACAGCGCATTTACAGGGTTAGCCTTGCTGCAGCTGTTACACAGTCACTAAACCTAGATGGCTGAGCTTCTTCCCTGGTTCCCCATGTTTTTTATCTTTGTTTACGCGGGAGGAGCCCTGTACTGGATCCTCAGTTGGTCTGAGACCTTTGGCACCTGCCTAACTAGAGACAGCATCTCATTTCCTGGAACCTGGTTCCTCCTCTCTTTCCTAGCTTTAGTCACTATCCTGCCTTCAAGTCCCTAGACCACCTGAGACTGTAGTTATGTCCGGAATCCCTACTGTTAAAAGTACTTGCTGTTGTGCTACGCTATAAGGTCAAGTGCACTTGGCTATCAAGTCAAGTCCAACTGTAAATTAAAAACATTTTAGGTGCCATGTTTTGGGTGAGTGCTGCCGTGGGATTACACTTCTCACCAGGGCTCAACACAGCCTTAATCTTTGTCCCACCAAAGCTTTTTATTTTTATTTTTATTTTTACTTTTATTTTTTTATTTTTATTTGGGGGGGTTGTCCTTGTGTGTGTGTGTGTGTGTGTGTGTGTGTGTGTGTGTGTGTGTGTGTGTATACATGCATATGTACAAGAGGGCACTTGAGAATGTGTGTCTGTGGAGGCCCAAAGGTGGCATCAAGAATCATCCTGGATTGCTTTTCCACCTTATTGCTTTACTCTGGGATTTACCAGGCTCCACCCTACAATTCCCTGCACCAGAATTACAGGCCATCCAATATTTTTACATAAGGTCTGGGGTCCAAACTCAGGTCATTTTGCTTGGGAGGCAAAGACTTTAACCACTGAGCCATCTCCCCAGCCCTGCGGCTCTGTTGTATTTTATATTGCACAGCTGGTTAGATGCTGAGCTTTACTAGAACAAGGAGAGACAATTAAAAACCCAGGTGATGTTAATGCTGCCTCAGGTAATGACATCATCCTCCTTTTACAGCCTGTGACCTTCAGATCCAGCATATGTGTTTGGCTATCTTGCTTTCAATTGGCCAAGTAACTGGAGAGAAATTTCTCATTGTTCTCATCGGAGCCATGGCTATGAATGAACTCTTCTGCTGGGACCGTGGCCATGAAACAGACCCCTCATTTTACTGTGGAAGATTCTCCTTGTTGGGGTCTACATCCTGAGTGTCTTTGAAGTCAGCAACATCCGAAGTCAATTCCAAGCAGGTCTTCTAGGTCTCTCGCATCCTTTGGTGCTTCATAAATTGCCTTCAAGGTTAATTTGAGCTCCTGTGGCCCAAGTGACATCGTCCCATCCCACGAGCCTCTGTTTCTTTGTCTCTTTATTTCCAAGAGAACAATTTCAAGTCCTGTCTTTGTTTTGTCAGGTGGGTCTCATTAAAATCTTGTATTAAATTTTGCCTCTTTTGAAGTACCAGACTTCATCCATCTGTTTTGTTTTTTTTTTAATGACCTTATTTAGAATCTTTTCAAAGTTAATGGAAATATTTGAGGGATGGAGAATCTGGTTGACTGATCTTTCAGTTAACTGAGGGTTATTGTCAACCAATATTTTTTGCATTTCATCTCATTTTGATTTTTTGCATTTCCTATCTTTCGAATTCCCCTTTCTTCAGTTTCATCTGTCCATCCCCCCTCCCACTATGCAAATTTTCTCCTTTCTCAAAAGAAAATGTTAAATGCTGCTCCTACTCTCACACTTGGCACTGGAAATTTGGAAGGGTTAACAGAGAAAGATACGCTATACAAGATGGAGGGAAGAATGCTAAAAGAAGAGACTCGACATCCAGATGCATGAAGCAAATCAGATTCCCCAGGGACCGTGGGGAAGTATCCAGTGCCAGCACATGAGAAGCACCGTTTAAAAATGACCAGGACATAAGGTGCTGAATCTTAAAGCAGGTCAGAAACAAGCAAAGAGGGCTCCAGAACATTATTCCTGACATTGATGACTGTTTGATCACTCATGTCAGGATGCTTCTAGAAAGTATCACAAAACAAAAGCAATAATGATTTTAAAACTGATGCTTTTATAGAATGCATTAAGAAATACCTCTCATCCCTCGAAATTTACATAATACTCTCTAGCATGGAATTTTTTATTGTAAGGAATGTCAAAGATATCTCTGGTGTTTAAAGAGAAATCTAAACTCTCCATAGAGAAGCTGCTCATATACGAGTTTTTGTTCCTGCACAATAAAGTGGACATCATCTTTCCCCCACATGGTGTCTCCAGTGCCTGTTGTTTGTCTGCACTGTGGTCCTCAACCCTGTCAGCCCCCACGCATTGCTCCGTGGTGGCTCCGCAACCACCAGCAGCTCTGCCGGCCACTGCTGCAACGCCCACCGCTGCAACAAGACCAAGGTCCTTTTATTTCTCTGATTTCATGAATAGGTTCATTGTTTGAAGTGAAGTTTTATGTGTATAAAGAAATGATGGTTACTCATGAGACCATCTGCCTCTTGGTATCACGTGCCACTGACCAGGATAAAGATGGATGAAGATGATACTGCTGCATAGGTGAGGCAGGTCCAGCATGGCTAGATTAGTCATGATACACAAGATAGCACAACAACCCAGTGGTAAGGATCACAGTACTCAATTCAAGGAAGTCATTTACGGAACACATTGAAGCCTCAAGATCAATACTATGTGAATAAAAGCACACCCCGCTCTAGATTTGAGAGGAAGAATCTCAAAAATAATGATACTATCTAGGAAATGCGTCAAGAGTTAAAGAGATTCTCAAAAGCATAGCACAAATTGGGAACTATATATGCAGTTGAAACTCAGAAAGGGGGGCTAGAAGGCCAGTGGGTATGGTGGCTCTTCTGTGATCCCAGCTCCAGAAGACAGAGTCTGGGAATCCCATGAGGATGCTGTCTATCCAGACTAGCTCTAATGGAGCTCTGGGTTTGATCAGAGATCCTGTTTCACCAAGAAGGTGGAAGAGCAGTGGAGGATTGATAGAAACTAAAGACCTCCAGATGCATGCACACATACATACTCGTGTGTGTGTGTGTGTGTGTGTGTGTGTGTGTGTGTGTGTGTGTGTGCTGGACACAAGTACAATCATATTTCCTCATTCCCCATCAATTACTTGAGCTCTGTGTACCCTGCTTAGTGTTTGTCTCAGCATTCAGATCCCCACCCACCATCCCCTCTCTTATCCTTGAGAACAACCCCAAAGGAGACTGGACAGTCTGCTAAGTAAAATACCCAAGCTCCCTTCTACTTAGTGGATGTCACTACCCAGCCTAAAAGGGTCGTCCCCACCTTCTCTCATCTTTTCAGCCATGTCTAGGGTCACTTCTGTAGAGACACAGCCACTAACCCCGAGGTAAGATAGGACCGTTACACTAGCTCCTTGCCACTTCTTTCTTCTCCACAGCATTGGTGTATAGGTGCAGCATTACTTCCTCAGTATCTGTCTTCTCCGGAGGCTGTGACCTCCAAGACAGTAGAGACTAGGTTCATTTTTTTTCTCTTTCTTTCTTTCCAGCATATAGTATGGGGCTTAGCTAGGAGTAAAAGGCACAGTGAGACCAAACCCAGCTTCTAGTTGTGACAGCCATCTCCTAAGGACACCAAACCACATGCTGCTCTTCTGGAAGAAGTGACCAGACCCCGAAGAAGCAGATTTCAGTTGTAAGAGAAACAGTCTGGCAAGAGAAGTTGTTTTCCTGCAGATCAATAGAACAAATTAAGAGACCATTACTGGAGCCTTTGAACGCATTTCCCAAAGGTGAGAGAATGTTGCACAAACGAGACTGACAGGAAGGGAGCTGCCGGTAGCACCAGAGTTGTCATTGCTGTGTCCCGTGACACAGGTACAGCCTCAGCATCCTTCCTGCTGCTCGATTCTGCAGCTGAGTGAAATAAACACCTCCTGGGGCAGGAGAGGTGGTCCCGGGCGAAAACTTTGCTTTGTAAGCAGAAGGACCTGAGTTCAGATCCTGGATCCCATGCAAAGACATCAGGCTAGGGTGGGGGGTTGGAGAGACGGCTCATGGGTTACAGTCAAACCTCTGTCTCGCAAGCAGAAGGTCCTGAGTTCAGATTCCAGATCCCACATAAAAATGCCAGAAGGAAATGGCGGCAGCCTACACTTCCAATCCTGGAAGGTGGAGCCTGGGAAACTCCAGCAGAGCAAAGCAAAGAGAAGGTAGAACAGTCCAGAATGATTCCCAAAGTCACCCCTGGGCCTCCACAGGCACACACAGTGTCCTCCTATACACAGACACACACACAGAGAAGATAGCACACAAATAAATAAATAAATAAATAAATACCAGGTAGAAATGGCTGTAGCTTGAACTTCTGACACTTGAAGGGCCAGCCCAGAATAAAGCCAAAAGGAGGTAGAGTAATCCAGGATGATTCACAAAGTTACCCTTGGGCCTCCACAAGCACACACAATGCCTTTTGATCTCTCTCTCTCTCTCTCTCTCTCTCTCTCTCTCTCTTTCTCTCTCTCTCTCTCTCCCTCTGTCCCTCTCTCTCTCTCTCTCACACACACACACACGCATGCAAAAAAAAGAAAAATAACCAGCTCCAACTCTTAATTTCAACCAAGTTTATTGATGCTAAAATCTGCATATATCAAAGTGAGACTTTTTTCCATCATGTTTTTCAAGGGATTGACACATTATATTTAATATGATTATTGAACTACCTTGGGCACTTGGGAAAATAGAAATTCTCATGATCTGAGTCTAGAAATTCTGATTTAATGCATCTGGCTCATTTCAAGGAGAGATCCCAAACAATTTGGGTCAGCTTTAAAAAAAAAAAAATTCTCATGAGCCAGAAAGGTATGGTCTCAGAGTTAGAAGACCTGTGTTCCAACTAAAGTCCAAGACTTGTGCCTCTTACAAATGTGATGAGCTACATGATCTTTCTAAATCTCCTAAGTCTAGCCTCACCATGGAAAGGGAGCCTCGCTCTTCAAGGGTCTGCCGTGGGATGACCTGGAAGCCCACACTTCAAGAGAACAATCTGCCCTTATTCTAACCTCACACCTGTGCAAAGGATTTACAAGCTCTGGCCTCGTAGCTGACAATGAACTCGCTGAATGTTTGGCCTCCTTCAGGGAATGGAAGCCTATTTCTTTCTCTTCCCTCAAGAATGATTAGAATTTTGGCAAAAATGAGCCGAGCCACCTCAGAGAGCAACTGTCAGAACAAGGCCTCAGGATTTCAGAGCTACTCCCGACAAATGAACTGTTTAAACAGCACGACTTTCTAAGGTTAAAAACCAACCTGCATCTTTTCCTCCTTTCATTCTTCCTCCATCCGACATTCTGTTGCTTTCGGAAAATACATTTTCAAAGCATTGCTGAAGTAGGAGTGCAAGAAGAACCCAACCAAATCCTGTCTTTTCTGCTTTCATCCTGAAGATATATAGATTTGGTATATTTGAGGGTGCTGAAAAAGAATTCAAAATTGGCATCTGTTCTGGTGAGGGGAGGGCCAGTGAGAAGGCTCAGTCAGTAAAGTACTGTCATGCAAGCATAAGGACGTGAATTCAGTGCCTAGCACCCTGTTAAAAAAATCAGAAAAAGGAAAAGCCTGGGTGGGACATCACATGCCTGTCATCCCGGCACTGGGGAGACAGAGACAGGATTCCTGGGATTCACTCTCATCCAGTCTAGTCAAGTTAGTGAATTCTAGCTACAGTGAGGGACTCTGTCGTATAAGGTGAAGAATGATTGAGGAAGACATCCAATGTCAATTTCCCACCTACACATGCATGTACACACATGTGCATGCATGCATACAGACACGCAGAGAAGGCCAGGCATTGGAAATTCTAGCTTATCAATCAGAGTGCATGGTTTCATCTAGGTTCATCACTCTCTAAACCTTCCCCAACACCTCTACACAGATGCTGGTAGGAGAAGGAAATTTCATATGGTGCTTTCCCTCAAAGAACTTGTGCCCCAGCATAGTTTCATTCACTGGGATGCTGCACGAGACGAGACGTGTCCATCTACTCTGTGTGATCTCAAGCCACAAGTGGCTACTGAACACTGGAAAGGTAGTCAGGGGTGGAATCTTTAATTTTGAAATTCATTTGAATTTAAGGGAAATCATCTCAGATGACTGACAGCCATCCCATAGTTACACTCTAAAATATAAAACAGAAGGAGAAAAAGAAAACGGGAAAAGAGAGAGAAAGGAGAGGAAAGAGGGGAGAGGAGAAGAAAGAAGGAAAAGAGGAGGGTGACTGTAACGGTCAGGGTACCTGGAATGAGCATCAATCATAAATGTTGTGATAACTGCCCATTGAAATATTTGTGGACAGGTAAAGGTAGAGGAGAAGCTGTAGAGGATAAGGGGTGCTCATAGAGAATGGGGAAGCTTTGGAGACAGGAGCCACACAGGAAGACAGCTCAGAAGCACACACTAGATTTTTAGCATGGAGGTGTTTTTGCTTGAGACACTGGACATAGGAGGAGAAAGCAAAGGGACCAGACGCCCAGTTCCAAGGGGTCTGAGCCTTTGTCTCCAGGCAAAACATTTCTACAGGGAACACCAGAGCTTTGAAGTGGTGGCTGATGTGTCTGTTGCATGTTTGTTTTCCCAAGGACGGGAATGAAAGCCAGTATTGCTATTGTTGTTAGCTAACTTCCTGCTTTGTGCTTGTATTTCTCATTACACAACCTTCTTGGCTTCTATTTTCGCACTACCCCAGAAGAATCCAGCTAGCAAAGTTTAAATTTGGAATTCCGCCTTTATCCAGCCCAGACAACAGCTTCGAACCACTCTTCCCAGGTTAAAATGGGGTTGAACCTTGTTTTCTCCAGGAGACTCCCATCATGCTTAGCAGACGTCCCCAGGGACACAGAACAAAGAATTACTCCAGTTCTATGTGCAGAACTGAAAGACAGCGCCAATCAAAAGCACCCCAACTTGGGAGCCCTGGAAAAGGAAAGGAACAGGACAGCTATGTTCTACCACCCCAGTGAGGCGCCAAAGATTCTGCAGGCAACTGCTAGTCTAGGTGCTGTTACGTAAACCTCTTTCTTTTCAGCCCCTAGCTGGAACATCATAACAATTAAGATAATAAATTATCTGAATGCCACTTTTGTGTCCAGGCAGCACGCTGAGCCCTTGACTGTCGTGATGCCGTTAAGAAGCCATGGAAAATTTCTGCACAGGGGAGGGATTTCTATCCCTAGCCACGTGCGTGAAACTGTGGTCACACAGGAGGTGCTGCAGTTTGCCTGCATAGTTGCTGATAAATCATCATCAAATGGCTTAAGGGAACAAGGGGTTTACTTTCTCTTATAATTCCTGGTTAGAGTTCTCAGTGCGGCTTGACTGAGAGATCATGACAACACCAGGGCTGGGGGAACTGGCCACACTATCTCTACATAATGGCTGAGAGAAGGACGATCCTTACTTGCCAGACCAGCATGTCTGGCCAAGTGTACACAAGGACGCCAGCTTTCTCAAACAGCTTTCTGTCTTTTATTCCAGGGCCTAGTCCCACCCACCATGGCCTAGGCCTTCCCCATCAGCTAGACAATCTCCTGCAGGATTGCTCTGGGCTTAACTCAACCACTAATTCTCTACAAATGTGCCCAGAGCTCAAACCTTCAACCATCAAGTTGACACTTGTGCCTAACTGTGACAGAAGGTCACTGGTGGTACCTGCCAAACCCAGAGCAAGCAGCAGGAAATGTCTGCTACTGGGTAAGCATCACCAGGGGCCCCTGGAGTAGGTGCCAATGCAGAAGTCACTCCCCCTACCCCCCACCTTTCCTTATGTGGTTGGGTATATGCTGTGAGTCCCATGATACCTGGAGGTATTATAATTATACCTTCATCTCAATCTCTGAAAGACACAGAAAAGTCTTTGAAAATCTAGATGTCACAACAAAAATACTACGCTTTAATGTGCACCTACTATGTTCAGGCAGCATGCTGAATGCTTGACCTAGCATATTCCATGAGTCCTCACCAAGTTCTGTAAGGTAGCAGTCATCAAGACAACACAGACTGAGCAGCTACTATTTCACAGAGCCCTTCCCTAGGCACCTGGGATATAGAAGGACTGATAAGACTTTAAGAGATTTTTCCACTTAGCAGTGAAAAGTCAAAGTGTTTAGAACATGCCACTCACTCAAATGCAAACACTCATTCATAAAGAAGTATATAAGTTGGTGCAGAATACTCAGCTGGGCTGACAAGTCCCAGCTCTGGGTTCTCGAAGGCTTTAGGTCAGAGACCAAGAAGGAGAACCTACGCTCATGCACCACTTAACCTCCTTGCTGAGTTAAGCATGTTCTGTGGTCCTTCTGGAAAACACTTGCACCAACATCCAAAACACAGATGTCCAAAGCAAGAGAGGAGGAGCAGGACCACAGGTCCGAGATGGGCTTTTTCTTTGTCTGTCTTTCTTTCCATGTGTAGGTGTGAGCATGTGTGTATGCACGCATGGCAAAGAGCACCGTATGTACCTATGGAAGCCCAAGGGTAACTTCAGGAGTCATCCTGGATTATTATTGTTCTACCATATTATTACTTTTGCTCTGGAGTTTCCCAGGCTCAGTCTTCTAGGGTCAGAAATACAAGCTACCATCATTTCTACTTGGCTTTTTTTTATTAATTTTTTAAATGTTGATGATTTATTGTGTGTATGTGTGTGTGTGTGTGTGTGTGTGTGTGTGTATTAGAGAGCACTGTTTATGCCTGTGGAGGCCCAAAAGTGACTTCAGGGATCATCCTGGCTTGCTTCCGCCTTCTTTTTACTTTACTCTGAGATTTCCCAGGCTAAGCCTTCCAGAGCCGGAAGTATAGGCAATCACCATTTCTGCCTGGCATTTTTGCATGGGATCTAATCTGGGACCTGAACTCAGGTCTCTCTGCTTTCAAAGCAAAGCCTTAACCCCTGAGCTATCTCTCAGCCCCCTACTCAGCAACTTTACATGGGATGTGGAATTTGAACTCAGTTCCTTCTATTTGCAAGGCAGAGTCTTTCTTTTGTTTGTTTGTTTTGGTGGGGTGTGGGTTAGGATCAGCCAAGAGAAGAGCAAGGCAGAGAAGACTGATTAAATCCTACACCATCTATTCAGAAGTGTGACAACCACATTATATCTCAAACATCAGGTTTGGAGAACTTTCTTTTTTTTTTTCCTTTAACATTTTTTATTATTATTTCCGCTCATAAAAACTCAATAGGCACACCGGTTCCCTCCCTCCCTCCTCCTCCCCCGACCCTCCTGCTCCCCCTCCCCTCACCCCTCTCTCCCTATCCCCCAGTGCCTCCCCCCCAATCCCCGGAGAATCCCTGATGTGCATGCCAGACTCTCCTCTGGGTCCTCCTCGCCGATGACGTACAAGGACCCAGTGGCATTTCCCTGAACCCTTTCCCATGTTCCCCTTAAGCATAGGAACACTGCTGTGGCTGCCAATCCCTTGCCTCCAAGGATCTTGGTGTCTTTAGCAAATGCTAGACTTTATGGGTTCAATAGTGTGTTGAACATTGTGCAGGGCATGCAAAGTCCAATTATGATTGCTTCGGCCCTAACTTGTGTGGAGTATCTTGCATATCATTGCTCCTCCCATCCTTGTGCTCTTACAGTCTTACCACCCCCTCTTCCGCAAATGTCCCTGAGCTTCAGGATGGGGAGAGATTAGGCTGGCCTAGTTCTAGGTGGGTGATATAGAGTCTCTGAAGTTCTGGATTATGGTTTGTTGATTTTCTTTTGCAGTTTTGCTGCTCCTGCAATGCCCTTCACTCCATCCTGATGGGTATTGTATTTCACCCCTGGCCAGAGATAAAAAGCTGTTAAACTAGAGTCTTGTTATAAGAGTATATTCAAAGATAGATGTAATAAAAGTAAGCAATCACCCATTTGCAAATTAGTTACTTCTTATCTGCCAGACTATATGCCCTCCCCTTCTGATGAGATCACACCCCCTCAGTTGTAAATGATCAGGAGTAAAAGTCTGTGAACTTAACCAGATGTCTCATTGATTACTGCAAGGCAGAGTCTTAACCCCTGAGCCATCTCTCCAGCCCTTGAGTTTTTTCTTTTTAAAATTTTATTACATTTCTTTGCTCTGGGTGTGTGTGTGTGCGTGCGCGCGCGCGCGCGTGCGCATGTGTCAAAGGACACACCTGTTAACCTATGACAGTTGGTTTCTTTTTCCACCATGTAGTTCTAGAAATTCAACTCAGGTCATCAGACTTTGGTGGCTTTTTACCTGCTGAGCCACTCTGCCATTCCTGCAGATGGCTGTGAATAGTCATCTCTAGTAGGTTGGCATTTCAGTGTTTTGACAACAACTATGTTTATCCCATGGAGGAATAAATTAAATAATACAGAATTCAGTGAGCTATAAATGTGATCAAAGTTGCTCCTACAAAAAGAAATGAATTTGAATCCTTTGAAAAGAGTCAATAGAATGAATCACTGCTTAAATGCTTTGGAAATAAATGTGGTGAGATGACAGTAAATAATGGATGGGAAAATTCCTAAGTGTCAAGAAGGCTCCTATGCCCAAGTTGCTTCACAAATGTTTTCAAGTTCTTACTACATGTTAAAGAAAGCAGAACTGGAAATTGTAGATTGTGTCACGGTTTATGAAAGAATGGCTCCACTCAGTGATCCATACCTAAAGCAAAGTTTGGGCCAGACATCAAAAGATTGGCAAAGATTGGGACACGTATGTGCTCCACATTAGAATAAAATGCTATGTGTATATGTGTATCATTTTTTCCCACTTTAGCCAACTTTGAAAACATCAAACATGCTGGAAAGGTACAACATTGTAAAAGGAAAGTTCCTTTTACATTTTTCGTGTCTGATTTGCTAAGGAAATTAATGAATTTATAGTCACAGCCAGGGTCTGAAGTGAGTGATCCTTGGTTTCTCTGTTGATGATGTTATCCAAGCCTTCACCTGCCAGGAGCTAAAGGATCACAGTGGCTGCAGGGAGCAGTCTCTCTACAAACAGGCCAGGGGTTCTACAGCATGTAGGATGCCGTGTCTCTCGTGAGTTTTGGCCTGGACGGGGATACATACTTTCTACCACTACAGTTCTTGTCTCTGGGCCAGGGTGATGGCTTAGTTGATAAAGCACTTGCCTTGCAAGCATGTTTCTCATGAGCTTGGTCTTGAAGACCCATGTAGAAAAAAAATGCTGAGCTGTGGTGACATGCACTTGAAATCCCTGGTCTTAGGAGCCGAGGACTGATGAGCCCCCAGGGTTTGCTAACCAGAGTCTAGTTAGTAAGTTTCAGGCTAGTGAGAGACCCTAACTCAATCAAACAAACAAACAAGTGGATAGCATCTGACACAAGGTTCTGGGCTGTTTTCTGGCCTACACATGCATATCCACACCCACTCACACACATGCAGCTACATGCACTCACACCAACATATACTGGCATGCATGTGCATGTGCGAATAAACGCGTGCGCACACACACACACACACACACACACACACACTTGCACACTCACTGATGCAAGGAATTCTCATTTCTAAGTCTTTCTCTTAGAATATATTTTTTATGGAATGACTGACTCTTGTCAACAGATTTCTCCATCTTGCTATGGAAAGGTCTATTTCTTCATGGCAAATATTAAACTCACCCATAAGTGTTTTAGTAACCTTGTGCTACTCACCTACTAAAACGTGAGAAATTAGCAAGATTGGGTATCATATATTAAAATTAGCACATTGGATGCTGACTTGGTGGGTAAAGGCACCTTTGCACATACCTGGAGACCTGGGTTTAATCCTACCCTTCTTTTGCTGTGAGACTGCACCCAGACTCAAACAACTTGGGAAGAAATGGGTATTTAGTTGACTTACATTTCCAGAGTGGATATAACCCATTAATCCCATAGCAAAAGGCCTGGTTAAATGCAGAAGCAGGAGACTAGTCCAGATCACCACAACCATCAGGAGAAAAAAAAAAAGCAAGTTAGTGAGAAGAAGCCGGCAAAGCTACTACACCTCAAGGCCCCATGACATTACTTCCTCCAACAAGGCTTCTCTCCCTGAAGATGCCACAACCTGCCTAAACATCAATACCAGCTAAGGATTCAAACACAACAAGTCTGAAGGAGAGACACAGCTCACATTCTAACCATAACATGTGTGCATTCACACACACACACACACACACACACACACACGTGCACATACATAAATATACCAAGGAGAATCTTCTCCTCTTCCCCATACTTGGTCTGACCAGACAGAGAAAGACAGGATTTTTTTTTCCTAGCCTCCAGCCTCCATTTTTGTAGACTATGACCATATAATTTGTGTCCAAACTTTTGAGAGAGAAAGTTGAGTTATTCATAAAGATGTAGGTTGTGGCTCAGTGAGGTTTTCCGTTCAATCCCTAGAGTGGCCAGTCCAAAAAGGACAAAGAGAGTTTCTTAACAATTTCTATAAGATAATGAGTGTGATCTCAAACTAACTCTGGTGAAGGGATCTCCCTAACCTTGGAACGCAGGATCTCCGTAAGCTTGATATCACTTCGTCAACATGACACCGGGATAATAAAGCCAACTTCAGTGGTTTTCCATAAGGAGGGAAGGGACCATGAGGGCGAAGTGCACTGTTCAATAGCTGGCACTCAGGCAGGATTGATAAGTGGGAGCTCCCCACTTAATAAAAGCACCTCGCTTATGTATGACCTGCCATATTAAATGGCTGATTGTAATCCTCTTATTGAACCTTGGTAACCAAGAGAGCGATTTCCACCTGCCTTTACTGAGAAACATACTGGTACCCCAAATGGTCACAAATAGCTCCGTTAGAAACTCAGGAAATCCATGACGCAGCAGGGCTCGAACCCACACACTCACTGACTCTGAACAGAAACGCTTCAGATGCAACCCTTAGACTGAGACTATCCACAGAGTAGACTTTAAGTTGGGCTGGATATGTGTCTGAACTCCTGGGACAGCAGAACAGAGAACTCCAATGAGGGAAACGCTGAGGTTGTGGGAGGCCACTTTCCTAGTCCCAGGAGACATCATGGTCCTGTAAGTCTCAACCTTTCCAGAAGGTTCGAGTGTCCAGCTCTGTCATAATCGCTTTCACAGTCCATTTGCAAAGTGGCTGCTCTTCAGTAGAGCTTGGGAGGAAGGCTGGAATTCACCACTGTGGTCTTCGGCGGTGGGGAGCCCAACATGAATTGAGGAATAATGATAACAGTCTGGCAAGAGGCAGCTTTCAGGTAGGTGTCACGAGCATCACAAACATCGGTTATAGGTATATGTCTGTCAGCAACCTGGCGGACAAACCATCACCAGCTCCCATGAGAGACAAAACAATTAGCACGGCCAGGCACTCGCCCTTCTCTGCAGGCTTGGGTTCCAAAAGACGGGCGATTTGCGTAGCCCACACAAGATTCTTTTATTTCTTCATGTTCTCATGAGGCAGTATTGGCCGATCTTGACTCCCTCATGAGCCATGTAAGGCTTATTAAAGTCCAACCCAATTTATCCATGGATATTTTTGCTTCACAGAGATGAGGAAAAGCTTTCCACAGCTGCCTCCTCAAAAAATAGATAATCATCACCCACATCTTTATTCCTTCCCCCTCCTCAGCTCTGAACCAGCCTGTTGCCCTATTGTCATGGTTTGAGTGTGAATCGTCCCCCACAGGCTCCTGTGAGTACTTGATACCAAGCTGCTAGCACAATTTCAGAAGTTTGTGGCACTTTTAAGAGCTGGAGACTTGCTTTCTGCCCAGGACCCAGACCAGGGAGGACTCCTTGCTCCTCAGGAGGTGACCTTCAATACCAAGTAGGATGGAGCCAAGGGTGGTGCAGGGAAAACAAAACTGAAAACAACAACAAACCATTATTCAGAATACCAAAGACCCTACATTAATCACCTGGAACCAAACCAGCCAAATCTCTCCCCATCCTAAAGCTCAGGGAACCTTGCAGAGACGGGGTGGCAAGATTATAAGAACCTAAAGATGGGGAGGACCAAGATATGCAAGATATTCTACACGGGTTGGGGCTGCAGTAGCCATAATCGGACTTGGTATGACCTGCACAATGACTGACATGTCAACGACCCCCCCCCCAAAGTCTAGCATGGATCACAGGCAGTAGGATCCTTAGAGGCAAGGGATTAACAGTCATAATAGAGTTCCTATACTAAGGAAGAGCCCAAGAAAGGGCTCCAGAATATGCCACTGAGTCCTTACACCTCACTAGGGTAGAGGACTCAGAGGGAGGTTAAGCATTCACACAAAAGGATGCTCCAGGCGATGGGAGGGGGAAAAGGGGAGGCACTTGTAAGGAAGGGAAAAGGGGGAGAGTGCAAGGGGGGACTGGGGAGGGGTGGAAGGAGGTTGAGGATGAGGGTACCTATTGAGCTTGTATGATTGGGGAAAAAATAAAATGTGGGAGAAAAAAGTTAAAGAATTAGAAAATATCACACACAACAAAGCCGGAGAGTTGCTGAAGGAATCATGATTCGAGGTGGGGAGGTGATGAACTTTGAGGCTGGATAATCTGTTCCTGCCTCCTCTTCTCTCTTCCTCGCTCCGCCTCTATTCATTGTCTTAAACTGACTTGCTAGGACAGCAGGCATGGCTTCTGCTATGGATTTCTGTGCGTAATGGACTCAGTCCTCTCTGGAAACATAAGCCAAATAAAGAACCCTTTCCTCCTTGCATTGCCTGCATCAGAGTATTTTTCTCGCACAGGTAGAAAAAGTAACGTCAATACCTGTGGGCCAGGGTTCACTTTCCCTGTTCTCACGGAGTTCCATCAGCCATGCCCTCCCATGCTGATCACGTGATCTGCCAACAGGCTCAAGTCTTGAGGAGCCTCTTGTGTGCTGGAAGTGGAAGAAGTTCATGCATGTGTGTGGAGACCAATGGCCAGCATCTGGCTTCCTTGCTTTTTCTCCACTTTATTTTCTGAGACAGGTCTCTCATTAAAACTAGAGCTTACTGACAGGGTTAGACTGGCTGGCCAGCAAAGTCAGGGATCTTCCTATCTCTAGCTCTCCAGCACTACCACACACAGATTTTTTTTTAATGGGTGCTGGGATTAAACTCAGGTTCTCATGTTTGCATGGTAAGCACTTTACCCTCTGAGCCATCTCTCCAAATAACTCTTATTTTCCTCCATTTGGTTCCTACTTTACATCTTGGTTTTCTCTTCACCAAATACATAGAAATGTAATTTTTACTGCTTCTCTCTACTGCGTCAATCCTTCTAGCCCTCAGCTCATTACAACCTGCCTATCATAAGCTTCCATATAATCATTGCCGCGGAGACCACCAATGGCTGACGAGAGAATCCAATGCCCTACTAAGGCCTTGAGTGAACACGTCAAACTGCCCTGCTTCTTTCCTCCTCCCAGCACCAAAGATGGAAATACGACATTGGTCTTCTTTACGCCTTTCTCCTCTCACACGTTCATCAACCACTGAATCTTATATTAAAGAAGGAAGAACCTGTGTCCCAGCTTGGTCTTGCCACCACAACTTGTTTTATGAATTTGGATCATCCACATGGTCAGGGACCAATTTAGAAGCTATTGGGCGTGGTCTGCCCTTGAAACTCCCGTGCTAGGCAAGTGCCCTACCACTGAGCTGCCACTAGAAGCCATGGTTCTCTGTTAGGACACAGTCTAACCAACTCCCATTCACCTAATAAGGGGCAAGGCTTGCTCTGAAATTTAGAATTCCAGGTTTTGTCCATCCCATTTGTTTCCATCATGGAGAATAGAGCTAAATCCATCCATCCTGCTCCTGCAGCTCCACTTCTGAATGTTCCCAACTGGCAGAGAACTGAGGTTTCCATATCTTCAAAGTCTGTTTTCACGAACAATTCGATTCTCTTTGCATTACCAAGCCCTTGTTCTGCTATGGATGAGTGAAATTGTAACATGAGCTTGCCTCCCTTCCACAGAAGGGCCAAAAAAAAAAAAAAAAGGCAAAGGAAATGATATCTGCCGACATCCAGGAACAGGGAGAAAATTAAACCATGTTAAAAGTCACATTCAGTGGAGAACGGGCACCACACTGTGGCTGGGCTGGGACAGAGATTCTGGCCCGTCCTCTCCCAGTCTAGCTAAAAGGAGGTAGACAAAGGACCAGCTCCACTTAGATCAGCTCATATGCATCAAGCTAGACGTGGGACTTGCTGCTGGGGAACCCAAAAATAAAAAGAAGCATTCCTCACTCTCAAAAGTGTGTAGCCAGCGAGCCCTCGATCCTTCATCTGATGGCAGGAGCTAGTATGCTGCGGCCAAGAGACCTAGTTTTGAATTCTGAGAACTCCATTCAGTAGTGATGGGACCTGAAGTGGAGTCTTCCACCCTTCTGAGCCTCACATTTCCACCTGTCAAATGAAGATAAGACCTCACAGGATTGCTCAGAGGTGAAAGACATGAGCACGATACTCCAGCACACAGCAAGTGCTTTACAATGGCCAAAAGTACTGGCGGGAGATCACACTGGGCTCTATTGCAGGATAGATGTGTGAGGCGAAGCAAACCGTGTGCCTCCCTGACCTCTTTGTCAGAAAGAACTAGGAAGTGCCGCTCACAGACTTCTCTGCAGACAAAACAACATAAATAGAACTATTCAATAAGTTAGAACATACTCTGGCATGACAAATTTTATCAGTCACAAAATGGGGTAGAATAAGGAAATTCCAATTCCACCGAGCCATGGGTCACCTGCTCCTCTAATAATTGCATTGTATGATTGTTTGTATGTGGCCATCACCATTCAAAGTGCCTCATAATAGTAATGTAGCTCATCTTGTAGGTAGCGCACTTTTATCATCACCATTGTGTGTGTGTGTGTGTGCGTGTGTGTGCGTGTGTGTGCGTGTGCATGTGCGTGCGTGCGTGCGTGTGTGCGTGCGTGCGTGTGTGTGTGTGTGTGTGTGTGTGTGTATGCTATAACATATGTGTGGAGGTCAAAGAACAACCTTCAAAAACTCTCTCCTTCCATGATGTGGGTTCTAAGAACCAGGCTTGTGTAGCCAGAATTTACCAGCTGCGCCATCTTGCAGGCCTTCTTATCATCCATGTTTAGTGGGAAAGAGGCTTAAGGAAAGTGATTTGCTTGCAGTTATGCAGAGGTGAGCCCTCATGCATCAGTCACTAAGTTGTCCCTCAGTCCTGATGTGCACCTATAGTAATAGGTTCAAATTTGAGGTCCCATGCAATTTTTCCCTGGAAGGACCACCTAGCTACCTAGCTCTGGTGTGTGCCTCAGTTTCCTTTTTGTGCATTTAGAAAGAAATACTAGATGATCTTGCCTCGTCCAAGGTAGAATCAAGTAATCCAGTAGCCTTTCCATCACAACACCCTGTATATAATGAAGCAACTCCTCCCAATATAGCTATTAATGCTTACAAACTCATCAAGAGAGAAAACAATTTGAAAAGATCAATGACCCACTGAAAGATATCACAGACCCCAGCAGGAGCATGACCTTCTCTAATGTAGATAAAGCATACAGTTAATGTACGACCAAGCTCCCCTGTTTTTTTTCCACTCATACAAACTTAACAGGTACACCGGTCCCCCCCTCCCTCCAACCCCTGGGCCCCCTTTCTCTCCCCCTTCCCTCCCCATCCTCCAGTGCCTCCCCTTCCCATCCCTGAAACATCATTTAATGTGCATGTCAAACTCTCCTCTGGGTCCTCCTCTCTGATGAGGTGCAAGGACCCAGTAGCATTTCCCAGAACCCTTTCCTGTGTTCCCATTAAGCATAGGAACACTACTGTGGCTGTCAATCCGTTACCTCCCAGGATCCTAGTGCCCTTAGCAAATGCTAGACTTTGTGAGGTCAATAGTGTGTTGGACATTGTGCAGGGCATGTAAAGTCCAAATATAACTGCTTCAGCCCTAACTTGTGTGGAGTATCTTGCATATCATTGCTCCTCCCATCCTTGTGCTCTTACAATCTTACTGCCCCCTCTTCTGCAAATTTCCCTGAGCTTCAGGATGGGGAGAAATTAGGCTGGCCTAGTTCTAGGTGATTGACATAGATTCTCTGATGTTCTGGATTATGGTTTGTTGATTTTTTTTTCAATTTTGCTGCTCCCGCAATGCTCTTGGCTCCACCCTGATGGGTATTGGATGTCAACCCCTGGCCAGAGATAAAGACCTGTTAAGTTAGAGTCTTGAGAGCTCCCCTGTTAAAGCACACAATTATTTAGTTATATGAAGGGAGCTGGGTGAGGCAGGAGTCACCCACTAATCATCATCAATGGAAGAAAGCTTCCCCACAAGCCACCAGACTTTGACAATGTTACTTGATTAAGAAGCCCTTAAAAAACCCCAACTGCCAATCTTACACCAGCACTGAGACCCCATAGACCTCTTTTTCTCTGAGGCTTCTGGGTCTATGTCTTCCTGGTGCCATGTGTAGGAAATCAATACAACCAGCCCCACCACCATGCTGAGCGGAAGCCTGGTGACAAGGAGGTTCATTCCAGGTATCCAGGTCGTACCCGAAGTCTCCTGAAGTTAGTAGAGTCTTCTTTGCAGCTGAGGAAATCCACCAAAAAGAACAAACCAGGAAGGTGTCAGGACTAGAGAGGTATGGCAGGAAAGTTCCTTGACTAGGTCAGGATCAGCGCCCACCTGCATGTGGGCCAAGTATAAAAAACATGTAGAGGAAAGGATACAGGCTATTTCCACAAACCCAGGCTCTGACTGCAAGGCTCAGCGTGGCTGCCATGAAGATAGAGAGAAATTAAAGTGTGCGAGAGTCGTAACACCGTGTCTGGCACACAGGAAGCCTTGCAGAGATTCTCCTCATGTCTTTTCCCAAATTGTGTTGCTTGGAGAATGACTTCAAGGGGTATTAGGGGTCTTTGACTTAAAAAAATGAAATTCAGGGAAGGGCAGAAAAATGCTGAGCCCAGGAGAGCAAAGAATGAGCTCATCATCCTCAGTGGTCCACAAAGACTGAACTGTTGGGGTGGATGGAAGTTCCAGGCCAAGGACTGATGGGAGGAATGGGATAGGATGCAAGTTTGTTTCCAGTGACCTACAGGATGACCCACAGGGTAAAAACACTTGCCCGCAACCCTGACAACCTGAGTTAGAATCCTGCAACTCATGCAAGAAAGCAGGATGCACTGGCTCATGTCTGCATTCCCAGCAGGTAGAGACAGGAGAATCAGCAGGAATCTTACATGCACAGTGCAGTGACAGAAATAGCAAGAGGGATCCTGCCCCACAAGTAAAGAAACAACTAAAGAGCCCTCCTTTGACTTCGTACGTGTGCCATGAAAGATAACAAGAAGGACTCTGCCTCAAACCCAAGAAAGAACCAACTCTAAAAAAGTTGTCCTTTGACCTATATACATGTGAAGTGGCACACAGTGCCTAAACACACACACGTGCACGTGCACACACACACACACACACACACACACCTTTAAAGAAAGTTTTGGTTCATCATAGCAGAAAACGTCCTAGTATTTGATTGCTTTGAAAATTTTGCATGAAAAGTATTTCTCATCTACAAGTTACAGCTGCTGTGAGAAATTTGGGGAGACACCACACAGGCATCCATTTACCCCAGACAAGTAACCAACAACAAACCAAAGTGTCAATTACACCAAAGTCTAACTTAAGGAACAAATGAGTTTGCTGTGGTTACTTTCAAGGGTATGAGTGGACAGTACTTACAGAAATGTGGGCGATCCTACAGCAGCCACGCCACCAGAAGGACAAGAGTCAGCCCAGAACTGCCTAGAGAGAGAGAATCCCCTCTTTAATGAACCCACCTCAGCCTATATAAGCTACCCCTCCAGACATCTCTGCCACATGCATTAGGGTACAATTAGATACATATGGCCAGAAGTTATGCCAGGGAGCAGCTAGAATCCCAGGAGATAGTCAATGACTCTCCCCACCCCCTCAGTCTCTGAAGGAACATCAAGGGTCAACAGGTCTGATCTCAAGGGTTTCTTCCAAGTAGTCCCAGCTGATTTGACAAAGATGGCAGATGCTTCCCTTAGAACAATGACTTTGTAATTCCATTCACCGAAATGGACAAAAAAAAAACCCTGTGTCATATTTATTTCCAAAGGACAACTTTTTTTATTTTTTCCATTCATACAAACTTAATAGGTACCCCGGTTCCCTCCCTCTCTCCACCCTTCCCTGGATCCCTTTGCTTCCTCCTCCCCTTTTCCCCTGTCTTTCCCCCCTCCTCCCTCCCTTTCTCCCAGTGTCCTTCCCTCTCCCCCCTCCCCCGAGCATCCAAAGGACAACTTTAAAAACTTCTGCAAGTATAGCAGACTTAAAGTAAACATCACTCAAGCAGAGCATGAGCTTAACGGTGCTCTTTCTCAATCTCCCCTTTTTCCCCCAAACAAAAGCATTGCTCTAATTAAAGTGTGAAGCTTTGCTTTAAAATACTGAGACCTTCAACATTTTCAACTCGAAACGAACCTTCAATTTTCCCAGATCAATATATCATTTAGTGCTTAATACATGAACAAAAACAGAATAATAAAAGCAGATGACCTGATAAACCTTAACTAAGTTCTGTCACATCTGACACAGATTCTTTTTATGGTGTTTTTGTTCATTTTTATCACTTTTTGTAAGATTCCTTAACAAAAATGCAGTCTTCTCTCTCCTTAGTTACGAAAGCCACGATTCTTGAATTTATTCAAAGCAGCTATGTGTCTAGTTATATCTACATCTCTATGTCTTAATCTTCCTCAAAGGTAGTTGTGAACTGTGACTATAGTGATCAGTGAGATTTCAGTAGCATGATGTGCTCCTGGCATTTTCTTTAAAAACAAGAGAAGGGGTCCTTCTGTCTCCCCCACTTCCTGCCATCTGGAGTGAGACAGGTGAGGGGTCCTTCCACTATCTTAGACTATGACTATATGGACTACCCACCATAAATGGAAATGCCTCAACTAAAGACTCCCTGGTGGTCCTACGGGGTTGCTACCCCACTGCTGGATGGTCTGGCTCGGATTTCATTTACATAGGGACAGAAACCACTGCACGTTCAAGCTGTGTGCACACTGACGGCTAACCTTAAGGGATCCTGCATCTGAGATCCATTCTGGTTTTTCTGGTGCAACAACCAAATCCCTAGTGACTCACAGTTCTACCCCTAACATGTCAGTTGGGATGAGTAGACAACCTTTCTCCCAATAATTAGTAGCCGGATGGTTTAGTCACAAAATTGGTGCTTGCTGCTAGGCTACATTTTGACTTTCATGATTTTTCATAGTTTTTCCCCTAATCATATCTTCCCACTTACTGTCCTCAGACCCCTATTTCAGAGCAGCTTGGTGATTTCAGAGCACAGTGCCCTTAGACCACCTAAACAAGTTTCTGGCCCGAGACTCCGTCACCCTCTGTCTACTCACCTCGGCTACCGCTGTTTCTTAGAGGATCTCAAAAATACCATTTCCCACCTACTGCTGATTCCATGACATCCCCCCCCCCACACACACACACACTATACACACAAATGTCACCATTCTTGAATGGAGATGAATCATAGCAGTGACTCAACTTCAAATTGAAAGCAAATTTCTACCACCACAGGACCAAACTTGATGAGAATTTGGGGTGTTGGTATGACATACCAACCCCAGAAATGTGACTTTTTACTCAAACGTGGCCTCTCATATCTCACAAGAAACACCAAGATAGTTTTGTTATGCTTCCAGCTATTTCTGGTAAGGCATAATAGTATGATTTCAAGACAATGCCTGTTGTGTATCTTGGAGAATAATTTTGCTCCTGAAATGGAATGGCAGAAGATTTTCTACATGTCAGACACTTAGTATGCCTGAAACCCCACCATTTATTTGTGGGTATGATTTTTCAATGAAACAAAAATTACATGAGGTCATCGTTGTTTTCTGAACATCAGAAAACTCACTTATGGAAACTATGGTCTATTCTGGTGTCGATGACCACGTTCCATCAGTGTGTGTGTGCATGCCTGTCAGCGACCTCCCTCAGTTGTGTCCCTGCCTACCTTTCTACCACCCCAGTCCAACCATACCAGACCATAATAATCCTCAGCAGAAGAACTCACCTTTTTCCATCTCTATGGAATATACACAGAAGGGTTGCAACTCACGTTAATTAAGGTATATTATTTAAGTAACTTGAGTCCTTTTCAAAACAATATCTGAAGTTTAAAAGATTAACTTAGGGTTGGGGATATGGCTCAGTGGTTAAAATCTTTCCTCATAAGCAAAGGGACCTAAGTTCAGTCCCCAGATCCCACATGAAAATGCTGGCTGGTAGGTTCTAGCCCTGGAAGGCAGAACCGAGGAATCCCCAGCTAGCTGGCTAGCCAGACTCACCCTAACGATGTGCTCTAGGTTTAATTAGCGACCCAGGTTCACAACAGTAAGGTAGAAGAGCAACTGAGGATGATTCTCAGTATCATCTTTGGACCACCACAGACACATACACTCAAATGTACTCATGTATATAAACTCTCATATGCGCGTGAGTCTACCCACATCAAACACACACACATATCTACATACATGTATCCAAATACATTCACACATCTAAAAAGCCTGCAAAACATTCACACATCTAAAAAACCTGCAAAACATACAAAAAAGATTAATTATAGCATACATATGTTATATCATATATTTGACATATATGGATTATATAAAAGCAATACAAAAAACTAGGAAATATCTGATATTAAAGCTTGCATACACACACACATCTGCCCCTGATTTTTATTCAGTGTTTTTACTTCTTGCTCTGCATTCCGTTGGCCTCACTTGTGTTCCCTTTATCCTGGTCTCTAAACATCTGAAGGACATTCACAAACTACACCACACTCAACTTGAACCATGGTGAACCCTACTGAGACTCCTTTTCTGGGAAGGGCAAGCAGTGCTCAGGGCACCAAATGTTGCAGCTTCTGCCTGGGTCACAGTCAGTTCAGGCTCCCTGCTCGCCAGTCAATGAAGGAGCTTTAATTCCTGAAGGACTTGCAACAAACAGGAACTTGAGAGCTCATCCTGTAAAATAACTGTGCTCAGTTCATTATGTCCTTAAGCATCAACACCACAAACTAGGCCGCTCACAGCTGGCCAGCCAAGCCACACTGGGGCTCTGGTATTAACAACAATCCCTTCTTACTACAAAACTCAGGAAGCCCTTGGATGATCCCACTTTGATCCTCACTTCTGCTGAGCCCCGCCTCCTTGCTTCTGCTTCCCCGTCTCACCCCCATGACTGCACTTCCCAGGATTTCACCTCATCACAGTAGAGACGACCAAAGTTCTGCATGACATTCCATGCCTGCATGCAGCTGTCTAGAGTTCACTTTAAAAAAAATTAACTTGCAATGCAAGCATGGCGTCCTTCAGACTAAACCACCATGTTCTCTCCTTCCTCCATAACCTAGAACTTTCTCTGGGCGACAGGCTCATCTGCTTCTCCCCTCTTGTGTTTGAATATATTTCATCTTCTGATGTGCAACTTTATGAAACTGCTATTCTATGCATTTTTCCTAAGGTGTTTCCTTGTTTGTATGTTTGATTGATGGATTGGTTTCTAGGTTATTCTCATCAAGAAGGTAAGCCCAATTCCTTTAACCCACCTTGCTCAAAAACAGAAAGCTTATATAAATTCCATATAAGATAAAACAAATAGTATATTAGGTAAAATAGAGAGATAGATGATAGAGAGATAATAGGGAGATAGATAGATAGATAGATAATAGGTAGACAAGTAAGTAATGGATGGATGGATAGATTGATAAATGATAATGAAAGAGAAAGAAAGAAAAAGGAGCAAGAAATATAGATACATAGATACATAGGTAATATACAGATCATACATACAGATGATGATACATAAATATAGACAGATGATAGGTATAAAAGATGATTGATAGATAGATAGATAGATAGATAGATAGATAGATAGATAGATAGATAGATTATTGATAGATTATAGACACAGGTAGATGGATAGATTATAGATGTATAAATAAATAGATTATTCATACATATAGATGAGGATTGATTAGATAGATGATTGATAGGTAAATAGAAGATAGACAGGCAGATAGATAGATAGATAGATAGATAGATAGATAGATAGATAGATAGATAGATAGCATATTGGCATTAATTTGGAGAAATTCCCAGTGCTTAGAGCTTGGCACAGTGGTCTCTAGGAAAGCAGCAAAGCATCGCTGCTCGACAAAGCAATCAGGCACTACACAGCTGTCTCTCCAAGCTGAAGGGTCCACACACCAGGCCCCTCCAGTGGACGTGTGGCCACCCCCCTGACCTTCAGCCTCACCTTGGTCTTTCAGCTGCTTCGAAGGCTTCTGCCGCACCACTCGTGACTGAGAATAATCACCTCAGAGACTGTTTGTGGGATGAGAATTAAGATTTTTAGTTGTTGTTTTCCTTTGTTACTGGCTTTTATTTAGCAAACATTTGACATTCTCCTTCGTTTGCTCCATTCTGGCTTTTTCCTCTGATCATTGTGTTATGTTGGCTGTGTCGATACGCACCAGCGAGTAGGGACATCATTGGCCCTGTGGATCCTGTGGTATCATCTGCCCTCTCCCCTCATCTCACCTCTTTTGAAGGCCACATACAGTCGTCCTCTCCAGAAGATGGGGATGAAGCTACTTCTGGCTAACTTCTGAGTTGCCTGGATCACAGGATGACTCAGGAAATTCCCAAATCTACATGGGGCAATACAGGGGAGCAAAAGAAGAGGTGATAAGGCCTGGCTGGACCCAAATGCAAGCAGGGACTGCTGGCTGAGGCTTTGCTACTGTACTTCATTCATCCAAAACTCTGGAAGGAATGTAGTCTACACACACATTATATCCTTTCCTGTAAGCTCCTGCACACTGATCCTTGCAAATGCTGGAGACACAGCAGGTAAGTCTCACTCCAGCTGGTTCCTGGAGCACAGACAGCTCCCCAGAGCCTTTTGTCTATCAGGAAAGGGGTGCTCCCTTGATGTCCGGGCTTTTGAATAAAAAGATTTGCTTGGCCAACTGATTTACCTGGGATGAAGGAATTCCCTCAACTTGCTGACTTTTTTTTCCACTTTTAAAGTAAGACAGTCTCCTGTACACTACAATTATTTAGTCATCCTGGACTTTGATTGGTTAAACATCATCACGTCCATGTTTCACTTCAGCAATTTTCCCCAGATATCAGGAAAAAAAATCAGTGCAACAAAGCTAATCACACTGTTTAAAGATTACATTCCCAATCGCCAAATTCCCTAAGTATTGATCTTTAAAATATATCACACATAGATGTAGATGTCTTTAAACATTTTCAAACTATCTCAAGATTTTAAAAATATTTTCCATCCTTATAACTATTTCATGTTTTTGAGGATTACTGCTTTTCCACTATGAGGTTTTTATTTTATTTATTTTCTCTCTCTCTCTCTCTCTCTCTCTCTCTCTCTCTCTGTGTGTGTGTGTGTGTGTGTGTGTGTGTCTGTGTGTGTCTGTGTGTGTCAGAGGGCACTGTGTGTCTATGGAGGACCAAAGGTGACTTCAGGAATCTCCTGGATTGCTTCTACCTCCTTCTTGCTTCATTCTAGGATTTCCCAGGCTCAGCCCATCAGAGCCAGAAGTGCAGGCTGCTGCCATTTCCATCTGGCATTTTTTTACATGGGACTTGGGTTCTGAACTCAGGACCTTCTGCTCGTAAAGCAGAGTCTTAACCCCTGAGCCATCTCTCCAGTCCTTCCTCTATGATTTTACAAATTTAAGAAAGTCAGTGTGACCAAAGATTTTAAACCATTCTCTGAAGGGCTGGACGAATGGGATGGCTCTGTGGGTAAAGTGTCTCCTATGCACACCTGAGCTTGGATTCAGCACCTATGCAGAAGCTGGGCAAGGTGATATATGTCTACAACTCCAGGACTAGGAAAGCAGCAACAGGAGACCCTTGGAAATCATAAATCAGCCAGCTATGAGTTCCAGGTTCATTCAATATGAACCCTACCTCAAAAATAAGTAAGTAAATATAGTGGAAAGCAATCAAGAAAAATGTTTGACATCAACCTCTGGCCTCTACATACACACACACATTTGCACCTGCACACACATGAACACATACACACACTGCACACACACACAACAAATTTACCTGAACTGCAAACATTAGTTTTGTGCATCCAAAATGGCACATCTCTATTTTAGAGAAAGTAGCAATATGCACACAAATGCTACTTAAATAAAAGCACAAAACATACATTTTATAATCAAGGATGGACACCTTGATGAATGTCTCTTAATTCGGAAAGTAGGGGAAATAAATCAAATGTTGACAGTGTTTGTTTCCAAGCAAGTAGGGAGGGAAATTGTGAATTTCTGACTTGTTTACATTTCCATTCTTTGTGTACTAAATATGAATAAAAACAAAGAACAATAAAAAAAAAGAAGAAAAGAGTCTGGAATTCAGAATTTTATGAGTTTGGAAATTCAATTTTCTCTCTTAAAATTTTTATATTTCATTCTCATTTAATTATGCTTGCTTTTTTACTTGGCCATGATATTATTTTTATAGACACTGTAAAGGACATTTAATTCATTCCAACTACTTCCTGATTTTTGCCTGTTAAGTGATTCCGGCTAAGCCTTTATTATGGTTATTTAAGTTTGCCAGTGAACCACCTATTACTGGACTTAAAGCGTATTTTAGCTTTTCCTTATCACGAACAGGGAAACCCAAAAGGTACATGATAGTCTTTATAATGTACCAATACTGGATTTACTTGGGAAAAAACTAGCAATTACAAAATTACCATCGTTCTCCAGCTCAGCATTTGAGCACCCCCACTGGTGGCCAACGGTACATCACCAAATGGCTTTGGCTAAAATGTTTCCAGCTGTTATCGCCTATTGAGTATGAGTCTCCAGTGCATCTGGGAGAGAAATACAGAGACCAGCAAGATGGGAAAAATAGATAGAGAGACTGGGGTCACATTCATATACAGGCGCACACATCCCCTGCACACACACACACACACACACACACACACACACACAATGGATAAAGAGAAAAAGTGTCTGAGCTCTATAATGATCCCTAAAGTAGCCAGCCCCCACATCATCTGAGAACTTCTTAGAAACGCACATGTTGAGGCCCCAGGGCAGACCAGCTGAATCACACGCTCTGGGAGTGGAGCGCAGCAATCTTGAGATCTAGCAAGTCTTGCCAATGACACACTCAAGTGTAAGAACCAAGGTTCTACACCAACTCTATGTCCAGCCAAAGCTCGCTAATCACCATTCCAGAAAACACCTTGTGCTGGTAACCTTTACTCTAGTTCTTCCTTCCTGGGGGAGGGGGAGACTCCTCGGATGGATGCCTATCTCACAGGTTCAACCCCAATGCTGTCCCTTCTGCCTGAGCTGCCTAGTCCCCAAATCTTCTTTTCAGTGCTGGATTTCATCGTATTCCAGTTCTTGGATCAAATGGCATCCTTTGGAAAGGCTTTCCAGACCAGTAAGTGTAAAATACCCAAGTCTTCCTTTGTCTCGTTCTTTCCTTCCTTTTCCCTAGCACAAGTCATTGTCCGCAACTTTTATTTGATTTATTTGTTGATTGTCTATCTCTAGCCATGAAATCCATGAGCTGTGAAGACAGGGACCTTGTCTATCTGTTGCTAGATAGGTGTTTGGCACTTTTTATGGTGCCTGGGAAACAGTTGGCACTCAATAAATACTCGTTGCAAGAACAAATAGATGAAAGGACAGAGAACTTTTAAACACCAACAGACAGGTTGACTAAGCTATCCATTGTGATCTCAGTGAGTAGACTCAGAGGCCTCTATTCTGATGTCTCAGAGTCCAAATCCAATAGGTACAAAAGTCAAGAAGCAAAAAAATAAAAAATAAATAAAAAAGTCAAGCCCCCCATTCCTTTACATACACAGAAAAGCAGCCAGACAGATGCATGCACCCATGTGTTAGCCAATCAGGCCTTCCCCATACCTGGGTCGTTTTTCAGCTTAATGACTATGGGAACCCAGGAGGCTTGTCATAGTTTTCCTGCATTGCTGATAAATTCACGACCAAATGGCTTCAGAGGGAACAAGCAGTTTTAGTCCAGCTTATGATTGTCCGGTTACCGTTCTTAAACCAGCTTGGGACAGAAGAGTTCATACCAACACCAGGGGCCAAAATTATATCTGTGGGACTGCTGAGAAGGGGCAAACCTCTCTTGCCAGACATGTCTGTCCAAGTACACCAAAGAATGCCAACTACTGAGCCAGCTAAAGAAGTATAGCAGTGGGCTCATGCTGACGGAATTCACTAGGAATTCTCTAGTCTTACCAGCTCAGTTCAGGAGCTGAGCATCCCAACAGTTGCAGTCCAGGGTTAAAGAATGCCAAACTTGACTAAGTCAGCTTCCACTATCTTATTCTCCTGCCCAGGGGAATAGTCCCACCCATATGGGGCTGGTCTTCCCCATCACTAAGACAATCTCTTGAAGGCCTGTTGCAGAGCTTAATTCAATTATTAATTCTTTACCAATGTGCCCAGAGCTCAAACCTTCAATTGCCAAGTTGGCACCTGTAGCTAATTACCACCAGGTTCTTCTACCTCGATGTAAAACCCCATCTCCTGATATCCTGGCATCCTGGAGATGAAGAGAAACATGTTCCTCTCAGCATCTTGCTAGTTCCTCCCAGATTTAAGGCACTTCATGGGGTCAGTCTCAGCTTCCTTTTTCCAGGGGAGAGACTGGATACATCTCATGGAGCAGAATTAAAGATAGCAGATGCTTTACCACATAGCCTCTCTCCAGATTTCTTCAGTTCTTATAAAATTAGGGCATTCCAACTGCCACCACAAATAATTTTTTAAAAAGAAATTCTCAAAAAACATGATTCGGGACTTTTCTTCTATGTTCAGCTAAAGGAGCCTGAGAAACTATATTGAAGTATCAACGTCCACACCCAGCCACATAGGAGCCGAGAGAGCTTTGGACGAGTTGTGTACACCTCTAATCCTCACCTGAATCCCTCTAAAATAAGCGTCTTTCGCAATCACAGGAGAAAATACCTCTGAGCAGATGTAAATTATAAAGCGTTTCTCAGGCCTAAGTGACCATTTATTGGAGAGAGTGTTTCCTTTCTCACTAAAAACCTACTGTCTCAATGTCAATACAATAAAGATTAATAAAAACAGAAAGTCAATTGAGTTAGGCATGGTGGTGCACATTTGTAATGCCAACACTCAAGAGGTTGAGGCAGAGGGGTGACGAATTTAAGGTCACATCTACCCCGAGGTCCAGGAAACATCTCAGAAAGAGCCATAAGATTGTAAGAGCCTGAAGTGGGAGAGGAATGAAGCCAGACACTGTTTTCTGGGCATGACAGGGCTGGGATGTTCATGATTTCGGATGCAATTATGTATATCTCCACAAGTCCTACACAGAAATTGACATTTCACCAGGACAGGGAAAGATCTCAGGTAACCTCACACATCCCTGACAGACATGAGGGCTAATATGGATGGGGAAGAAATGGAAGATGCTTTCCTCAAGGATTTACCAACTGATTCAGTGTTCACGCGCCAGCAAGTATTCGGTAGATGTCATTAAAGGCAAACCCAGATGAAACCCAGTGGGCCACACATCTGAAAAGACTTGAAAATAGGAGGGAGGAAGACTGGGAGGGGGGAGACAGGGGGTTGGTTTGAAAAAAGGAAGGGATATAGGATGGAAGGGTCAAGGTATAAAAAATATCATAAATTCATTTTATTCATATATGAAATACTAAAAGAATTTTTTAAAGTTTAAATATAAATTTTTTAAAAAGAATAGAATTTAAGGTCTACATAAAGAGGCTACATAAAGAAATCCCATCTCAAAAAAAAGATACATTGAGAAAGTATATTGAGTCTATTTTATACAAAGAAGGAAATGTCCACACCCCTGTTGGCTTTTTCAAGATTTCATTTATAGCAGTAGCAGTGGCCCACACACCCACATTTCTTTAGTTTGTTAACAAGGAACTTAACACACCGCTGGAAAACTTCACTGGAAAATGGCTGCATTTGATTTCCTAGGGACAGTTTTCTCACATGTCAAGAAAAATAAGGGAAAAAATAGTATCGGTAACAAAATGATATAGTCTACTGTAAAGAAAAGAGCTTCTTCCTCATGGACGATGTTCCTTCAGTGCTTCGTACAGAACCCATGTCTTTCACCACCAGCTCTTTCCAGCCAATGGCTGAGTTTAGCTGCCCAGTTCCAGAAGACGCAAGAAGGAGATTCCTCTGGACTGCCTTTGGTTCCAGATTATCTATCCTTGCCAATCCGTCCTCAGATTGCTCAGCCCTCTAAGATTCTTCCCACACAGTTTTCCAACTTGTCCCTCTTCAGGTTATACCTCTGTCATGGTCTCAGTGCCAGCCTTCTCTAGCACACCACTGTCTCCCAAGTATTTACCACAGTAAAATTCCTGGCACCTCATTGCTGGAGGATCCAGACAGGCAGTGTAAACCAACCAGAGAAGACATTCATGTGTGAAAGAACACTGACTTCTATAATCATGTCCATCCCTTATGAATACACAATAAATTACACAAAAGGAAATTGATCCCCACTGTGTAGAAGAGGATATGGGTTGGGTGTCTTGGGCAAGATTAATTACCTTTTAATTTTAGTAGCTTTTCTATTCCTTAGACTTCCATGCTTACTCATCAGAAGACATTGTTGAATTTATTTCTCTTTTATGATTATTTTTGTTATTATCTTCCATTTACAAGGTCCAACATAAGTACACATTGCCTGTGTTTAATTTAATCCTCCTTGCAACTCAGGAAAGTAACCATTACCTCTTTTGAACGTGAAGGAAATGGTCTGAAAAGATTATGGAAAAGAGTGATGACTCAGATCTGTGGAGTACTTTATCGAGCACCCCATACACTAAGTGCTTCTGCAGGGGACCCTCTGCAGGGGACCCTTACAGCTGGGTGAAGGTACAGTCTCCTTGGACTCTTTTTCCCCCCACATACTTTGTCTTGAGTTAAGGAAGACTTACTTGTGATCATTTCTATATTAAGGACTTTTGTTTAAAAAAAAATGATTTCCAAAGAAAGTAAGCTTGTGTAATAAGAAATCGTCAACAAATACATTCCCAAACAGTTCTCATTATTAGGTGAAAGTCAGCTTCCTATCATCTACCAGCCTAGGATGGTAAAGAAAGTAATCAGCCCTCAAAGTTCATCATCGCCTAGTTCAGAGCTGCGTCTCCAGCTGTTTCTATGTGACAACACGCCTTGCCTGTCATCCTCCTCTCTGTGATCATCTAGCCCACTGTCAACTGGTCCTTTCTCTGTTTCCTCTACCTACCTCTTAGTTCTTCCAGAAGTCTTGTTCAACACCTATTCTGAGAACACCAAGAGAATACCTCCAATGACCCCCTCTAATCCCACTATTAACCTCACCCCAACCTTTCCTACAATTGGTGTGATTATGTCAAATGAGAGACATGAAGAGAACCACATCCTCCAAACACCTGCCATACCACATCGCTCTGCCCAGGAAGTAGTTCTAGAGACAACCACAGCAGGTAAGAGATAAGATCCCAGCTGCAAGTTCTAGACATCAGGGCCCTAAATGACCCAGTGCCGACTTGTCATAGTTAAACACAGTATCAACTTGACTGTTGAGGGTTTGAGCTCTGGGCACATTTGTAGAGAGTTGATGGTTGAGTTAAGCCCAGAGCAAACCTGCAGGAGATTGTCTAGCTGATGGGGAAGGCCCAGCCTACGGTGGGTGGGATTAGGCCCTGGAATTAATCACAGAGACCTGGTTGAGAGAGCCAGAATCCTTCTGTTCACTTGGCCAGACATGCTGGTCTGGCAAGTAAGGATTGTCCATCTTTCAGCTGTTATGTGGTGATAGTGTGGCCAGTTCCCTCGGCCCTGGTGTTGGTGCATGCTCTCCCGTCAAGCTGGACTGAGAACTGTAACCAGGAATCCTAAGAGAGAATAAACTCTTGTTCCCTTAAGCCATTTGATAGTGAGTGATTTATCAGCAACCATGCAGGCGAAATGTAACACAGCTTGTCTGTCCAAATTTCCCTTGTCCCCCTTGAATACCTGCCCTGTCCACTGTGGTGCTGGTTTCCTATGCTCTAGGAAGACTTGTTCCTTATGATTCTCCAGGTGTTTATTTGAAGGTTATCTCCCTAAAGTGATCTTCCATCACCCCTCCAGAACGATCACTATTCTCTCTTACCATCCCCTATTCTTTTTCTTTGCTACAGGTTTCAAAAATTTGTAACTAAGTTGTTTATCTGTCATTGCCATCTCTAATATGGTTTTTGAAAAAATCCTTATGCTACTTGTAAGTAAGCCTATAGAACCATATGCTGCAGGGGGCTTCTGCCCCACTGTGTCTGCAGAATTGCCAAATAAATGAATGAAGGAGCCAAATTCAGGAAGAATGTAAAAGACAGAGAGTGAAGTAGCAGAGATTTATAGACATTAAATATTACCATTCGTTCCTATCATGATGGATACTGATTGAACCCTGAATGTTTTAAATATTAATTTGAGTTCTAGTTGCAGGAAGAAATGAATTCTCTCTATCTTGCAAGGAAAGCAAGCCCAGTGGACTGACTTTTCCAAAGGCAGTGGAATGAGCTAAGTGGGGAACTTGGTCTTGACACTGAATAGCCTTATGCTCTGTTCCTACTTTATTCCCATGGGCTCTAAGGTGGCTTTGAAAGACACAGACAGTCACATGATTTAAAGTGTCAAAAAAAAAAAAACACAAAACAAGCCAGTTACTGAGGAGAAGCATGATATTCCTGGTATGAGGCCCAAAAGATACTTCTCCTCAGACCCTCACAAAGGACAGGAGACCACAGTCCCCTCCTGTAGGACTCACAATAGCGAGGATCACAGAGCTATGTGCTAGTGTTCCTCGGTGTGGGCTGGTGGGCATAAAGCCAAGGCTCAGATCCATGACGTGGTTCTCCAAAGGCTCAAAAGCAAGACTAGATAGGCGCGTGGTTCTCAGATGGCTTGCTTAATCCAGAAAGGACATCAGAGAGTCAGGAGGAATCACTCACACCGAGCTCTTATGCTGTGCTCCATGAAGTCTATGACTCCCACTGAACCTTCTAGTAAGTATTAAGTGATAGTGACTAGGAATGGACCAGCATGGTAGTCACCACCACGGGACTAGTGAGGTGGGAATATGTAAACTGTTGAGTTGTAATGTAAGCATAAGTTGAGATGAGAAATTACTGAAATCCCAAAGGCAATCAAATAAGGATATTTCAGAGACCCCCACACCCTCCTTTGCCACCCACTGTAGCCTGCACCTGGTACTGATAACACCAAGGTCCTAGGTTCTCTGAAGTCAGCATGCCCACTGATACTTAATAACCTCTGCTCTGGTTCCAGAAAGTCCCACTTTGCTTACTCCCTCCCCGGCCCGCTTTACTATGAAATGGAAATATAAATGAAGCCGAATGCTAGAGTTTTCTGGAGTATGATCTCAGTGTCAGACTGCTGGCATGAAATTCCTCTCTTCCACCCTAATTGCTGTCTGAGAAGTTGTTCCAGAGTAACTCCCATAACACTAGCATTGCATATGATTCATCAGTCCAATGACCTGGGAGAGAATATGTCTACTGGTATGCAGGCCAGACTGCTGTAACAAAAAACTATCAAATATCAGTGAAAGTAGGGTTTCTTTCTCTAACGTCAGCAAGATAGCTCAGCAGATAAAGTACCTGCTCTCCAACCTGGTGACCAGACCTGAATCAATCTCTTACTTAATAAATTAGTAAACTTTTAAAATTAAGTTTATTTCTCTCTCACAAAACAGGTTGAGTGTAAGAGGTGAAGCTGGCAAGCAGCTCTCTACCCAGGTCAGCTCAGGATCCAGGTTGGCAGTGCTCCCTGCCATCCTCAACACACAGCCTCTCCTCAGTCCAAGGCAGATGCTCTACTTGTCTGTGTATTGGAGCCAAAGAACAGAAACAAAGAGTGAAAGACCAACCACTTCCTTGCAAAAATGTGATCGGAAAGTTGCACACACTAATTCTGTTTGCATCCCACTGACCAAAAATTAATTGACATTGCCATGCTACAAAGAATTCTGGGAAATGAAATGCATACCCGGACGGCTTCAAGTTCTACTACTTAAACAGGTTATTTCACTGCCAGGAAGAATGGGAAAAGTGCAGGGGGTGGGAAAGGGGGGATTGTGGGAATCTGCTACAGAGCACGGACATGTACTGAAGTAAAACAGTCCTTGGACTGAATACCAACCCAGTCAGAGGCAAGTAAAGGAGATAATGTCATTTCTTCATTGAATGTATTCTAACTGTTTATATGCACAGTTCAGATTTAACCAGAAAAAATTTTAAAGCTGCTGCTTTCAAATGCCAACCTTGACCATACAAAAACCAAGAGAACAATAGAATGACTAAATTGTTAAGAAATACGATTCTCTATGAGTCCTTCAATAGAGCCTATAATGATCACAATCTGTAAACGAAGGAAAACGAATAAATAGAAAGCAGTATGGAATTCTTAACTGCAAACTAGGTGATTGTTGGCAGGCTTTTACCAAAGTGCATCAAATTGCTCTGGGGGTAGCTGATCTCTGGCCCTTCTTTCTGGCAGTCATTAGCAACAGCATTGATTTGTCTGCTGAGGCGAGCTTAGTTAGAAAATGCTGAGGTCAGCATATTGTTACTCTCTGCCGAGAGAGGTAGAAAGCACATGCCTATCCTATTCAAATGGGATGTCACATTATTATTATCTGTGCTTATGAAAATGGAGTGCCTGGATACTGTTCCCCCAAACTCGGCTTCATCAATCTTCCCCACCCCCACAGTGTCTACTCTGTTGATTTCAAGATAGCATTAAGACTGTGGTTCTGCGTGAACATTAGTCTAAAAGGAATATAGACCACTGACACCATCACTACTTCCAAACAGTTTCTGTTCAAGGAGTCAGAACTTAAGAAAAAAAAAAATTCCTTTCCAACTGAGGAGATGGCTGAGTCAGTAAAGGGCTTGCCTCATAAACAGGAGGACGTGAGTTCAATCCCCAACACCCACCTACAAAAACTACTGGACACTTGTATTCCAGCATTGGGCCCCTGGATACAGATGGGTTTCTGGGGCTCATCTAACCAGGCTTACTTAGAGAGTCCCAAGACAGTGAGCTAGGCTGTCTCAAATAACAAGGTGGACGGTGCCTAAGGAACAACACTTGGGGGGGCCGCTTCCTCCTTATGCACATATATGCATATACAAAGACAGTTATACACACATGTACCCACAAACACCAGGACATAAACACACACACATCCCTACACACATAGAAAATGTTTGCTTATATCACATGTGAATGAAGGACAACCTTCGACTCAGTCTTCACTTTTCCACTTTGTTTGAGACCAGGTCTTTTCAACCTTGCTGGGTAAGCCAAGTTAGCTGGCCTGTGAGCTTCGGAATGTTCTCAGATCTCCTGCTTCCTGCAGGAGATTACAGATCCATTTTCACACGGGATCTGGGGATCCCAAACTCAGATCACCAGGTTTGTGTGGCAAGCACTTTTCCCACTGAGCCATCTCCCCAGCCCAAAATTTAAAAGGAAAAGTTAAAACTTTTAGTTGTTCTATATCCTTCACAGAAAGTAAAGGAGGTAATAATGACCCACTTCTCTTACAGTAAGTTGGATACAAGACGTCTACAGATACAGCTGGTTCAATAGCTACTTGTTTAGACATCAGGATGACAAGCATACAGGTCTACAATTCAAGACAAACAGAAGTTCTATCTATTAAATGTGGTTACTCTATATCAGTAGGCCACTGGCAACCCTGAGTAATTTTCCCTTAAAACATGAATGCTCTTCCGGTTATTTTTCCCACAAATGTATGGGCTTATGTGTACTTACATGTGTGCATTGAAGTGTGAAAATGGTACATCCCACCAAGCTGGGTGCTCTGCAGATGCAGGGGGTGAGGGGAGAAGAGAAAGGGAAGTCACACCCGCTCAGGGCCCCTGTGTGCCAGGGGCAATTCTGTATTGCTTATCTTTTGATTTCACACTTAATTCACAGGAATCCCGTGAGTCAGGGATTGTTATCGCCTTTTAGAGATAGCGAACCTGAGTCACAGTAATGTGAAATGGCCTGCCCCGGGTCACAGAGAAACTGGGCTATAACCAAGACTGACTGTACAGTGTGAGCTTGCAAATGGGCCACGCTGCTAAAATGGGGTTCACCTTACTCTACCTCCTATGCTGACCACCACAAGGCACACTGTAAATGGTGCTAGGACCCCAGCCAGCTCAGACAGAGGTGCCAAAGAGGCACGTGATGGTACTGAATGTTGTATGGACTGCTGTAGTTAGATACTGGTGTCAACCTTGCAACTGAAAGGCTCTGAGTTCTGGGTACAGTTCTGAGAAATTAGCAGTTGAATGAAGTCCCAAGCAAGCCTGAAGCAGATCATCTAATTAATGGGGAGACCCAGACCATGGCGGACAGGACAAGTCCCTGGTCAGGCGAATAAGATGGAGGGAACCAGCTAAGAAGGTTGCCATCCTTTTGTATAACTTGACCAGACTGCTGTTCTGGCAAGTGAGACTCCTGCCTCTCAGCAGTCCTGCAAATCTAGCGTTGTCAGTTCCCTCGGCCCTTAGTGTTGTTTGGGCTCTCCTGTCAACCTGGACAAGGAACTGTAACCAGACTATCACAAGAGAAACGGTTCCCTTAAGTGTGTGAATTTAGCAGCACCACGCAGAGGAACTGTGTGTAATCTCCATGAGAAGAAAGATTGACTGCAGTATCTACTGCTAGCTACAGCACTGAAAGTGAGGTCTTCAGTCATAATTTTTTTATGAATGAAAATTGTTAGTTTCTGTCATGAGGATGGTGTTATCGTTATCACGATTGACCTGTTTCGGAGAGCATACATTAGATTTCCTGTTGTTCTAGGTCCTGTGGGCAGTTTCTCATCTCCTCTCACAATAACTCTATGAAGCCGATATTAATTTCACTCATAAGAAAATATAGTTTTGAATGAGTCAGTCACTTGACCCTAGGATTCAAAGGACTTCACTCAAAAGATTCAGTGTCAAAATTAGCCATCTAACATTTGAAACAAACTCGTAGAATTTATACCTTTAGACTATACAATTATTTTCATCTATTTCCATAAAATAATCATTTTCTTTATTCATTCTTTCATTTAGCAAAAATTTAACAAATCGTCTGTGCCAGCAAGATGGCTCAGCAGGTAAGATGTCTGGCTCACAAGCCTGATGACCTGAGTTTGATATCCAGAAGTCCACATGGTGGAAGGAGAAAACTGATTTCCAAAAGTTGTCTTCTGGCTTTAACCTGTGTGTGATGCATGCATGAGCATGCTGCTCACACTTTCCATAGATAGATAGACAGACAGACAGACGGACGGACGGACGGACGGACGGACGGACGGACGGACGGACGGACGGACGGACGGATGGATGGAAGGAAGGGTGGGTGGGTGGGTGGGTGGGTGGGTGGATGGATGGATGGATGGATGGGTGGATGGATGGATGGATGGATGGAAGGAAGGATGGATGGATGGGTGGATGGATGGATGGATGGATGGAAGGAAGGATGGATGGATGGGTGGATGGATGGATACATACATATATACATACATACATATATACATACATATATAAAATAGGCTTTTTAAAAGCTCATTGAAAAGAAGAATATATTTCAAATGTATGTTTCCATACAGTACAAAATATTTCACATGTGCTAAAACTCACATGTAGCATTTGAAAGCAACCCTCCCCACCATTGCCATCTGTTTGAAATTTCAAACATGAAAATAACTGCCAAGCAGTCGTGCAGGCTGACAGACTTGATGTCACCCCAATCCTGTTTCTTCATCCTCACCATCCCTGTGCTTTTGTGGTGTATTTCAAATCTCTAGGGCACACACAAGAACAGGCAGAGCTGCAGTGCTGGTGATCCAATGCACGTCTGCAATAAGCATGAATGATCTCTAGCCACTTCGGACTCTTGAAATCCACACACAGAGCCGAGTCTTCGTGCACTGAACACTAACCACATGCTAGGAATTCTCTACATGAAGCACTGTGGAAAAGACTGTTCATTGTAGAATAAAGTACAGAAATGTGTTCATCTGAGCTTGTATGCTACCAACAAGTATCCTAATAATTTTTTAGTGTATGTGTGTACATGTGCATATACTTGTGTGTTTGTGTGTTTCACTGATCCCATGTGGATGAGTGCAGATGTCTTCCATGTGGAGGTCAGAGGAAAACTTTGGATGTAAGGACCTCTCTGTTCACTGCTGTGCACATTAAGCTTCCTGGACCATGAGCTTCTGAGGACTGTCCTATGTCTGCCCCCCTTCTCCTAGATCACTATGATTACAGACATCTGCTGCTGCACCCAGCCTTTCTCTGTGCTCTGGAGACTCGAACTCAGGTGATCAGACTTGCACCACAGGTGCTTTAACCCCTGAGCCATCTCCCCCACCCTTTCTTATTGATCCTTTAAACATAGAACAATGAGCAACTTTTATCGCTGGCCCTGCTGAGAATTGCCAGGGCATGATGAAAACAAAAGAGAAGGCCTTTAAGGAGTTTTCTTCTTTCTGTTTTAAAGAAGTTTTTAAAAGAAACTTTTTTTTAGCGTGTGCACTACAGGTAGCAAAATACATGAAGCAAAGAACAAAGTCATCCAGTCATAAGCTCAGCTGGATATGTGCTAGATTCTGTGTGTGTACACAGCATTCTTTTAGGTAACTCAGCTTGTACTGAGTGTAGCATGCGTTTCCGCACATCATGAACATTCACCTTTAATTTTATTCTTGACACCTCCGAGACACCTGACCCCTCCCACCCAACACTCACAGCCACCACCATCGCTATCAGAATTGCACTTCAATTACTTTATATGTAATCTGGTTTCATGTACTATACATGTGTATGTCATAGATGTGAAGGGAGACTCCTGGGGTTTCTATGGTTTGTAAAGTATCTCATGAATCAATGAATTTGCAAAATAAATATTCTTTATCCTGAGTCAGAATGTTTTGTTATCTGTTCCTTTTCCTCCCAACATGATTCACCTAAGTTACAGCCACATTATAATATTTGTCTGTAGGGAAATTTAATCTCTTGATAATCTCTTCTTTACTAATCTTCATTAATCCTCATGGCAAATAGGAGAGTAGTTAACAGGTCATTAACTTGCCTGTTTTGGAACCAGGCGATATTGAGACATGGCAGCTGGGAGGAGCTGCCTTGAATGCCTCCGGCTGAGTGTCAGTGAAGAAGGTGGGGATGGTTCCCTCCGTCTCCACAGAGCCCAGAGAAAAGCCAGGATCCCAGGGGTGGGATGCTACAGTCCGCTACAGCCTTAAGCCCCCATTGGCAATGCCTTGAGAGGAGGAATAGTGAGTTTCCTTCTGTGTGAGTTGAATTATGCCCTCCTACTTTGGGATATCTGCAACCATTAGATTATTTTTCCTTGTGTTGACTGAACATCATTGCTTAGAATCTTCTCATTACTTGAGACGGAACCAAATATATCCATTCTCTCTTCCATCCAATGTGTCTTAGACACATGAAGACACAGCATCTCTTACCATCTCCTAGTCTTTGACCCAGTTCTCATTGTGACGTTGCTTTAGATCTTCTCACCACCCCGATCACCCATCTTATAGTGGCGGGAATACACAGAGGGAAGCCTTGATGGCTAAAGTCATATCTGCTATAAAACTGAACCCTGATAACTCATCTTTAAGTTTCTTTGCTCCACAGTAAAGAAAAACCCATCTGAGAAGCTCCACACTAGAACTTCCCAGCTATCCTTTTTCTGATCATTTTCTAGAAACCCAAGTGATCTCATGAAAGGTTCCATGATTTTCATAGTATCCTGTGGAGCACAGAAGATACTGGATTCTTCCAGTGAAGCTCTAGTCAGAGGGTGGAATGACACAAAAGACAAGACAGGATTTCTTTCCTTCAGGAGAAACATTTATGTGACTGTTTAATAGACAATCCTACAGTGATGTTAAAAAAATGTGTTGTGTGTATGTGAATGTAATTTTCAATGCAGCATGCTAAATCACACATGTCACAAGTTTAACTTCACAGTGATCTTTATTTATACATAATATATATTTAAAAATTATATAAGCATCTATAGATAGATAGACACATATAATAGATATCAGCCCTGCCTTCTAGAAAAAAATAATACGGCACATACCTTCTATTTCCATAGAGTTCAATAAGCATAGCATGGATTAAACTGAACAAGATGTGTGTTCTGCCTCTTTGGACCCCTTTGGTCCCTTTCAACCTGAAGATTCTCCAATGCATGCTGCCTACATGTTCAATCTATAATCCAACTGCCTAATCCTCCTTATTATTCTACATGGAGTAGCAAGGTCAAATGTGTTTTGCAACTGACATGCAGGGGAGAGATTGAAGAGGAGAGAGAGAAAGAGAGAAAGGGAGAGAAACCGTGCCAAGATATAGACACCTCCATCCTAACTGCTAGCTCAGAAGATATTTAGACCAAGGGTAAATATTAGCACAGCAAAAAAATAAAATGTCTGCATATTTGCTTAAACCTATCATAAACAAGCCAAGTATGCAACATCTTTGCAAAACTCCATTACTAATAAAGGTATGAGTAATCTGATTGCATCTGAAATTTTGCAGAGTGAAACAATAGAGACAGTCCCTACCCTCAAGGAGCTCCTGGTGTGAATTGCACAAAAACAATGTGAAAAACGGTCTGGAGAGGCAAGCCTGGCCTAGCAGGAAGATGCTGTGCCCAGCGCTGGAGGAGAAGCTCATTGAGGAAGCTTGCCAATGAAAGTTCCAGAATCTCTGAACCTAACTCCAAGTTTCAACTTGGATTCCCATCTGGGAAATAGGACTAATTATAACCACCAGGCAATAGTGTGGTGAGTGTTAGATGAAGTAAAGTATGGAGAAAGAACTCTGTAAACTATGAAGAAACATGCAAATGTAAATGAAAATAAGGCTTGAGGATTGAAGGCAAGATTCTCATTAAAATGTCACGTTCTGCCTGTCAAGTGACAACCCTCACACTTCCATCATTATATTTATATTAATATTCATTAAGCATCTGCCTACTGGAAGCCACCCACATGTAAATGCTTTAACTTTAATACTCTCCAAAACCTACCAGGAAGCAACCATTATTCCCAAGACACAGATAAGGAATGTGACATGCATGTAAATTGTAGATGGACGCTCTTCTCGGTCGGTCCATAAATAGCAGGTCCTTCAACACATCTCTACCAGAATATTGAGTATGGGTACCAATGTCTTAGGTTGTAACTCAATCATTTACTTCCTTTTAATAGCTTATTCACATAACCAACATTTATCAAGTACCAACCAGGTACCAGAATGGCTCCTGCTGCTACAGTTACTTTGTTAAACAGAGAGGAGAGGACTTTGCTCTTTTGGAGCCCTTTCAAGAGGGTGACAGTAAACAAATATACTAACCTGAAAGTACCAAGTACCAACAAGTGCATAGAGAAGAGCTAAGTAGATACTTAAGTAATCTCTGAGGGAGGAAATGATGACCAACTGAACACAATTATCACACTTTTTATTTTCCTCAACAGAACTTAAAAATAGAGTCTGATGCCATCCATGTTCATTCTTCTGCCAAAGACTAATATCCTAAAGACCCAGATAAATGCTTCTTCCTGTGTATCACGGCGGAGAGGCGTGGCATTGAAAAGAAACCATACAGGTTTGGAGGTGATCATTTCATCCTAAAGTCTCTCAAGGGTATCATACCTTAGCATTTAGGCCTCTTCTCTGATTGACCACCAGCCTAAAGCAATGTGATCAAATGAAGACCAGTTCCTGTCTTCATGTTCCACAGCTCCACTGTGGCCAAAACCCATGATTGTCAGGTATGGGAAGACCCAGGACATGCAAGTTTCTTGCAGGGAACAAAGGACACAGTGATAGGATTGTTCCAGTGTGAGAGGTAAAACCCAGCCCTGGGAGTCCGTGTGAAAGGGAGGCAATTTCCATCAAAGAACATGTTCCTGGGTAGTGGTCTACAAAAGCCAAGTGAAATCTTGGCCAGGACTTTCTAGTTTATTACCACTGAGAAATAATTTGACTTGGTTAATTATGTTATAAACCTGAATATGAACAACAGGACTGGGGAGATGGCTTAGTGGTTAAAGCACTTGCTCTACAAGCAAAAAGGCCAGAGATCAGATCCTTGGATGTCAAGAAGGTATGATGACATGCCTGTAATTCTAGCCCCAGAAGACAAAGACCTAGAATCCCCAAAGCTGGCTGGCCAGACTAGCCCTAATGCACACTCTAGGTTTAGAGACTGGCCTAAAAGCAGTAAGGTAGAATTGCAATCAAGAAGGAGTCCTGAGGCTGGAAAGATGGCTCAGGGGTTAAGACTCTGCCTCACAAGCAGAAGGTCCTGAGTTCAGATCCCAGGTCCCATGTAAAAATACCAGGTGGAAATGGCGGAGGCCCTGCACTTCTGGCTCTGGTGGGCCAAGCCTGGGAAATCCCAGAGCAAAGCAAGAAGGAGGTAGAAGCAATCCAGGATGATTCCTAAAGTCGCTCTTGGTCCTCCTCTTGGTCCTCCACAAGGACACATGTGCCCTCTGATACACACACACAAACACACACACACACACTCACAAGCACACACATGTATGTTCACCACCATGCAAATACATATACATACATGCCCACACCCAATGTATACAAATGCATGAAAATGGAAAAAATATATACAACAATCTAATGTGATTCCCTCATAATTACAATGAATTTCAAAGTATTAAAGCGTAGCTCTCAGCCTATGACATACATAAGTCTCTCTGGTATGTTGCCAACTGAGAGCCCAAGAAAATGTGATTAGCGCTTTGGTGAGAGTCACTCAATTTCCTCATTTAAGAAAGTCACCTCTCAATAAATAACCCTCACTGACAGGTAACTTCCTCTTGGGTGGGGAAACTGGAGATCTACTATGAAATGGATCTCTCCTCTTTCCTGGGTGAGCCATCTTCTAAAAGCTACTTATCCTCTTTAAGACTCTATTTCATCTGTAGAATGGAGGTAATACCTATCAAGCAGCATTCTTATGAGGACTGGATAAAGGGATGGATAGCCACACACAGCAAAAAGGCAAATACATCCTTAATACTGAGAGGCACTTGCTTCAATAAGAATAGAAATGTCAATCTAGGAACTTCATCGGCTCTCTGTAATCTATTTTTAATTTGAAAAAAAGGGAGAATCATGGGCTGGGGAGATGGTTCAGGGGTTCAGTTTCTGCCTACCAACCTAAAAGGCCTGAGTTTGGATCCCAGATCCCACACAAAAATGCAGGCAGAAATGGTGGCAGCCTGCACTTCCAACCTTGGAAGGCAAAGCCTGGGAAATCCCACAGCAAATCAATAAGGAGATAGAGCAACCAAGGATGATTCCCAAAGCCACCCTTGGGCCTCCATAGGCACACACACACCTAAGTGCTCTCTTCTTCATACACCCACATACCTACAACCCTTACACACACACACACACACAAAAGTTATTTTGGTTTTCTAATATTAAGTTTTCTACCAGAAAGGATAGTAAGTACATTTTCTCAGTTCTGTTGCCATTACTGAGGGTACCATTACCTCAAATTAGGACCATCGTTATAGATGGATAGAAGAGTCTAATACCACTGGGTATCCGTCTGGATACCCGCTGGGATTTCCAGGTTCTTAAAACAAGGGGGAGGCACTGGGGAACAGGGAGAGAGGGGGAAGGGGAGGGGGGAGGGGAGCACAGGGTGGTGAGAGGTTGAAGGGAGGGAGCGAACCGGTGTATCTGTTAAGTTTGTATGAGTGGACATAAAAAAAAAAAACAAGTATTTGGAAAGAAAACAAATGGACAGTAACAGAAGAAGAGATAGTTCATTAAGGAAGAAAGGTACCTCCAAGGCTGGAAGTGGACCAGAGCTAGAGAAATGATACAGTTCTCCAGTTGTGATATTTCACATGTCTCACACACAGTGCCCACCTTCTCCTACGTTTCTACAATGTGGCTTTCTCTCACACAAGCTCTTTTCCTTACATGTCACCCTTGGCCAGGGCTTTCCAGTTTTTTTTCTGTCATTGGTTTCTTTCATATGCTAATCTTGATGCCTCCTTCCTGCCACACCATGAAAATAGTTAACTCCCTACAAATAGTTCATTTAACCATTCATTTTCTTTTCCATCATTAGACATCCATACACTCATTCAATAAGTCTCTTCTGAGCCTACTACTGTGCAGGAATACTTCAATGTCCGATTCACCATGAAGAAGGGAAGGCAGATAAGTCACTCAACAGTGCTCTGCAAAGGAAGCAAGTGATAACAGCAAGAATGGTCATGATTTTAATGATCACCATTAACTCAGCTGGCCAGTGTTCTGTCTACAAGCAGCAGACAGTGTCTCTGGCTGTTTTGGGCAGAACAGAAATTTCTGGGGTTGAAGCACTGCTTGTAGAGTACCTAAGAAGCTTGGGTTACCAGGGAGGGAAGTTGGGCAGGAGCTGAGAGAGGTTGCCCAACCGGACCACAGCCAGAATCCCATCACAGGAAGGTCTGGCAAAGACACCCAAACTGGCTTGCTTTCATGACTGGTTGGGGAGTCCAGATGTCAACTTCAACACAGCAAATTCCCAGGTAGCCCAGCGACGGGCACCTGACAAGCGATGACCACACTTTCACTCCCAATGGAAAAATGTAAAAGCAGCATGTCTCCTCTTGGCTTTCATGGCAGACATAGCTGTGATTTCCTTCCAAGACACATCCCACAGGCATACTCAACATAAGAATAGGTTTCGGGTCCAGAGAACCAAACACCTACAGAGCCTTCCCCACACACCAGACATTGGACCATGCGACTCATATGCATGATCTGATAGGACCCTCTACACAGCCTTGGCTTCCTTACCACCCTGACCAGCTGAGGCTTAGCAGACACAAGAAAGTTACACAAGGTTCTCCAGCTGGTCAGTGGCAAAGCCTCTGTCATAGTTGGGCACAGGTGTCAACTTGATAGTTGAGGGTTTGAGCTCTGGGCACATTTGTAGAGAATTAGTGGTTGAGTCAAGCCCAGAACAAACCTGCAGGAGATTGTCTAGCTGATGGGAAAGGTGCAGGTTGGTGGGACTAGGCCCTGAACAGATGAATATAATACTGAGAGCCAGCTGAGGAAGTTGGCATCCTTGTGCACACTTGGCCAGACATACTGGTCTGGCAAGTAAGGATCGTCCCTCTCTCAGCCATTATGTAGAGATGGTGTGGCCAGGTCCCTCGGCCCTGGTGTTGGTACATACACTCCTCTCAAGCTAGACTGAGAACTGTAACCAGACTGTCATAAGAAAATAAACCCCTTGTTCCCTTAAGCCGTTTGGTGGTGATTTATCAGCAACCATGCAGGCAAACTACAACAGCCTCACCTCAGATTCTGTTTCTGACAACAGCATCATGGTATGAAATAGCACAAGTTAGAGACCACAAAGACATGTGTGGGAACTGAGGCTGAGATAGGACAACATCAGAAGACCCCAAGGAGAGGAAGTTCATCAGTAATGAACATCTGAATAACATGGCATCAGACAAATTCAGACTTTCTAGCCCCCAAAGGTGGTACAGTAGAAGAAAGGAGTGAGAAGAAGGATCTCTGAATGGGAAGTCAGGGTCCTAACCCCAGCTCCATGTGAACCCTGGAATGGAATCCAGAAGACATCCCAAGTCATTCCAGATTATAAATCTCCAGCATTGAGCGCAGTCAGTGGAATGATTCAGTTCTTTTGTTTTCACTGGATAAGGAAAGGAGGAAATAGCAAAAGGACCTGACCACTTAGAGCATCTCTTTGTAGGCTGATCCCACCCCTAAAGTGTCTTCTCATTGTGCGAAATATGAACACTGAAGCTCCTGTGGGCTAGGTGTGGTGGTGCACGGTAGCAATCCCAACCCTCAGGAAGCTGAAGCAAGAGGATTGTGAGTCCCGGGTCAGCCCGAGCTATAGAGTAAGACTTGATGGATGAAAGAAAGAAAAAGAAGGGAAGGAGGGAAAAGAAAGAAGTAGGGAAGGAGAGAAGAGAGAGACAAACAAAGGGAAAGGAGAGAGAGAAGGAGTGAGGGAGGACAGAAAGAAGGGAAGAAAAGAGGAAAGAGGGAAGGAGACAGGGATGGAAGAATGGAAAGGAGAGAGGGATAGAAATAGGGCTGGAAAGAAGAAAGGAGGGAGAGAAGGGAGGGAGGAGAGGAGATGATCATCTATAGACTCTTATCTATTCTCCTTCCCTCAACAATGATCACCGACTCTTCCATCTGAGTCCAGTGTTCCTCATCTTTAAGAAAGAAAGAAGTTTCTCTACACATAAATCCCAGGGACCATGCCCACTCTGATGGGCTTTTCCTATGACCTCAGAAAGGCCAGCAGCTTCTGCTCATAGTCCAATGGGGAATAACAGCTCATTGTTGGCCACTGGTTTGTGCTACGGAGTGGAGCTCTGCTGCTGTGACTGGGTCAACCCCTGAAAGTCAAGATACCTCAAGCTTATGTGTGGAGTATCCAGGCCCAGGCAAGACTTTGAGGCCACTTTCAACAGCTCTTTACAGCTGGACACACTAACTTAACTGCACGCAGCACAAAGTAGGCTGACACTAACTAAATCGTACTCGACATTGTTCACGTGCGAAACAATGTAGATTTACAAGGATATAAGGCCCCCAAAGCTAAGAAACAGCTCTCCTGACATAGCCGTGTGTTCTCGATTTGCCATCACCTTCCTGCTTCTGTTCTTTTATACACAAAGGATTTCCGCTGCCAGTCTGTCCAAGGGCATCCATAGGCCCCTGGCCCTCCTGCTGACAGCAAGAGAAATCCATTTCAGACACTCGCCTAAAGCCACCTGGGACTCGGTCATGAATTCAAAGGACCCAGCATGCAAGGCATGGCTGCTCCAGATGGCCTGTCACCTGTCATCTCTCTCCTCGGTTCATTCATTTTCAAGAGCCAGAACCATGATGCTACTCACGGCAAAACTTCCCTGAGAGCGGCGGGCACCCTATAAGGCCTTCCATGCAAAAGCTGAGAACCGTCAGTTCCCATGAAAGGAGAAACTCACAGCACAAAGCCCAGCCATGCCCAGAGTCGTGCATACTATGAGGTCAGAGGCCAGGGAGGTGTGTGTTCTGCGTGGAATGTCTGAACTTGCCAGATCTCAGGGAAGTTGGACTTCTCCCAAGGAGAGAGTCCTGCCCTGACTCTTAGTAACTGTCAGCACGTCTCCCGAAGGCAGCAACTCCTGAGCTAGCGATGCCAAGCAGCCGGGAACCATTAAGATTAAGACTGAAGCTGCCTGTGTGACGCTTCTTCTCCAAGCTGTGCCCTGGAAACTGTGAAGAGGAATGCTGGTCACATGAGGCTGTTGCGGGTCGGCTCAGCACACGTCAGTTCATATTGGCAGCATAGCATAGCACGAGGCTGCTCGCCTAGGCACTACTGACATCTGGACTACATCATCCTTTGCTATGGTGAGCACCATAGGATGCTGACCCACACTCCTGGCCTCTATCCACAAGGTACAAGAAGCATCTCCTCCTCCTGATGCCGTGACAGCATTGCCTTGACACTGTTGAATGTGTCACAGGGACGAAAATATCACCCCTGAAGAACCCAGTCCTATAGTGACTAAGAGTGCAGGCCTTGAGTCAGGCATGCAGTTTATCAAGAGAGCTTATAGTATGTCTTAACTCTCCAGTCTTTGGTATCCTGAGTTCTATGGAGATTAGGAGGATTTAGCAAGACAGCATCTACAAAGCCCCCAGAATCAAGTCTGCTTCCTGTTTCCTGCTTCACATCCATACTGTCTTCAGAAAAAGAAAGAAAGACTCAGAGAGATCTAAAGCAGTGCACAGAGATGAGCTCCTGACCATGGGGACACCTAGGTGGTATCCTTAGAGACTCCAAAGCTCCTTGCCTCTCAACTTAGTGCTTAATTCGTCAAAGGAATGGGAGGAAGTTTTAGTGCCAGTGACTGCAATGGTGCCCTCCCTCACATCCCCCCCCACACCCCGCATCCTGCAAGTGTAGGCTCAGCAGGAGGTCTGGGCTGGGAAAACCACCTCCACATAGCTGTGGAAAAGGAAGAAACCCCAAGGCTTCACACAGCCTGAGACGGATCTCATCACTTGGAAGTACACGACAGACCCCTCACTACAAAGCAGCCTAGTGCCCCATATCCTCAGCCATGTGGTTAGAGAGGCGGGCACACCCAGATTGCCAGCACGGGACTCTTTGCCCCATGTCAAAGATAATTAACACTTACTCATTATGACATTATGAATAAGTAGTAATAGTGAGTAAGTAAAAAAAAAAAAAATTGCCACAGCAGCTGGGCCTTTTCCTTGAATAAGAAGATTGCCTAAGAAGGGACAAGAATCCTTGAGATAGGCAAAAGGGTTTCTTTGCCAAGCAGAGAGGTTTTCACAGGCCTCTATTTCATGCAATGAATGCACATTGATACTTCCTCCGGTTGCATGAAACACCTGGGTTGTGACTGCATTGGCACCTTACAGCACCTCAGTTGCTTGGACTGTCAGGTGACAGTAGTGAATCCTTGCTAAGAGGACCAAACGCCACACTAGTTCTTGGGGAGCAACACAAGAGATGCTGTTGGCCATCCAACTCTAGTAGAGAAGAACCTCCCGCTATTCAAGATGTAGGCCCTAGCAAATTCTTATCCCCGCCCCAAAACCAGTGCCTCTGGGAGCCTTTGTTTTAACAAGCTCGTCCCATTATTCTGAAGTTCCAGTTTAAAAACCACCATCAAAGAACATCTTACGGTCACCATCCCTTTCATTAATTCAGCCAACAGATATTAACTGAGTGCCTGCCCCTGACCAACTTTGAGACTAGATGCTGAGTCCACAGTAATTAATAACATTGGTATCATTTTTCTTTCAGATTTTGCATCCTTTGTAATGAAGTCATGGACATTAGTAAGTTTTCGTGTGTGTGTGTGTGTGTTTAGGTATAGATGTGTAAGTGTGGGGGGTTATCTATAAAATGCCTCTGGAGGCCCAAGGGTTAACATCAGAAATCATCCTGAATTGTTCTGGAATTTCCAAGATAGATTGATTGATTAGATAGATAGATAGATAGATAGATAGATAGATAGATAGATAGATAGATAGATGGATGGATGGATGGATGGATGGATGGATGGATGGATGGATGGATGGATGGATGGATAGATAGATAGATAGATAGATGATTGATAGATTAGATAATAAATTGATTGATTAGATAGATAGATTAGTTAGATAGATAGATAGATAGATAGATAGATAGATAGATAGATAGATAGATAGACAGACAGACAAAGAGAGATATCTTACATACACACTTTCACTGTCTTTATTTCCATTTCTCCATTTCTGTGTGTCTCTCCCACTATCTGTGTCTGTCCATCTCTTTCTCTCTCTCTCTCTCTCTCTCATACACACACGCACCACATGCTTCTGTACTCTGCTCAGAGTTCTTGGATCTCTGGACAGATGCTCCTGCTATAAGCAATAAAGAGCTACAGATGATTTGTAGCAAGAAAATGACATGATCCGAGCTATGTATTAAGAGATGGCAAGAGGGTGGATGAGACTGGAAGAAATTATGATTAGTAAAATAAGACAGACAGAGAACTAAAAAATACCACATGAGCTCACTTACATGTGGAATCAACAAAAATCAAATGCAAATATGTGGAAGTAGAAAGGAGGACAGCAGTTACCCAGGTGGGGGAAGATGGGTAAATCTAGAGATCCGACACATGGTATCGTGACTATCATTAACAACCCAATGTCATACACAGGTAATTTCCTATTTAAAAAAGGGAAATTTTATGTGGTTGCTCCTCAAGAAAACTGTATGAAAGGTCTAAGCAGCTTGACTACAGTAGCCAATCCTCTATGTATACGTATGTCGAGACACTACATTGCATTTCTCCAATATTTGTAAGTTTTATATTTTGAGAGAAATGGCAAGACAAAATAAGGTAAAAGCCAGCACTGTGTGCCAAAAATTCTTAGACATGAGACCCCACTGCATCCCTTATCAAGTGGTGCTGAGCAGGTGGGGTAGGTTTCTTATGGTAACATGGTCATAGTGTGATGAGATGACTTTATCGTGCTTGAAATATTTGGGACCAGAAGTATTTGGGATTTGGGACTGTTTTCCAGGTTTAGAGTATATGTGGGTGCATGCGTGCATGTGTATGTTGAGTTACATGAAATTCATTCATATTGCTCCTATACCTTGCATATTCGACCTCAAGATGATTTCTACAACATTCAAAATGCCTTCGTGGTTGGGCCACAATTCATCTCATGAGAGTAGGTATGAAATTCTCTTTGAACATCACACTGAACATTGTTGGGCCCGCCCAGGATTTGCCCCAGGGCATGGCCGAGCACATGGGACTAAAGATGGTGCTGAGGGCAAGGGTCTTGGGCGTAACCTGATCACTTCACAGAGAGCCCTAATTGGCTTTCAGGTATCTACCTGCCCTCTGTGCTGATTAACATTGAACTTGACCATTAACACCTGTAGGATGTATTGATCTGTGACACAATTGGATGCCTGTTTCGCGCCTTGGTGGCCTTTGCCTATAAAAGTTCCTTTTCTCCCCCCAATAAACTGAGATCTGCTTCTGACAATCTCCCTGTCCCGAGCAGAGTCTCTGGAGGTAGAAGGAGAGGTGGGGACGGCTGGAACCTGCTTTCATCACAGCCAGCAGCTGTGTGTTTGAGTGAGTGAATGGATGCGTGAGAGGGAATCAGTTCCCACAGAACACTTTGAAATAGTTTGGACCTGGGGGGTTTTCAGAATTCTCAGCCTGAAGTCCCCCCTACCTCACAAAAGCGTGAAAGTTAAAAAAAAAATGACAGAAAGGTTTTAAATGACACTGAACCCAGCGTGCGTGGTGATCACTCAGAGGAAACTTTTTTTTAAATCAGCAGAGTTTTAGACTCCCACAGCTCTGGTGGGTGCAGCTAGGAGGAAGAGGAGGACCTAGGCCATCACAATATACAGCAAGGGATGCTGGCTCTCCAAACACAGGCCTTGTAAACAGAGGAGGTCCTAAGGAGGTGTAAACTGCTGTTTCCTCTCCAGGTCAATGATGCCTGCATCTCCTAGAGCCAGAACAGGATTGGAAAGTGTCGGAACAGCGTGGCTCAGCCACTGTCTGCAAAACAGATCACCCAACCAGGTCATGCAGAAGATATACGTTTGGCAGCCACCAGCCTATTCTCCAGGTTGCATAAACAATATTCAAATGACCAATGAGGCAGATTCTTAAAAGAATGACGCAAGGTACCGATTGAAGATGCCGACTTGAGATACAGCCTGGACAGTGCATGGTGTCTCAGCCTGCGGGAAAGGCAAAGGCCTTTTGAGACCACTCTTTTTGCAGAGCATGATTGCCAAGTGCTGGGATTCAGACATAGCAGACACTCATTTTATTTTACATTGTGTGTGTGTGTGTGTGTGTGTGTGTGTGTGTATGTGTGTGTGTTGTCGGGTTTGGTGACAGGCTTCTTTACCTGCTACTCCATCTTGCTGGCCTAACAGTAATTTTCATTTCATTCCTTTGTTATTGAATATTATTGACAACCTGACAACTTGTGTTTGACGCCCAGAACCCACATGGAGAAAGGATAGAACTGATTCCGACAGGTTTTCCTGTGATCTACACACACACACACACACACACACATACACACACACACATACACACTCACTCACTAAATGTAAAATAAAATAAGTTATCATTGGACTTTCCAAAGCGATAGAGAAAAATATCAATATCACAGTGTCATACCTTATCTAATTATCCAGTCCTCCCACTCTGCAAGTGTGAAGACAGCCTGCTGAGACACCCTCTGGGCTGAGGAAATGGCTCAGACAGAAAAAGCACTTGCCACACAAGACTAGGACATGAGTTCAAACTGTCAGAGCCCATGTTAAAGCCAGACATGTATGTACCACAAGCAACTGCAGGCCCAGCTACGGGAAGATGGGAACCAGAGATAGGAGAATCCCCAAAAGCCAGTGGGCCAGCTGGTCTGGTGTTCACAACAGAAGACCAGTATCTATCTCAGATAAGATGGAAAGCAAGGACAACTGAGACTTCCTCTAATTTGCAAAGACACACACACAGACATATACGCATATGCACACACACCACCCTCAGGAAGGGGAAAGCACCCCTCTCTGGTAGTTCATTTGACCTTCTAAAAGGTCTAAATAGTGAAAACTGTCTTAATTGACCCCTGTTCACCTCCCTGAGCCCCCACACTGAGTATCATAGGATAAAGGTTCAACTCAGCTGTCCTCTGACATCCTTCAAGTATTGGAGGGGCACATTGAAGACCACCCACTCCCGCTCTTCTGGTGATGAAAGCTCTCTCTCCCTCCCTTCTCCCCATGCTGTGAGTTCTTATGTAGCTTCGTTTCTGTCGATGTTCTTCTGAGCTCTTGCCAGGACCAGAAGAGCTTCCTGCTGATCTCCTGAGACTTTTGCATTGGAAGGAATCTCCTTCAGGATTCGTTACTTTGCTCATCACTCTGACATATCTCCTGGCAGAAGCAACTCCAGAGGAAAGGCTTATCGGGGCTGAGGGTTTCGAGGGCTATCATGTGGAGAAGGCATGACAGCAAAAACTGTGATCCTGCTGGTTCACATCTTAGAAAGTCAGGAAAGAGTAACAGAAACTGGAAGCAGGTGGTGCTATAACTCTCAAAAGCCCACCGTCAGTGGCATGTGTCCTCCAGCTAGATACTGAATCTCAAAGAATCCATATTCTTCCAAAACAGCAGTACCCTTGGGAAGCAAGCCCCCAAACCCATGAGCCTGGATGGGTTGGGAGAGACTTCACATTCAAACTATATCATGCTGCAGTCTCACTCTCCTGTCCACTCCAGAATCCAGCATGTAATTCCCTCACCATCATGCCATGACAGCTCCGTGCATCCCAGGACAACTCTGGCCTCTTGAACATATAAAAGATGAGACCACAAGACAGATGGAAGAAAAGGGAAAAAGTATGTGGAGAACTCAGAATACGGGTCCTGCATAAGGCTGCAATGGACTCTCTTTCCTTTGCGCTTCTGAATGTGCACCTAACACTGTCCCTGCCTATCTGGAAAGTGAAAAATTAAACCTTGTTCTGTAGCAAATGGGAAGAAATGGAGATCGGCTATGTTTGGCAAATGATGTTCAGGGGCTGCAAAGATGGCTCAAGGATTAAAATTCTGCCTCAAAATCAGAAGATCCTGAGTTCAAATCCCAGGTCCCACATAAAAAAAAAAAAAATGCCAGGCAAAAATGGCGGTGACCTGCTCTTCCAACCCTGGTGGGTGGGCCCTGGGAAATCCCAGAGCAAAACAAGAAGGAGGTAGAAGCAATCCAAAATGATTCCCAAAGTCACCTGTGGGTCTCCAAAGGGAGACACGGTGCCCTCTGATACACACACGCACATACACACACACACACACACACACTAAATAATTAATTTTAAAAAAAAGATGTTCTGGATCTTATGGGAACGCCCATCCTCACCCCTCCCCCCCCCCACCATCCCTGCCAAGTAGTCCTTATCACAATTTAATCAGATGAGGATGAAATTATTAGAATTTTTACTTCTGACATATTTTGTACTTTTAAATTTCCATCTTTTGCATGTATAAGAGCAGATAAGAGATTCAGAATTAATCATCCATTTTACTATAGGAACCTAAATATTAGCGATACATACTCAGCCACAAAAGGCTATAAGAGTGTTGCTCCAGAAAGCAGAGACCCCATGCCTGCCTTCTGCCAGCATACGGGTGGTCAGGGATCAGCACTATTGAAAAAAAAGTCATGTTGGGTAGGACCCTTAGTAGAATGTTATGACAGTGATACTTAAACTGCAATACAGTAGTAACAGTTCTGGAATGAGGAAGGGGACAGTTCACACACTCTTACTAGCTCAGACTACACCAGAGGACTATGTCGCATGTTGAAAAGTAAGTCTAAGAAATAACCCTGGCAAAGTGTCTTCTCCCTGGGACAGTGACAGCAGATATGGAAGCACACATGAAAACCCCACCCACAGAGAGGCATTAGACAGAACCGGGGTCATCTAGTCTGCTCAGGGTGTGGGACACTTAGGAAACAGTTCTAATTTCTAAGAAGCCATCTTGGGAAGTAAAACAGATGTATTTGAAGTGACCCAGGAGTTAGAACCAGTGGGTGAAACTGCAAGCAGAAGAACTCAGGCACAATCCATAGAAGATCTTTCGGACAGAGTTGCTTCACGAGAACTGAGTTTCCTGTCACTAGAGGTAGCAAACGTGCCAGGAGACACCATCTTACAAGTGGTACAGAGCTGACCTTCAGATGAACTGTTGATCTGGACCATGGATTATGACTCAGTTTATGGATGTCTAGTGGTCCATTAGGATGATTTTAGGCAGTAGGCAAATGGTTATTTTGATTCAATACTTATATGAAGGTCTCCTGCATGTCTTGGATTCCAAGGGAGTCTATCAACTTAAGTCAATCAACATTTTGGAAAATCAGCAAACAAGTAGATAAGACATGCAGACTTGGCAAGACTTGTGAATGACTAAAGGAAATGCAGGAGGAAGTCTCCTCCCTGCTCTGAAATTTGAAGGCTGTCAGATCTTCAATACGACATGCTGCCCAAGTCAAGATCACTTTCTGCTATCTGTCCCTTATCCCTCCAACGTGTGGCTCAATGAGTGAAACAAAGTGTCCCAGTTCCCCAGACAGAATACCCCCAGACCCAAGCACTGTCTTTTCCCCTCCCCCAGCCTTCCTCAGACCCCAAACAACTTTTCATGTCACAAGACTAACTGGCGCTGTTCCTCCCTGCCTCCACCTCCAAGAAATCATATTTACTCTAATGGAGGTCTCCTCTACAGTATATTTAAACCCAAAAGCTAGATGACCTCCCCCAAAACAGGACTTCTGAGAAAAGGAGTTTTGGAGTTCCCCGAATTATGGTATTAGAATCAAGTGTTTAGTTCATGGCTCCCCAAACCATTTTCTACATCATTTTTATCTCATTGTCATGCTAACTCAGTCAGGCAGGTCCTTCATTGAGTAATGCCACTTTGGGATAATCAGTCAAGACTCAGAAAGGTTGCTTAACTCGCTCAAGGCCACACAGCTTTCAAACCCACACCCAAATCCCTTCATGACAAATCTCTATCTACTATACCACACTGCCCCCCAGTGTCCCAAAGGAGAGACTCTAACCCCGTCACAAAAGCAACACAAAGGTTCTTTTCAGATAGATGTCTTGATTGCAATGACAGTGGATACCCTCAAAATGACACACAGCTCACTTCTGCCCCTCAAAGATACAGTTTCCTCCGCTGGCTAACAGGCATGGGTGATTCAAAGCTAAAGTGTCTGGTATAAACAGTAGGTGCTCAACCTTGCATGATAAATCTGTCCTCACAGCTCATTTTCTGTCTTGCTAGAAAAGGAGATCTGAACCAACTAGCTGGAATCAAAATCCCAAGTTTCCAGAGCATGTATTCCCCCTACTTGAAACCCAAGCATAGGCCTCTGTTCTCCTGACCTGCAGGAATTTTGTAAAATGAATCATTTCAGCAAAATGTGACTTCTTATAAGGGAAAGCAGAAACCCAGGAATCTGGGGAGAAAGGCAATAAAACCTTTGCTATTGAATTCCACTAACTTCTAATATACACGGCATCCCAAGCATGTTAGCGCCACAGTCCCTGAGTCTCCAAGATGGGCCTCCTGTGAGACAGTCCATGCTGTGCTCAGACCACAGAGGTCACATGGCGGACACTGCACTGACTCCGTCTAGGGTCAGGAAGAGCAGGAAGAGCTGGGTAGCATGTAAGTGTGTGCCAGCCCTTGCCTGAGCACACGTGACTGAAGGGCAATTCTTGAGTGCTTATATTCTAGAAGAGGAGCCATAGAGGACGGACAGACAAGGACATGAGAAGGACCCACCTGAAGAGCGCCAATAAACTAGGGTCTCCCAAGAGGGGCATTAGACTTCAAGTCTCTCCTCCGTTTTTTTTTTTATTTATTTTTTTATCCATGTCTGTGTGTATCAGAGAACATTGTGTGTGCTTGGGGAGGCCCAAGGGTGACCTTGGGAATCATCCTGGATCATTCTACCACCTTTTTTGCTTTGCTTTGGTATTTCCCAGGTTCTGCCTTCACAGCCAGAAGTACAAGTCAGCGCCATTTCCACCTGGTGTTTTTACATGAGATTTAGGATTTGAACTCAGGTCCTTCTGCTTTCAAGGCAAAGGCTTAACTCCTGAACCATCTCTCCAGCCTAGTTTTTATTTATTTATTAATTTTTTTTTTTGCTCATTTCTCAACTTTGGTCTTTTCTTCTTTCCACACTGTTATCAGTATCGTCATCCCATTTGCTATGAACATTATGCCCTGGTCTGTGATCTTTTCTCTGTGATTATTATTTGATATGTAGATTTACTAGATGAATCAAGCGACCTTCACTTTTTTTTTAAAGACATGCCCATCTGTGCTTCCTATGCTGCTCCATGGTCCTTCAGACCTTCTGCACCATATCTAGATTTGGTGGTTCACCTTTCCCACCCATCCCCGTGAGACAGCACAACCTCCTCTCCTTTCCCTCTGATCCTCATCCAACATATCTCTCCTCCCTTCTCCCTCCTCCCTCCTCCGCATGGTCCTCTCGCTATGAATCATGGGACCCACTCACAGCTTCCTTCTCTCTGAAGGACTCAAAATGGTTTATTTATCTAAGACTCTCCCTCCACCCCCGTCCTCTCTGTCCTCATAGGACAGCAGAGTGAAGAAAGTGCCTGACCCAGCAGAGGATAGAGAGAAAGAGAGAGAGAGAATGTGTCGTGATTCATGATTCAACAAAGGTGAGTGATCGAGGCTAAGGTGGGTGTGGGAGCTGCAAAGGCACAAAAGGGAGAAGGATTAATTGAAGCAAGCCAAGCTCAACCTGAAAGATGCTGCTTTGGTGTGTTCCCAAAATAGGGTTGAGCTTACGGCTGGTTCTTACTTGTTAGTAACCACTTCACCCATCCCTTCTCTTAAGTCCTTCTTCATTAATCTTCTTAAACAGAGCAACCCGACTCTGCCAGATTTGCTGGCCGAGTGTCAAAAACCTGTCTTGCCACTAAGATTGCAGAGAAGTGCATCTATTGGAGATCTTTGCAGGGAACTTCCATACAGAGTCAGGAAGGCACCGACGCCATCCAGGATTGGACAACACACAGTGCAGAAGACTCAGATGTTAAAGCACCAAAAAGCTGAATTGAGTCATTCCCACGTGCGTTCATGCATTCCACCAAATAGGAAGCATGCATTGACTGCGACCACATGACCTAGGTCTGTGAATGTGAGAAATGGTGGTCTCTCCCCTTGGAGAATAATATAGGACTTACATGCATGCTGCAATATCTACAATCAGTGGTTTCCTGGAGACTTTGGAAGCATTTATGCAGAACGACCAAAGACGCTGAATTCATCTTCACAGAGTAATTAACACCTGAGTTTTTCTTTAAGATCAGAGACTGCGCCTGGCTCTTTACAGGGTTTGGCTCAGAGAAGGTACCCAAGGGGCATAGGCTGAGCAAGTAAGGAGGCTCTCAGAGAATAAGTCAGTGACACCAGGGAGGAGCAAGGAGGTCCATGACAGGAAGAGGGGGCCCTGGTGGAAAGGCCCGGCTCAGTTCCACAGTGGGGAGAATGTACATTTCAGTCTGGGTGACGCTAGAGGAGAAGGCTGTCTCAGGACACCATGTTCAAACACCAAAACTTGATTGCGGGAACAAACAGGAAATTTAAGCACGGGGCTCAATGGAGGGATGGGCTTGTAGACACACTCAGTTGAAAACACTGTCCTCCGGATTCCGCTAAGTTGGAGACTTTCTTCCTCTCCCTTCTACTTTCCCCCTCCAAACTCAAACCCGTTCGTCTCAGCAGCTTGTGGAATGGCGCAGGGAGTGAAGTGAGTTTGTGAAGATTCCATCCACTGTCCAGGCAGGTGTGTACTAGGATTCTTCATCTTGATCTCTCTTACGTGAAGGCCACTTAAGCATCTAAGAACTCAGTCCTTCCCTTTAACCTGCAAGTACATTCAAAATGGCCCTGCTGGCTGGCTCCTGTGATGCTGAGGGTATAAGTCAGTTAAAAAAAAAAAAAAAACAAAACAGGAAGGAGAGACACCACTGGGACATGGGACATTCCCAGGCATCTTGCTGAGCCCCAGACACGAAAGCGATCAAGACAGAGAGTGCCGAGCTGCTCCTTTTCACTTTCTCTCTCTCCCTTCCTTTCCTCCTCATTGGATAGCACGCAGTGTGTCGATGTTATAAATCTGGGTCCAGTCTTTACTCGGCAACTTAATACGAGGCATCGCCAAGTCACTTCAAGTCTGAGGCTCTCAGTTCTGTCATCCTAGCCATGTCACATTGCAACGGATGGCACGGATGTTGCAGAATGTGGTCAGCTCAGCTCTGCCTGCTTACCAGAGACCATCACAATCAGGCCTGTAGGCTCAGGATCACTGGACCCTCCACCTGGGGTTCTAACCACTTCCTCCTGTTATCGCCCAGACATTTGGATATAATTCTCCTGGTCTTCGTTGTTAGAATACATGGTCTAGAGAAGGATAAACACAAGATGAGCTTCAACTGTGTAAAAAAAACATCAGGAGGAAATGGCAGCAGCCTGTTGGGTGAAGTCTTTCCAGGGTGGCTGCTTTGATGTCCTCATGTTCCTGTATGTATCCCTTGCCCAGGATCCATAAGTAAGACTCAGCAGTTTCCCAAGTTGAACTTTGGTGGAATCATACGTTGGTCTGTCATTGGAGTCCCTAAAAGAGGGGATGTGGGACATGTTTATTTCTCCCTAGGGAAAGAATTTGCGCAACAGTGGATGTTATGACAACTGCCAGAGAGGAAATCCCCAAAGTCCCTGTCAAGGGGCCTGGCACTTAGTAGGTCCTCCAACAGCATGTGGCTGGCCTCCCTGTGCTCCTGGGAAAGAATCGAGTCCAGCCTAGCTTATGGCCCCCAATGTTACCTCCTCCCAGCCCCAGGCTGTAGGTGCCTGAAAGCATCACATCGTTATTTGATTTACCAAACAGTGATGTGTCATTTCCTATGACTGGAAATGGCAAAACACTAGCCAAGTAATTGATACAGGCCCAAGTCTTGGCTCTCTGGCCTGGAGCTCCATTGTGCCACATTCTGCTTCTCCCATGCCGGCAGGAACGACTCCAGCACCCCCCGACACCCACCCACGCACTTACAACTGCTCCAGGTGTCCTCACCACTGCACCTCACTCGCCCTCGTGGATCTGTTCACTCCTGCTCCAAAGCTTAACCCAGGCATCAGGAAAGAACCCCCCCCTCCTTTCCCCAGCACCTCCTTCCCTGGACTCCCTGTATGCTCCGTCCTTTTGATAGCTCAACATGTGCCATGTTGCAATGAAACTCTCTGCTTTTCCGTGGGTCACCCAGATGCGGCCAAGATCCTCAGCAGCCAGCCTGCTTAAGCATTCAAATGACATTAGCTCCTGCCACCCTCAAACTTTAGCAAATACGCTACATTCCAAATGGGAACCATCTGGTGGAGCCAAATCAACCTACAGAATTGCAAATCACAATACTGACTTGCTTTAAGATGAACTGGTCAGCTAGCTTCCCTTGGGGAGTTAGACACAGGTAAGCTCCAAGGGAGTTGTTTCAGGGCAAGAGGAATCCTGTGTAAATAAAGGGCTGAAGGGCTGGAGAGGTGATTCAGGGGATAAGACTCTGCCTTGCAAGCAGGAGGATCTGAGTTTGGATCCCAGATCCGTGTAAAAAACATCAAGAGGAAATGGCAGCAGCCTATACTTCTGGCTCTGGAAAATGGAGCCTGGGAAATCCCAGAGTGAAGCAAAAAGGAGGTAGAAGCAATCCAGGATGATTTCCAAAGTCACCCTTGGTCCTCCACAGGGGCACACAGTGCCCTCTAAAACACACACACACACACACACTCACACACACACACACACACACACACACACACACACACACACACTAGATAGATAGACTCACACACACACACACACACACACACACACACAATAGATAGATAGATAGATAGATAGATAGATAGATAGATAGATAGATAGATAGATAGATAGATAGATAGATAGATAGATAGAAATTTAATAAATAGACCAATAAGGGGCTGAGTTCATTTCCGTTCATTGGTGGGACACACTCTAGCTCACTAGCTGCCTGATTCATCGCTCCAGAAATACTGAACAATAGTCACCATTATCTCCCTCATTGAGTCCTCAAAGGTGCTTTACACACCAGATTCTGTTATTTGCATTACATCACAAGTGAGGGAGTCCGGCTCAAACTCATAATTAGGTCATTCCTTCTCTACATAATCAGCTACGGCCAGCTGGGCGTCTTGTGTGCTCAACTGAGCTCTGGCCGATGCTGGCATCTGATCAGCTCCTGGTCAAGTTTACCTAGTAAGTGTAAGGCAAAGGCTACGCTGCCAGTTTCAGCCCAGCGGAGGAACCTCCCTTCTGCGTTCATCCAGGGAGGTCTTGCCTCTGCTAAGCACAGCTGCTGGACGAGTACTCTGCTGACCCACAACCAAGGCAGGTGAGTCGGTCCCGGTATGGATACCCAGAGCCAGTGTGATATTCTAGAGAAGATTGCGTTTTTCTCCAGCTCAGTTCCCCATGATTGGTGCAGACTCCAAAGCAACAACTGGAAGAGATGACTTCAACATGGAAAGGTTTTTAAGCGATGTAATAGCAGCTGCCTGCCTGCTCTTTCCATGACAGAACTGGGGGAAGCGAACTGGGTATAACTCTAGCCCTGTCCCTCGAGTCCGATTGCAAACTGCAAGCTTCAGAACGTCTGTCTTTATGTGGGAAACACTGACCAAGCAGCTAACACACTCCATACACAGCCTCGCCCACTAACACACGCCGTAACACAGCCTCGCCATTTATGGCTGCTCCCAATCCCTTCCCTGCCCCCAACAGCCAGGAATTGCACCAGAATGAATCTATGCTTGTCACCGGTTCAGGGATCAATCCATGACTTCAGAATACACACATCATTTGGCATTCACAAAAAAGGATGCTCCTGGGGATGGGAGGAAGGAAGGGGGAGGCACTGGGAGAAGGGGAGGAAGGGAGAGGTGAAAGAAGGAGAAAACGGGGGGCAAAGTGCAAGGGGGGATGGGGAAGGGGAGGAGAGAGAGGACAGGGTACCTATTGAACTTGTATGATTGGGAAAAAAATAAAATGTGGGAAAAAATAAAAGAACCCCCCCAAAAGAATAGATACATCAGCAGTGAGATGAGAAAAGGTGGATCAGAAGTAAGGCATAAACAGCAGAGGTGAGTGACAGCTGCAAGCTTCCAGAAAGGAGACTGGTTGTGGACAAAGCCAGTCAGAATTGAGATTATATACCTTGGAGACAGGGAGACAGCGTAATAAAGGAACCATGTGATTAGGACCTAGGACTAGAGCTTGAAAATGGAAGTCACAGTGACCCTGCCTGATGGCATTTCCAGTCCAATTCTTTCTCCAGTGGGAGGTGTCCATTGCTCCACACCTCCGGGCTGACTTCCATTATAGGCACCAACCACACTTCCTGGAGACAGGTCTCTTGACACATGGCTTCCTTGTCCCTCAAAGAAAGGTAATAGCAACATCCACCTTATGGCATCATCTCCTGAGCTAAACGGTGATAGCATTCAGGTTTAAGCTCCTTCAGAAGATGATTTTTTTTCATACCATTAACTTTTTAAAAAAAAAATGCTTGGTACATGGTAGTCAGAGAGTGGGTTCCGGATGAATGAATGGGTGGACAGGTGGATAGTGTTGGATACTACTCTAGGTGATCTACACCTGTCTGATTAGAAAAGAAAGAGATTCCAATGCAACTCTGTTGAACACAAACTCCGTGCTTCCAAGCTCCTTCCTCGTCTCTTTTTCTTCACATCACATAGTCAAATCTTCAAAATTGAGGTGGGGGTTGGGGAGCCGTTCAGGGATCAAAAAGCCTTTGCTCTGAAAACAAAAAGACTTGAGTTCAAATCCTCAGATCCCACATGAAAACAAATGCCAGGTGGATATGGCTGAGGCCTACAATTCTGACCCTGGAAGACAGAGCCTGGAAAACCCCAGAGCAAAGCAACGAAGAGGTAGCACAGTCCAAGATGATTCCAAGATACCCTTGGGTCTCCACAGGTGTACACACTCGTGTGCCTTCTCGAACACATGCCCACATACACAAAAGCATACCCGCACATATAAACATAGCCACACACACACACACACACTGAGGTGGATTTTTAGACAAGAACAGGAAGGGATTGTGGTGCGACCATGGCTTCTTTCAGCTAACATCTTCCAAAGGACCTTTACTGCCCTTATACCGATCACCTTGCTTCCTGCTTCATGCACTTAACCTCTGGTGCCTGTGGCCTTGCTCTGTGCCAGCGGACAAAGAGCTGTCGCCCTGGTTCCCATCCCAGAGGGGCTGCCTTTGTGGAACTCTGCACACCCGCGGCCCATGCCAGGCTCCCCAACCACAGCGGCGTTCTAAGGAGCAGCTGGGGTTTTATTTCTCATTTCCTCAGCATACCCGTCTCTCCACATTTAGTTGATACGCTCTAAAGAACAGGCCTTGACACCTGGGGATACATTTTTGGGGAAAAAAAAAAATGTGTGGACCAGATGCATACCTAACATGCAGCCAGGCCAGGGGGAAATCGGTACAGTGCGACTGGGCACTAGCCAACATTTTTTTTTTTTAATTCCTCAACATCTTGCCTACAAATTGCATTCTAGAGTACTTCTGAGACTTGACCAACCCCCAAATGCTTATAGCTTATTTCATTATGTTTTATTGAGGCCTGTTAAGGAGGAGGGGCCAGAGGATGTCAGGAACAGATGAGCGGCATCGGAGCTGATTAGACCAAAGAACATTCAAAGAAATTGATTTCTGTATTCCTTCTGTTACCAAGATCATATGTTTCGCTGCAAGCGATCCTGAGATTGCCTCACCAGTATATAATATGTGTTCCTAACCTCCGGTGAGCTTGTTAGCTGTTGCCTGACTGTGCATCATTCGTCTGTTTTTTTCAAAGCAAAGAGGAAGGAGAGCAGAATTAGGGGGCACCGCCAAGGAGCAGGCAGAAAAGGGCCTTGTGCTCAGGACAGAGAAATCAAGCTCCTGCCTCTCTATTGTTCCTCAGCTGTGTGACCTTAAACAACCCACTGCGCTTCTCTGGGCCTCAGGTGCCCCCTTCATTTCAATGCAACTAAAACAAAGGTGTCCACTTCCCAGGGGCTGTGCCGCTCACAAGGCCCCCACGCATGGGCTATTTCAGAGTCCTCAAGTCAAGCCTGGCATGGAATCGCATCTCCCATGTGCCAGCTGTGTCCCTAGGCAAGTGAAATCAGCACAGTGAATTCCAAGTTCCTGGCATCTTCGCCAGCCTTCTGCTACTGTGACAAAATACCTGAGGCGGCCAACTTCAAAGGAGGTGATGATTTCACTTTGGCTTGTGGTTTCAAAAACCTCTGGCCAGGGTCACTTGGTCCTGCGGTTTCAGGTCTATAGCAACATGGACTATTACCAGGAGAGGGAAGAATCGTGTGACAGAGGATGCCCAGGAAGCAAAGAAAGTGAAGAAGAAACCAAAGGCCCAAAAACCCCCTCAAGGGCGTGACTTCCTCCCATTAGGCCTGCCTCTCAAAGTCTCCACCACAGGCGAGGCCAGGCCTTCAACATGAACCTTTGGAGGACATTTCAAACTCCAAACATGGAGACAGGAAAAGAAGATGAGGCTTAAGTCTCAAATGAGACAAGATGTCTCAAAGTCTCTTTATAATGAAAGTTCTATAAATGCCAAGGCTCATCTCTCCTTCTAGAGGGTGGTGCACTGTGAGACAGCTATCAGAGAATGACAGCATCTGCTTCCCGCCAAACTGCTTCCCCTACACAGGGGTCACCACATCAAATAAAGCACAGGCGGCACCTGTCATCCTTATCATTGTCGTCATCATCGTCATCATTCACATATGATAGACTTAAAGATTCCTAAGTCTCATGACTCCATGATTTAAAGATCACCTCCTGGGCTGGAGAGATGGTTCAGGGGTTAAGACTCTGCCACATGAGCAGAAGGTCCTGAGTTCAGATCCCAGACCCCGCATAAAAAGGCAGAAACAATGGTGACCTGTACTTCTGGTCCTGGTAGGCAGGGAAGGAGGGAGGGAGGGAAGGAGGGAGGAGAGGGAGGGAGGGAGTAAGGAAGAGAGGGAGGGAGCGGACTTGCTTCTCCCCCTACAGAACATGGTAAAGGTTATGAGATGTCACTCTGGGGATTATATGACAATATTGAGTCCCTTCTGCCTCCCTTTGGCCTTGAAGGGTGGACTCCTATATTCTAAGCTGTCTACAGAAAGCCATGCATGGGAAGCTGTGCGAAGCTTGAAGACATGCTGTTTTCTCCGACAGACCCCAAGAGCAGGAATTCTACCATCAGCTTTGTGATGCAGGTTTCCTAGCCCAGCACCTGACAGAGGATCCACATAAATCTTCAGATGATAAATGCATAGTTTTTGAATCATTAGGTGATAAATTGGTACAGAAAAATACAAGGCAACCATGGTCATGATGTGCTATGTGCTGAGCCCATGCGCTTAGACATAGTGGTCCACCTGGATTGGCTAAACCAAGAACCCAGCCCTAATGGGAAGAATCAGGAAGTTTACTAATGAAGGAGAGATGAGAGTTAAATGACAGTAAAATTAAGGAAGTATTATGATTGACATAAAAGACAAATTTCTGGGTGCATGAGGTTTTTGAGCATATTTTATCTCTAGGGAGTTGGGAAAAACCTTTGCAGACACAACTTCTGAACTTGGAAGTTTGAATACGATGAAACCATTTCACATTCATAAATAGTCTACATTTTGGGCCTACATGATAGCATCTTCTTTGCTGTCATGTTTTTTTTTTTCATCTTTGTTTTTCTCTTGTGGTGCTAGAAATTGAACCCAGGAACTCGGGCAGAACAGACAAGCACGTTCCTGCTAGCCTGTGTCCTGGGCCCTTGGGATTTCACATGGAGCCTCTCTATATTACTCAGGTTAGTTTTGATCTCACCATGTGGCCCAGACTGGCCTCAAATTCATGATCCTCCACCTCCTGCTGGGATCACAGGAGTGCACCACCACGTTTCATCTTGGCATCCCTATGTCTTTCAAATGTGCTTAAATTCTATGAGAACCCATTTCTTCATCATGGAAGAATGCGGCAATTACTAATATTTTTACATTACGTCTACTCCTCCACTTTGCCAGCTTGGCCAAAGACACACCTGTGCCTCTCTCTTACGTGGGGTGTGAAATAATTGCTTGCGTGCAAGACTTAGAGGAATACAGCAGCTGTTGGCAACGTCACCAAGGAGGGGTTCCCTCCTAGCCACCAGTCTCCATAGCAACTGCAAGTCACAACCTGCAAACAGTTACGACTGTGTTACATAGTGCTCTACACTCCTGTGAAGGGAATCCTTGTTGATGAGCTCCTGGTCGCCATGGTTTCTGTTTCCCTCATGATCTTGGTTATTCTGTAAGCGTGTGAATGTGCGCACGTGAATATATTGATGTACGCACTGACGCTGAGCACATGCTGCCCTTTGCTCTTAGTAGAAGCCAAGACGTGCTTGAAGACTGACTAGTGTTATTTCGGATACACGTGATATGTGATCCTCACCCCAGCAAAAGGTCTGTGGTGCTCATAGGATCGACTGAAGAATTCCATCAGCTTGACAGAAGGGAATGCCCACGTGACTGGATCTCCCCAGAGAATAGCACATCTGCAGGCACTAAAACGCCTTTTAAAATTTGGACTTGATAGAAAACTAGCTCACGATGGATGGATTGATTTTGTTCCATTTCCAACGACCTTTGGACTAAAAAAGAATGTGCATATTCATGACGCCGGCTCCCAATGACTAACATTTACAGCCTGTGTGTGTGTTGCTAGCTCTTTCATCCAAAATACCAGAATCATGAGCGAGATGGTCATCGTCAGAATCTTTTCTTGAAAGTTAAGGCTGTGGTTTCTTGTCTAATGCTGACAAAGCTGCATCGTCGCCATCTCAGGAACCCTGGGTGTTTCTCAAACCGTATTGTGAATGCAAACTGCCCTGAAGGTCTTGTGAAAATTCAGAGCCTGAGTCAGCAGGTGAGACTGGAGATGCCTCACTCACTGATAACATGCCCTGAGATGGTGCTGACAAGGCAGGACCACTAGGCTACAGGGCCCTGTGAGGGCGTGTGGAAAGGATTCACAGTAGTGATATAATTCATGGAACATGCCCCACACAGCACCTTGCATGGATCAAGCACTCGATAAGGATCACATCTCTTTTGTAACATGTTCCCATCTTCTTTAGGTCATCAAATTGCCACACACCTTCTTAGGCAGTGGGGATAGAGAGATTGGATATAACCCCTAGTTTAAAGACAAGGAGATGGAATTTGGGGGGAGTGAAATAATTTGGCCAAATTTATGGAACTGATAGGGTAAAGTCAGGAAATGAACCTCAGTCTTCTAATTCTCTATCCTGAGTTCTTTCCAACACACCACACTATGGGTCTTCATATCCACATAAGGAATGTCCCTTAATTGATTCAAGATGAAAACCATCTCACATTATTTTTGAAAGCCAAAAAAGTCTGAAATCAAAACCTGGCACAGATAACTACTCTGAAAAAAAAAAAAAAAGGTCCAAGTCTATAGACCAATCTCAAAACATTGAAGCAAAAATCCTAAATAAAATATTATCAAATCAAATCCAGCCTCACTCTTGAAGAACAATATGGAATGACAAAGTAGAGTTTATTCCAGAAATGGAGGAAAGCATAATATAAGGAACTCTATTAACATAATTCATCACATCCATGGGTCAAAGGAGAAAAACCATATGATCGCTACAAAAGATGCCAAAACGACATTCGATAAAATTCAATAGTCATTCAAGATTTTAAAAAAAACTGGAAATTGAAATAAATCTACAACCCAGTTCTTTAACTCTCTGAAAGTAACTGTCAGTAATCATCTCAACTGAGAAATACTAAGAATAGAAATTTGACTTGCAAGTCCTTTTCATATATGTTAACCTTTTAAGGAGTTTTAATCAATGCAGGAGAATAGAAAAAAAAGAGGCAGAAATAGTTTAAAGGAGAAAATAAGATTATAATTATGTGCAGATGCCAAAAAAGGACAATTTATTTTAGACCTACAAAAAAGAATTGACTAGTTAGAAAGTGGGATTTCCTTTTGAAGATGTGATTCAGAATCAGAAGCCAAAAACTTTAAGATACTTACTGACAAACTTAACAAAAAGAATTCATTAAACTATAGAATTTCACGGCAAAGCATGAAGGAAAAAACTGAATGAATGGAAAGAAATCTATGTCTATGGATGGGAAGTCTTCACATTAATTTATAGGGTGGTTGCTTTTTTTGGTCAAAATTGCTTTGGCAGTCTTAGCACTTGAGAGAATAATCTAAGTACAGCTCAGGAAAATAAATGCATGAGAACTGTCAAGAAAACACTGAAAAAGAAGAAGAATGTGGATAAACTTGCCCTACCAGATTTTAAAAAGTACTATAAACCCACAATAAATAAAATATTGTTGTAAAAGTGCCAAGCAGAAGAGGAGAGATCAAGGCAACAGGAAGCTCAGAAAGGGCCCCAAGTCTAACTATCGAATCATTTATTAAATGGCAAAGATTGCATTAAGGTTCCATGGGAAATTCTTTTGAACTAATATGGATTAACTATGTGAATAAAAATGAGGTCACACTTTTGCCTTATTTTACAAACCAAAGTAAACTAATAGATTTCTTGTAAACATGAACTCTTGAATTCAACTTCAGACAAAGTCAGAAAACTTGAAATGTGAATACAATGAGATGTCTGAAAACAAAAAAACTTTTAAACTCAGGAGAGAAAAAGCAAAATACAAACTAGAAAAGTTAAATAAACCATGTAATATAAGTAAAAGATACCATTAACACATTAACAAGATGTAAGATGCAATGAGAAAATAAAGAGCCTTAAGTCATAAACATTGAAAGCCTGGGCTGGACAGATGATCCAGAGGTGAATACCTTTGTCTCTCGAGCATAAGGAACTGAGTTCAGATCCACAGATCCCATTTAAAAGTGCCAGGCAGATAGGGTAGTGGTCTGTAATTCTGGCCTTGGAAGGTCAAACTTGGGAAACCCCAGAGCAAAGCAATAAGAGAGGTAGAGCAATCCAGAATGAGTCCCCGTGTCATCCTTGTATCTCCATAAGCGCACATACTTAAGTACCCTCTTGTGTACACACAATGACAAAATGGAAAGCCTGGATGGAGTTAGTTTCCAAACAAGAAATATACTTACTAAAAGAGGAACAAATGTCCAAGTTTAATATTAATCAAAACAAAAGCTTAAGTAATACACATTTCTCATGAAGTTGGCAAAGTCTACAACTCAGGAAAGGAGTAAAGACATTGACACTCCAGTATGCTTCCTGGAGAAAAAATTGGTATGTACTTTTTGAAACACCATTATATATAAGAAGATTCCAAATGAGAGGACTGACTTTAGCCAAACAATTCCATGTCTGTAGATTTTCTACCTCTCCCAATATTATCAAAGGCAAACATGCACAAGACAGAGGCGTAGGAATATATTTGGGGGACCTTATTTATAGTACAAAGCCTATGTTTTTCAAAAGGAAATAAAGCCAGTCCATTTGGGTCAATGTGTTCAATGAGCTGCAATAAAGCCACTGGCTTCCTGAATCACTGTACTTGTCCTGAAAGCAAATGTGAGACTATATGGCTAAGGGAGAATGCTAGGCATGAAAATCTGTGGATTGTCTGACAGCATTCTCATAAAAACACATCTTATAGAAAAAGTAGAAATATGTAATCAGGGTCTTTTCCATTCTCTGTTCCATCCTCTTGCTGTTTTAGCACATCAAGTGTGAATTGCACTTGTAGCAAGCATGAGGAAGACGTGCATGCACACATGTGTCTCATTGTAATGGGGCAACTGGGAGCCAGCGCTGAGCTCTGAGGAATGGCATGGTGCCAGCTCAGGGAGATTTAGGGAAATTTGTTTTCATTGCTGAGTGTGGACTAGATCAGAAGAAAAAGCACCTGAGGAGGAGGAGGAGGAGGAAGAGAAGGAAGAGGAGGAAAAAGAAGAAGAGGAGGAGGAGGAAGAAGAGCAGGAAGAGGAGGAGGTGGGTGTTTGAATTGTGCCCTCCCATAGCCATAGAAGAGCTTCAGGAAACTGCCAGTCAAAGATGAGTCATCAGGAAGACGTGACAAAGACATAAAAGATGTGACCAGCTTGGAGAAAGAGGGCTGGGGCTGGAGATGCAAATGTAGCCACATCAAAAGGAGCCCAGATTTTGAAGCAGATCATCACTATGAAGAAACACAGACACACAGCACACAGGAGGTGAAGCCTGAACACAAGAATGTGCTCCAGGCAGAAGCTGTGTTTGGGATGGAGGCTGGGGGGGGGGGGGTCACACTGCTCGCTGCTCTGGGGCAAGTGACTCTTTGTGCTTTAAAAGGCTGCTCTCCACACTGATCTCACCTGACCCCCCACTTCTCTCTCTCTCTCTCTCTCTCTCTCTCTCTCTCTCTCTCTCAAGACCCAATGGGACAAGCATGATGATCCTTGTCACTCCATTGGACAGATAACTGAGGTTACTTTACCGTTCCACTTAGGTCTCTGAAATGTTATTGACTTGGAACTTGATCTTGAGTGTGCCTACCTTCAAGTTCAAAATTCTTTTGACCTAGTCACTGTGTTTTGTGTTAAGCGTAAGTAGCTGTCAAAGGCAAAGAAGTAGATAAATTTGTATTTTAAAAGGCTGGGCACGTGTGTAACTCTGTGGTGGAGCACTTGCCTGGCATGAGCAGTGCCCTTCGTTCAATTCCCCAGTACCAGGAAATATAACTGTCCCAGTTGCTCTGCACTTTGCTGACAAATTCACAACCGAACAGCTTAAGACTACAAGGGGTTTCATTTTGATTTACCATTTTCTGGTTATAATTCCTTGGCCAACTTAGAGGGGAACATGCACCAACACCAAGGGCTGAGGGAACTGGCCACACCAAATCCACAGGAAAATCCTTACTTGCCATATCAATATGTCTGGCCAAGTACACAGAAGGATGCCAATTTCCTTATCCATCTCCGGGACTAGTCCGACTCATCATAGGCTGGGCTTCTCCATCAATCAATCTCCTTCAAACTTGCTTGGAGTTTAATGGAACTAGTGATTCTTTAAGAGTATACCCAGAGCTCAAACCCTCAACCATCAAGTTGATACCTGTATCTAACTACAACAACCACATAGAATAAAATAAAGAGAAAGTTTTTAAAAGAAAGAAAATATGGGAACACAAAATATATCCATCAAGGTTGCAAGCCGAATGTGTTGTGATTATAGAAATGGAAAAGAACTGGGATGATCCAGTTTATGTTTACAATGTGGGGGCTTCCGAGAGGGTTAAGTCCACAAAGCAGGTGTCATGAAAGCATGAATACCTGTCATAAAAGCATGATCCCCAGAATCCACATTAAAAATGGATATGGTGACATCTGCTTATAATTCCATTGCTGGGAAGCAGAAACAGTCAGATCCCTGGGGCTCACCAACCAGCCAGCTACCTAACTGATGAGCTTCAAATCCCAATGAGAATCACTGTCTCAAAAACCAAGGATGGATCTTGAGGATGACACCTGAGGTTGACCTTTGACTCCACACATGCATACTCACGTATGTGGGCAGCCACATGGGCACACACTCACACATGAAGATATACAATGTAGAGTGTAGAAAGAATAGAAACTAGCAGTGAGCTTATCCATTCAGTTACTGTGACTATCAGGAAAGTCAACAACAATAATAAACTCTCCCATCACTTCTGAATCTTGGTACAAATGGATCACAGGGTTTCAAAAAAGCTCTCTCTTCATCAAGACTTCTCGGCTGAGCAAAAAGTCAACATCTTCTACAACCCTGGTAGTTCTAGTAAGAAGAGAAAGAGAGATTCCAGCATCAACAGTTAAATGCCTTGAGATGGCATAGTACAAGAGCCCCCAGCCATTGCCCAGAACAAGTCTCATGTACTGTAACCAGCCACAAGGAGACAGAAAATTGGAGAAGCACAGAGAGGTGATGAGCAACTTGTGTGTGTGTTCACCTCTGCGCTCAGCAGTGTGTAGAGTCCTGGGCTAGTGTCCCCAAGAAGAATGGTAGCCCCGTGAGAAAGCTAGCAGGAAGATTCAAACAGACAGGGGAAGAGTCTACTAAGAAAATAAGAAGTCACGTCCCTGGTTTCTAAAAACAATATGAATGCTGTAAATCGTTCAAGATTGCTCCTTTTAGTTAAGTGGGAGGACTTTGGGATAAAAGAATCTTAGTTCCTCATCTTTCAACACAGAAGGGGATCAGAAGAGATCAAGGATCACAATAAAGTCATTAATTAAGTCATAGATAGCCAGAAAATCAAGTCAACTCAAGTCTACTCAAGACAATATTACTCTGTGTGCGTAAATGTGTATCTGTGTGTGTATATGCATGTGTGCGCATGCATGTGTGCAAATGCACACACATCTGGGAAGACCAAAAGTCAACCTTGCTTGTCTTCCTCGGTTCCTCTCTACCTTGTTTTATTTTAAAACAGATTGTCTCACTTTTATGTGAAGCTCTCTGGTGTAGCAATTCTGGCTGACCAGACTCTACTCCCCCCTCCCCAGCACTCGGATGACACGTGTGCCCACCAAGTCTGGCTTTTTCGCATGGATTCTGAATATTAAACTCAAGTCATCACGATTACATAGCAAGTACGTTACAACTGAGCCATCTCCCCAGCCCCTCAATATTAACCTTAAGGTATGAGTGGGATACAGAGCTTTATTTCAAAACCCAGCTCCAACCCCAAGCTCAGATCATCCCATTAGCCCACCAGGGCAGGACAAACAGCATTTTTGCATGAAAATGAATTTGTCTCTGTGTGCCAGGAGAATCTACTTGATGTTCTTGGAAAAACCCTTGATGTTGCTGGTTTATTTGGAGGTTGATTCCATTCTGGTTCGGAAAGCTACAGTTGAACCTTATTTTTTAATGTCAGTATCTTCTGCATTCATCAGTGAGTGATGAACACAATCTCACCACACAAGGTAAAATGTGGAGAAGCATGGCACTTAGTAGGCTTTCAATAAATACTCTTTTCTCGTTTTAACACAGCAGTTCAGGTTTTAACGTCTTCTACAGACGAGATTCCAGATGTGCAAGGGATGTTTATGGCCTCAATTCATTTTACAAGATTCGGATCTGGGCCTTGTGGTGTGACTTCGGTAGAGAAGGTGTTAGATTCCCCCCTGCAATGTAATTTCTTCTGCATATTGTGCCTCCTTCAAAAGCCACATTACTAGTTATAAAGCAACCCCTTCTCCAGGCTTGCCTTGGATCATATGACCATTAGGCAGCCCGAGAATTGAGTTCAAAGGTATTTCGACAAGTGATGAGTTTGAGGGATTTGTCAGTTGGCTAAGCAGGGTCAGGAGGAAGATTGACAGCCTGTTAAGAGATGCATAGCCCATCCTCGGAGCCAGGCTAGGAACAAAAGCATTTGCAAGGAGGACCTAATTTATCATTGGCAAAGATAGAAAATATGTTATTAATGAAAGAATAAATCACTCTCAGGCAAGTCATGACTTCATTTTCTCTTGGGGGTGCTCAGCTTAATACTTTTCCTACATGCTGTACCCTCAGGCAGCTCATGAAGGAGAGAGAAGCCAGATGCAAGTCTCCACAATCCTAGAGCACTGTTCTAAGAGCAGAAAGCAATACCACCAGTCTCCCAATCTGTCGGCAGCAGAGCTGTCCATCCTGGTGGCCTCGGCCACCTGGACCTTTTCCTGAACCCTCGATGTCTTCCCATAGAGCAGGAGCTAGCCCGAATGAACACTCAACACGCTTGGGTTTCCTGTAACTGAGCTATGCACTGTGGAGGGCAGGAAAGAGCAAGGGGCAGGAAGAGAAGAATGCCGGCTGAGAGCTGGACCAGGACAGGGTCTACCAGGAAGATTCTCTACCGGCAGGAGCCACACAGAAAGCCAATGAGTTGAGGTGAAACTGCGCCCGAGGACCTAGTGCTCGGGGCAAGAGGATGAGATTGCCGAGGGCGAAGGAAAGAACATGGATGGTGGCAATAGATCAACCTTCTCACCCTGACTGCTGTGCTGCTTTGAGGAAGTGCCCTGGCTTCTCTGAGCTCTGATTCTCTGCCCACTCGTATGTAAGTCTGGGACATTGAGTACCTATTACAAGGTTGAAATGATGGAGCATATGCAAAGCCAAAAATCCCCATATAGATGTCAGTCATTGTGGTTATTATGGGTTTCATGCATTCTTTCACACACACACACACACACACACACACACAAATTCACTGGGTCCTTCCCGCATGTCCCTAAAATAAGATAAGCTGATGAAAATAATGAGACAGGGCTGGAAAGATGGTCCAGTGGACAAAAGCCATTGCCACACAAGAGTGAGCATTGGAATTCGGATCCTTAGAACTCTTGTAAAAGCCAAACAAACATGACAGCTGAATATCATGTCAACACTTGAGAGGCAGAGACAAGAAACTGCCAGAGCACGTGGGTTAGCTATTGTAGACCATAAGCAAGCTTGGTGCTCAAGTGAAAGACCTGCCTCAATAAATACAGAGAAATCAAGGAAGATGTCTCTCATCAACATTGGGCTCCACATGCACATGCATACATGTGCATGCATGCACACACCCATAAACATGTGCCCACATATGTCTCTATATCGCCTATCCCCAAACACTCAGGGATTTACTAACACCGTACTACTTATGCCTCATCGAACACACAATGCTATTTTATGGTTCCTCCTACTTATACATTCTGTTGAGCATGCCTGGAAATATTCTTCTCTTCCTGGTCCTCTTCCTGGACTCCTTGATCTTAAAATCCAGTTTAAGAATAAATAGCTTCCATTGTGAGACTCTGAACAATAACTCTGTCACACATGCACATACGCACACACGCACACACACCCTGTTTCCTCTTCTGTATTGCTACATTTTTTGGCTTAATTCTATTCTTGCCTCTATCGTGTTTTCTGTCCTCCACTTAACCACCATCCCATGTCTACCAGTGCTACACACTACACAGATGACATGTCAATGGATAAACTAATTTGTTAGGAAAGCATACTATGCACTCTGCCTATATTAAAATCCAAGCTAATATCTCCACTGTCTTAGGGAAGGTAAAATATTTAACTGGGGGAAATCCAAAGTAACGTAAGAAGGTCTTTAATCCTATGTTGAAAGACGCAAGCTTCGGTGACTAAATGCAGGCATGGCACATACAGTTGCAACATGTGGGTGCTCTGAGGCGCTGTGCTGTACTGGTGATGCCTGCCTGGTATGACCTAGTCTTTCTACCACATGAAACCAAGGTCAGGCTGCATGAAGGGGCAGCAGGAAACATGTCTCATGATCGTCACCTAGGCCAGCGTTCTCAGCCTGAGGCGCGTCAGAGCCACCTGGAGGGCTTGTTAAAACACTCATGGCTGAGCCCCACCCTGAGGTGGCTGATTCAGTGGCTTCACAGGTGGAGCCTGAGAATTTGCATTCCCGAAAGTTCCCAGGAGCTACGGATATTGTTGATCCCGGGACCACACTTTGAGAACCTCTCTCTGTGGTGCCCTGACTGTTTCCTGGTGTCTACACGCCTGTGTGCCAGAAACATAAACATCCGCGACTATTCCTGGGACTGGGCAGGTGGCAAAGATGATTGACTCTGAAATTGGACTCCAAAGTCCAGTCCTTCCATTCTGTCCTCTGGTGTCTTCCAGAATCCCTCTTCTACTGCAAAACAGCAATTATTAGCCCATCACTGTCTACGCTCAATGGCTTGCTGGGTCAATGAAGTGACTTTACGATCCTAAAAAGCACTAAAAGAATGAGAATTTTGACCACAAGATAAAACAATCATACACTTGCTGGAGCAAGAAATAGAGAGACCCCCACGTACACTCAGCATACCATTGGCTCCCCTCCATCCCCCATTAACCCTCACGGGTCTCTGAGGGAGATGTGGAGCCTTTTGAGATCTTTTCCCTTCCTTGGTGAAATGCTGATGGGCAAATTCTTGTGCAGGCCTCATGAAAATAGACGGGACTGCAATGAATTAATGCATGTGGCTGTCACATCCAGAACACGCCACCTGGCCACAGCAGCAACCCAGATGAAACTTCATGGAACACACACACACGCACAGGCACACGCACACGCACACACACGCACGTGCACACACACACATGCACACCCACACCCACACACGAAATGACACGAGAAGTTTGTAGTGGGAAAAAGATGGGCACTGGGATTGGATAATATGGCATAAAAAATGACACGAGTGAATTGTATTTGTATATTGAACCCTAAAAATGAGTTTTTAAAGTTTTTAAAAGCATGCAAATGGTACCGAAAATTCAAGATATGCAGAATAGTGGAGAATTATTTATAGCAAGAGTTTTTTTTTTTATTTATAGTGTATTTTTCCACTCATACAAACTGATAGGTACCCATTCCCCTCCCTCCACCCTTCCCTGGATCTCCTTGTTCCCTCCCCCACTTTTCCCCTTCCTTCCTCCCCTCCCTTTCTTCCAGTGTCCCCCCCCCCAATTCCTGGAGCATCCTTTACTGTGCATGTCAAACTTCCCTCTGGGTCCTCCTTTCTGATGAGGTGTAAGGACTCAGTAGCATTGCCTAGAGCTCTTTCTTGTGCTCCCCTTTAGTATGGGAACACTATTGTGGCTGTTAATCCCTCGTTACAAGAGTTTAAAGCCAAATTTCTCTGTACAAATCAGAAAAGCCTTCATACAGTTAGTGGTAAGTCATTGAATTTTACCTTAACTACTGAATGCTTTTCCTAAGCAGATATGTAAAACTGTTTCCCACCTTTTAGGAAGATACTGTATTGCTATTTTAATCACAGTATTCATCTGGAGTAAAAGATATAAAATATGATTTTTTTCTAAGTCAGTTTTATTATACCTGATCTCATATGCTGACATTTCTGAAGGTTTGTTTTTGTTGATAACCCACAGAACTTAATGATAAATCGGTCATATGTTTATTGAACCCACCCTTCTCAAAAGAGAAAGGCCTTGGATAGTCATTAAGAAGGTGAGCTTCTTTCATATTCTTTGCTACTTATTGAAGTGATAGGGAAAATAAATGTTTATGGTTTCTCCTGAACTTAGTTACTGAAGTTTTAACTTTTTTGCTTTGAGATCAGTAGATTCACATGCAGTTGTAAGAAATAAAAATGAAATTTCACATACACTTGATCTGATTTTCCCAATGGTAGCACCTTAAAACCCCTTCCGGCCAGGACACAGACCATAATGGAGCTTTTTAAAAATATTTATATAGTTGTTTACTTGAACAAAGGGGAGGGAAAAGAGAAGAGAGAAAGAAAGAGAGAGAGGGAGAGAGAGAGAGAGATGCACGAAATTCAGATGCACAAGTGGAGATAAGAGGACAACTTTTAAAAGTCAATTCTCTCCTTCTACCATATGGACTCTGGGGATCAGACTTGGTCACTGGGTTTACACATCTTTACCCACTGAGCCATCTTACTGAATCGTGTTCAGATTTTTGCCGCTTTAGTTATGATCATTTGGATGCATACCACACACCACACACACCACACACCACACATCCCACACATAGTGGATGCATACTAAGTTCTATGAATTTTATGACAGTTTGTGTATCAAGATACAAAACAATTCCCTCTCCGTGGATCTCTGTGTGCTCCTTCTATGAAAAAATCTTATTTTTCAAAACCACACTCTCAAACATAATTTAAACTCCCAAACCCATATCCTAATCCTGGAAACTATTATTAATATGTTAAATATAATAATAATATAATTTCAAGAATGGTAGTGTGTGTGGTGTGTATGGTATGTGGTGTGTGTGTGTGTCTGTGTGTGGTGTGTGTGTCTGTGTGTGGTGTGTGTGTCTGTGTGTGGTGTGTGTGTGTGTGTGTGGTGTGTGGGGTGTGTGAGGTGTGTGGTGTGTGTGGTGTGTGTGTGTGTGTGTGTGGTGTGTGTGTGGTGAGTGTGGTATGTGTGGTCTGTGTGGTGTGTGTGGTGTGTGTGGTCTGTGTGTCTGTGTGTGGGTGTGTGGTGTGTGTGGTGTGTGTGGTGTGTTGTGTATGTTGTGGGGTGTGTGGTTGTGTGGTGTGTGGTGGTGTGTGTTGTGTGTGTGTGTGTGTGGTGTGTGTGGTGTGTGTGTGGTGAGTGTGGTATGTGTGGTCTGTGTGTCTGTGTGTGGTGTGTGTGGTCTGTGTGTCTGTGTGTGGTGTGTGTGGTGTGTGTGGTGTGTGTGGTGTGTGTGTGTGTGTGTGGTGTGTGGTCTGTGTGTGGTGTGTGTGTGTGTGTGTGGTGTGTGTGGTGTGTGGGGGTGTGGTATGTGTGGTGTGTGTGGTTGTGTGTGGTGTGTGTGGTGTGTGTGGTGTGTGTGGTGTGTGTGGTGGTGTGTTGTGTGTGGTGTGTGTGGGTGTGGGGGGGTTGGTGTGTGGTGTGTGTGGTATGTGTGGGGTTGTGTTGGTGGTGTGGTGGTGTGTGGTGTGTGTGGTGTGTGTGTGGTGTGTGTATGTGTGTGGTGTGTGTGTGGTATGTGTGTATGTGTGTGGGGTGTGTGGGGTGTTGGTGGTGTGTGGTGTGTGGTGTGTGTGTGTGTGTGTGTGGTGTGTGTGTGTGTGTGTGTGGTGTGTGTGGTGTGTGTGGTTGTGGTTGGTCTGTGTGTCTGTGTGTGGGGTGGTGGGGGTGGGGGTGTGTGTGTGGTGTGTGTGGTGAGTGTGGTATGTGTGGTGTGTGTATGTGTGGGTGTGTGGTGTGTGTGGTGTGTGTGGTGTGTGTGGTGTGTGTGGTGTGTGTGGTGTGTGTGGTCGTGTGTGGGTGTGGTGTGTGTGGGGTGTGTGGTGTGTGTGGTCTGTGTGGTCTGTGTGGTGTGTGTGGTGTGTGTGGTATGTGTGTGGTGTGTGTCGTGTGTGTGGTGTGTGTGGTGTGTGTGGTATGTGTGTGGTGTGTGTGGTATGTGTGGTGTGTGTGGTGAGTGTGGTATGTGTGTGAGTGTGGTATGTGTGGTCTGTGTGGTGTGTGTGGTGAGTGTGGTATGTGTGGTGTGTGTGGGTGTGGTGGTGTGGTGTGGTGGTGTGTGTGGGGTGTTGTGTGGTGTGTGTGGTGTGTGTGGGGTGTGGGGTGGGGTGTGTGTTTGTGGTGTGTGGTGTGGTGTGTGTGGTGAGTGTGGTATGTGGGTGTGTGTGGTGTGTGTGTGTGTGGTTGTGTGTCTGTGTGTGGTGGTGTGTGGTGTGTGTGGTTGTGTGTTGTGTGTGGTGTGTGGGGTGTGGGGGTGGGTGTGGTGTGTGTGGTGAGTGTGGTGTGTGTGTGTGTGTGTGGTGGTGTTGTGTGTGGTGTGTGTGGTGTGTGTGGTCTGTGTGTCTGTGTGTGGGGTGTGTGGGGTGTGGGGTGTGTGTGTGGTGTGGTGAGTGTGGGTGTTGGTCTGTGTGGTGTGTGTGTGTGTGTGTGGTGTGTGGGTGTGTGGTGTGGTGGTGTGGTGGTGTGTGTGGTGTGTGTGGTATGTGTGTGGTGGTGGTCTGTGTGGGTGTGTGGTGTGTGTGGTATGTGTGTGGTGTGTGTGGTATGTGTGGTGTGTGTGTGTGTGGTGTGTGTGTGTGTGTCTGTGTATGTCTGTGTGTGTGTGTGTGTGTGTGTGTGTGTGTGTGTGTGTGTGACTGTGCTGTCTGGGAGGTGGAGACAGCTGGGCCCCGGGGCCTCACTGGTTGGTCTAATGGAAACAGTAAACGTATTTCAGTAAGAAACTCTGGGGTGACTTGAAGGAAATGCCCCAAACATAAGATTGAACCTTCTGAAGCTGTCACTTTTCCAGGCCAAAGAAAATCAAGTGCCAATTCAATACTTTCTGACCACAGGTTCCAAATTATTAGTTGGCCATTACATAAACACTGGAATTTAATTTCAAGCAGGAATTCAGCATGAATTAAACCAATGTGTTTGAACACTTAAGGTGTTATAGCCATGGAATAAGATTATACTATAGAATTCTTCTAAACAAACACAGGCACGTATGGAAACCTAACATTTGGGAAGCTGAGACAGGGGGATTATCAGCATAGATTATGAAGAAAGGAAGAAATGAACGAAGTAAAGAAAGGAAAGAAAGAAGTAAAGAAGAAGAGAAGAAGGAAGGGAAGAAGGAAGGAAGGAAGGAAGGAAGGAAGGAAGGAAGGAAGGAAGGAAGGGAGGGAGGGAGGGAGGGAGGGAGGGAGGGAGGGAGGGAGGGAGGGAGGGAGGGAGGGAGGGAGGGGAGAAGAGGGGAGGAGGGGAGGAGGGGAAGAGGGGAGGAGGGGAAGAGGGGAAGGGAGAGAGGAAGGCAAGAAAAGTTTCTCCCTTCCAAAAAATTTAACAGTATTGTGGGAGAAAGGAAGCTGTAGCCCCACCCCCCCAAAAAACCCTGAAATAGTGGCAAGAGCTCAAAGGGACATCACATGTTAGGAAGTGAGCCAGAGATGTCTTTCAAGCAGGGCATTCAAGCTCAGCCCTTCTGAGAGACACCTGAGGCAAGACTGAAGGCTGTGTAGGGACCTGCCACATAAGAGCCTGGAGTAGATTCTCACAGGCAACCTGGCTGCTGAGTTCTGAGGTCATGTAGCCAGAACACCATGAAGAGAGTCCCCAAGACGTAAGCTGAGCCTGAGATAGAGTCAGGAGGGTTAGGTGCAGACAGAGCATCATTTCAACTTGTACGTGGATAAAGATTGTGACACAGGCTGAACTTTGAATACATGAAAATAAGAGCAGGTTCAGGGCTGGAGAAGCAAGCTGAAGACACACATGGAAAGACACAAAGCTTTACTTGGAAACCAAGAAGGGGAAGTAACACTTTCTAAGCAAAGAAAGTAACCTAGTCTCGAAAATCAGAGATGGTCTCCTGGGAGCGTAACACAAAGAACAGACACACCCCCTACCTCGGGGTTCTTAGCAGGGCCTACATTACTACAAGATCTTCCAGAAAAGTCAACAGAAAACCTTGATGAAGCACTATAAATTGCTTCAACTGTTCCTAGGCCATATGCTCTCAAAAGGTGACCCAACGTCTTTCAATTTGGTCTGTGAGACAGTAAAGCCTAAGAAAGTTAGCTCTCCTGTTGGCTGGAAGACCAGGTACCTCTAAAAGGTTCTAGACAAACCTATAAGAAGTAAGGAAGGTTGTGAGGTGGGGAAAGGGAGAGAACAGTGAACAAGTAGACAGGTGGGCAAGGTATGATCAATGCACGGTGGTAACGGCTGTGAGCTCAGCTAAAGCCAGAATCCAATGTGAATACACATGCCAAGGGAACATGCATGTAATGTTCCACAAAGAGCAGCATGATGGGATAGGAGACTGCAGACTGCTTGGCCCTGAATAGGACATCTAAGTCACACCCACCCCAAGGTCAGGGAACAGGGCAGAAGAGGGGGGAGTAAGATTGTTAAGAGCCTGAATCGGGGCAGTAGTGGGTCAGACATTGTTCCCTGCACATGTCAGGGCTGTGGTACCCACAATTTGATGGCAGATATATATATATGTATTTCATAAGAGCTGCATGGGAACTATCCTATCAACCTCTCACCATGGAAGGGGAAAGATCTCAAGAAGCTCCATGCCTCCCTGAGGACTGACAAGAACCAAAGCTGACAGGGAAGCAAAGGAAGATGCTTTCCTCAGTGGTAGACCCACTGCCTATGGTACCTCCTGGAGCAGGACTCATGTCAGGCGTATGTCATCAAAGGCACACTCAATGAAACACGGTGGGCCACACAAGCAAAAGAGACTTGAATATAGGAAGGAGTCTGGCAGGTGAGATGAAGCGTTGTAAAGAGAAAAAGAGGAATAGGGGTTTGAAGATTAAGAACTGAAACGATCATGCATTCACCCTACTCATGTATGCAACACTTAAAAATCAAATCTATAAAACAAACAAGTTTCTATTCTTAAAAAAAAAAAAATAGGCCAGAGCAGCCAATGCTGTGTGGCACAATTAGAAGCAAAAGGTGTCTCCAAGGAGGCTAACAGGTCGCAGGTAGGACCAAGGTTCAGTCCTTGCAAAAGACCTACAGGACCAAACATTTGATTGATGAAGGAGTATGATGCAAAAAAAAAAAAAAAATCTCCAAGAGGCTGTAGCTACATTTCAAGTTCAGAGGGACCTTGAACCCAAGCAGAAGCCAATTAGAAGAGAGAGGGTCAGTGAGTTTCACCCAGGGGAGGTTGGCAGGGGAGGCGAGGTAAGGAGAGGCTTTGTTGGGTCTCACGGGACATCCTAGCCAGGCAACCACAACACCCATCCTCCGGGCGTGAGGCTGACTGCCGGTCCCCGAGTGTGTCGGGGCATGTCCGGAACCATGACGTGAGCAACGGCTCACACCAGGAGCCACGTAACAGGCTGAGAAGAAACACAGTGAGCGTCATCCGAGAGTCTCAGGCACTGTGACTTAAAGCACTGCTGGGCCACTCATCGCTATGGTAACGACAATCAAAACACAGGTTCCTGATCTCCTGAGCGGGGGTTGAATGATGATGATATTCCAGAGCCACTTAATTCCTCAGTGCATCATAGCAGAGCTGCCGAGCCAACCTCTTCGATGATGGAGAAAAATAACTTGTGAGTCAACAAAGTGCGTCTCTCAGAGTGACGCACAGTGAGAGCCAAAAACACAAGGAGGGATCGTACAGCTCAGCTTGAAGTCTTTGCTGCCTCCAAACCACCTTTTCCCCCTCTCCATCGAGGCTGTTAGAGAAGAATCCCATTAGGAGCTCTTAAGAAGCATGATTAATTTGTTTCAGACCCCAGATATGCCTATTTCCAGCCCGACTGGCAAAACCAGATGGAAAGTTAGTGGCAGTTATGAAATAGTCACAATTGAAATAGATCTAAATCTTTTCTTTTATGTCATCAGGGCAACATGGAATCTATCTTTATCCCTTTAAAGAGACATTTCTAAATGTCTGACATATGCATGAAACACAAATGTCCCTCAATCCCTCCCTGTTGTCCCTCCTCCCCCACTGGCCGAAGTCAAAGACCCTGATTTCAGGCCTACAGCTTGTTGGAAAGTCAGGCCACGTTCTGGTTGGACAGACAGCCACAAGCACTCTGGCCTTGGGGGTCCTCTCTCCAAGGTCACTGGGCAAAAAATCACAGGGACCCCTCATTAGGTGCAAATTCAAGCTCTTTGTTTCAAACCTCTTCTCCTCCCATCTCCTGTAGGAATCTCAGAAAGAGAGAATTATCTAGACTCGAAAAGATGAGCAACCAATGAAACCGACTCCAGTCTTCTCTTGCAGGGAGACTCGTCCCTAGGTCAGAGTGACCAGACCTAGTTACTCCAGTTCCCTCATCTCACTTTGGGGTACATGAAGCATCTAAGTAAGCTGTTGGACAGGCACTACAGTGACTACCCTCTTGGTCAGGTGTCTGCCCCTAGACCAGTCAGCTCTGGCCAAGAATGGAAGTCACCTGGAACCCATATGGCTGTCCAGTCCCACCCCAGCCGTCACTTCCAGTAAGGTTCTCAGGAAGCCATGTTCTTCCTTGGGCTCTGACCTAGCTTAACCTTTGGTTTGTCTGATTCATTCATGGTATTCGTTTCCATGGATATGGTCTTGTCATATCATGTCATGAATTGCCTACTCTTAGACAGCTATTCCATTTTTCTGACTGTAAAAACCTGGATCAAAAGTCTAGCCTCTCTGACCTTCCACTTTTTAAAAATCTATATAGTGCATGTGTCTCCTGGGCATATCATATGGGTTTGAAAAACCAAAATAAAATGCGTGTATGTCACTTAACAGGAGACCTGGAGACATAATCAATGTAAAATTAATATTGGTTGTTAATATCATCATCATTATCATTCACCAAGTCCACTTCCAGGACTTCAGGTACAGGACTTAGATGGACCGCCCACCCAGCCAGGCTTAGCCTATTCCGTTTATTAACTAGATATATGGGTTGTCAGTCATGGATTTGTAAAGCACTCACTGTTACTACCCCAAGACCTGAGCACTCCCATGCAGCATGATATAAGGAGCCAAATCTACCCACAATGAACTCCACTGAAACTCAAGGTGCTAGAGATACAGGGCACTACTGTAAGAGACCAGAAGTTAGACTCCCTCTCCCCATTTCCATCTCCGGCTCCACTTGTCTCTGTGTGGCTGGAAATGTCATAGGATGATGCGAAAGCCAAATGAACCGCCAGAGACAGAACACTAAACCACCATTATCAAGAGCCCGCTCTGGAGGAAAATATCCCCTGGGACAGGGTGGGTCAGGGCAGCTCATCAATTACGAGTCAAAAGAAAAGCAGGCCTCTGTTGTGACTTTGTTGGTTCCAGTGGCAGTGTAGGCAATATGACGTTGAAGTATTCGTACAGCACCCTAAAGTCTATATGACTAGAAAAGAAACACATGAGTAAGTCTATTTAACACCTCGCCCTCCAACTCTCTATCTAGTCCGTTCCCCTTCCTTAATAGTGCTTCTACCTTCGGGTCATGATTATTGTGTATATATGTGCCTATGCTTATGTGCACAGAAGTATGCATGTGTTCATGTGGGTGGAGACCACAGGTGTCTTCCTCTATCAGTCTCCACCTTATTTTTTTGAGACAGCATCTCGCGCTGAATCTGTTGCTTTCTGATTCCTCTAGACTGGTTAGCCATAACCCCTGCGAATACTCCTATCTCTGTCGTCCTAGTGCTAAGAATACAAGCATGCACTGCAGGTGCTGCAAATCCAAACTCAAGTCCTTATGCTTGCGTGGCACTTTACTAACCAAATCATCTCCCCATCACATCCCAAAAGATTAGTTTTCAACTTGGTGAGCAGAGGATGATTGCTGCTCCGTGCAATCCGACTTCTGAAAGCTACCTTTGCGGCACATGCAACATAATCACAGAACCGATTAAAGTTCAGACATATCTACCACCATGAAGTCCAGTCCATTCACTTTTTCCCTTAGGAAATAGACCCAGAGCAGGAAGATATCTACCCTGAAGTCATCCAAGAACAGCAAGTGTCTCATTCACCCTAAGGATAGATGCTAGCTCTAACCCATTTTACAGATGGGCAAACTGAAGAGGGAAATGACTAGCGCAAATCATGTAGGTCTCATGGTTGGTGTCAGATAAAACTCCAGAGCAGTAATATGTAAGGTTGGGGTCCTGGAGGGTGTCACTTCATCTCTCAAACCTCTGCTGCTACATCTGTGAATTAAGAGTAATGGTACTACACTCATAGGACAGCTATGAGATTTTAAAAGGACAAAATGCAAGTGAAATCACTCTATAAAATGCAAAGTCATTTAAATCAAGATAGAAAATAGAGGTTTTTTTTCCTTCAAAATGAAAAATTGGTTTGTCAGGAATTTTTTCTTTCCTGTTTAAAAAATAATTAATGGGTACCTACACTTAAAAGCCAAAGGTGGCTAGAAAATAGGTAAAGGTGAAAATAATATGATCCAAAGTTCCACTCTGTAAAGATGATGAGCAACATAATGCCAATCATCCCTCTGTGTGTGTGTGTGTGTGTGCGCGCGCGCTCGCGGGCGCGTACTCAATCAATAAACATATCATATGCTGTTTGTGAGCTAATTTTTCCCTTTAAGTTATCCATGCTAATGAAAAAGAGGAGACAGAGAGAGAGAGAGAGAGACTGCAGAAGTCAGTTCTGAGTTTAGCACAACCCTGTGAAAGGAACCAGCTGATTTATTGTCGATTCTCCTTTCCCACATCAAACAGTCCCAGGGGCGACCTCGTCATCTTTGTGGGGACAGCCTGTGCCGTGCATAGAGGCCAGAGAGACACACAGAACGGACAGCTAGCTGCCCCAGCCCCTGGCCTGGCTCCAACACGCAGGGAACAGGTCCTTTGTGTGACTTGCACAATGGCACTGTGTGTCCCGGCCTCTGAGCAGAGAGAGGCCCTGGAGACCGTGGTGCCAGACAGCCGAGCCCTGGGGGGACAGAGAGGGCACACAGAGCTGGCACCTCCCCAACCCACCCCGCCCTCATGCCCCGGCCTCTTCTGTGCCTAGCATGCGCCCTGGGGTTAGACATCACTGCATAGCTCCTGCACCAACCAAGCATCTGACAGCCCAGGAGTATCGCTGGGCACAGATGGCTCAAACAGCCTTCAGTCGCCAATAAGCAAACCAGAGGGAAGAGCCGAGGGCAGGCAATGAGGCTGAGCTTGGCCCAAAGCTGCACATAAGCTGCCTGGGAGGGGGTGAGGAGAGGCTCCAAATCTCTGTGCCAGAGAGCTGTGGCTGGTGGGCTCACCTACTGTCTCCAAAGCCACAGTAGGAAGGAGTTTCTATCGTTGCCCCCACAAAGTCATGCAAAGGTAAGTTGGGAACAAAGGCAAAGTGTCTGTGTGGGGGTCAAGAATCCAGGTGCAGTTTACCAGGTACCTTTAGTTCAAGGAGAAAGTCTGACGGGGCGGGGGGGGGGGGTTGTCTCTGTATGTCTTCTTTCAGGTGCTCAAAGCAAGTGTCTTATCTAATATAATGGAGGAAACTTCTGGCTTCCTCCGGATCTGGTCAACCACTCTCCTCCTTTTCTCCCCCCCTTTTCTTTCCTCCTCTTCCTTCTCTTCCTCTTCCCCCTCTCTCTCTCTGTCTCTCTCTCTGTCTCTCTCATTCACTTCTGACCCCACCCCTCCATCTATGGATTGCTACCTCATATTTTTAAAAAGTAGCACAGTAACTTCAGCATGGAAGAGAAAGAGAGTTACAGAAAGCGCCAGCCTCCCACCTGGAATGTACACATAATGGACAGAGCTCTGGCAGCCATCTTGTTCCATGAGGATGAGGACCACGGGTAGGAATGAAGGAGGAGACTGAGTCCCTGTTTATCCCATCATCCAGCCTTTGATTGAAAATATCAGTTATGAGTGTCACATCCACTGTGGAGCTTTCTTTAGCCTCAGGTAAGACTCAGTGTTGCTTTAGGTTGTCAGTAAATGCCAAGTTAGGGTTCAAGCTCAGATTCAGCTGTCATTTCTCTTTCACAGTTAGGGAGGGGAAGCTGCTGACCCCGCACCACCCAGCCACAGACTGGCAGGGACCAGACCCAAGGCCCTGCTTTCCATAGTTACCCAAGCTAGCTTGTGGAACACTCCAGGCTCTGTCTGAGATGTTCCTGGCATGAGGAAAAGTACTGACTCCCTCGGGCTAAGTCTTTGTACCAGAACATTCTCTGCTCTGTTTCTCTGCTTACCAAGTAAACAAGGGGATTGGAAGAGGGGAAATCTTTTGGATGAAATATTTTGCCCTGCAAAACCTTTTGTCTTATGCATAGTCTAAGCCGGCAGCCTGCGAAGCCGACCCCTCCATTTCTCAGCTTCTCTGCAAACCGTTAGTGTAGGACTCAGAAGTCGGAAGCCATCCGGGATGAATCCTGGTTGGTAAAGCAGTGAGGTGATAGGATGTCTCCGAAGACTCAGGTTGGCGCCTGGAAAAGGGCCGTGTTTCCTTGCCAAGTTTTCTCAGATATCTCCAGAAAGAATCTCTCTCTCCAAAAGAACTGCCCTACAGAGCAACCCAAGACAAAGCCACAGCTGCACTGTTAATAAAGCTTTTGCACCAAAAGAAAGCATTGCCCTGCCATACCCCTTCCCAGGAGATGTGTATGTGGCACCTGACAGAGCTCTGGAACTAAGTCACCCTGCTTTACGTAAGACACATTCTCATGAGCTGGAGAGACGGATCGGGAATTAAGACTCTGCCTCGCAAGCAGAAGGTCCTGAGTTTGGATCCCAGGTCCCACATAAGAAACGGCAGGCAGAAATGGTAGCAGCCTGCACTTCTGGCCCTGGTGGGTGGAGCCTGGGAAATCCCAGAGTCAAGCAAAAGGAAGGTAGAAGCAATCCAGGATGATTCTCAAAGTCACCCTTGGTCCTTCACACACACAGTGCCCTCTGATACACACATGCATGTACACACACATACACACACACATACATGCACCAAAATAAATAAATAGATAAATAAATAGATAAATAAAATGAAAATAAAGGCTGCATGCTAGTCCAATGTAGCCACATACATTAAAAAAAATATATTCTCTTGAGAAACTGGAACTGTTATTAGCCAGTGGTAGCCATTTAAACTCAAAGGTCAGGGGACTTTGAATCATTTATTTTTTTCAATTCATGTATGTGTGTATGGGATACAGCATGTGTGTGCTGTGCTGTGTGTGTGAGAGTGTGTCCAAGAGGGCACTGAGTATGTGTGCCTTCGGAGGCCCAAGGGTGACATTGAGACTCGTCCTTGGATTGCTCTACTTCCTTACTGCTTTTCTTGGGGGCAGGGGGAAGTTCTCAGTCTCTGCTTTGTGGGCCAGAAGGTACAGATCGCTATAATATCCTCTTGGCAATTTTTCCATGGGACCTGGGCATCTGAACTCAGGTCCGTTTGCTCGGAAGGCAAAGGCTTTAACCCAGAAAGCCTGACAAGAGCCCATGTACTTTCAGCGAGAAGGAAGAACAGAAGCCACCTTAGTTTCCAAAGGCTTCCCCATGTCTGGCTTCCATCCCTGCCTCTGCTCTACTTCTGAACCAGGTCTTGGAACCCTACGGTCTGAATGGCTTTGTGTTCCTTGCCACAGTGAGGCACCTTCCAGCTTACAACCTTGCCCATCTACGATGAGCTATTATTCAATCTTTCACAGATCCTGAAAGACCGTAGACTGGGAATGATTGAATCCACTCTCCTGTCACTGACAGGGAAACCGAGGCCCAAAACAGAGAAAGAACTTGCCTAAAATTAATGACTCCACAAGCAGAAAGGGATCAGAGCTTGAATTCAGCTCTTTGGAACTATAAACTGATGTTTCGACTTCCCGCATCACTGTGATCGAGAGACCAGAAATATGCTCTGCTCAGACACTCAAGGTTTCTGAAAGAGACAGCGGATGAAGGTTCTCAATAGTGAGAAACACTGACCAAATCATGAAAGCCTAGTTTAAAGGTTAAAGCTTTTGCCACCCAAGCAAAAGGACCTGAGTTTGCTTCTATCCTCAGATGCCACATAAAAATGCCAGGCAGAAATAGCAATGGCTGGTACTCCTAGTCCTGGATGGCAGAGCCTGGGAAACCCCAGAGCAAAGCCATAAGGAGGTGGAACAATCCAGAATGATTCCCAGTGTCTTGGGCCCATAGGCACACACACTCAAGTGCGTTCATGTACATACACACATACACACACACACACACACACACTCGCACGCACACATGCATATAAAAAATAAAGCCTGGTTTATGCTCATAATTCTCTCTCTCTCCCCCCTCTCTGAACTACTAGCTCAAGTGTTTGAAGAAAAAGAGGGAAGGGGCTGGAGAGATGGCTCAGGGTTAAGCCTCTGCCTTGCAGGCTGAAGGTCCTGAGTTCAGATCCTAGACCCCACGTATAGACACCAGGCAGAAGCGGGGGCGGCCTGCGTTTCTGGTCCTGGTAGGGCGGAGACTGTGAATCCCGGGGCAGAGTAAACAAGGAGGAGGTGGAGGCGTCCATGGTGGTTCCCGAATTCGCCCATGGTTCTACACACACACACACATACACACACAAACACACACACACGCACACACGCACACATACACAATTGAATTAAAAAAAAGAGGGAAGCAAGCAAGCACATGACAACCAGAACAGTGGAGACACAGACCACAGTGTTCATGCCTAGTGTGTCTGCTTTCCATCGCGTGATAGAGACCGGAAGGAGGAAAGATGGTGTGGGCTCAGGGTTTTGGAGGTTCTAGTCCGTGGCTACCTGGGCCCATTGCTTTTAACCCCAGAGCGAGGCAGCAAGGCAGAAACATCACAACAGAGAGACATGATGATGTTGGAGGAGAGCTGCTCAGCTCATACCAGCAGGAGGCCAAGGAGAGGGAAGGAGGAGCAGGGGACGAGATGCATCTCCCCAGGACTCAGCCCCACAGCCTGCTTCCTCCCAACAGGCCCTGCTTCTTGCTTTCTGCCACCTCCTGATAAAGCGCTTGTATGTTGACTCTCAAAGGGGTCCATCCGTTGACAAGGTCACTTCCGCAAGTCCACCAGCCACCATGTCATCTGGCTTGAAACACAGGGAGCTGGGGCGATGGCGCAGTCGGTGCAGTGTGCCTCTTCATATGCACAAGGTACTGAGGGTGGATGCTCAGAACCTATGGGAAAAGCCATGCTTCGCTGACGCACGCGCTGTTACACCAGCAGCTTATGGGGCGGAGACAGGTGATCACCAGAACTCCGTGGCCAGCGGGTCCAGTCAACGGGTGAGCCCCTAGTGGAATGAGAGGCCCTGTCTCCCACATAGTGGGCGTTCAAAAGTGTTGACTGCGTGAAGGAAGTGGACTGAAGTGTTTAAGCGTGAAACTGAGTGATAACCTACACCCAGTTTCCTCCCACATGTCAGTCAACCTCACTTCCTTTGTTTCTCGAATGACCTCAGGGTTTTAATCAAATGCAAATGAAGCTAGGGAAGAGAAGGGGGTGGGGAACTACAGAGACCTCAGCAAATGGGGAGAAACCTACAAACACATTGCAATCCCAAGGCAGCACTTTCTCTGAGAGATCAGCATGAACCACCAGCCTCGGTGGCCTACTCCTCGGCCAGCGGATGCCCTGTGAGCCTCTCCCACATGGGATTGCAGCCAGCCTCACGGACTCTACATGATGTACTTTCAGTTGTTCAAATCTTCGGAAAGGGGAGTACCACCTCCCTCACAGGAAGAAAGGTCTCTGCTCAGAACGCGCTCTGTCTCACAAGCAGAAGGTCCTGAGTTCGGATCCCAGCTCCCACGTAAAAAACACCAGGTGGAAATGGAGATGGCCTGCACTTCCCACCCTGGTGGGCAGAGCCTGAGAAATCCCAGAGCCAAGCAGGAAGGAGATAGAAGCAATCCAGGATGATTCCGGAAGTCATCCTTGATCCTCCACAGGGACACATGGTGCCCTCTGATACACACACACACACACACACACACACAGGCACACGCACACGCACACGCACATACACAAAATAAATAAAATAATAAAAAAAAGAAAGAAAATGAAGCCACCCAGAAAGACTTGAACTGGACCAAGAGAAGAGGTAGCAGTTAGGCAGTTTCAGAACAGGGCCATTCAGGAAACATTTTTGAAGGTCATCCCCCACTGCTGGGATTATCCTGAAGGAACACACCCTAATAATCTGGGGGAACTGGTTTTAATAGGAAAGGCTATGGTGATGAGCTCCCACAGCAGTTAAGCTAAATTCCTCAAAAGAAACAGCTCCACCATGAAGTTGGATCAAGGTCAACTGAGTTGAGCCCTGATATGAACAGACCCATGAGATGTAGGGGACCAAAAGCTCCAATGGGGTTGGCAGAAACTGGAGTTAAACGATAAGGAAAAACCACTTTTCCTGAACATGTCTAACCCTATGAATAACCCTGACCCTGTCAGCAGTGAGACAGCTCCCTTGCCCCTCATGGATTCCATGTCTGGAGTCCATGAGTTCTCTGGGCTTTCTTGTCCCTCAAGGATTCCATTCGTATTCATGAATTCCATTCTTTCTCTTCCCTAATAAAATCTGCCTTAATCCTCTATGTGTGTTCTGGTTTCCATCCTTGATTCCCAAACACAAAAACCTAGACCAAAAAAAAAAAAAAAAAAAAAAGCAATAGTAGGACCCAAGGCACTGGGGTTCCCTCCTGAAGTACTATCAGTAAGCGTCCTGACGAATGAACAGCAGAGGCTTCAGGGAACCAGACAAAGGGCTTCAAATTCGAGTGACCCTAAAGCGTGAGCCCCCAGAACCGTCTCTAAAGGTGAGGTGGAAGAGTTAGGAAAGAAAGACTGCGTGTGCCGAAACGCCCCATTATGCACTCAAACACCTGGCAGAATACCTTACCATCTGGAGCACGTCATAAGATGACAATTATGTTTGGCCAGGCCAAGCGCGCCACAGCTGTTGCTGGGTAAAAGGCGGATAATTAAAAACAGCAGGTTGCCATGGTGCGAAATTGGTCCGCTGCTGAACAATTTGCGTGTTTGTCTTCGGCTCCGAAGCACTAGAAGTTGAGTGATGTCTGGGGATGGGATGTAGGAAGGTGATTTCTCAAGGCCGCTAAGTGAAGAGGAAACGAAGGATGAGGAGAACTTGCCAAGGGTCCCTCCCCCCTCCCCAGGTATGCGTGTGCGCCATTTGTTTTATCCCACACAGTCTTCCAAGACAAAACTGTAATCCCCTTCTCAGATGAAGAGACCAAAGGCCCATGTGGTGATCCATTTTCTGACACTATCACAGAATGCATAGCAGGGGGTAATTGGTGCATGTCTGAGATGCATTTCTTAGAGTTCTGGAGACCGGGAAGCCCACGGACCAGGGATCTGGATCTGGCAATGCCTTCTTCCTGCATCATCCCAAAGCGATCCACACAACCTGTTCTGGACGCAACCGCACCCATCCACTCGTGACAGAGCCCTTCAGACAAAACCACTTTGTCTAAGGCCGTACCATCCTGAATGCGCCCAATCCAATCCCATCAGATCAAGTCACCTCTCGCAAGGACCTGCCTTCAACACTGTGACCACACTTCCACACTTTAACCAAGGGACATACTTAAACCAGAGCAGCTAGTGACATACCGAGAGCTCCACAGCAGGATACGGAGACCCTGCCAACATTTAGCCCACCTGAGTCCAGAACTTTTCCCTGTCCCTCCTACTATCAGTTCACGGGTCCTCGCTCAAAAGTGCACGTGTCACATGATGACCATGCCGCCAGCCATAGGGAGAAAGAACATCAGTGAATATATAGACATGGGAAGAAGCTGGTGTCCACCTCGCTTGCTGCAAGAGGACAGATTTAAAGTCACACATACACATGCATGTAAATTACACATTCATTATGAGTGAAGGAGTTTCGGACAATGATTCTTTGATGCAAAGACAAAAGAAAGCTCTAGAAGGTGATATTCATCCATCTTCTAATGACACAGCCGTGGCAATCACACACAACAGCTGTGGTCACCGACCACCAGCAGCACAGATAGAAGAAGGGTTTCAGGTCTTCTGACCGAGTTGCTGGTTCATCCCATGCACCTACCTAGTCATTAGGCCTCAGGGAAGATTTCCTGGGTGGCAAATGTCCTCCAAAAAGATATGTGGCTACATCAAATATCAAGCAAATGCCAAGCATTACCTGATTTGAGAGAAGAGCTTCTTTATAGATATGATTAAGCTACAGATTATACAGGACTGGCTAGACCAACGTCAGCTGTGGGTGAGCGAGGAATCCATGTGGCTGGACCTAGTAACAATGAACAATCGGCAACTATCAGATTCTGGGGAAAGGAAGGAAAAGTATCCAGTGGTGTAGCCACTGGGGAACCCACTAGGCTCCAGTGGATTGGCCCAAGATCCCAGTCACACAAATGGCCTTATTGAACAGAGTGGGACACAACACAAAACAGATGTGAATGTGGAAGAAAGATGTGTAGTGAAGACGTGGGGACTTGCAGGAGCAAGAGACAGATAAAAGAATGTTGAGGGGACAGTCATCAGGATGTATCATTTTATATGTATGAAACTGTCAAAGACCAAAACTTATCAATGCAAAAGAGGAGAAAGGCGATGCTTGTGCAAGAACAAGGCCAAGACGTGCAAGTTCAAGGTGGCCGTTCAGTGAAGAAGAGACTGTCATCAAGGCCCTTCTCTGCAGCACGGGTAGAAGAAGGGTCTCAGTTCCTCTGACCGAGATATTGGCTTATCCCGTGCACCCACTTAGTCGTAAGGTAGGTATCTAATGTCATAGGTCTCAGGTAGGGCTTCACAGGTGGCAGGTGTCCTCCAAAAAGCTATGTGGCTACATCAAATTTCAAGCAACTGTTAAGCACTACCTGATTTGGGGGGGGGGGAAGCTGCTTTATAGATGTGATTAAGCTAGCAGTCTGGTAAGGTTGCCCTGAGTCATCGTTAGGGACAGGTGTCATCTTGACAGTTGAGGGTTTGAGCTCTAGGCACATTTGTAGAGAATTAGTCGTTAAGCCCAGAACAAACCTGCAAGAGATTATCTAGCTGATGGGGAAGGCCTAGCCCATGGTGGATGGGACTAGACCCTGGAATAAAATACAGAGAGCTGATTGAAAAAACTGGCATCCTTGTGTACACTTGGCCAGACATGCTGGTCTGGTAAGTAAGATCATCCCTGTCTCACCATTAATGTAGAGATGATGTGGCCAGTTCCCTCAGCCCTGGTGTTGGTGCATGCTCTCCCGTCGAGCTGGATTAAGAACTATAACTAGACAATCATAAGAAAATAAACCCCTTGTTCCCGTAAGCTGTTAAGGTGGTGACTTATCAGCAACCATGCAGGCTGACTGCTACACTCTAGAATATCAAGAAAGGCTCAAAATCCAAAGATAAGAGTCTTCATGAAAAACAGGAGAAAGGTGACAGACAGGAGCTGGAGAATGGGGAAGTGAGGACATTGCTTAGTGGGTGCAAAGTTCCAGTTTTGCAGAATAGTAAGTTCTAGAGATCTGTTGTCCAGCACTGCCAAGTATAGTTAACGATGCTGTATGGTATGCTAAAAAAAAAAAGCTTGTCAAAAGGAAAGATCTCCTCCTACCTGTTCATAACGGAAGGGAGGAGAGAAGGAAGGTTAAAGAACATGAGCTCTCCTGCCAAGCAGACTAAGAACTGTAACAGAGAACCCCAAGCAAGAATAAAACCCCTTTGTACCCCCTAAGCGTTTTGGTTGGTTGTGAATTTATCGGCAACATGCAGACACATTGCAACAAGAACCAGCTCATTGTTGCTTTAAGCCATAGTATGCAGCAGAAACTCGATACATCCACCCTAGGAAGTGAAACGATTCCCCCTTTCAAAGTTTCTACTGCGTCCCATAGAGCATGGAGCTCACTGGGGCGCAGACCCAAGTGTCACCACCACAGCGCCCACTGGTTTCCTTCCCACCATTGTGTTGTCCTTTACTGGCTCTTGGACCTCTGCATGGTGACAGCCACATGACCATGCCTTCTGCCACCAGGCTGTCGGTACCCACAGCTTGAGCACAGTGAACCCCAAAGTGCCTACATCATTTCATGCTGTGGATGATAACCCTGCATCAGAGCCCCAAGCACTGTCTCCGAGTGAGGATGCCGGGACCGTCTGCGGAGAGATCTCAGGCAGTTGTCCCAGGGGCCTGGCACACCTGGCCAGGATTCTTCCTCTTCTGGTGCTCAGAGGGAACCAATAAATACCAAACCCCCTTACCCCCAAGTTACCCTGTGATCCGCATTTAAGAAGCAGGAATGTCATTTCCTCCATCACCACCACCTCCTCTCCTGTAATGCTTTGCTCTTCTTTTTATGAATTAATGGGATTTATTGTACTATTTCCACACATACATAGTTTTGAATGTTATATCTGAATTGTGTCATATCATTTTTTTTGCTTCTTTTTAATTTTTTTTCTTTTTCCCAAGTTTATTTGAGGAAGAGTGATTTCTTTCCTTCATTTATTTATTTATTTATTTATTATTTATTTATGTATTTATGTATTTATTTCCACTCATACAAACTTAATAGGTACCCTGGTCCCCTCCCTCCCTCCACCCATTCCTGGACCCCCTTGCTCCACCTCCCCTTTTCCCCTTCCTTCCCCCCCCTCCCTTTCTCCCAGTGCCCCATCGCCCCCCATTCCTGGAGCATCTTTTAGTGTGAATGTCAAATTTCCCTCTGAGTCCTCCACTCTAATAAGGTGTAAGGACTCAGTAGCATTGCCTAGAGCTCTTTCTTGTGTTCCCCATTAGTAAACACTTTCGGAACACTATTGTGGCTGTTAGTACCTGTGATCCATGCTAGACTTTGGAAGGTCAGTGATATATCGGTCATTGCGCAAGTCATGCAAAGTCCTATTATGGTTATTTCCACCCTAACTTGTGTGGAGTATCTTGCATATCGTTGCTCCTCCCCATCTTCAGGATCTTACAATCTTACCACCCCCTCTTCCGCAAATTTCCCTGAGCTTTAGGACGGGGAGAGATTAGGCTGGCCTGGTTCCAGGTGGTTAATGTAGGGTCTCTGATGTTCTGAATTATGGTTTATTGGGGTTTTTTTTCAGTTTTGCTATTCCTGCACCACCCTTGGCTCCATCCTGTTGGGTATTGGATGTCCTCCCTGGACCTCGAACGTCCTGGGCAGGAAAGGATGCTTTGCTCTTCTGACAGGTTCACGTCCATACATAGAGAGAAACCTAACCCCCAGTTCCAAGAAATCCCACTGAGTTTCATCTTATACCCACAATCCCCAGAGGGCTGTTGTCTTTGCTGAGAGGGTCAGCATGAGTGCAAGCTTCTGTCTATCTGTCTATCTGTCTGTCTGTCTGTCTTGATCCACCCCCATCTGTTCTGGATTTAACAGTGCCTGTTCAAACACTGATGGGGTCTTTCTGAGTGTCCTTGTTACTTTTCGCTATTGCTGTGAGACAACACTCAAACTCAAGCAACTTGAATGGAGAAAGGGAGATTTATTCAGCTTACAGTTCCACAGGGGAGACTAAGTCCTTCGAGGTGGAAAAGGCATGTGGCTGGCAGAAGCTGGAGGAGCCTTAAGTCACTGCAGACATCATGGAGGCTGAGTGCTGTAAAACTGCCAGCTGCAAGAGCAGACTCACCCAAGCAAGACAGGACTAACCAACCTCAAGGCCCACCCCCTGTGACTGCTTCCTCTAGCAAAACCCCACTTTCTAAAGGCGTCATAACTTTCCCAAGCAACTAAAGATTCAGACACAGGAGTGTGTGGGGAACAACTGGCATATCAAACCATGACTGAGTCTCTGTCTTCTGAGGCTGGAATAACCAAAGGACTGCCACACCCACCCAGCATGGTAAGTGGGATCCAAAGATCCGAATTCCATTTCCTTTACTTGTATAACAAATGCTTTAACTGCTGAACCATCTCCCCTGCCCAAGATAAACTTTCTACAGGATGCTCCGTGGTAGGCACAAAGATGACCACTGGCACACCCCCACCAACTGCCTGTCTAGGTTGGAATCCAGCGAGGACCAGGCGAGAAGTGGGTGACTCACCAAGCACATCCTGAACAGCCCCTGGACAGTCTCTACATCAAACAGGAGAGTCATCCCAGTTCTGAGCCCTTGTTTCTAAAGGTAGCAAGAGGATGTCATTAAGTACCTATTAGCTGACACCGTGTCATAGTCATTACCTCATCTTGTCATTAGTAGCCTGTAGGAAAGGTTTCATTATGCCTGACATACCCTCTGCTCCTGTGACCCTTTCACCAAAACATAAAAATTATTCTGTCCAATAAACTTTGGCTGCTAGAACAAGTCCCAGGCAGGGTGTGTTGTAAGCTCCAAATGTTCACTCTCTCTCCAAACATGAAGCTTACAAATTAGAGGGTACCCAGTCAGCACCCTAACCTCAGCATTCAACTTCCCCAGATTGTTCTTTAATAACCAAGCTGTTCTCCCAAGGCTCCAACATAAAAGCTGAGTCTAGCACGTTCTATCAGCAATATGGTGACTGATGGAGTGGGAAGACAGGGAGGGGGATGGTTGTGAGGACAACTGATGTCCACCGCTGAGCAGGGCCTGGCCGCAAGAATTCAACAATGGAAAGAAGGGAACACGTGGCTCTGGGTATTGGGTGAAGAAGGTCGTTTAGGATGGAACAAGTCAGAAGAGATGACAGTTTCCATGGCAACGAAAAGACAAGTCAGGTGAACGCCAATATCAAAGCTTCGCAAAAACCCGGCAGAGAAGTGATGACAAAGGAAACTTGAATGAACTGAATTCCAGAAAGGGAGGAAATGTCCCTAGCAGAAAGGGAAAAAGACACACTGGGCCTCTGTGAGCTGCTAGGAGCTGGGCATGGGTGCATGACAGATCACCCCAGAGGACGACAGACCCCACTGACTGACCCCACAGCCCTGCATGTGTCGGGGGACAGGATCTGATCTGGGGCAGGGTGGAAAGCTGAGAGGCCTGCTAGCTGCAAGAGACCATCTCCTGGTACAACGAAGGAGCCTACTGCCCTCCAAAGGTAGAACGAGGAGACTGGAAGAGACACTGCAGGACTTCAGGGTGCTCAGCAGAGGACTTCCAAAACCAGGAGAAAGGAAAAGAGTTGAGAGAATTTCTTTCCAGATCCCATGGCCCCATAGCAAGTACAATGTGGTGGGCTTTCAAAGGCTGCCATCAAGATGGGGAGAGATCTTCCAAGGAACAAAAGCCAGCAGAAAAGAAGTCACGAAAGGGAATAAGGGTAGGGGGTGTAATTCAGGATGCTACCTAGAGGTATGGTAAGGAAGACTAGAAGGGAGAGAGGGAGGAAGGGAAAGAGGGAGGGAGAGGGAAGAGAGGGAGAGGGAAGGAAGGGAGGGAGGGACGAAGAGAGAAGGGAAGAAAAGAAGGAAGAAGGGAAGGGAGGGAGGGAGGGAGGGAGGGGAGGGAAGGGAGGGAAAAGGAATGGAGGGAGAGGGAAGGGAAGAAAAGAAGGAAGGAGGGAAGGGAGGGAGGGAGAGGGGGAAGGGAGAAAGGGGAGGGAGGGAGAGAGGGAGAAAGGAAGGAATGTAGCAGGTGTTAGTCATGCCCACCCACATGCAAACAAGTACACACCACATGCACACATAAATAAGAAATGCAAGAATCATTTTGAAATAATAGGGATAAAGAAGATTACAACACTATCAATCAAACTGCCTAATTGAGATTCAAAGAATGCTATATCCCACAACAGCGGATTACACGAACTTCATTAAGTATGTGGGGAGCAGTCTCCAGGAATGACCACATGTTAGACCACAAAATAAATCCCAGTGCATTTCAAAAGCTTGAAATCATGAAAAATCTGTCCTCTGGCTGCATCTGCATTGAATTAAAAATCAATAACAAGATATCTTAAAAGTCTACCAAACATTTGGAAATTAAATCAGTGTCATTTCAATTATCTTGTAAGTTAAAAAAAGAAATTATAGGAAAATTTTAAGATGTTTTTAAAATGAATTACAATACATCACATATATGGAATATGGCTAAAGTATGTACAAGGGAATTAATTAATTCAGAGGCCTTTATTGTAAGTAAGGTGGAAATTGACAACCTAATCATAAATATTAAAAAACTAGAAAGAAAATCAGTGAACTAAGTAGGTTAAAGGAAATAAAAATAAAGACAGAAGAATAAAATGTGGAAAGTGAAGGAGTAAATCGTGACTTCTCCGTCAGATTCTGCCTTTATTTAAATTTGGACATTTTGTCCACTGTGGGTATTTTGCACTAGTACTAGCTTTTCAAAGTCCCACAGCACTGCGATAGTATTGATGCTGACTTTTGAGTTTGTTGATGATCCCCTAATTTTTATCCAAAATCAGTGCCTCACTCACTCTAGGCCCAGACTCCAGTTATCAGCTAGGGCTGAGGCACAGCTTAGTAGCAGAGCACTTGCCTGATTTCTCTGATTCTAAAGCCATTCTGCTTCCAGATGCCAAAATACCTAGTCAAAACTCCCTTTTCCATCGTATGATGACCAGCATTTGGATATGTCCTAGTTAGGCGCAGGTGTCAACTTGACAGCTGGAGGGTTTGAGCTCTGGGCACATTTGTAGAGAATTAGTAGTTGAGTCCACCCCAGAGCAAACCTGCAGGAGATTGTCTAGCTGATGGGGAAGGCCCAGCCCATGGTGGGTTGGATTAGGCCCTGAAATAAATCACAGAGAGCTGGTTGAGAGAGGGCATCCTTCTGTTCATTTGGCCAGACATACTGGTCTAGCAAGTAAGGATTGCCCATCTCTCCGCCATTATGCAGTGATGGTGTGGCCAGTTCCCTCGGCCCTGGTGTTGGTGCATGCTCTCCTGTCAAGCTGGACTGAGAACTGTAACCAGTAATTGTAAGAGAGAATAAATCCCTGTTCCCTCAAGCCGTTTGATGGTCATTTATCAGCAACCACACAGGCGAAATGCAACAGGACAGTTGTAAGTGACACCTGCCACTCTAGGTGATTACAGAGAGCTGTGGGCAGAAGAGGAGGCCAGGCAGAGGCTACTGTGGTTTGTCAGTTTGATTGGATTGAGGAAACGCTTGGGCGATGCTGAAGGGCACCTTTGGGTGTGTCTGACAGGGTTGTCCCCAAGGGTTGTAACAGAGGAAGGAAGACTCGCCCTGATTGTTGGTGGCACCACCCACAGGCTGGAGTTCTGAAAGAAGAGAAAGGAGAACGTCAGCTGCGCCCTCGCATCTCCAGCCTCTACTCCCTGGCCAGCGAGCAGGCCGAATCTAGCGCTACGTCTTCCCCGCCATGATGGACTGCATCCTCTGACCCTTGCGCCTTCGTGAACACGCCCTTCCTTAAATTGCTTTGTCTTGGATATTTGGTCACAACACTGAGAGAAGGAAGAGGGGAGTCCATAAAGCAGGAAAAGGCCTCAGTGTGAAGGGGTTCCTTGACACGAAGTAACCTGGTCCTTGCGAGGTAGATCAACTACAGGAAACAGGACAGCTGTTCACCTCTGCACAAACTGCACCGTGATTGTCTTCTACCTTTGTGTGCCCACTGGATAATGAGTTCCTCGGGACAAGACTGAACCACATTCAGCAAGGGCAGGGTGAGCAGGGTGGAGCATGAGACAGAGGAGCGATGCCTGCAGGACGTTGAGCTCCCTCTCTGTGCACACAGAGGGAACGGCAAGATTCCAAGTGTTATGACACTACCCTGAGACCCTCGTGCACAGAAAACAGGGCAACCAAGCCGACGACCTCTTTCCTGAAAGGCAACCAGACAGTCCGATCTAAGTCCTAGCAAGTGCGCGCACCCAGGCTCACACAGCATGTGCCCTAGGGGCGGCACGTGGCCTGAGGAGCCCCCAGTGTCCACTGGACAGGCAGGTGGCACTGGTCTGGGAAATGTCTAGCTCTGGGTCACCACAAAAAAAAAAAAACAGTAGCATCTGCAGCCACACTGGGAGCGGGTTAGGAAATGAGCTGGAAGGGAAAGATGCATCAAGTTAGGGGGAGAAATAGATAAGTGAAAATGTTAAGCCATCATGCCTGAAATCCCAACACTTCACAGGCTGAGGCAGGAGGATCACCATAAGTTCCAGAACAGCCTGGGCTGCGGACCAAGGCCCCACCTCCAAAAAAAGTGAGAGAATTTTATTAATAATGTTTTTAAGCTAAAAATCAGTTCCTGGTGACTTAGTCTCTTTCAAGGAATATTTCTCCCATGTCCCAGAGAAACAAGCTCTAATGACCTGTCACTTGGAGCCCCTGCACCCCAAACCTGTGCTGGTGACACTCCCTGCTTTTACAGCACCCACAGACCTCTGGGTGCGAGCATAGAGCAGCAGCTCCGGGGCTTAAAAACAACCAGCAATGATCTCTTCCTTCTCATGTCCCCATGGTGGTCACTTTGCAAAAAGTCTAAGCCAATGGTTTGTTGAGGAGTGTTATGGTTGCATTTTGGTGTCAACTTGACAGTTGCACACTGTTTGGGGCGCAGCTGTGGAAGGTTAATGGTTAGAATGGCCCCTGAAGAAGTCTTCAGGTACTTGACTGATTGCTGTGGTGGTGGACCGGATAATAGGAGGTGCAAGGAGGAGGGACTTGCTCTTCCCTTATCCAGTGTCGACTTGCTGTGGAGTCCACTCTGCATGCGCTGTTTGCTTTTAGAGTATTGTGACCTTCTTTGTTGCTGCTGCTGCTGCCGCCTCTGTCCTTGGCTGACTTGGAGCTTCACCTTTTCCATCACGTTGTTACTGTTCCCGCTGCCTTTGGAGCCTGGTCTCTGGGCCTTGCTGCTGCTCGCTGTTCATCGCCGATGTCGGAGCCCAGCTGTTCTTCACTGACATTGGAACCCAGCGTCTTCAACCCTCCAGAGGAGCAAAGGCTTGAGACTTTCTCAGGATCTTTTGGCTTTGCAGAGCATCCCAGTCAAGAACGAGGCTGCTGCAGGCAGCTGCCTTGAAGGACACTATTTTTATTGTGTTATCTTTTAATAAACTTATATATATATATGTATGTATGTATGCATGTATGTATTCCATTCTATAGATTCTATTTCTTCAGAGAACCCTGACTAATACAAAGAGTAACATCTGAGCTAATGGCAGAGTCTGACACTCGATATTTTTGCAAAGGCTGGAACAGTTTAAAGACTGTGGGCCCCCACATCAGCAAGATCTGGGATCACGCTATGCCTCCACATCTTGCTTTCAGCCCATTCCAGGCCAATAAGTTGTGTTTAATCATTTGAACATTAAGAATTCTAACTTTTAAGATTGTTTGAGAGCAGTGCAGGGAGCCAGCTCAGCATGTAATAAAGCACTTACTGTGTAAGCATAGGGAGCTGAGTTCAAATCCCCAGAACACATGCAGAAAGCCAGGAGTCATGCACGCCTGTAACTGCCAGCCTAGCTCAGGTTCAGTGGGAAACCCTGTCTCAGGGGAATTAGGCAAAGAGTGACAGCGGGATACATGTCCTCCTCTGTCCCTTATGTGTGCACACAAGTGTGTGTACACACATGCATCACACACACACTACTCAGAAACATGCGCACACATGCAAAAACTTTATTTTAAAAAAAGGTTTTTTGAAAATCAAACAAAAAATCATTTGAGGGGCTGGAGAGACGGCTCAGGGGTTAAGACTCTGGCTCCTAAGCAGAAGCTCCTGAGCTCAGAACCCAGATACCACATAAAAACACCATGTGGAAATGACAGCGGCCTGTACGTCTAGCCCTGGTGGGTGGAGCCTGGGAAATCCCAGAGCAAAGCAAGAAGGGGGTAGAAACACTCCAGGATGGTTCCCAAAGTCATCTTGGTCCTCCACAGGGACACACAGTGCCCACTGATACACACACACACACACACACACACACACACACACACACATCAATAAATAATAAAATATTTTTTAAAAAAATCATTTGTGATGGTAAAATAGGAGACCTCGACTGCCCAGAGCCGACCGCCGTGCAAAGCTCTCGGTAATAGAAGCAACTTCATCCTGTTGTCTAAACCCTGCTGGCGCGATTATCACTTGTGGACCTGGAGGAGAAGCTGCCATCCTGCAGCTTCCGCACGGCACCTTTCGTCTTCTGCGATGCCAATCGTCCGTGTCCGTTGAGGGCAGCTGTTGCTGGCAGTGGGCACCAGGTGTCGTTGAAGCTGCTGTGTGCTTTGGAGACCACCACAGGCTCGCCAGGCAGGCCTGGGTGGCATCTCAAAAATACATAAGAAACAGCCCTGGCCTGAAGTTCTGAGAAGAAAAGTCTGTGTTCTCTCCTCTGCTTGACTCTCAAGCAAAGAATGGACATCTGTCCGCATTCCACGTGCCTGCCATGCCACGGAAACAGGGCAGTGGGTGGAGCCACAGGATGAAGGGACTCATGTCTCACTTGCACTTACAGGAGGAAATGTAAGGACATGGGGCACTGACTATATGATCACACTGCAAGACCTCCAGATCTGGGGAAGGGGAGGGGAAGGACGAGAGGAGAGGAAGGGAGGGGAGGGGAGGGAGGAAAAGAGAGAAAGGGAAGGGAGGGGACGTAAAAGGAGGGGAGAAAGGGAGGGGAGAATAGGTTCTTGTCCTTTGCCAGGTCCTCCATCTCAAGACAACAGGGAAGTCCCGACTCTGCATCTACTGATGCTCAGTCTTTGTCAACACCCAGAATTCAGAGTCCTCAGGGCCTGTGTAGTCATGAATCAAACAAAGTACCTTGTCTGTCTCTCTGGGTTGTGCCCACTTCCAGGAGAGCACAATCCTCATTATAAAATAGGAGCTTTATATTTCTCTCCTGGGGGATACTGAGAAGACACCCCTGTTCCCAGAAGAATCTTGTTTTCCTCAGAGAGCTCATCTTTCATGGCCTTGCAAATGCTGTGTGAGGAAAGTTAGGAAGGAATTAGATCCCCAACGTGAAGAGCCCTGACCCCATGTCCCATCGATGGCACCCCAGCAAAGGTCTTTAGTGCCGGGCATGCTAGCTTGCAACAGACACTTGGGTGCAAAATGTGCTGATAGAAATATTGCCTTGCTTAGAGGACAAGCCCACAGTCATAAGTGTTTGATGTGTACAGACAGGATACCAAGATGAATACAAAGTCATACCAAGCAGCAGAAAGAATCTGAACTGAGATCTGGGGCCACTTTGGCTGTGTGGCCTTAGTCTAGCTCTAGCCCTCTCTGAGCGTGGCATTATCACCATAAAATACAGCAACTGAACCAAACTGCTTTTTTCCCCAAGTTTTACTCACACTCTCCTGTCCTCACTGTTTCCCATATTAGACACAAGCGCACTGTGGTTTTGATGATAACCACGTGTCAACCACGGTTCCTTTATATAATCTCATTGGGAGGAGTCGCCCCACTTCCTTACTTTTTTCCTCTTGAAATTGATTTTAAAAGGAAACTCGATAGCATTGCGGTGAACGGAAACCGTCCCGACCTGCCAGAACAGAAGGCAACTGTAAAAAGCCAAGACAAGGAAAATAGGAGATGCTTTTCATTATCTCTGAGAGCGTTGCCTGCAGGCCTGGTATGGGGGACACCTGCTGCACTCCCCCTCCTCCCTTTTCCCTCCTCTTTCCTTCTTGCCTGCTCTCTGCCTCTGAAGTGGAGAGGAAAGTGGGTGTCGGAGGTGTTGAGGGGCAGCCAGCACCCACTGGAGATTCTCCCTGTGTGAACCGTTGGAGGAAGGGAGAGGCCTGCGGGACAGGACTTCTCAGGCCAGCACGCCGGTCCTCCTCAGGCTCCACTTCGCGGATCATCCCGACGTGCCTGCTGCTTAGGAAACGGTGGGTAATTTCTAAGGCTATCGTTTTGGGGGGAGGGGGGGCTACTGCGGGAGAGTGAACGCAGTGGAAAATCAGAATGACACGCTCTGCTAGGAAAATGACTAGCCAAAGAGAACGACGTCAGAATGTTTTCTGGCTACAAGGACCTCGGGTGTCGTTCATTGATAAGGAAAAAAACGATGCACACAGCAGGCACCCAGATACTTGGCAGTACACACATCCCACGTGAAGCCCAGAGGGCCACGCGTGCAAAAAGACATGAAACGAGAAGGGAGATTGGCCGCAAAGGATAACTGTGAAGTGGGACAGAAGGAGGAAAAGGGGTGAAAACACATAAAGTCATTGCATGGATGTAGGAAAGTGTCAATAAACAGAAAAGTGAAGATTAATAATAATAATAAAAGAAATGATGTGTATTTTGTGCGACCAACATTAACTTTCACATACTTCCAAGGGATCTAGCAGTACTTAGACAGCCATCCATCTTTTTAACACCATCCTTGGCTAGAAGATGGCTCAGGGGTTAAGACTCTGCCTTGAAAGCAGAAGGTCCCAAGTTCGGACCCCAAGTCCCACGTAAACATGCCAGGCGGAAGCAGCAGCGGCCTCTACTTCTAGCCATTGTAGGTGGAGCCTGGGAAATCCCAGAGTGAAGCAAAAATGGAGGCAGAAGCAATCCAGGATGTTTCCCCCAAGTCACCCTTGGCCCTCCACAGGGACACAAAGTGCCCTCTGTTACAAGGAGGAAGAGAAGGAGGAGGGAGGGACAGAAGGAGGAGGAATTGGAGGAGGAGGGAGGGGAGGAGGGAAGGGGGAGGAGGGAAGGGGGGAAGAGGAAGGGAGGGAGGACTGTTTCATATTTCAATCTGTTAAAAAATCTTAATATATATATAATAACAATAATAAAATAAATAAATATAAACACCACTCCTCTGTACCATTTATAACGTTGTGATGGTTAAGGCTGATTGTCCACTTGATAGGATCTAGAATCATCTAGGAGCCAGGCCTCTGGACACACTTGTGAAGGAGTATTTAACCTCAGTGCAGACTGGGGGGACTACCTTGACGGGGTTAATTGAGATGGGAAGGCTCGCCCACTGTGGGTAACATCTTCCCCAGGGCTGTGAACTAGGAATGCACAGGAGGGAGCCAGTGAGAACACAGTGTCCATTGCTCTCCACTTCCTGACCAGGGATGCAAGAGAACCATTGCTTCAACCTCCTGCTGTCTTGGCTTCCCCACCACACTGGAGTGCTCCTCCAACAACTTGGAGTCAAACTAAACCTTCCTTTCTTGAGTTGCTTTTGTCGGGGTGCATTGTCATAACCACAGGGAGAACCTTCAAACTGGTGATAATGAAGTATTTTGTCAGTACGCAAAGACCAACCTAACAGGAGACTGTTGTCATCAAATTGGCACAACTTCCAAATTGGGGGAGTTTAGGTGAAAGATGACATAGAGTAGATTACTCCAAAGCCACAATGCCCTTGGATGCTCTGTCTGCCTGTTCATTCTAATGAGGCTGCTGGATTGTCACTGCAAAGCCTCCTGCAGTGTAGATAGATACAAAGATGCTTAGAGAGTGCAAGGTCCTTCACACATCTCTGGAAAATGCTCTGATAACTAATAAGTCTTAACTTGTGGACTACTGAAGAGTGTTTATCAACTTTAGTCTTCTGTTCCAAAACTTTATCTGTTCGCCTTTATTGATTCTTTATGTCATGTTAAGCAAATTCTTTTCACTGTCTCATTAGGGGGAAAAGGGGTTTGGGGAGATGGCTCAGGGCTTAAAGTTTTTGCCTCACAAGCAAAAGGACCTGAGTTCAGATCCTTGGACCCCACATAAAAATGCTGGCCAATGGAGAGGTGGCTCAGGGGTTAAGCCTCGGCCTTGCAGGCGGAAGGTCCTGAGTTCGGATCCCAGATCCCACGTATAGACGCCAGGCGGAAGCGGGGGCGGCCTGCGCTTCTGGTCCTGGTAGGGCGGAGCCTGTGAATTCCGGGGCAGAAGGAGGTGGAGGCATCCATGGTGGTTCGTGAATTCGTCCATGGTTCTACACACACACACACAGACACACACGCGCGCGCACATACCACGCACATGCGCACAGTTGAATAAATAATAATAATAAAAAAAATTTTTAAAAAATGCTGGCCAATAGGGCAGCAGCTTACACTTCCGCCTTGGAAGGCGGAGCCTGGGAAAACCCAGAGCAAAGCAACAAGGAGGTAGAACAATACAGAATGATTCCCCCTGTCTCCCTTGGATATGCACATTCAAGTGCCCTCTGTACACATGCACACATACACCCGCACAAAAAGAAGGGGGGAGGGGTAAGCCCTGTGGCTCATACCTGCGATCCCAGCACTATGGAGGCTGAAGCAGGAAGGAAGATTGGGAGTTTGAGGCAGCGTGAGCTATACAGCAAAACCCGGTCTCAAAAAGGAAATCAAAAGGAGAGAGGGTGCTGGACTAGAATAAAAGTCACAAACTTTTTCAGTGAAGGGCCAGAGAGTAAATGTCTGTGGCTTCATAGCCCACACAGCTGCTGTCACAACTGTAACATGACAGCAGACACAGGCACTATGAAAGCCAATATTTATAAAAGCAGAGCCTGATGCAGATTTGACCCACAGGCCTCCTGATGAGAGTCTCTCTAACCTCCAGTCTTGACATCCCTGCTGTATTGAGGCAGAGACTCAGCCAGTTCTGCAGATGGCCAGGTCAACCAAGGAACCTGCACCGCAAGAGCTGCAGAGCACAAAATGCCCCCCAAAAAGATGGCAAGAGTGTGCTGCCGTGTCAGGCACAAGCGCTTCTCCTTTGGGCCACGCCTGGGGCATGTCCCCCAATGCCAGGGCGTGTACCGTCAGAGGGAAGAGAAAGACTCAGGCAGGTGAGGCATGTCCCCTGTTGCCAAGGGATGTACTATCAAAGACTCAAGCAGGACCAGACCGTCTGGAACATTCATCAGAGTCCCACCCTGAAGAGGAATCATTCCCTTTTGGGAATGGGGCACAGTGTGGCACATCACAAAACTCTTTCTTTCCTGATGTAAGGTCTCAGATGCAGCCCAGGCTGTCCTCAAACTCCCGCCTTGGTCTCCCGTGTGTTTGGACTGTAGCGTGTGCCACCATGCCCAGCCACACAGCATGCTGCTGCGATTGTTTGCTTTGGTCTGCACATCTCTGCCAGGTGGGATGGTTTTTACATCTAAGAAACCACAGGCTCTGGTTCACTCCAGTCGCTTGGTGATGATGGAGCCCATCGCTGGGTTTCATCCATCCCTCCATCCACTCATCCATTCCAGCAAACACTGCCCAAGAAACTGGCAAGGCAGTAGGCACGGGCACATGAACCTGTCCTCGCTTCAGTCCTCTAAAGGTGGGGGGGGTCAATGAGCAGAAACATAAGCCACGGAGCCATGACGAATTGGGGGGAAGGGGCATTAAGAACATAAGCATGGCCATAGGAAGAGGCCTGGGAATGGGAGAGAGAGAAGGGCTGGGAAGGGATTCTGAAGAGGGAACGCAGCTGAGCCTGGGGAGACTAGAAGCAGCCAGATAAAGAGAGCTACAGCAGAACCTGAAGCTGGGCCTCAAAAAGCTGGTGTCCACAAGGGTCACTGACCAGTTGTGAGCCCCAGGCCCATCATCAGCGGAATTCAAGGGCCAGCACCTTCTGGGGATCACACCTTCTGTAGGTGCACTAGTTGGTAAAGGAACAAGCCCCTCTTCTTCTTTTTGGATGTAAGCCACAGGGATGCTTCTCTCAGCACCTACATTGTTGGTAGGCACAGAGCATCGATGCGGTTGTCCTCTAACGATAACCACAGGACCTGCTTTCCTGGAAGTGCTCAGTAAATGTTGTCAGCTGTGAGGCCAAGATGGATGATGGAAGCAAAGGAACATCTCTTAAACTCCCACTTGACGCTGTCGTCTGCACGGTCCCATCTCCCAGGCAGAGGTTACGTGATTTCCTTATGATAAAGAATGACGCCAGCAGTCTCTACTTTGCCTGGACTTCCATGTGGCTCCCGAATGTGGCAGGAATCTCTTCCCGCTCCTTTCCCAATGACCTAGCAAGTCTACTGCTACTGGCAAGCCGTAGAGGAAAATGACGTTTAAAAATGTTCCCAGTGTCATATGAATAACAGTGTATGGATTAGCTATCAAATTAGAGTCAGGTTACCATGAAGCCAATACTGCTCTAGCCTCTACATTTCTCTGTTTGACCCTCTAACTGCTTGAACTTCTCATTCTATGGTTGATGTCATTAATGCCTTCCTTTTTGTAATAGATGTTTTCTCTAGAGGTAAAAAAAAAAAAAAAAAAAGAAAGCAAGAGAGACAGTGTGTGAGAAAAATGAATGAAGCCAGGGCTAGAACATAGGTCTGAGGTGGTTTCATGGACTATAATTTGCCTGGCTTCTCACCATCATGTTTCAAAGAAACATTAGAAGCCTAGTTTGGCCTCACAGATCTAGCAATCCACACTTGTCTTTCAAGAGTCATGAGCTTTGTTAAGGGACTACTGTCTTGTTCAATGTGAATTTAGCATATGCCTAGACTTGGTATCTATTGCAGTCCGCCTGCACAGTTGCTGATAAATGACCATCAAATGGCTTAAGGGAACAAGGGGTTTATTGGCTTTTGCAATTATCTGGTTACAGTTCTCAGTCCAGCTTGACAGGAGAGCATGCACCAACACCAGGGCAAAGGGAACCGGCCACACCATCTCTACATAATGGCTGAGAGAGGGACGATCCTTATTTGCCAGACCAGCATGTCTGGCCAAGTGTACAGGATGCTAACTTCCTCACCCAGCTTTCAGTATTTTATTCACCTGTTCAGGGCCTAGTCCCATCTACCATGTACTAGGCCTTCCCCATCAACTAAACAATCTCCTGCAAGTTTGCTCTGGGCTTAACTCAACCACTCAAACCCTCAACTGTCAAGTTGACACCTGTGCCTAACTATGACAGTATCCAAGCTGAGATCCAAGCAAAATCCAAAGTGGACTCATCTATCACATTCTACATCTGTCTATCACAGTGCCATCTGTCTATCACAGGGCACATCTGCCTATCCTAGTCTCCATCTGCCTACTGCCATGTATATGTGTCCATCACAGTTTCGACCCCCATCAAAGTGCCCATCCATCATCACAGCCTCTATGTAGTGCAGTCTCTAGCCATACCAGTCTCCCTCCTCATCAGTCTCCACCCATCCATTGCATCCTCCATCTACCTATCACTGTATCTGTCCATCTACCACCTGTTTGCCACAGTCCTCATCTCTTTCTATCTCCACACGTCCATTATGGTTTCCATCTATCCAGCAAGACTTCAACCTTATCACAGTCTCCACATATCCACCCCGCCATGGTCTCCATCTATCCATCACAGCCTCCATCCATCCACTAGCTGATTGCATTTGCTTATTTCTTTCTCTTTCTTTATACTCTCAGCCAGAGTTCCCTCATCTTCCCATCCTCTGTTTTTCTCTACCATCCTAATACTAACCACTGTTCTTGGTGTGTTCTTTCCATCGTGCACTTATCCGTGGTGCACTTAGCAACTAATATCTTAGCACATATGGTATTATCAGTGTTCCATTACATTTTGAATGCTTTGAAATTGAGGGGAAATTTGTTTAATTGATTTTTGCTACTGGTATGGTGGATCTGAATGTCGATCATGACTGATTTTGTAGACAGTAGTGTATGGTTGGGTAGAACTGGTGACCAAGCCTGGTGCCCTAAGCACATGGGTTGAGAGTCTAATCAATCAATCGCCAGTCCCATGGACAGAAACACCAGCCCTACTATAATCTATCCTCACTTGAGCATTGCAAACACATGCACATTACAAACACAAAAACAAGTAAGGATGACTGGAAATAACTTTAAGTGGCGGGGGAGATGGCTCAGCAATTAAAGTGCTTGTTGCAAAAGCAAAGGGACTAGAGGTCAGATCCCCAGATTCCACATAAAATGGAAGACAGGACTCCACCTACAAGGCCAGCCCCAGAAGCAGAGATTGGCATTCCCCAGAACAAGTGGGTAATCCAGACTAGGCCTATCTTGAGCTCTGGATTAGATTAGATCCCTGTCTCAAAAAAGAAAAAAATAAGGTGGAAGGGTGATCGAGGATGATTTCCAGAATCAACCTTGGGCCTCCACACATACATGTAAACATGTACATGAATATCTGTATACACACATGTACAAGCATGTGCCCACACACATACAAATATATACATATACCACACACACACACACACACACACACACACACACAAGAAAATGGAAACAGAAATAAATAAATTAGAATAAAAAATACATAATCTATCCCAAATTCTTAAGTCCCAATGCAAAAACATAAGAAACATGAACAGCCAAGACATCATGGTTCCTCCAAAAATTACTAATCCCATAGTAATAATCTTCAACAAGAACAAATGAAATGAAATTCCAGGCAAAAGATTGAGAGGATGATTTTTATAAGGATGATGTTCCAAGAAATCAAAGAGGACATGCATAAACTCTTAAATGGAATAAAGGAAAACACAAATGGCTGAGTAAAAAATAAGGAAGTCAATACAGGACTTCCTGCATATAAAAAATGGAATTCAATAAAGAGACATGCTGAAAAACTCAAACTGAAATATCAGAAATTAAAAGCCAGATAAATCAAATAAAGAAAAAACTCAACGAAAAGCTTCATGAACAGGACAGATTAAGAGGGTCCTAAAAACAAGGCAGATGAATTAGCCCCTTCAGAGAATTTCAAAGATGAAATAATAAAGAAGGACAACAGGGGCTGGAGAGGTAGCTCAGGGGTTAAGCCTCCACCTTGCAGGCGGAAGGTCCTGAGTTCGGATCCCAGATCCCAAGTATAGTTGCCAGGCGGAAGAGGAGGCGGTCTGCACTTCTGGTCCTGGTAGGGCGGAGCCTGTGAATCCCGGGGCAGAAGGAGGTGGAAGAGTCCATGGTGGTTCGCGAATTTGTCCGTGGTTCTACACATACACAGACACACACACACACACACACACACACACACACACACACATACACACGTGCGCGCACATACACACACACATGCACACAGTTGAATAAATAATAATAATAAAAAGATTTAATAAAGAAGGACAACAGAATGACTGAGAGCCATGAGACACAATGGAAGGATGAAATCTATCCATCATGAGCCCAGGAGAAAATTTTCATGCTAACAGCTTGGAAAACATTTCCAATAAGATCACAGTAGAAGTTTTCACTGGTCCAGAAAAGCAGATAGCCATACCTACATAGAGGTCTTCAGGATGCCAAACAGACAATACTAGGAAAGAACTCCACATGCCCTATTATAGGTAAAACACTGAACACATGAACAAAGCAAGTATATTGAAAGCTGTGTGAAAGAAATGCCAAGTCCCACATAAAGGCAGATCTAGCAGAAGTTTCAGAATGATCTTGACACATGTAGAAAAGGCTTATGATGAAAGCCCTAGAGAAACTGGGACCAGAAAGAGAATATCTCAACATAATAAAAGCTACACATGGCAAACCTACGATCAATATTACATGAAATACGGGAAAGCTTAAAGCAGTTCCACTAAAATTGGGAACAAGATAAAGGTGCTCACTCTTATTCTATATAGTGCTTGAGTCTTGGCTATAATAAGAAAATAGAAAGGAATAGAAGGTTCAAGAAGGAAAGAAAAAAGTCAAAGCATTTTTATTTGCATAAGACAAAGGAATGCGCCACCAGAAAAATCTAAGATCTGATAAACGCTTGTAGAAAAGTAGTGGTCTTATGAATATCAATAACAAATAATAAAGAGGTCAAGAAAACAACCTGTATAAAGTAGGGATTTTTTTTCAGCCACAGATAATCAAGTTATGTCATTTGCAAGAAAATGGATGCAACTGGAGAAAATCATGTGAAGTGAATGAAGTCAGTTTCAGAAAGACAAAAATCACATGTCTGCTCGTTTGTGGATCTTGGACTTTTATATAGATATATAACCCATGCCAAATTGTCCAGGGGAACAAAGAGGGCTGATGAGACGGAAGGATAAGCAGGAGAACACAGAGGGTAGGTAATAGGCATGGTGGAGGGATATGCTCAACCCTCAGCCTGAGGCTGTGGGAAAGTGTCCCTGTGTAACACGGGACCACCGTCATGGACTGCATGTGAGTTCCCCCCACAGACCCAACTGTTTGCATCTTCAGCTGTTCTTCATGTTGAAGAAGGCCATGGCAGCTTTAAGAGGCAGAGCCTTGCTAGAGGAAGGCAGGTCGTGGGGCGGGCCTTGAGTGTCGGTTGCCCAGCCATGTCTCCTCTTGCTCTCTCTGTCTCCTCAAGAGTATGGTGCCCTGAACTGGCCTCCTGCTCCTACCCTCAGCCAAGCCTCCTGCTATGTGATCCCCTAGAATCATGAACCAAGCAAATACCCATTTCTCCCCATTGCTTATGCACAAGTATTGTCTTACAACACAAAGAAAAATAGTGACTATAACAACCACGCATAATGAACATGTGATGATGAGGGGGACATCTATAATCAGGAAACAAAACAGAAGATGCTGAAATCCATTGTTTTATAAACTAGAGGTTTTTTGTTTTTTAATTTATTCTTTATTTTTGGCGTATGTACCTCTGTGTGTGTGTGCGTGTGTGTGTGTATCTGTGTGTGTGTGTATCTGTGTGTATGTCTGTGTATATGCTTATGTTTGAATCAAAGGTTACTATGTGTGCCTGTGGAGGACCCAGAGCGACTTCAGGAATCACCCTGGATTGTTCTACCTCCTCTATGCTTTGCTCTGGGGTTTCCCAGACTCTGCCTTCCAAGGATCAAAGTACAGACCATCACCATTTCCACTTGGCATTTTTACATGAGATCTGGGATCTGAACTTACAACCTTCTGCTTTCAAGGCAGAGGCTTAACCCCCGAGCCATCTCTCCAGCCCCACATTTTATAAACTAGTTTTTAAAAATGAATAAAATTAATTTTAAAAAGCATATGGAATTTACTTGACCTTTCAAAGGACTGTGACCTAGGAGGGGAAGTGACCATCTTCCAGGTGCCGCTTCAGATCTACCTGAAGACTCTGCTGACGTTGCTGTGCATGCTGCCAATGAATTCACGACCAAAGGACTTAGAGGAACAGGGGGTTTTATTCATGGTTCTCCAGCACAGTTCATAACTCAGTTTAATAAAAGAGCTCATGCCCACACCAGGAACGAAGGGAACTGGCCACACCGTATGCACAGGAGTTGTTGAGAGAGGCACCACCCCTCCCTTGCCAGGCTGCAAGTCTGCCCAAGTCTGCTGAAGGAGCCAAAGTGCTGAACCAGCTTTCTCCATCTCATTCACCTGCCCAGGGAATGGTGCCAACCCACCTTGGGCTGAGTCTTCAGGGGTCACTCACCCCCGCTGCAGACTTCCCCAAACTACTAATTCTACACAGATTATGAGCCGGACCTCAACTGCCCCATTGACACCTCTATCTAACTAGCGCAAATTATCCTGGGGAAATTTCACATCAGGAGGACTCAAAATATGGTCTCCCAGAGGAGATCGTAACATGATGTGAGGGGCAGATTGGAAGTCTCTCTCTCTCTCTCTCAGGCCCCACCCAGATCTATGGCTGGTGCATTCTGATCAGCTTTCCAAGAGATCTGAGACCCACCACACTTCTTGATTCTCCATGTGTCCAGCCTCAGTGTGACCCATGGCCAGCAGCGTCACCAGTCAGTCACGGGTAGAGGTGACTGGACTTGAAAAAGGAACACGTCTGTCTCCAAGGACACAGGGCGTCTTGTAGAGAAACAAGCCCAGAAGCCTCGACTCAGTGTCCATTCCCACGCCTGGGGACTCATCATCAATTGTAGTAAAAAGGGCACCTAGGGTGCCCTATGGTGAGGTCAGCCCTGCCTTGGCAAGCTGGACTCTGCGTGTGTGGGTAATCACCCACAGTGCTGTGGGGCTTCCACTTCAGAGCAGTTCGTGGGTCTAAACCCTCCACAAAGGACCCGCCTTCATTTCTCTTTTTTCCCTGTGGCTCACTGTGACATCCTCCAGTGGACACTGACAACCAAATAAGGCCTCTTGGTCCCATCCTAGTGCTCCTTCTACAGCCGAGCATATCGGCTACTTTGGAGCCGAGGCTAGGAAACACTGGCTTGCGTATGCTCCAAGGACTTATATGAACTCCGAGTGAGAAAAAAATAGAGACAAAATTAATTATTAAAATCCAATTCTGGGGCTGGGGATGTGGTTCCGTAGAAGGAAACAGGCTTAGTATACACAAAGACATGGACTCTATCCCCAAGACTTTAAAAAAAAAAAAAAGTTCAATTCTACCATTACCACTGTCTTGCCTCGTTTTGCTCTAATTGACCTTAAATGCTTGGTCAGAAACCACTGCCTTCGCTCCATCTTAGAAGTGTTTTCCTGCTGCAAAGCAGTGACCCATGACCTCAGCCGCCAACACAACTGCTTTGTTTTTACCTACTCCATTTCACGCCTGGGTTTCACATTCGCATACAGTTTTTCATGGTTAAATACACAGTGGAAGTGATACTTAAACCTTGCTTCCCTCCCCCCCACCCCCTCCCTGGTTGAAAGTTGAATCTGAGTGAGTCTGTGTGTTATCTTCATAAAGATCACTCAAACCCTGGGCAATGGACCCAGGAGTTGGCGGACCCCTTACAATAAGAGCTGGGGAGATGGACAGGGGCAGAAAGGAATGTGGGCGTCCACATTACTAATAGCTTAGCCCATGACGGTTAACAGGCTCTGGCTTCGTGCTGCAGTTCAAAAGTCCTTGAAGGAGAACAGGGTTGACCAGCAAACATCAACTAGACTCAGTGTTCAAATAGAAACCAAGCACAGCCACAGGGCGGGGGGGAGGGACATAACATGAGAGGCACAGATGCCACACATCTTGGAAATGTAGTTGCCCACTTGATCCAAAGAGTAACACTGAGTTCTGAAATGACTGACTACCTTCATAGTCATAAAGTCTGCTGATTAGAGATAAGAACAATGGTAGTGTGTGTGTGTGTGTGTGTGTGTGTGTGTGTGTACCAGACACTTGAGTGCCTGTGCCTGTGGAGACCCAAGGGTGATTTTGAGAATCATCCTGGATTTCTCTACCTCCTTATTGCTTTACTTTGGGGTTCTCTAGGCTCTGCCTTCCAAGGCTGGAATTACAGGCCATCACCATTTCTGCCTGGCATTTTTTATGTGCATGACTCAAACTCTGGTCCTTTTGCTTGGGAGGCAAAGGCTTTAACCCCTGAGATGTCTCCCCAGTCCCAAAGACAGTCTTTCAGGGTGTTTGCTTGTCGCTTTGTCAGGTTGCCCCCTCCCGACTTAAAGCACAACTGGTGTTGTGGTGGCTGACGCACAAGGTACAGTGTGCACTATCCTGAACTCCTGCATGCCAGATGCAACTCTAGGCCCCAGAAACCTAGCCGTGAGCAAGACAAAGTCCCTGCTTTCAAAGCTGCAGCTTGGTATGACTCCCCGGATGTCGTCCACAACCCTGCCTTTACGACTAACACCCCCAGCCTCCATGGCTCATGCTGGGGAGTTGTTTTTTCAGGGAAGATTCCTTTTGGTCCACTGGGGAGCAAGCCATGGAAGCAAAGGCCAGGAGAAGGTCTAGGGAGGTCCTTGTCTCCTTCAGTTCCGGGGGTGGGTGTAGGGGGGTCTGCATTGACCATGCTGCTGCTGTGGAGCGCCATCTAGTGGCCATGCTGCTCGCAGACTCTTCTCCCGCCCCTCCCCCCCACCTCCATGACCACCAGATCTTGGTGTGTCGTTCTCACATCTTTTTTTTTAATTTTTTAACATTTTTATTATTATTTCCGCTCATACAAACTTAATAGGTAGACCAGTTCCCTCCCCCCCTCCTTCTCCCCCTGAACCCCCTGCTCTCCCTCCCTCCTTCCCTATCTCCCAGTGCCTCCCCCCCAATTCCCAGAGAGTCCTTTATTGTGTATGCCTAACTCTCCTCTTGGTCCTCCTTTCCGATGACGTACAAGGACCCAGTGGCATTTCCCTGACCTCTTTCTCATGTTCCCCTTAAGCATAGGAACACTACTGTGGCTGTCAATCCCTTGCCTCCAAGGATCTTGGTACCTTTAGCCGATGTTAGATTTTGTGAGGTCAATAGTGTGATGGACATTGCTCAGGGCATGCAAAGTCCTATTATGATTGCTTCAGCCTTAACTAGTGTGGAGACTCTTCACATCATTGCTCCCCCCATCCTTTTGCTCTTACAATCTTACCACCCCCTCTTCCGCAAATGTCCCTGAGCTTCAGGATGGGGGGAGATTAGGCTGGCTTAGTTCTATGTGGTTGATATACAGTCTCTGAAGTTCTGGATTGTGGTTTGTTGATTTTCTTTTGCAGTTTTGCTGCTCCTGCAATGCCCTTCACTCCATCCTGATGGGCACTGTATGTGACCCCCCTGGTCAGAGACAAAAAACTGTTAAACTGGAGTCTTGTTATAATAGCACATTCAAGGGTAGATGTAAGAAAAGCAGGAAACCTCAGTGAGGGAGGGGTCAGTCACCCATTTGCAAAATGATCACCTTTCATCTGCCAGACTATATGCCCTCCCCTTCTGGTGAGATCATACCCCCTCAGTTGTACATGATCAGGAACGAACGTCTGTGAACTTAACCAGGTGTCACATTACTTACCTGCATTCCTTGGAGGCCGATTTTCTCTGCTGTAACATGGTCCCCTCTCTCCTTGTGTCTGGTGTGGCCCTCCAACCCCATCCCTCCTGTTCACAATCCTTGCAATTACTGTATTACATAGGTTTACCCTTGAGTGTCTCAATGTGGGCTGGGTGAGTTTGGTACTAGGAGCCACCTATTAGGGAGTACATATGGCGCTTAATTTTCTGGGTCTGGGATACTTCACTTAATATAATTGTTTCTAATGACATCTATTTCCCAGCAAATTCCATTAATTCATCATTTTTGATGGCTGAGTAGTACTCCATTGTATAGATGTATCACATTTTTCTTATCCACTCGTCAACTGTTGGACATTTGGGTTGATTCCATGACTTTGCTATTGTAAACAGTGCTGCTATGAACATGGTCATGCTTGTGCTATCGAGACGAACCTCTGCTGCATGGGGGGTTATTCCCAAAAGTGGAATAGCAGGGTCATATGGCATTTCGATCTTTAATTTCTTTAAGAATCTCCAGACGGCTCGCCAGAATGGCTGTATGAGCCTGCATTCTCACCAGCAATGTAGCAGAGTTCCCCTCTCTCCACATCCTCTCCAGCACTTGTTGTTTGTGTTGTGGATTTTTGCCATCCTGACTGGGGTGAGATGATATCTCAGGGAGGTTTTGATTTGCATTTCCCTGATGGCTAAAGAAGTGGAGCATTTTTTAAGATATTTGTTAGACATTTTAATTTCATCTCTGGTAAAATTTCTTTTAAGTTCCAGGGCCCATTTTTTAATTGGGCCATTGGTTTCCTTGGTAGTTTAGTTTTCTAAGTTCTTTGTGCACTCTGGACAGCAGAGCTCTATCAGATATGTGGTTAGTGAAGATTTTCTCCCATTCTTTGGGTTGCCTTTGAGCTCGTGTTATAATCTCTTTATCTGAACAGAAGCTCTTTAATTTCACAAGATCCTAACTGTTGAGAGTTGGTAGCAGTGACTGTGCCATTGGATGTCTGTTTAGGAAATGTTGGCCTAGCCTAATCAGCTCGAGGGAGTTCCCTATCCGTTCAACTATGATTTTTATAGTCTCTGGCCTGATATCAAGGTCCTTGATCCATTTGGAATTAAGTCTTGTACATGGTGACAAGTACGGGTCCAGCTTTAATCTTCTGCATGTGGAGATCCAGTTTTGCCAGCACCATTTGTTGAAGATGCTGTTCTTTTTCCATTGGATTCTTTGGGCCCCTTTGTCAAAGATCAAATGGCTGTATTTTTGTGGGCTTATATCTGGGTCTTCAACACTTATCCATTGATCTGTGTGTCTATTTTGGAGCCAGTACCAGGCTGTTTTTATAACTATGGATTTGTAGTATAGACTAAGGTTTGGTATGGTAATACCTCCAGCAGTGTTTTTGTTACTCAGGATTGTCTTTGCTATCCTGGGTCTTTTGTGCCTCCATATGAATTTTGAGATTATTTGGTCAACTTCTTTAAAGAATTGCTTTGGGATTTTAATTAGTTTAGCATTGAATTTGTATATTGCCTTTGGTAGAATGGTCATTTTTACAATGTTGATTCTGCCAATCCAGGAATAAGGGAGGTCTTTCCACCTTCTGATGTCTTCTGCAATTTCTTTCTTTAGGGTTTTAAAGTTTTCATTGTAAAGGTCTTTTACCTCCTTGGTTAGGTTTATACCAAGGTATTTCATTTTTTTAGGGGCTATAGTAAATGGGATTGTTTCTCTCAAGGCTTTTTCACTTCTTTCATTCTGGGCATATAGGAAGGCCTCTGATTTTTGTACATTTATTTTGTATCTTTTTTAAACATTTACCTATTGAATAAAATCATAAGTCATCCCCAAGGACAAATTATGAATTTAAGTACATGTGCCCCTTGGGGGCTTGATTCTTCTTGCAGATGCCTCCTTCAGTGTCTGAGATAACACTATTATGGACTTAGTGTTTGTGTCCCCCAAAGTCAATGTGTTAAAATCCCACACACACCCCAACATGATGGTATTAAGAGGATGGCTTTGGAGGGGTAATCTGATCAGGGAGAGTAAAGTATCTGTGGGTAGAAATGGTACCCTTCCGCATAAAAAGACATAAGAGAGCTTAGCACTCTCTTCCTCTTTCCCATCTCCCCATACCTTCTCCTCTCTTCTTCCTCCCCCCTCCTCTCCCTTATATCCCCCTTCCATTCCCCTCCCCATCTGCCCCCTGCACAAGAAGACCACCAAGATGGGTCTTTACCAACATAATGGTAAACATTGCCAGCTCAACAGGATCTACTCTCGCCAACAGAGCAAGCCTCTAAACACATAGAGGCTGAGTTCATCAAAGTGAGGAAGCCCACCCTAAACTCGGCTGGCACCAGCCCGTGACTAGAGTCCTGGACTTCAGAAAAGGAGAAGGTGAGCCGGCCACCAGCATTCATATCTCTCTCTCTCTCTCTTTCTCTCTCTCTCTCTCTGCTTCCTGACTGTAGGTGCCACGTGACCTGCCACCTCAGGCTCCTGCCACCATGCCTTCCCTGCCATCACAGACTGTATCTCTCCAACTGTGAGCCGCCTCCTCCCTAAAGTCCCGTCTCCTCAGGAATCTGGTCGCCGCAAAGGCTGATGCTGCCTCCAGACTTGGGGTCGATGCTCATGGCTGAGCTTCCTGCCCCGCAGTTTTCTGCAACAACAATCCACACAGACTGTGATAAGCAGATGATAAATGTCAAGTCACACGGGGAGCCTTTCCACCTCGTAAGCATCACTGTGGAGTAAGACAGTTCTGGTGGGGTGAAGAGGAAGGAGTGGGGAGCCACCTCCTCCTACAACCACAACCGTCACCTCTCCAAACCCTGAGGGCTTCACACGGTCACTTGGGGACTGGCTCTCCTTCCCTTCCACGGATTCTTCATGTCCTGTGACCTCAGCATCCCAGCCTTCCTCCTTGATCAGACCCTTCCTGAGTCATCTGACGGATGAGATCAGATGCGCCCCACTCTCTCCTCGCTGCACACGCTCCCCTGGGCCTGTGCTGTAGGAACAGCTAACCGGCCGCCGTACCTGCGTCATTCCCACCACACCATGAAGGCTAGGACCTGCCCTCCGCCATCTTAGGTCCCCAGTCGTGACACATGCCTGGCCACGTGTAGGTGCTCATCGGATGTGTGTAAGGCCCAACGGGAAGGAAGACTGAGAAGGGGACAGAGCAAAGTGGTGGTCACCCCTTGATGTGATTCTGGGAGAACTGGGCCTCAGACCTGCCCATGGAGCTCCAGACTCCGGGGTTCTACCTCCAGGAGCTTGGGGACAGCTGGGGGGTCTTGGGTGATCTTCCCATGGAACCAGGGTCACACTTGCTTCCAGATGTCTTTAAGTCACACCCTACACCCTGAACTGCAGGTTCTCACGTGGGAAAGCTCCATGCTTTACCCCATCTCAGCCCTGTTCCAAAACAGAAAGCATCCTCTTCAATCTGAAGGCAGGAAAAAGCATCCCACGATGCCCGAGTACCTGACAGGAATGCCGTCTTCTCAGTCCTCGAAAACAGCTCAGAAAGCAGAACACAACGGTGCACACCCGAAATCCCAGCATTCAGGAGTTGGAGACAGGAGGATAACTGCCAGTTCAAAGCTAGCCTGCTCTGAAGAGTCAGTACCAGCCAGCCAGAGATACATAGCTAGACCCTGTCTTGATACGTACATACATAGATACATAATATATAGGTACATACATAGATACACAGATACATACATAAATGATCCATTGGTAACTAAATAGATGATAGATACATACATACATACATAAGTACATACATAGATACATACATAGGTACATACATAGATGATCCATTGGTAACTAGATGATAGATAGATAGATAGATAGATAGATACATACATACATACATAGGTACATAGGTACATACATATATATATAGATGATCCGTCAGTAACTAAATAGATGATAGACAAATAGATACATAGAAGATAGATAGATACATATATACATATTTAGATACATGGATAGATAATACATAGATGATAGATCAGTAACTAAATAGATGATAGATAGATAGATAGATAGAGAGATAGATAGATAGATAGAGAGAGAGAGAGAGAGATAGATAATAAATAAGTAAATGAAATCCTGATAAGTAGCTAGCATTTTGACCCATTTTACACACAGGAAAAGAGGTGATGTTATCTGCCAGAAGTCACACTGTAGGTCATGTGCAGGCAAGATGGCTGTGTTTCCTGTCTGGGGTTCCTTCCTCTGTGTACTCAGAGCTGGGGGAGACGCCTCAGGGGTCAAAGCCTCTGATACCCTCTGTGCACTGGCTGCATCCAGTACCAAGCATCTGGCCAGGGTGGGGACCCCAGGTGTTCCCCTGAGCCACTGGTTTCTATGACAGTGCTAGTAAACATCTTATGGCGTGTGTCCCCCCCCCATCTTGCCAAGTGGCAATAAATACTAACCCTGTCCCCACATCACGCGCCTATACAGTGGAACCCCAACACCAAAGCCAAGGAATGCCAGGGGCGCCCTCCCTGCCTAGCTGCTGGGAACGCTGTGTTCCAGGCTTAGCATCCATTCCAAGACAGCTCTGTTCTGGCTCCCCGGCTGTTGCCACACACTCATAAATCACAGTGACAGTGGGCCTGCCACACCTCTTCATAACCAGAATCCATGCCGCTCAGGTGAGCCGGGGAGCCGGGCATGCCATCTGCATGCATCCGAGAGGTGCTAGGAAGTGCCCAGCCTGGTTTTCTTGCTTTCCCCATGAAGAACTGAAATCTGAGGTCCGCCCCTCCGGCCTCTTCATCTAAGGACAAGCTGGACTCAATCTTTCTCTGCAGTTCCATCCATGCGGCTACCAGACTCCCTTCCCCCCAGAGGCCCAAGTCCAGCTCTTTGAGAACCGGAAGTACCTTACTAGGGTTCGCAGCAGAAATAATCAGCAGAGAGTCAAGAATTCTTCTAAGACAGCAAAGAGGACACACTAGGGGTCACAGGTGACCCTCCCTGACTGTCCTTCCCTCCCAAGATTCGAGCTTTCAGACCAGGACACACTGGCTGTTAATCAAAGGTGTTCCACATAGAGAACACAGAAAGGAGAAACCTTCGGATCCAACAAGGCTTGGGTGACCCTAGAAAACAAACGGAACCAGCGAGGACTTTCTACAAGCCGGCTACACCGTGTTCGTTTTCATAACACTGACTTGAATGAAAAAGGGCTGCAAGACCAGGTCCATCGCTGACTCTCCAACAATAAATTGAATGTGAAGTCCAGAGGTTGAATTGCCAGCCTGGCTTGGGCCAATGCGGGTGGAAACAGTCCATCGTGGAGCTCGCGCGCCGCCCCGTGGCCGAAGAGAGACACTGCCGGGAGGTAGTCTACACGGACAGCTCTGGGCCCAGCTCCCCAGGGTTGGCGGTCCCCTGCTTTCTCTGCACCGGTTTCTGGGTTTCCCATCATCACGTCCTTAGCCCACAACAGCTGACTCTCATTAGGCCTATTTTATAGGTCATGAAAGAGACGTTCAAAAGGCTTGGGTCCCTGCCCCACAATTACCCAGCTAAGAGTCCAAGATCTAGGGGAATCCCTAGTGCAAGGCGCCTTCGTCAGCATCACCGCTGTCTACAAAGTGCTAGGGATGCGGATGTGAGTCCTCTGTGTGCTCTTACCGCGCTTCTGTGTTTGAACTGGGCAGGCTGACTCCTATTAAAGTATCAGGACACAGAACCCCAATGCTATTTGCATGCGAGTTAGGAATTGAAGGCAGTTAATGTGTGCTGCGGCAGAGCCCTTGGCCTCCCTCCTGCACCCCCTACCAGGACAGCCCAGCTTCCAGCGCCACCCCTACCTCCACAGCATCCCCTCCCTCCAGCACCTATCCAGGACTGCGGGTTTCCAACACCCCCACAACTGCAGCATCCCTCCCCTCCAGTACGTCCTACCGTCCAGTAATCCCGTACCTCCCACAAGCGCCTCCCAAGCCCTTCAGTATCCTCCTAGCCTTTTGCACTATCCCCTCCCTCCAGCATTTCCTTAACCACCAGCGTCTCCCACGCACTGGCCCCAGCTCCTTCCAGTATTTCTCCCCCATGCTTCTCAGCACCCTCTCACTCTCCAGCGTCCCAGGCCCCGGGGAAGCAGGAACTCACACATCCGTCTCTAGAGGGAAAGCTTGGAGACTGCCTCCCTCCAGCCACACATCTGGGTTACACACAGCGGTAGAGACAGACATTGTTAACTGGCCTCAACATCCATGCGCTCCAAGTGGAAAACAATTAAGGAGTTAACAAGAGTCCCCGTTGACTTTCAGGCTGTGGGGATGAGTGGGGTCAAGGAAGACAGAGAATCCTGTGGGAACCGGGCACAACGTCAGGCTGTAATTCTGGCTGTTTGATATGAGTGACAGGCTGGGCAATAACTGTGACCAAAGACGTGGGCATGTATTTGTGCAAGGATCCGAGATGTCACTTCTGTTCGGTCCTGCTGGCAAAGAGCCCCACGAGAGAGAAAAATCTGTGGCAGGTTTCTGCATGTGGGAGCCTGCCTTTGCATACAGATAGCTTACAATGCCAGGATTTTATTTAACGCATTTCACAGAAACAACATCATAAATCCACATGCTACTTTACAAACTGCTCTTTTCACTTAGACTCTGAATACTTTTCATATTAGATATTCTTCTAGTTCATTTGTGGGGCTTTGTAGATTTCGGGATTGGGGTTTGCTTTGTTTGCTTCTGGTTTGGGGGTGTTGTTTGGGGGATTTTCTTTTTTTTAACATTTTTTATTATTATTTCCGCTCATACAAACTTAATAGGTAGACCAGTTCCCTCCCTCCCTCCCCATTTCCCAGTGCCTGCCCCCCAATTCCCATGGGGGATTTTCTTTTAGATTGCTTTTGTCTGATTTTGCGACAGGGTCTCAGGTATCTCAAGCAAGCCTCAAACTTACTGTGTAGCAGAGGCTAACTCTGAACTTCTGATCCTCCTGCCTCTGCCTCTCTAAGGCTAGGATTACATGTGTGAGGCATCCCACCTGGCATATGGGACGCTGGGGATCTGACCCAGGACTCTGCATGCTAGGCGAACACTCTACCGACTCACAGTTCCTGCCGTGTCTGTCTGTTTGCATCTCAGTTTTGAGACGGAATATCACTATTTCGGTAAAACTAGCTTAAAACCGAATGTCCAAATATTGAACCAGGAATTCTGTACCTTTCATTCACAGACCCATAGGTCATGGGTCTGGGTTCGAATTTTGAGCTGCACTGCACAGAGTGGGCACTTTGGGTGGGTGGTACCACAATTTCATTCCCTTATCAGTCATGGAGAGTCGTGATGCCTCCACCAGGCGTAGGGTTGCTGCAAGAAGTAAATGAGTGGAGAAATCCTTTCTGGGTCAAGCCGGAGGGGGTATTCAATGAGGGCCAGTGAGCTGGGCCTCTTTTCTGCCTGTTCCCACCACTCCTTTCAGGCCACTCTGCATCCTCTTATCCGCGTCTCAGCCTGGGTCTCCCATCCTACCCTGTTACTCCGTCTGCTTCCTCCTATACCACAAGGACGTCGACTTAATTCTTTTTATCATCTGTTTCAATAAAGCTGAAATCGTTCTCTGTGTTGCTTCTCTTTTCATATACTCCCTTCCTTTTCCCACTTTTATTCTTTGGAACAATTTGAGAACCATTTTTTTTTTTTGTCAAGCTCAAAAAAAGTTCCTGAGGGTTTCTATGGCAATTCCATGAAAATTAGAACTGTGTTTCGCTGCTGAGGATCAAACTTGGACATCATACACATCCCGAGCAAGTTCCTTGAGCTGCAGCCTCCACCCGCAGCCTTAAAAAAAATTCAGTCTTCTATCAAAAGAATAGCAGAAACCCTCCAGCTACTCCAGCCACTTAGCAAGTCTTCTGTAGCATTCTTCACACACATTCTTCACACACACCGGCATGTTTCTTGTTTATTCCCCCTTTCAAAAATCTTTTTTCCAGGGCTGTTATCTCTGGGAGCTTTGATTCCCATTACATTTTCTAGTTCCCTTTTCTGCCTATTCACTCATTCATTCAGCCATTCACCCACTTATCCTCTCATTTAGTCACTCATTCATTCATTTAGTGACTCATTCATTCATTTTGCCACCATTCATTTCGTCACTCATTTAGTCACTCATTTATTTAGTCACTCATCTCTTCATTCATCCCTTTACTTATGCATTCATTCATTACTCATTTAGTCACTCAATTCCATATCTATGGAGCATCTACTATGTCTATCAGGAAATCAATCTCTCTCTCTCTTTTCTCTCTCTCTCTCTCTCTCTCTCTCTCTCTCTCTCTCTCTCTCTCTCCTGCTTAGACCTTACTTAGAGCGAGAAGAAACAAAAATCACCTCTTCAAACATAATGCAGATAATATATAATACTTTATAAAATCTATCATCCTCAGGAGAAGTAGACAGTCTGGTGGGGATCAGAAGTGTTGGGGGAGAGTCGGATCTCCAACAGGACAGTGCAGAGACCCATGTAGAAAGGCTATGAAGACGTGAGAGACAGCCGTCCAAGGAAGACCTCTCAGTGGAGATGGAAGCCAGTGCACAGGCCCCCGGGAGAAGATAGGCCAGTGGGCTTGCAGGATGGCTAGTGATCTCAGTGGCTCTCAGGATCCACATTAGTAGCAAGAAGAAGAGGAGAAGGCAGTACGCACAGGGTGTCTTTGAACCTCAAACAGGCCAGTAGCTTGGATTTTTGCCGGGGGGTAATATCAGTTCCCCCACTTTGATTAGTCTTCATGACCTCAAATCAGAGACGCTTCTCTGACTTCTCCCACCCAGTACTCCTCATTTCAGATGCTATTGTATTGGGTATGTGTCATCGTTCAGGATCATGTCACATCACATGCTATAAGGCAATCAGAATCCCCCCAACTACCCCTCCATTTCCCATCTACTGACCTCAACACTCCTGTCATTGTGACAACCAACACAAGCTCAGACTTGATGCAAATATCTCCTCACTGAAATCTCCATCTGGGGTGACCGGGAACCTCTATGCACAAATTTCATGCTGCCGAGTATTCATGTGCTCAATGTTGGGGAGCCCTGGGCTTTCCGTAGCAGCCAAGTAGGCAGGAGAGTGCACACCACGCTTAATGCTTTCAGTGAAACTCAGAATCAGGAGAAAACAGATGGAATGGAGGAATCAAAGCACAAACCCAGATCTTCTGGTCTCTCCTACCTCTGGGTAGTAGCTAACCCCTACGAGCGGAACCAAAGAGCAGGAATTCTATCTCTCCCAGCTGACTTCCATTCCAATGGAAGGTTTTTGCATAGAAAGAAAAACCAAGGAGGCCATGAGCTAATCCTATATAATCTGACACTAATCGCAGCCTTAGTACGTGCCAACAACTACTAAGTGTGTGCTAACTCACTGCAGTGAAACTTGTCTTTACCAGACAGGCATCAAGACTGACATACCAACACGCCCCCATAAACCAGCGAGGATCAGGAAAGGTAATTACATGCAATGGAAACTCTGTCAGTGGGATGGCCCGAAGAGAGGCAACTTGGTATGTCACAGAGGCCTGAGCCCCCACAAAAGTAGGCAAGTCAGAGGGAATCCTGAGGTCCATGGAAGCAGATAGGTAAGAGGGAGGGTGAGAGTGGGATGGATTGATGAAAGGAGAGGGAAGGAGGGATAGGAAGGAGAGGGGAAGGAAGGAGGCAGGGATAAGTACTCAATATGCTTATAAAACTAGAAAAATAAATTTTAAAATATTATATATAATATATATAAAATATTATATTGTATTTTATATAAAATACTATATATAATATATTTTAAAATATTATATATAATATTATATATTATATAATCTGTCATGACTCGCCCAGAGCCAACCTAATATAGATAATCCTTCACAGACAGACCCAAAGGCTTGAATCTAAATTAATTCTAGATCCCATAAGGTTAACAATATATATTATATATATATATATAAGAAAGTCAAGTTCAACAGTTGAGCCACAGCAAACAGATATAACTTTAGATGTTCTTATGAGGATATGTTTTTTTCAATTTTTTATTATTATTATTTATTCAACTGTGTGCATGTGCGTGTGTATGTGCCCGCGCGTGTGTGTTTGTGTGTGTGTGTGTCTGTGTTTGTGTAGAACCACGGACGAATTCGCGAACCACCATGGACGCCTCCACCTCCTTCTGCCCCGGGATTCACAGGCTCCGCCCTACCAGGACCAGAAGCGCAGGCCGCCCCCGCTTCTGCCTGGCGTCTATTCATGGGATCTGGGATCCGAACTCAGGACCTTCCGCCTGCAAGGCGGAGGCTTAACCGCTGAGCCCCAGGATATGTTTTGAATGAGATCTAAATTAGTAGATGTTGCATAAATCACACTGCGTTCACTAATGTGGGTAGATCACTTACGCTGACCAGCTGCCCCCACTTCCTGCTGACATTTCTACAAGGAAAGTCTCCTTATTACTAGCCCTTAAATTATTTTTTAATTAGGGAACCCACACCTAAGAGTAGTGGTGGGGCCATTGTATTAGTTACTTTGCTGGTTGTGACAAAAATCCCCGACAAAAGCAACTTAGGGAAGGGTTTGCCCTGGCCCACAGTCTGAGGGTCTCTCATAACTCAGCTGACTTTATAGTTGGTCCAGGACCTGAGTCCATGGGACAATGCCACCCATATTTAGGAACAGTCTCTCTACCTCTCTTAACCCAGTCTAGAAAATCTGTCATGACTCGCCCAGAGCCAACCTAATATAATCCTTCACAGACAGACCCAAAGGCTTGAATCTAAATTAATTCTAGATCCCATAAGGTTAACAACATTTTAAAAATAATTTTATTTATTCTTTGACAATTTCATATATGTACATAATGTATTTGAGCATATCTAACATCTACCCCCTCTCCCCTCCACTTCCCTTTGCTGTTCCTATTCCACCTTCATGTTCTCTTTTTTATCAATGGAATTTTAATATTAAATAATACATCAACAAGGGGAAACACATTTAGAATGTAGATAGCTATAATGATTGAGCTCCCAGCTCCAATGGTTAAGAACCCCTGGTAAAGCTGAAGAGTAGGGATTTTGTCTGTTGCCTGTGAGGCTGCATAAGCCCACGATGTGTGTGTGCAGGAAGCCTGGCCTAAGGCAATTCAGCCACAGTATCAGCACAGTGACACTGGAATTCAGGAGGTGGGCAGGCAATGTGATATGTTAAGCTACTAACCACTCAGATGGTCACATGTGAGAATACTGAGTGCAGACATGTGACAGTCATTACCATTAACCACATGATCATGCAGAGGCAGGAGATAAGGTGTGATACCCACAGCTAATCTGTTCACCGAGCAAAGATGCTTCCTCGTGTTTCTACAGCAGCAATTAGCAAATTTCATGGGAATAACCCCTGGAGTCTATATTTTTATACCAGGCTTTCATGTGAAATTCTAACCAAAAGCTTCTTTCTAAGTTTTCTTCATAACAAATTAGGCAATCTAAAAAGGGAATCCCTGAATAATGTCTAAAAGCTGAAACCCCAAATAACCATTTGAACATTTCTGGCGGAAGTGAAGAACGCTTGAGAGTCTCTGGCTGCCTTTCTGGAAACTGTCAGTATCTAAGCTGTTTTGAAAACAAATCGGGGTCAAGCAAGGTAGCTCAGAAAGTAAAAGCTCTTGTGACATCAAATCCTGATGATTTGAGTTCAAGTCCCAGATGCCATGTAGAAGAGCCAAATGTGGTGGCTCGTGTCTGTAATCTCAATACCCCTATGCTAAGACAGGAGACAGAGATAGGAGAATGGACCAAAACTCACAATGCAATGCAGCAGTAGAAATAACAAGAGAAACCCTGCCTTGAAAGCAAGGTGGAAGGAGAAAACTGACTCCCAAAAAGCTGTCTTCTGATCTCTACACGCAATCTGTGACACACATGTACATACGTATCATGCTTATGTGTGTGTTGTATGTGTGTATGTATATATATATAAATACATCTTTTTTATTATCAAACCATGAACTAGAGAGATGGTTCAGCAGCTAAAACCTTTGCCTCCCAAGCAAAAGGAGCTGAGTTCAGGTCTCCAGATTCCAGGTAACAATGTCCAGGCGAAAACGACAGCAACCTGGAACTCTGGCCCTAGAAGGTGGAACCTGGGGAACCCCAGGGCAAAGCAATAAGGAGATAGAGCAATCCAGGAAGATTCCCAATGTCATCCTTGGGCCTCCACAGGCGCACACACTCAACACAGTCTTCAAGGGACATTGAGATCCAAATTATATTATGCACACCATTTATCAACTTGCTCTTTTATCATAACTGCATGTCTGACAATGCTTTCCATAGTGGACCACACGGATCTATGTATGAGGGGTGGGTGCATGCAGGGTGAGGTTTGTGGGGGAGGTGGTATGTGTGCACATGTGGAAGACCAGGGATCACCTTAGATCATTCTCCCACTTACTGTTTTGAGGCTGGGTCCCAAATCATACCCAGAGCTCACCTATAGGGCTGGTCCAGCCAGCCAGGTGACTCTGGGGATTTCCAGGCTCCACCCTCCAAGACTGGAATCAAAGGCAGGCTGCCACGCCAACCTGGCATTTTCAGATCTGGGGATCTGAACTCAGGACTTTTTGCTTGTGCAGTAAGCACTTTAACTAACCTCCCAGTTCCCTGTTAGCTTCTTATGCTTGACTGCTGATCTTGGGTCATTACATTTAAGTTCTCAGATGTTGATTTCCTTCTCTTTGGAAGAAAGGGAGAGGAATCAGAGAAAATAATGCACTATCTAGAGACTGACTTAGCAGTGTGCACACCCTTTAAGGATACAGTTCCAGAGAGCTAGTTCCTGCTCCTAAAGAAACAAAGCTATCTTAGATGTAGAAATGCGAAACAGAGCAAGACAAAAGGAAGACTCTAGGAGATTGTTCCAAGAAATAATGGTTGAATTATTCTGTAGGATGAAGAATGGTTCAGGGTCACACTCCTGCAAAGAGGGGAAAAGAAAGGGCTGAAGGGGCTCTTGAAAAGCCTGACCAGAAGTTTGTTTATTGCACATTGGTTTTGATCATGCCAGCTGTCCAAATACCCCTATCCATAGTCTTGGAGTGACTGTGAATTCTTCACCTGTGCTAGAGGAAGAGTGAGAGAATAACACATGGGTTTGCTTCTCTTGGAGTTACCACATCCTCTGACTATAAGCATATCTTTGAATCCATAGGGAGAGTTTGAAAGAATAGAAATCATTAGAAATCATCCAGAATTCTATTTCTTCCCATGCAGCTATGTTTCTTTTTAGTTCTTTTTCTATGCACATGTTTTTTTCAGATGAAATTTGGATTCTCTATATGTTTATATATAATGTGTGTGTGTGTGTACTTTATATATATACTTTATAAATCTATGCTTTATATGCTTTGTATATTTTACATATATACTTTATCTTAAACATTATAATTATTAAACATTTTCTCCAGTTACCAAAAATTATTCAAAAACATTACTTTTCCTGGCAGTATGATATTCTACATTTTGAGTGTGCCCTTCTCCTGCTGGGGGACAGAAAATAATAAACCTAGAGGTCAAAGAACCAAGAGAAGACAGAGAACTCTGGGATCTGGTTCTAGATCCTACTGCTATGTAACAAACACCCCCAGGGACTTAAAACACTTGGGCAAGGCTATAGAGCCTAGGTCAGGTCAACTCTGATCCATCTGGCTTCATGGGGCTGAGTAGAGTCTAGGATCTGGGGTCCTCAGAAACCTCTTATGCATATGTGCCCGTGGAGAACTGAGCTGGAGAGTTTGTTGGAACACCTACTACCCTTGTCTTCCCCTGGAGCCAGTTTCCAGAAAGGCAGCCAGAGACTCTCAAGCGTTCTTCAATTCCGCCAGAAATGTTCGAATGGTTATTTGGGGTTTCAGCTTATATTATGGTTTAATATAAGTTATCCCATGTGCTTGAATCTTTCGTTAAGGTTGATACTGATGTTGGCATTTGGGAAGGTTGTGACATCTTTAGAAGGTGGGTCCTTGATGAAGGAAGACATGTCCCAGGGGGTGGACCTTGAGGTTGGCTTGCCCCACCCTGCTCTCCGTAGCAGTCTATTCTTGCAGTCACAACTTCCGTCCTCTGACGATGCCATGCTTTCCCCACCATAATGGACTGTATCTCCCCTAACCACAATTCTGCCCTATTAGGAGTTATTTCCTGAAGCCAGACCTCTAGCCCAGGAGGGATGAGTTGGATAAAGGGGCACTGAGCCGATGTTAAACACTGTTCAAGAACGGATGTGGTGGTACATGCTGTAACCACAGCCCCTGCACTGAGAAGGTTGGAAGCCAGCCTGGGTTATGTGTGGTGAATTCCAGACTAGCCAGGACTACAATGCAAGACTGGTAAAATCAGCTAAATCACTATTAGTGCTAATGATAAGTTCTTTGAGTTCTTATTGTCAGCATTCCCTCTGATGTGCATGCTCTTGCAAGTCAACAAAAATGCTGGGACAAGCTATTGGGTTCTCCCTTGCTGCCCTAGCTACTGTCAAGAAAAGGGCGGTCAGTTAAACAGCCAACCGTGTGTGCTTCATGAGAGCATTGGCCATCTTGAACACTTCACAGATGGCTGGCAAAAGGGATGTGAAGCTTAGAAAGACACAACCTCAATCAGCAGTGTCTAAAATAGTTTGTATCAGACGTTTTGCTATCCCAAGTCATGGTGCAATCTATCTGACCCTGAAATCAATTTCAAGTGATCCAGAGGGATAACGCCTCCCCTGGTGACCAAAATGGGGGTGGGGGGCTGCTATGACTGGGAGTAAAGAGACAAGGTTATGGGTGCCCGAAAACACAAGCTTCAGTGGCTGTAATTGTCTTTATTAATTTATTTATTTATTTAGTGTGTGTTTCAGAGGGCACTATGTGTCCCTGTGGAGGACCAAGGGTGACTTCAGGAATCGTCCTGGGTTGATTCTAACTCCTTCTTGCTTTGCTCTGGGGTTTTACATAGGACCTGGCATCTGAACTCAGGACCTTCTGTTTGCAAGGCAGATCTTTTTTTTTTATTTCCACTCATACAAACTTAACAGATACACCGGTCCCCCCTCCCTCCAACCCCTTATCCCCCTGTGCCCCCTTACCCTTCCCTCCCCATCCCCAATGCCTCCCCCTCCCATCCCCGGAGCATCCTTTAATGTGCATGCCAAACTATCCTCTGGGTCCTTCACTCTGATGAGGTGCAAGGACCCAGTGGCATTTCCCAGAAACCCTTTCCTGTGGCTGTCAATCCCTTGCCTCCCAGGATCCTAGTGCTTTTAGCAAATGCTAGACTTTGTGAGGTCAATAGTGTGTTGGACATTGCGCAGGGCATGTAAAGTCCAATTATGATTGCTATGCCCCTAACTTGTGTGAAGTATCTTGCATATCATTGCTCCTCCCATCCTTTTGCTCTTACAATCTTACCGTCCCCTCTTCCGCAAATTTCCCTGAGCTTCAGGATGGGGAGAGAATAGTCTGGCCTAGTTCCAGGTGATTGATATAGAGTCTCTGATGTTCTGGATTATGGTTTGTTGATTTTTTTTTTCCAGTTTTGGTGCTCCCGCAATGCCCTTGGCTCCACCCTGATGGGTATTAGATGTCACCCCCTGGCCAGAGATAAAAACCTGTTAAATTAGAGTCTTGTTATAAGAGTATATTCAAAGGTAGATGTAATAAAAGTAGGAAACCACAGTGAGGGAGGGGTCAATCACCCATCTGCGAAATGGTTACTTTCAATCTGCCAGACTATACGCCCTCCCCTTCTGGTAAGATCATACCCCATCAGTTGTAAATGATCAGGAAGAAAGTCTGTGAACTTAACCAGATGTCTCATTACTTACTTGCAGTCCTTGATGGTGGCCTATTTTCTCTGCCATAACATGGTCCCCTCTCTCCTTGTTACTGGTGTGGCCCTCCTTCCCCATCCCTCCTGTTCATAATCTTAGCAATTACTATAGTTATTACAGAGATTCATCTTTGTCTCTAAGTGGGTTTCGTACTAGGAGCCACCTACTAGGGAGTACACACGGCGCTTAATTTTCTGGGTCTGGGATACTTCACTCAATATAATGGTTTCTAATCCCATCCATTTCCCGGCAAATTCCAGTAATTCATCATTTTTGATGGCTGAGTAGTACTCCATTGTATAGATGTACCACAATTTCCTTATCCACTCATCAACTGTTGGACATTTGGGTTGATTCCATGACTTTGCTATTGTAAACAGTGCTGCTGTGAACATAGTCGTGCTTTTGCTATCGAGGTGAATTTTTGCTGTATGGGGGGTTATTCCCAAAAGTGAAATCGCAGGGTCATATGGCATTTCAATCTTCAATTTCTTTAAGAATCTTCAGACGGCTGGCCAGAGTGGCTGTATGAGCCTGCATTCCCACCAGCAATGTAGGAGAGTTCCCCTCTCTTCACATCTTCTCCAGCATTTGTTGTTGTTTGTATTGTGGATTTTCGACAAGGCAGAATCTTAACCCCTGAGCCATCTCTTAGCCCCAAGCATCCTTTCTATATAAGTTGACTAATCAGACTCAGTTGTTATGTCAGTCCAGAGATACTCCCCTGTGCTACCTTTCTTGACTTAGCAATATCAGGCATGGCAAAAGGCTTCAATCTAAAGGTAGGAGAGATGGCACTGTGGGTAAAAACACTTGCAACATGAGCTAACAAACTGAGTTCAAACCCTGGGTCCCACACAAAGACAGATGTGGTAGCTCACGTCATGGTTTCTAATCCCACCCATTTCCCGGCAAATTCCAGTAATTCATCATTTTTGATGGCTTTTCTCCTATGGGGAGATGGAAGGCAGAGACAGGAGAATCGCCTAGAAGCTAGTGCCCAGCTGGTCTGAAATGCACCGAGTTGCAGAAACAAGACAGGCACTATCTCAACAAGGAGGAAGGACAGAACCAACACCCAAAAGCTGTCTTTGCCCTCCAACATATGTGATTTAACTGGGAATTCAGACTTGCAAATCCACTAGCCACAGATCTTAATCAATTAAGAAAGAAAACTAAAGAAGCATAACTTGTCTGTGAGTGGTGGACATCCCAAAACAACTCCTCATGTATAATGTTCTGGAAAGGAGACCTGTGACTCTATACTTTTACCCTTTTCTGTTTTGTGGCCGTGACTAAGGTTTCACTTGCAGGAATCTGATGTTTCTAAAGGAAACCTTAGAACATTATTTTTAGACAAACTCCTTCCTCCAAGAGTCTGGTGAAAATTTTTCTTTGAACCTGTGACTTGCTTCCTTCTTTTTCTTCAGTTTCAAGGGCTTAAGACTTCGTGGCTTAGATTTCGCTCTAAATTCAGAACATTTAGAGGTCCGGGGAGATCACAGTCTTGGCAAAATATGTCTCCACTCCTAAAGTCAGGCAACATGTGGGCTTCCAAGCTGTTGAAAGCACATTTTCTCCTCACAAGAGACTTCCTACTGCGCCGAGGGTGGGGCAAGCAGAAGAGAGGGAGGCAGGCCCTTGGCTGAGGATTTTTTTCACTCCCACCACCTTTCTACCCGCTTCCTTCCCCAAGCTCCTGGATTTACAGGACTGGCCTTTGAGACCCAGCCACACTGACAAACTCAAAAGTTCATCCAGGGACAAGGACAAGGAAAGACAACAAAACACCCATTCTTCTCACCAAAATCTTTTTTGCAGAAGTACAATAAAGTTCATTAAATGCTTGAAAGAATGAAACAAAGAGCGACCGATAGAAACAAAGGGAGGGAAAGATCAGAGGACAGGAAGGAGGAGAAATGGAGAAGAGAGGAGAAAAGAGAGATTCTATACTAATTTGGGGTGGTTTATTTTCAGGGTGAGGAGTGGGTGTTGCTATAGAGCCCTGTCTGGCTTCAAACCCCCTAGATAGTCCAGGCTGCCTTGAACTTCATTATGCTGATCTGAAGCTCCTTGGAGTAAATACTCAAAATGTGCATACTTCCCCCTCATCTTGTGAGTGTAATGAGTAACACTGACTCTGTGCTGAGCTACCCTACAGACATGAATTCAACTCCCTGGCAGTGCTGTGAGGCAAGAACTGCTATCAACCCCATTTTACAGAGGAGGAAAGAGGGCCGATAGTGGTCATTCACACACAGTGCCAAAAATTAGGTGCAGGCCCAAATTCAAATGTCACCCTCGCTGGAAACAGCTTATTTCTTTCTCTTTTTGTTCCTCTCCTCAGACCTTCAGCACACCTCATTCCTCTTCTTTTTGTTTTTTTCAGAGGTGGTAACTCTGGCACGCACAGGTGCCAGAGTTCAGTGGGATATGCTGAACGAGAACCAGACCAAACTCTTTCTTGTCCAAAGTAAGGGGACTGCACTGGAGGTAGAAAAGACTGTACTGCAGGTGTTATAACAAGAAAGAACATTCCAGGAATGGGAAGGAGCTATTATGGCCCCAGCGACAGGAACAGTAAAGGCTGGGGGATCAAGGGCCACCGGGGTAAAGATTGCACCAAGTTGTCCTGGAAGCCACAGAGGGACTTTTTTGGTCAAATGAGCATTATGGCACCATTTGTGCTTCTGCGGGAACATTCTCTACAGTTGGGAGATTGGGCTAGTCTCAGAAAAAAGGCCCTGATCATTCAGTCACTCAACAAGCCTCATGTACTGCTGCCCCCAAGGGCACTGAACTGATCTGGCTGAGTCCTGTCCTTCAAGAACTCTCGCATCTAGAAAGGGAGAAGACAGAGTAAGGGCAAGGAAGGGACAGAATGAGGGAAGGCGGATCATCATCCTCTAACAGGGCAGTGACAACACAATGGGGACAAGGGAGGTTTTACTCAGGGAAAAGCTATCTTAGAGTTGGGTCTTAAAGAATGAATGTGACAAGTCTCACCCAGCTGTGAATGCAGAAAGCTTCCTTAACAACCACTCTGGCAAGAGGTGACTTATGCAACAGTGGTGTGCATAATATGGGGGTAACTTTTTAGTAGGAACACATGTCCAGTTACTATGAACCAAGCCAAGAATCCATGGAAAGAGAGACCATAGGCCCCTGGTAGGAACAAACCGCTAAGGCTTAATGGCAAGTACCTGGCAACAAACAGTCATCTAAATACTTGCCATTATCCCCACAGACTGGAACAATTCTCAGTCCTCGGCTGGCAAGTAACCTTTCTCAGTGGAAAGTATTTAATACAGAGAATCACAACTGGTCAAAGTGCAGATAATAAATATGTGACTGTTGACTGTTTGGCTCTGAAGAGGACGTTTAAATCACCCACCATCCCAAAGCTCAGGAAACCTTGTGAAAGAGGGGGCGTTAAGAATGTAAAAGATATAGGGTAGGGAGGGGTGCTCCTACAGCACCCCTTGTTCAAGACAGGAGTTGTCCTATTGAAGAACTCACTAAAGTGATACCGTCTTCCACCAGACCTGCACAATATGTGGCCTATTGTTATTTCTCCATGGAAGGAGGAAGATTTCAGGAGAAACTATGCCTAAAAGACTATCGAAGGCGAACGCTAGATAAGGGAAGGGAGCTTCTTTACTCAATGGTTTATCTACTGACAAGTCATCCATGACCCAGCAAGCACATATGAAACTCAGTGGGTCATACATGCAAAAAGACATGAAAGTAGGAGGGAGGTTGATTGGAAAGTAGAAATATGACAGGAGAGGGGGTGGGGTGGGATTGGGTAGTATGGGGTGAAAATGACATAAATTCATTGTATTCATGTATAAAAGTGTCAAGGAATAAAAATAATACAAAAATAAAAATAGAATGATGTGAGTTGAGTTCTGCAGAAGAAGGGAAAAGCACCATTTGGGGAAGGGGGGGCAGAGCTACAACCCCAAAGCAGTGGCAGAGGGTGGGGAGCTCTAGTGCAAACCATAATTAAAAGAAATCTGTCACCTATATCCATCTGTCATAGTTGGGCATAGGTGTTGACAGTTGAGGGTTTGAGCTCTGGGCACATTTGTAGAGAATTAGTAGTTGAGTTAGGCCCAGAGCAGACCCACAGGAGATTGTCTAGCTGATGGGGAAGGTCCAGGCCATAGTGGGTGGGACTAGGCTCTGGAATAAAATATAGACAGCTGGTTGAGAGAGTTGATATCCCTGTGTATAGTTGGCTAGACATGCTGGTTTGGCAAGTAAGGATCATCCCTCTCTCAACCATTATGTAGAGATGGTGTGGCCGGTTCCCTCGGCCCTCTCCTGTCAAGCTGGACTGAGAACTGTAACCAGACTGTCATAAGAAAATAAACCCCTTGTTCCCTTAAGCCGTTTGGTGGTGCTTTATCAGCAACCATAAAAGCGAACTGCAACACCATCCCACCCATAAGTCTTCTTTGGGTAGTCTGCTACCTCAGTTTCCCCCAGAGTCCTCCATCCCTCATAAAGACAGAATGGGCTTTGCAGAAGGCAGAGAACTATTAAAGAGAAGAAATTGTTTGCCCACCTCACGAAGTTCTTATAACTGATTGAAACCAGCGTCTGACACAGACAAGGTTTGTCCCGGCTCACAGTGTGGGTTCTCTGTAAGAGTGAGGGAGGCACCACGGGAGTTTCCAGAAGAGAAGCTCTGGAGCTTTGGAGCTTTCCCTTCAAGTCTGTGGTCAGTCTGTGATGCTTCCTGGAGCTTAGTCCATCCAGATCCCTTCAACCTGGTCCCCGGGAATCTAAGTGACTGTCCCGTCTCCAACGCCAAGAACCCAACTGTGTGAGCGAGCCCCACCTTCCTCAGGCCACTCTGCAAAGGGAGGTGGGGCAGCCCTCCCAGAGCGGGAAATAGACAGACATTGTTTGTCCTGGTCCTCGTGGACAGAGAAGGAGCTGGAGACGCTGGCAGCATAGTGGCGTGGTCCCCAAGTGACGGCTGGGCTTACAATGTGTGCATTGTATCTGTATCCCCTAAGTGTAGAGGATAGAGGGCCACTAAGTCAGGGAGCACCTGCCAGGGCCCAGAGAGAGAGCTGGGAGCTGGCAGGCAGAGAAAGAGAAGCCCGGGAGCCCCCGGGAGCCGGAGATGCGGGAGCACGCCCTATTCCCAGCAAGACAGCTTTGATTCTTCCTCAGATTTCAGTCTGCTGTGCACCTTGCCGTGCAATGTGCTGCTATTGTCTTTTTTTTGATACCATCTAAGTCATCAAACCTATCTGATGGAAACACTGTCAAACTGCCCAACTGCACATCCAACCCACCTCTGACTGTAATACCATGCAGCTAACTTAGAATGATACTTCAGAATCTTACACTTTGAGTCTGGGAATATTGCTTAGTGGTTAAAGCACTTGGACCTGGGTTTAAATTCCCAGAGCATATATAAAATACCGGGTAGGTGCAGCAGGCTTTAATTCCAGCCTCAGAAGGCAGAGACTGGGAATCTCTAGAACAAGGCAGCAAACTCTGGGTTTAATTAGAAACCCAACCTCAGGACAATGTAGGAAAGCTCTCAAGGATGATTTCTGATGCCAACCGCGGGTCTCCGCAGGCAGTGCACACAAGTGCTTCATACGTCTGTACACACATGTACACCTACACACATGTAAAACATGCACACACATACACATACACAATGTATGGGAAATGGGGAAATGGGGAAAAATAATTTTATGCTGTGGAAATGGGACGTGAATCCATACCTCCTCCTGGAGAGCCAGCTGTTCACCGTTTACCAACAGCTCTGTCCTAAGTTCACTCTGGGAGAGAATGACAGACACAAAGTGCATCCAATTCCCGCAGGAAATGCGGGCAGGGGAGCCGGCGGCAAAGGCAAGCTGAACCGCAGAGCAAGCTGAACCCCATGGAGTCAAAGAGCAAGAGAGTGGGGGCCTTCAGTAGTGCATGCCTAGATGTGGTCTGATACTCAGGGGCTCTTTGGTAACTGCCCTCCGGTGACCAAAAAAGCTTGCTTTTCTGTGCTTGAAACACATCCTGTTTTCTCTCCTCCGACTTTGAACATGCTATTTCTGTCTTCACTGTTGCCCTGGACAGAACCGGGGCAACACAGGTCTTGCTCAGAAACCATCAGACAGAGATAACATTGTACAAAGGGAATGGAGCCATGAAACAGGCGGGTGCCCGACCATGAGAGGGTCAGGCAGGTGTCTGGCAAGAGAGGTGGTCTTTGGCGGAGCCGCAGCCTCCTCTGTGCTGGAGTGGACTTGGGGCTCCTCTTAAAATTGAACCATGACCAGGCAGGTCTAGACTAAGCAGTAATTTTGGTTTTAGGGAAATCTGATACCTGACAGGATGTGAATAACCCTGAGAAAGTTTGTTTTCTGCAATTCAGGCTCCATTAGGCAGGAAAAGTGCCCGGAGAGGACACAAGCAAAAGGTGGGCTTGGCCTTCAAGGCCCTTGTGAAGAGCCACAGCTACCAACGTCCTCACCTTAACCCCAACCCTAACCCTCTTTCTCCCCACCCTCCCACCCCCACCCCCTGCCGCTGACAGTGCCCAAGGGCCTGGCTCTCTGGGAAAGTGAGGGATCATCTTCACTCTTCTGGAAGAAGCTGTCCCAGCAGCCTGGGCATCTTCCAAATCTAGAAACTCACTCTGGGCCTGCACCTCCCCATTGTAAGGAAAGCAGATAACCGGCAGAGAGAAGTTCCACCTTTCCCCAACTCCCAGCTGCCTGATCCACACACACAGAATGCCGGGAGGGGGGGGGTAGGATGAAGATTTCAAATGCTTAGAGGCAACTGGGTGAAATGAAATGACCCTGAACGCGCCCTGGCAAACAAGCATCAGTGTAGCATGTGGCAAGGCATGGTGGTTACGTTTGAAGATGCTTGAGCTTGTCCCTCATGGAGGAAACTCAAACAAATAAACAGTGACAACAATAAAAAACATAGAGAGGGGAGGTAGGGGCTTGTCTCGGTGAGTGAAGTGCTTGCTGTACAAGCATGAGGTCCTGAGCTCAGAGCCCGAGCATCCACAGTGAAAGCTGGGTGCAGCAGTCCGCGCCTGTAATCCCAGCACTAAGGAGACAGGTAAGGAGGGTTCTTGGGCTCATGGAGGAGTGTGGGTGGCCATGACAGTTAAGAATCTCTGCAAAGCCTTGACACAAAAGGAGCTCCCAGTCACAAACTCTGGTCCACAGCCTGGACCGGATGCTCAGGAGAAAGAGACACGGGAAGCATCCGGCCTGGGAAGAGAGGCACAACCCACCCACATGCCACACTGTATCTATTATAAGAGCAATGAGCAAGTTCTGGGTGTTTGGAAAGCAGGGATGTGGCTTGGTGCTTAGAAATGTCACTGGACCTTTGTAAGCAGATACACTTCCGAGGCCACGTGTTGCTCAAAGCGGTGAGTGAGGAAGCTCACGTCTTCTCCCCGTCCTCACTCACAAGAGTAAGCTAAAGAACAAACCGCCCCACTTCCCGAGAGAGAGCTGGGCTAGGCAATCTTATTGTACTGCTGTCTGTTCTTGCTAGGAAATTGCTTGTCCAATTGCTGGGAGGAGGAGGAGGAGGAGGAGGGAGGGAGAAAGAAGAAGGAGGAGGAAGAAGAGGGAGGAGAGGTAGTCCTCACCCCCTTCCTCTCCTCTCCCTCCTTCCCTCTTTCCTCTTCCTCTTTCTCCTCCCTCCATCAATCCATCCCATTCTCTCCAACCCTCCTGTCTATCTGCTGTGGACCCAAGGTTCCCTTTGGATTATCTGCTCTAGTAGGGGTTCAGGCCTCTGTGGCAGATTATGTAGCCTCGAGTGGAATGTCTTGGGCCGTAGTAAACCTCCCCACCTTTAGGCTCTTACAATCTTACTACTCCTTCTTCCACAAGATTCCCTGAGCCGTGGGATGTGGAGAGGTTTGGTTGGCCTGATCCAGCTGAGCGTTTTAAGGTTGCCAGCGCTCTGCCTTCTGGTTGGTTGCTGTTGTCTGCTTCCCTGCTCTTCCATTGCACTAGGCTGTGTCTTGTTTGGGTGTTGGGATCTTTTCTTAATCATTTTCTCTCCGGGGTTGCATGCACGATTGCATGTGCATGATTGCATGTGCATGATTGCATGTGCATGCATACGAGTGTGTGTGTGCAGGGGGGATACAAGAGGGCACTTGAGGGTGCATGCCTGTGGAGGCCCAAGGGTGACACTGGAAATCATCCTGGATTGTTCCGGGTTTTCCCAGGCTCTAGAAACACCCAGCATTTTTCCATGGGACCCAAACTCAGGTCCTTTTGCTGGTAAAGCAAAGACTTTAACTACTGAGCCATCTTCCCAGCTCCAAGTCCTCAATTTGGAGTAGCAAGTACTTTGTGCACTAAGTCAGTTCCCACACACGCACGCGTGTACACTGAGTTCATGTCCAAGTCCTCTGCAGAGAAAGAGTTGGTGCATAAAAACAAAACACTTTGGAGTTCAGGTACTTTACCTGGGAGGTCCCCCAAATATGCAGCAATGTGAGGGATCTGGTCTTTCTCTACACCTCTATCCCCAGTTCATGATGGCAGTCATGATTGCCAAAGCAACAGTGTGTTGGCCACACCAACAGCTCAGTCCATGTGCGGCTGCTACACCCAAAGCTACACACCGGTGGCGATGATTTTTTTCTACAAATGAATGTTTCCATTGAAGTATAAATACACACCACACTGTACACAATAGGTGTACAGTTTGGAGAATTTCTGCAAGTTCATTCATTATACAAAAATGTAGAGGAAAAGAGTTCCTGATTAAAATTCTCGATATCAAATAAAAGTTAACGTTGTATTAAGTTTGCATCCTGCATGTACATGCTAAAGACACAAACCGATGGTAGAAAAGTAAACATGTCCATGTATGTATGACTATTAACTCTCTCATGCAGAGCAAAGCTATGTATTCAAGACTCATAAACCACTAGAGCTGAACACAATAATATACACGAGGTGAATCAACTGACCTGCAACGTGAACCCCTGCCCCATGGAATGGCCAGAATTCGTAATGTTCTCTCGCAGTGCTGAGATACAAATCTGTCAGACCCAGGAGTAGATGGACCTCCTCCTGCTGCCGTTCAATTCAGTGCCCTGTGATGTGGCCTCCGTAGGGCTTTTCTGTGCACCAGACACTAAAAGGACCAAGATGCATCCAGTTTACTCCCTGTGGACCAGACTCACCAGCAACCCTGCTTCCAAAGACAGCCGAACTTCAAAGAGCGCTAGACATTGTTTGTATTAACTGAGTTTCAGCAAAATCTCTTGAAGTTTCCTGATTTTTATTTATTTAAAAAAACTTTATTCATTCAGTGTATGTGTGTGTGTGAGAGAGAGAGAGAGAGAGAGAAGAGAAAGAGAGAGAGAGGGCACATGTATCCTTGTGGAGGCCCAAAGGTGACTTCGGGAATCATCCTGGATTGCTTCTACCTCCTTCTTGCTTCACTCTAGGATTTCCCAGGCTTGGTCCACCAGGGCCAGAAATACAAGCTGCTGCCTGCATTTCCACCTGGCATTTTTATGTGAGATCTTAACTAACCCCTGAGTCATCTTGCCAGCCCAAAATTTTCTGATTTTTAAAAATAATTCAGTTTTATTTATTTATTTATACATCCTCACCTATTTCTGCATTAGATCTGTTTTCCTGAAATATTTCCAATATGTTTCCAAATATTTCCAAATGTGTTAAAATTACACTTACACATCTACAATTTCCCATGGAAAACAACTGCTAAGGTCTTTGGAAAGTACCTAGATTTTACCAGTTCCATAGAGTCAGAAAGTTGCTGGTAAAGTCACAGTAATAATTATGACAAGAACTTTTTTAATGCAAGCGGGAAATAGCTGGGTTCTAACTTCACCCTTGGAGTCCACAGACTCTTCTCCTAATGAGCCAACTGTACAGATACCAACAGCACAAAGCCTGACACAAAATCCTAGGAAGAAGCAAGCACTCTGCACCTGCTTGCTTCAGGGCTCCAGCTGGTGGGCTCTTTGCACATCTCTATGTACAGAATCAGAACTTTACACCACTTAAAGGCTCCCAGTATGTGCAACGGCTGCACTAAAGAACTCAATACCGGCCTTTGTCAAAGGACATTTGCCTGCAAGTACGATGAAATTCCGCCGAATGGTGTTTTCAACCGGTAAGCAGGAATGTGCTAACACTCATGGCTGTCTTGAGCAGGCAAGGATGGGCTGAGCACAGAGAAGAGGGGACCTTTCACAGACTGTAGGGTGCGGCCAGATCTTGGGCAGTGGTTGGGAGGCCCTCCACGTACACAGCGAGGACAACCCACTCCTGACCTCAAGAAAGAACTGTCAAGAGAAAAGAAAGTCCTGCTTCACAAAGGACTCTTCTAGATTCACATTCAGAGTTTAGAGGTAAGACAACTTTGTAGTTGGGCCAGATTAAAGGACAAAAAATGTCAAATGGTCATAGAAAAAAAAGTGTCTTTCTTAATAGTATTTAAAAATGCATCTTTCTGAAAGTACCCTATGCAGAAACTCCTAATGCCCTATGGAGTATCTAAACTCCCCTCATTCCTTAACAATAGAGCCCATACTATAAGATCAGAAATAATACGTTCCCCTTGCGCTAATTATGGACACATGATTACGCTCTTGGCAAGGAAAAGGAAAGAAGCGGATGATGGTAGAAAAGTCAAAATGTTCTGTCCCACACACTCATGAACTCATAGCAGGTGTGATCTGAACAAGACTTACATAATACTGGCTTGTCGGCATGCCGCTGTAAGGAGGGAGGGGCTTAAAAGATACCACCATTTCCTGAGTTCATGGTTGCTGGGGTAGGAACAGAATTTTCTTCGGTGGTATAGTCACTAGTAAGTTGCCCAAGATCCTATACATAACAGTTGTCCATACTCTTGTAAGTAACCTTAATGAGATTCACTGGGAAGGAAGGAAGGAAGGAAGGAAGGGAGGGAGGGAGGGAGGGAGGGAGGGAGGGAGGGAGGGAGGGAGGGAGGGGACAAACAGGAATGTAAGAAGAGAAGGAGAAGGAAAGAGGGAGGAAGAAAGAAGACAGGAAGGAGGGAGGGAGGGAAAGTAAAAGAGAAGCATTTGGGAAAAGGACAGGAATCAAAATGAATGGAAGGGGCGAGAGAGGGTAATGGGATGAAGACGATCAAAATTCATTATGTACATGTATGAAAATGTCATACTAAAAGTTCTATGTATAATCAATATATGCTAAGAAGTAAAAATATTACCTGCTACAGGAAGTCCACATACAGTAAGAGACAGAAAGGTCCGTAACACACTCTGCAGTGCTGTATTCAAAGCTAAAGGAAGGCTAAGTATTCTCATAAGTGTTAATGATGAAGGAATCTTCCTACCAGTTGTGAGACTTTTGGTAAATTTGTTCACATGGTTGGGTTTCCTCATATCTGAATGGGGAAATAAATCTCATTGCACAGAACTGCTGGGGGAATTCAAGGAGACTTTTTAAATCCTTCAGCAACAGGTCCAATATAAGGTGTATGTGCTACGGCTGGGGGACCCCTTCCCATTTTTTTTCTATGTTCTTGGAAAACTAAAGGCCACTGTTGCAGTCGCTCTGCATTGTTGCTGAGAAATTCACAACCAGATGGCTTACAGAAACATGGGGTTTTATTCTGGCTTATGATTCTTGCTTACGATTCCCTGTCTAGTTTGCCCGCAGAGCTCATACGAACGTCAGGAACCTAAGAAACTGACCACATCCACCGACCACTGAAAGAAGGACAATCCACATGTGCCAGACTAACATGTCTACGTATACAGAAGGGTGTCAACTTCCTTCACTAGCTCCCTCCATCTTATTCACCTGCCCAGGGATTAGCCCTACCCACCACTGGCGGGGGCTCCCTATTAATCAGACACTCTTTTGCAGGTTGGTTGGGGTTTAACTCAACTACCAATTCTTTAGGAACGTGACCACAGCTCAAGCCTTCAAGCTGTCAAGTTGACGCCTACATGTAACTATGCCAAAACGGAAGGTAGATACTGAGACACATGGAGTCTGATAAACTGTAAAGCTGCTTTGATTCACAAGACAAGTTGAGGAACCACTGGGCTGCCTAGGAATCTTAGCTTATGTTGCAGAGATTGCTCAGTGGTTAAAGCATTTGCTACCCTTGCCACCCAAACAAAAAGGCCAGAGTTTGGATCCTCAGACCCCATGCAAAATGCCAGGCAAGTGTGGCAGCTTTCTCTTTAACCCCAGCCGGGAAGGCAGAACCTAGGAATCCCTAGGGAAAACTAGCTAGTCAGAAATATTAGTTCCTCTCTGAAATCAGATCTTGTTGAGAAACTAGGATTCATGTAGCTCAGGCTGGCCTTGAACTCACTACACAGGTGAAGATGATCGTAAGTTCTTGATCTTCCTTCCTCCCACCCCGTACCCTGAGCACTGGGCCTTACAGGCGTGCACCACCATGCACAACTAATGTGGGAATTTCCTTACCATGACTCACCCACATGTTAGTGGTTATGTTCATCTAGCATGCCGAAGCTATGCCCTCTGACCACCATCCAAAACAGGCCATGTGCGATGAGGGGGTGGGGAGTGGGGAAAGAAGGCTCTCAAGAGTTTCCAAGTTGGTTCTGTATGCTTGGCAAGTGTCCCAAACACTTCATTGTCTTGATTTATGAGGCCAACTTCGCCAGGAAAATGCTCTTCAGGGAAACGAATGGTAAAGGAACAAAACCAGATTGTTGAGCATAGACTGAAGTGTCTTTATCTGCAGCGCTGCCTCCTACCCCCAAATTATAGACGTGTCCTCATGGGAGAAAAACACACAGGGCCTCCCCCCAGGACCACCCAGGATGGGATTCAAGAATCCGCCAGGGGACCAATCAGGACTCAATTGAACACGTCTCAGTTTTGTGAATTACAGTGGCAGCTCGGGGCCAGCTTCCCGGTGCTAATTTCAGGCTCCTGCACCTCAGTTTAAAAACATGGTCCACCCCTGACAGCCAGAAGCCAATAGCATCGCCTTCTTTGTCCCAAACAAGGGTTTGAGCCTTGTATGGACTGCAAGTTGGGGACCCGGATGTGCTTCTAAGTGACAAGTTGGTAGCACTCGGGCTGCTCCTGAGGAGCCGCTGCACTACCACCTCCCTCCACCCCAACCCCGAACCCAGCATACCGCTGTGGCCTATCTTGCATCCTACTTAGCAGATTTGAGTGTAAAACTAAAAACCCCAAACTAAAATCTATCTAAAGCTGTTTCTTTAGAAACCACTGTTTTCTTTGTGGTCCATATTTTCCAAGGACCATGGAGAGTTCACAATATGAAAACTATTGTAAAGAAGTTTAAATTTTAAAATTTTAATATATGTTTGAGAAAGATGGTGATACTTGTTAGGAGTGCAATAATGTGGGCAATTTTAGGGTAGGCATGAGCACACATTTGTAATTCCAGCTCCTTTAAGGATAAAACAAGAGAATTGTGACTTCAAGGTCAGCCTGGGCCACATAGCAAAACCTTACCAGAAAGAAAGAAAAAGAAAGAGAGAGAGAAAGAGAGAGAGAGAGAAAGGGAAGGAGGGAAGGAGGGAGGAAGGAAGGAAGGAAGGAAGGAAGGAAGGAAGGAAGGAAGGAAGGAAGGAAGGAAGGAAGGAAGGAAGGAAGAAAAAAATGGGTCCACTTTAGGTTTCATTTATCTATTTTGCTTTTAAATTGTGACTGTATCGATGCAATTAAAGACTGCATGAAATGTTGGAAGTAGCATGAAAGAGTGCAACTAAATGCAAGATTTTTTTTTAGGATTTTTTTATTTTTTTTATTTCCACTCATACAAACTTAACAGATACACTGGTCCCCTCTCTCCCTCCAACCTCCCACCACCCTGTGCCCCACTCCCCTCCCCCTTACCTCCCCATCTCCCAGTGCCTCCCCCTCCCATCCCCAGAGCATCCTTTAATGTGCATGCCAAACTCTCCTCTGGGTCCTCCTCTCCGATGAGGTGTAAGGACCCAGTGGCATTTCCCTGAACCCTTTCCCGTGTTCCCCTTAGGTATAGGAACACTGCTGTGGCTGCCAATCCTTTGCCTCCAAGGATCTTGGTGCCTTTAGCAGATACTAGACTTTGTGAGGTCAACAGTGTGTTGGACAATGCACAGGGCATGCAAAGTCCAATTATGATTGCTTCAGCCCTAACTAGTATGGAGTATCTTGCATATCATTGCTCCTCCCATCCTTGTGCTCTTACAATCTTACCGCCCCCTTTTCTGCAAATTTCCCTGAGCTTCAGGATGGAGAGAAATTAGGCTGGCCTAGTTCCAGGTGATTGATTTAGAGTCTCTGATGTTCTGGATTATGGTTTGCTGATTTTTTTTTTTCAGTTTTGCTGTTCCCGGAATGCCCTTGGCTCCACCCTGATGGGTATTGGATATCACCCCCTGGCCAGAGATAAAGACCTGTTAAATTAGAGTCTTGTTATAAGAGTATATTCAAAGATAGGAAACCGCAGTGAGGGAGGGGTCAATCACCCATCTGCGAAATGGTTACTTTCTATCTGCCAGACTATACGCCCTCCCCTTCTGGTAAGATCATACCCCATCAGTTGTAAATGATCAGGAAGGAAAGTCTGTGAACTTAAGCAGATGTCTCATTACTTACTTGCAGTCCTTGATGGTGGCCTATTTTCTCTGCTGTAACATGGTCCCCTCTCTCCTTGTTACTGGTGTGGCCCTCCTTCCCCATCCCTCCTGTTCATAATCTTAGCAATTACTGTAGTTATTACAGAGATTTATCTTTCAGTGTCTCTAAGTGGGTTTCGTACTAGGAGCCACCTATTAGGGAGTACATACGGCGCTTACTTTTCTGGGTCTGGGATACTTCACTCAATATAATGGTTTCTAATCCCATCCATTTCCTAGCAAATTCCAGTAATTCATCATTTTTGATGGCTGAGTAGTACTCCATTGTATAGATGTACCACATTTTTCTTATCCATTCGTCAACTGTTGGACATTTGGGTTGATTCCATGACTTTGCTATTGTAAACAGTGCTGCTATGAACATGGTCATGCTTGTGCTATCGAGGTGAATTTTTGGGGGTTATTCCCAAAAGTGGAATCACAGGGACATATGGCATTTCAATTTTTAATTTCTTTAAGAATCTCCAGACGGCTCGCCAGAGTGGCTGCATGAGCCTGCATTCCCACCAGCAATGTAGGAGAGTTCCCCTCTCTCCACATCCTCTCCAGCATTTGTTGTTGTTTGTATTGTGAATTTTTGCCATCTTGACCGGGGTGAGATGATATCTCAGGGAAGTTTTGATTTGCATTTCCCTGATGGCTAAGGATGTGGAGCATTTTTAAATTTTGTCCCTGGTAAAGTTTCTTTTAAGTTCCAAGGCCCATTTTTTAATTGGGCCATTTGTTTCCTTGGTATTTAGTTTTCTAAGTTCTTTGTGCTCGCTGGATAATAGAGCTCTATCAGATATGTGGTTAGTGAAGATTTTCTCCCATTCTGTGGGTTGCCTTTGTGCTCGTGTTACAATCTCTTTATCTGAACAGAAGCTCTTTAATTTCACAAGATCCCATTTGTTGAGAATTGGTTGCAGTGACTGTGCCATTGGATGTCCATTTAGGAACTGTTGGCCTAGCCCAATCAGCTCAAGAACAAAGGGAGCTCCCATAGTTGCAAGATATTATTTAAAAGAATGATATAGGTCAATTGTCTTATGCTCTGCAGCTATAGCTTGTGTCTCTATGCTTGGGTGTTGAGCTTTCAGGAATGAGTACACGTGTATCTCACCACTGTGTGTAACCCCAGAGAATTACCAACAAGTAGAACAGAGCCAGGGCGAAGACATGGAAAGGAAGCACGCAATGCTTTCCTTAACCTGATACAGCTAAAGTGTTTTCATTTCAATATGAAAAGCTGTCAACAAAATAATTTTACATTTGTCATATAAAACTCTAGCATATTTTATACTTAAACTTGTATCTCAGTATGGTTGCTAATTTTTTTGAGGAATACCTGATGCATATTTATAGCACAAAACTTACAGTTGCAAAGTAGATCTCAGTTGCTTCATACTTACTTGAAAGATTTCTAATAACTGTATTAAATATGATTTTAATTTAAATTTATTAAAGTTACATGAAAAATTCAAAATTTATCCCCGCCAAGTGGGATTGGGGTTATGGCTGTAATACTAGCAATCAGGAGGTAAAAGTAGGAGAATCAGAAATTCAAAGACATGTTCAGTCACATGGCAAGTTCAAGATCACCCTGAGCTATAGGAGATTCCACCACGAATAAATAAATAATATGAATAAATAATTTACTTCTCAGTAGTATCACACCTGATGCACTTAGTAACCACATGTGGCTAATGGCTTCATAGCTCTTCAGCAGATTAAATGACTGACTGTTTTTACCACAAAGTCAGTACTGAGAGTAAAATTACAGAAATGGTTTGAGACTGGTCAAATCTACAAGAACAGTGACATCTGTTTGATGGTATATGGGCTGGAAGAGGGAAACCGTTTTTAAACAGATTCTAGCACTGATGCTTCTTGTCTGAGCTTTTCCCTTTAGTCTGAACCAGCCTTAGTTTCCATGTATACACAAAGGGGTAAGTAATTATGTCCCACCAACCTCAAGGATTTGATCTGAGGATAAATAGTGTGATATATAGATAACACATTGCCTTTTTAATTATGATTATAATCATTAAGATATGAGAGACATATCATACCTGTTTTATAATGAATAAACTCAGTCCTGGGAAGTTAATGAAATAACCCAAAATTGAACAGGCAAGACATACATGACTATGATTTTTAGTTTCAGTTGTCAACCTGAGTGGGCCAACAAATACCTAAGGCCTTAACAAAACACACCTGTAGGTATGTCTGTGTGGATGCTTCCAGAAAGGTTTAACTGCGGAAGGAAGACCCACCCTGAATGTGAGTGGCACTATCCCATGGCCTGAGGTCCCTGAATGAACAAAAAGAGAAAAAGGAGAAGCCAACAGGAAACTAACATTCTCCTTTCTCCACTGCCTGATTGCTGCCACAGAGCAAGCTCCTCTCACCACCATGCCTTCCCCGCCATGATGGACTATGTTCCTCTGAACTACGAGCCAAGATATGAGTAAACCCTTTCTCCTGAAGTTGCTTTTGTCTCAATGATGAGACAACCAGTACAGGAAGTTAGTACGGAGAAGTGAGACCATTGCGGTGACGACTTCACTGCATGTTTAGTAGGCTGTTTGTGAGAGGAATTTAGAAATAGTGGGACTCTATGGGCCATATCCCCATAGTGCCTCTAAGCAGAGCTGTGTGGGATGTTCTGGTGGGAGTGTGGAGGACCAGAACGCTGAGAAATGAGGACAGTGAAGTCCTGAGTCGCAAGGTTTCAGACGGGAACACAGACTCTATCAGGAATTTGACTTGAAGATAATCTGGCTCAATTTCCCCTGTGTCCTGAGAATTTGAGGCTGAATTCAAAAGTCAAGGACTAGAAGTGGAGAAAATTTGAAGACACCATATCATCAGGAAGGCAGCACAGAAGCCATAGAAACATAACTCCTCCTCGCTTTGACCTTCCAGACTTAAGTCAGTGCAACAGGGATTGATGAACCTCAAATATATCTAACACTGGCTACAAGGCATGTTGAGAAAAATATGGCCTCTCCATATAGGAACACTCTCAAAACAGCAGCCTATATACAAAAACTAATCGACCATGCATCCTCAATGTGACTTCGGCAACTTTTACATGACCAATCAATAAATAAGAAACAGATTAAATGTCCAAGATTAAAAAGCCCATAAATAGAATGCACTACATCCAGATTTTAAAAATTACTTTCTTGCTTCCGAAAGACTTCTACCAGGATAGTGAAAAAATTATAATTTATTATTTACCAAAATAAATTCTAGTCAGCAGGTAGTACATTCTTTGGGAATATAGCTCAGGGGTAGAGTACATGCCCAATTTACACAAGGTTCAATCCCCAGTATAGAAAAAAAATTTAATCCAGGCAGAGTGGTGCATACCTGTAATCTCAGGATTTAGGAGGTGGAAGCATGAGGATCAGGAGTTCAAAGTCATCATCAGTTATATATCAAGCGTGAGGACAGCCTGGGCTACATGAAATCCTGTGTCAAGCAATACATGGATTTAAAAATGCAGTAATACAATATAATCTTAATTTTAGGGATAACTGAGGACATCTGAATGTGAATTGTCAAATTACCTCCAATTTTGCAAATGTGATGATGTGAAAAGTCCTTGTTCTTAACAGAAGGAGGGAAAGGGAAAGGGAGAAGGAGAGAGAGGGGGAGGGGAGGGGGGAAGGGAGGAGACGGGGAGAGGGAGAGAGAGGGAGAGGCAGAGGGGGAGAGAGAGGGAGAGGGAGAGGGAGAGGCAGAGAGGGAGGCAGAGGGAGAGGGAGAGGGAAGAGAACAGGCATAGAAATCAGTTCTCTTCTTCCACTATGTAGATTCCAGGGACCTAACTCAGTTTGCCAAGTTTATGCACAAGTGCCTTGACCTGCTGTCACAGTTTGCCTGCATTGTTGCTTATAAATGCACATAAATATCAACAAACGGCTTATAGGAAAACAAGGAGTTTTATTCTTGAATTATGATGCCTAATTACATATAGTTCCCACCAACATACTTGCCAGACCAGCATGTCTGACCAAGTATACAGAAGGTTGACATTGTCCCTAACCAGTTTCTTCCATCTTATTCACCTGCCTGGGGACTAGTCCCACCCACCACAGGCTGGGTCTTCCCCATCGACTAGACAATCTCCTGCAGGCTCACTCTGGGCTTAACCCAATTGTAATTCTCTACAAATGTGTCCAGAGCTCGAAAGCTCAACTGTCAAGTTGACACCTGTATCTAACCATGACTCTGGCTTAGCTATCTTGCTAGTCCAATATCTTGAATTTTTAAGTACCTTTCAAATAATTCAGAGTAAAGGCATAAATCTATGAAAATGCTGCAGACATCTCAGATGCATTCGCTCTTCTTTTCAGCTTTCTTCTTGATGCCAAGTTTCTCAAAATGAAAGCTTAGAAAGAAACTGCTAGGGAACAATGAAAAGTTTCATTTATTTCAAGATGACTCCATTTGCTCACGCCACATCTTAAAGACTGTGTACTTCCAGAATGCCTGTATACAGTGTTGTTTCCAACCATCCAGTGTGGGATCTAGCTGCTCTTTCATCCTTTTCCAACTCTTTTAATATGTACTGAGAAACTAGAACTGTTCCAGGAAACAGCACACATATACGCATGCACACACACACAGAGAAAGAGAAAGAGAGACAGAGAGAAAGAGACACAGAGAGAGAGAGAGAGATGCAGAAACACAGGCAACAATCAAATAAGTTAAAACTAAATGCATGGCATATATGTCTATAACACCCCTACTGCACCCATGGCAGCCATCACTAATCAATCACAGCACTCTCTATTAGGCCTTATTATGTCTTAAGCAGCTGCGATTAGAGGTGAGAGTGAGCATATGAGATGAAACCTTTATCATTCATCATTAGTGTAATGATCACTCTTAACTGTTGCTGGGAGAGAGCATTCAAAGTTAAGCAACTTAAGGGAGAAAGGGAGATTTATTCAGCTTACGGTTCCAGAGGGAGAAACAGTCTTTCATGGAGGAGGCGACATAGGTGGTGGCTGAAGCTGGAAGCAGCTAGTCACTGCAAACATCTGGAGGCTCAAAGCTGCTCAGTCCAGTAGGCCAGTGGGTGAAGGCTGAAGGCTGGAAGATTCCTGGAGAGTCAAAGAAGCACAGAAGTCAGGCGGCAGGATGAAAAGAAGTTTTCTGGCACAACTTTGGAAAGTCTCTCTTCCAAGTCTTCTGTTCTATGGTTCCTTTTACCTGGTCTGCTACTGGGAGGTTCCAGTCACATCTAGAGCTGGTCTTTGTATTGTAAATGTATTGATCTGGATAACTCTTCAGGTAGTCAGCTGATCTTTGTTAATGTCAAGTGTAGTCAAGTTGACACCCAAGATTAACTATGGCATTTAATAAATAGTCGTCTTTAGTAAAACTTTAAAAAAAAAAAAAGAAATCGTCATTATTGTGCCTCAGATGCAGACATGAAAAAAAATTAAAAACTAAGAAACTGGAGCCAATTGGCCTACATGCAAATCCACCCTGTGCCCTTCACTTTGGGAGCCTTTGGAAGCTCTTGAAGTCCTCTGCGCCTCAGTGTCCTCACCTGGAAGCGTCACTTCCCTGGACTGTCAGGTGGCTAATGAGATAACGGACACTGTGGAAGCCACGGAAGCGATGAGCTCCCCCGGCCTCTCAAAGATGGGCAGTTCATCCCGTGAGAGCGCTGACAGGGAATGAGCTTGGGGAGCCCTGGCATTGATATTCCCTGAAGTCAGTACAGCCCTGGGGCGGGGGTGGGGCTGGGGGTGGGGCTGGGGGTGAGGGTGGGAGTGGGGGTGGGGGTGGGGGTCCCAAGTGTTCCTCCTCGCCTGCGGTACTCAGTCCGCTCTCCAGCTTCCGAGGGCATGGGTTCAAACCTCAGACCTTCTTGCTGTTTACTCCACAGGCGACTTGCTTTCAGTTGCATTCACATGCTGCTGGCGTCCAGTAGCTGAAAGTGTTCCCAGATATTGAAAACAGCCTAGGTGAGATGCCAACAAGCAGATATCAAATCCTGAAGTGGGACTGATACGTTCAAGAAAAATATCTGAAACGGTTGAACTTGCACGCCTCACGGGTAACCAAGATCATAAATTGGATCTATGACTACACTTGCTTAAGATTTTAGAGAAAGCTATGCTATGATGAATTACTGTCCATGCTGCAGAGAGGGGGGTGGGCGTGTCCTCCCCACCCCAGCCAGATGATTGAGGACCCTTACATTTTTTTTTCACTGCTGTGACAAAACACCTGGCTGAAGCAACTTAAGGAAAGCTTTATTATGATTTTGATGCATGGTCAGAGGGCTGAATCCATCCTGGTGGGGAAGACACAGCCCTTGGAGTGGCCGTGGAGGCAAGATGGAGAACCACAGGAAAGAGGCTGCACGTTCATATGTTAGAGGGCCAGCAGGCAGTCAGTAGGGATGCTGCCGGCTCTTCCCTTGCTCCTTTTTATTCAGCCCAGGGCCCCAGTCCATGGGATGATATTACCTATTTGGAACGAGTCCTCTCCTACCAATTAACTGCTGTCACTGGTAAAACCCTCAGAGACATACCCAAAGATGTGACTTATGAACACCATGGGTGATTTTTAATTTTTTGTGCAGTGTGTGTGCGCATGTGTGTGTGTACCAATTATTCTTACCTGTTGCTGTGAGACAAGACACAACTTAAATAACTTAAAGGGAGAAAGGGTAGGTTTATTATGTTTATAGTTCCAGAGGGGAGATACAGAAAAGGCGTGGCTTCGGAGGCAGAAGCTGGAGGAGGCCTAAGTCACTGCAGACATCCTAGAGGCTGAGAGCCGCTGCAAGCTCAAGAACAGACCCGCTCACTCCAGCAGGGTCCTCCCCCTGTGGCTGCCTTCTTCCAGCAAGGCTCCATCTGATAAAGGTGCCATGACCTTCCCAATCACTGGTAGCAACTAAGAATTCAAGCATATGATCCTATGGGGGGGGGCAACTCATGTTCAAAACCATGACTCAGTGTGTGTGTGTGTGTGTGTGTGTGTGAGAGAGAGAGAGAGAGAGAGAGAGAGAGAGAGAGAGAGAGCATATATGCAGGTCAGAAGACAACTTTCAGGAGTCAGTCTTCTCTTTCCACCATGTGGTTCCAGGAATCGAACTCAGATCTCCAACCCTGACAGCAAGTGAGCCACCCACTGAGCCACCCCTCTGCTCTGCTAGGTGCCTATCAAGCTGATCAAGTTGACAATCGAGGTGATAATCCCGGTCGACGATACCCTCAGAGGACCTAGGCACTCCCTGCAGTGTCAACAGAAGAAGGGGGAAACTGAATAATCAGTTCCAAAGAGGAGAGTCTAAAGCTGTGGATGATGGACAGGGTTGCCTAGAGGGGGTCAGCAAAGCACAGGATGTGGTTTTCTTGTGGACAAAAAGGTATGTAGGTCCCACAGAAGAGTCACTTAGGAGCCCCACATTTTGCTAACGCGTTTGCTTAGAAAAAAGGCTGCGAGCTGTGGAATGTGTCCCCCCACACACACACACCTGTAGTGTGCAAAAGAGAAGCCGCTCGGGGAACCACCGTAAGTAAAGGCCGTGAAAGAGCCGAGAGAGCCCTTGGTAAATCAGCAACAGCCCCAGGGCAAGGAAAACTGCGTGCGGACAGCCTCAGTGAAGAGAGCGCCTCTGATGTGCTCGTGTAGCACTTCACCTGCACTGTAGCTGGGAGATTCACAGACAAACAGCTTGTGGGGGAGAAACGGGCCTTACTTTCTCTTAGAATAGTCCAGTTACGGTTCCTTGTCCAGCTTGGCAGGGGAGTTCACACCAAGACCAAGGACCCAGGGAACTGGCCACACTATATGCACATAACGACTGAGAGAGGGACAATCCTTACTTGTCAGACTAGCATGTCTGGCCGAATATACCAAAGGATGCCAGCTTCCTTAATAGTTCCTCCATCTCATTCACCTGCCTAGGGACTCGTCCCACCCACCAAGGACTGGCCTTGTCCATCAATTAGACAATCTCCTGCAGGCTTGCTCGGGGCTAACTCAACTACTAATTTCTCACAACTGTCCCCAGAGCGCCAAGCCTTCAGTTGCCAGGTTAACACCAGGATCTAACTATGACGCTTCTCCATTCTCCAAGGGTTGCAGCGCTGGCATGGTTGAAAGCTAGAGAGGAGAAAATGAATGAGGAGGAGGAAATGACCACGCACATTCCCTGGTACAGAGGACTGTGTAGCCACACGTGAGCCGCTTGAGAGCTGAAGGTGGCAGGGATCACGGGAACCATGACCTTTCAACAACAGTGCAACTATTAACAACTCTGAACGGGATGCTTAGTGCTGTTGAGACTACGGTTTCCTGACAAGAAACATGGGACTTCACGATGCATTACAGTTACCCAAAGACCACGGGGGCTGCCAGGGTTTTCACCCACTGGCTAGGAAAACTTTTCCTTCACTGAAGGACACTTCCTCCTCTGGAAGATGCATCTGAGCTGCATCCTCGTAGCTCCGCTACCTGACAGCAGCTGTGGCTGTGGTATCGCACACACCTTGGAATAAACATAGCCAAAGGCAGCATCTAGAGATCCATCCTCAAGACCTGTTCACGGTCTTCCATGGTGTGGAAGACTTCCTCTGCTCACGCACGAAGAACTGCATCAACCTGACCAGCTAAACTAAAAATCCTTAAGAACTACCCTGGAGTCCTTTCTTCCTCGTACATCCTAGATTCGAACTCTCAGCCCGTCCTCCAGCTCTGCTTTCAAAGGCCATCCTGAATCCCGACTGCCTCTCCCCACCATCTCATCTCAGCTGCAGGAGCATCTCCCCTGGGTTGATCCATAGCCTCAGGATAAGTCTTCGTGCTTCCACCTGTCCCTCGGCGCCACCTCAACACCACATCCAAATGGCCCCTGTACGTCACGGCACACCTCTTGCAGATCCCACAGGTCCTTCTTGGTAGGAGAAGATGCATGTGTTGGCGCCTGTGTGTGGGGAGGACAAGGCAACATTGAGTACCTTCTTCGATCACTTTGCCTTTTTTCTTTTAAGACAGGGTCCCTCACGAGTCTGGAGCTCGCCAGCAGGCTAGGTGGGCTAGCAGGTGAGCCTCCTGACCATGAGACTACAGATGTGCACCACTGTGCATAGCTTTTTATGCGGGTGCTAGGATCCAAACTCAGGTCCTCATGCTACTCACAGACACTTTACCCACTGGGCCATCTCCCCAGCCCCAGGACCTTCACTTTGAGCTGAGACTCAATGCCGCCGTCCTCGGAATGCCTGTGTGACTGTTGCACTTAGCCTGCATGCTTGCTAATAAAATCATGACAAACTGCTTAAGGGAACAAGGGGTTTATTCTCTTATGATTCCTGGTTGTAATTGTTTGTACACCTTGGCAGGAGAGCGTGCACCACTACCAAAGGGCTGAGGGAACCAACCACATAATATCCACATAACAGCTGAGAAAGGGACAATCCTTACTTGTCAGAACCGCATGTCTGACCAAGTGTACATAAGGATGCCCACTTTCCCCAACAGTTCCCTTCATCTATTCACCTGCCAGGGACTTGTCCCACCCACCATGGGCTGGGCCTTCCCCATCCACTAAACAATCTCCTGCAGGTTAACTCCGGGCTTAACTCAGTTACCGATTCTCTACAAATGTGCCCAGAGCTCAAACCTTCAACTGTCAAGTTGACACCTGTATCTAACTATTACAGTGACCAAGCCTCCATCTCTTCCCAGCCTCATCGCCTGCCTCTTGCTCCCAGAATGCACTGCTGTGGCCACATTGGGCGCCTTGCTCTCCTATGAGACATGTTGAGCTTTCTCCCAATCCAGGACCTTTGCACTTCCTGCTTGGATTCTCTTCTCTGCTTACATTTCTGTTTAAACATCATCTGGTCAAAGAAGCCTCCCCTCCATACCCAGTATAAGCAGCAATTCCAAACCCCTCTGCTCCTCTGCCCCCTCTAAGTGCTCCATCTTCCTCCCCTCACTGTGGTTATGACCATAGCCCTCATATTCTCTGAGGGCCACTTATTTATCGACTGCATTTTGCCTGTCTTCCCCGCCAGCATGTGACTCTCCAAGCACTTTGCTTTGTCCTGTATTGTAGACACTCAGCATTGAGTGAATTAATAATGTATATTAAAATACTTGCCAAGGGAGGATGGCATTGGAAAGCTAAGGTGTGAAAATATAAATTGTATGAAACACTAAAAAAAAATCAAAGAAAAAAAGAAAATACTTGACAAGAACTCTAATCAGCTTATTAAAAAAATGGAAAGACTTCTTACTGTAAGTCCCCTTACAGTATCTGGAAATAAATTCTGAAACGGGAAGGAGCCAGACCCCAGCCTCCTTTTGGCGCCTTTCAGAACAAGCTTCCTCCCCATCTTCTTCCAGATACACACACACACGCACACACACACACAGAACCCTGGGAGCTGTCCCAGGATAGATGTGGGTGGAGGGATGTGAGCAGGGACCTCCCTTTGGTAACTGCGGCCACGTTTCGGGACTTGATTGACACTAGGCAGGCACCAGGGTTAGCCTCAGCTCCTCCAGCCTCTGCTGTAACCACCAGACAAGAATGTCTGTCTCTTTAACTTGACTTAGCTCTGTTTAGTCGCTAACTTGGTAGTTTTCTACTCTCTGCTATGCTGCCTGTTAAGTATGTGGCACTTCTGATAATTTAAGGGTTGGAATTTAGTCTATTTTTGCCATTTGAAAATCAGCCTGGAGCCAGGGCTTCCCTTTTATTCAGAAAGACAGAACAGGCAGGACCATCAAAGGCCCGTCGTGCTATAATTCGTGCTATAATTTTGTCTTTTCTGATACATTCAAAGCTGGCCTCTGGTTGCTTGGTGCCCCTGGCAGGCTCCACGGGCTTGTAAGCATGAAGTCGGCTGCTTTCGTTTGCTTTTTATCTTTCCGTGTCTTGCTTGGTCCAGAAAATTACCCAATGATGTCTCATGGTCATATTCAGAGCTGCCTGGGGAGTTCCCAGACAGAGTTTGGGTAGAGGGAGCAGGACCTGGGCTCTCCACAGCATCTGGGCTCAGTGGTGGGCTGGTGGGATACTTGCCAAGATCCTTTCAACGCGTTTTAAGAATTTACCAACAAACATTTACTCAGACCAAATGCAGGTGGGCGCCTCACAGATACAATCAGGATACATCTAGGAGCACTCAATCTAGTGAAGAAAAAAAAAAACAACAAAAAAAAAGAGGAAATAAAAACCCTACTATCTTAATCCATATACCTGTTGCAACCAAGGTGTGCAGAAAGCAAACCAGGACTGTGCAGACAAACAGGAGTAGGTCAGCTGGAAGGGTGGCTTAGGGAATCAGCAGGATTCAGGAAGCGGGTAGATAGATACTCAAGACAGAGAGGGTAGTATGCCATGTGCAAAGGCCTGAGCTGCAAGGAAGAGAGAAACGAAAGCCCAGTATGGGCTTTGTAGAGGAGAGACACGAGAAAGTACCGAGGCCGACCCTGCAGGGGATGATGGGGGGACCTGCTAGGTTAAGTCAGATGCTATGGAAACAGTTGAAGCCACATGGTAAAAACAAGGTAATAGAAAGGCTGGAGGTATGGCCCAGAGGCAGAGAGCTGGACTCACAAGCATCAATTCCTGGGTTTGATTTGGCACAACAGTAAACAAGAGAAAGAGACAAATAATAGCATTCATTAACTCGGCTCTATTTCTTCACTGCTGTGTAACTGGCAGCTTAAATCTGTAGCTTTCAGGGATGGCAAAGCACTTGTCAGAGGTGATTCGTCTGGAAAGAAATGAAGTTGGGACTTCAAAGCCACCCTCAGACGCCAGAGCCCAACCCCTTAGCACCCCAGCTTTTACCACCACACTGCGTTTCCAGAACCTGAATGTCAGATGAGCTAGAAGACAGTACTTACAAACCGTAAAGGGCCGCCTAACGGAATCCACTGAAGGCTATTACTTTTGTGACCAGAGCCTCTGAACAGGCGGGTCTTTCTTCACTGATCAGCCCTGAGCCTTCTGTCCCAGGCTCAAAGCATCAAGCAAAAAAAGAAAAAAAAAAAATAGGGAAGGGGACTGTGGGAGACCGAAATCACTCTCTAAGGATGAAAGGAAAGGAAGTCAGGGCGTTCCTGAGTCACACTGAGGGATGAAAGAATGTGAAAAACAAGCCAGGCAGCCCTTCCCAAAGCTTAGCCTGTGCTGGCACCTGCTGGTGCCCAGGGTAGATATGCCCTCTTTGCTTCCTCCAGGAATTTCCCCCTACCCGATAGATATCCCAAGCCCTGTATGTGTGAAGGGGATGCAGCCAGAAAGAGCTACAACTGGGAGTTGTCTCACTTGACATGCTGTTATGCGGCTTTAGAAAAAAAAATCCCAGCCTAGAATTTCCTAACAACCACTACTCCTGAGAACCTGCCATGGGCGCAGGTTGCTCTGAGGGCCAAGAACAGTGCATCCCTAGCTCAGAGATGAAAGCTTTTGCCTCACAAGCAAAAGGACCTGAGTTCAGATCCTGGCATTCATTTCCCAGAGGTGTCAATGGTGGAGACTCGTACTACCCGCTGTGAAAGACAGAGCCCAGGGAAACCCCAGAGCAAAATGATAAGGAGGTAGAGAAATCCAGGGTGAGCCTGAAAGTTACCTTTGGGCCTCCACAGGCACACACACTCAAGTGACCTCTTCTACATATAGTCACACACCACACACACATGCACACAAGCAACTGCTATACCATCCCCCTCATTTTTTTTATTTTTACATGTACGTATGTAAGCTTGTAGGGGATGGGGATGTACAAGTGTGCACACGTATGTGCAGGCTCAAGGTGGTTACTGGGAATCACCCTCAGTCATGCGTCTACTTTATTCTTTTTAAGACAGGGTCACTCCTCAAACCCAGATGGGGCTAATCTGGTCAGTCAACTTGCTCTGAGAATTCCCAGTCTTTACCTTCTGAGCCAGAATTACAGGAGGGCCGCCATCGCCATCTCCACCTGGCTTTCGAGGTGGGATCTGGGGTTTTCTACAGGCATGTACACATATTGCCCAAGCAGCTACTGAACATTCAGATTCCCTTGATTTGGCACTGGGCGTGAGGTAGGGAACCTGTCTTGTTGAGAGACATCCCATATAGCCTCATGCAGGAACTGTGAAATGTCTGTCTAAGAGGAGTTCTCTGGACTGAAGAATTTTCAAGCTCCCGAGTCCTCGGAAGAGGACTTTTTGTTATTTCTTTTTCCCTTGCTTCTTTTATTTTGTTGCCCGAAGTCAGTGATTACTTGCAAGAGGGTCAGGATGACTTTCCATCAGGTGGGCATCACGTCCAGTCCCCAGCTCCTGCTCACCAGAAGAAAATTAGTACACCCCCCTTTGTGGGTTGAGTGACTGTTTATAAGTCCCTCTTCCACATCTCAGATCCAGACCAGAGTCTCTATTGGTCCTGCTGGGCTTGCATGGCACAGTCTACATGGAACCGGGTGACAGGGTCTCTGACCTATAATTTGAATTGTTTGGTTTTCCTTTCTGGACTTCTAATGCCACCAAAGAAAAAAGTGGGCAGGAACCTGGAGAAAGGAAGTGAGTGGGCTGCAGGGGGTAGAGATGACAGCTCCTCTGACTCCCCCCATCCCCCTCTTTCCTACTCCCCACTTCCTTACCCTTCCAACCTCCCCCCTCCCAGCCTCCCTCCATGTCTTCTCGTAGCTGCACTAAGCTGTCTAGTTACTGTATCTGTTCCTCTGCCTACAGGGGTGCCAAAATACAATGGTGCTTAGAGTAGGTAGTCCAGCTTACCACGGCCCCACCCCATGGGATCTTGAACAAATCCCCCCTCTCCAGGCCCAGCCTTCGTGTGACCATTGACAGTGTCCTGTAAGCCCTGGGATGGTCACAACTCCACTAGGATGTCATGCGTTCCACAGTGACGTAGCAAGAGAACAGCATCTACAACGAGATGCACAAAAAGGATTCCTTAATCAGATAGCACTATTGGCCATAATGAATAATGAGAAGCCTTGACTAGCTTGGTGACTCTGAGCAAGGTACTCAATCCCTCTGTGGCGAGCCATGGAAATGAGATCAGATTTCCATTTCTGACAAAGCAGATAATTCTTTATTCCCAAATATGAGAGTGATTAGCCAGCCCCTGTTCAACCCAGAAGTCCTTGTTCCAAAGGTGAAGCCATCACTAGACAAGATTCTCCAGACTTTCCAAAGATCAAAATTCACTCACATCCCTTCCATACCACCCACCGCGTTCACTCATTGAAATGCAGCTTAGAATTGTCTAGGTTCTATTCCTGTCTCTTTTCTTCTTTTTATGAGAAGTTGATTCACATCTTGGTATACCTTCTAGACAAGCATCTGTAGATATCTACAACGAGATGCACAAAAAGGATTCCTTAATCAGATGGCACTATTGGCCATAATGAATAATGAGAAGCATCTGTCCATCAACTTGAAAAACGAAGACCATCAATACCAGGAAGCAGTTCAAAAGGTCGAAGTAGATCTAGATGGAGATGGTGAGTTATGTTGTGGAATAAAAGAAGCAGGTTATAAAATGATACATGCAGTATTTTGGTTTCAATGCACATTGCTGCAATGGAACACTTGGCTCAAGCAACTTAAAAGAGAAAGGGTTTAATTGCTGATGATATCATGTCACAGCCCATCACTGTGGGGAAGGGAAGCAGCTGGAGCTTCAAGCGGCTGGTCATACCACAGTCATAACAAGAGCAGAGAATCAATGTGTGCTTGCTTGTTAATACTCAGTGCTTCTTAATCTTTTATAATTCCAGATCCTCTGCCTAGGTGAATGAGTCCACTCAGCATCCAGGGTCTTCCTTTATCAATTAAAGCAACGAAGGGTAATCCCTCACAGGCATGCCCAGTGGCCATTTTTTTTTCTCCCACATTTTTTTTCCTAATCTTACATGCTCAGTAGATACCCCCATCCTCTCCCTCCTCCCTCTTCTCCCCAGTCTTCCCCCCAGCACTCTTCCCATTCCCCCCTTCCTTTCACTTCTTTCCCTCTCCCCCTCTTCCATCCCTTGGAGCACCATTTTGTGTAAATGCCAAACCTCACTCTGAGTCCTCCACCCTAGTGAGGGTTCAGGACTCAGTGGCATAGCCTGGAGCCCCTTCTTGGGCTCCCCGTTAGTATGGGAACTCTATTATGATTGTTAATCCCTTGCCTCTAAGGATCCTACTGCCTGGAGCCTTCTCCCCTGTGATCCATGCTAGACTTGGGGGTCATTGACATGTCAGCCATTGTGCAGGTCATGCAAAGTCCAATCCTGGCTGCTGCAGCCCTAACTTGTGTGGAATATCTTGTGTATCGTTGGTCCTCCCCATCTTTAGGCTCTTACAATCTTGCAGCTCCCTCTTCCACAAGGTTTCCTGAGCTTTAGGATGGGAGAGATTTGGCTGGTCTGGTTCCAGGTGAATAATGTAGGGTCTTTGGTGTTCTGAATTATGGTTTGTTGTTGTTTTCAGTTTTGCTTTTCCTGCACTGCCCTTGCAGTAACCAATCTTAATCTAGAGATTCTCTCTCAGGTGAGCCTGGAGTCCTGCCTACTAGATGTCAGGTTGTCCTTGAATACTAACCAGAGCACACAGTATGCTACATATATTCCAAGTATGTACATGCACAGGTACACATAAATACCAGGCGAAGGTTTGAAAGGATATATGCCAATCTGAAAACCACTGTTTTATCTGTGAAAGGGGATGTTCAAGGAGACTTTAGGTCATGTGAACTATTTTAATCTCTATACAAAGAATGTATCCTTTTAAACTTTTATTATTTTTTTAAATATAATTCTTGCAAAAGAGGGGAGGGAAAACATCCTGCTGCGAAGTTTTCACCCTGCAAACATGAAATGGAATAAAATCATTTGAAGACAGATGCTTAAAACAAATGATAAAAATCCCAGGCATGTGGCACATGCCTGTCATGGCAACAGCGGGAGGTGGAGGCAGGAGACTCAGGAGTTCAAGGCCAGTGTGGGTTACTGAAACCCTATCTCAAAACAACCATTTTAAATTCCAAGTTAGCTACACAAGAAGAAGAAGAGGAGGAGGAGGAGGAACAGGAGGTGGAGGAGGAGGAAGAGGAAGAGGAGGAGGAGGAAGAGGAGGAGGAGGAAGAGGAAGTGGAGGAAGAGGAGGAGGAGGAAGAGGAGGAGGAGGAGGAGGAGGACACTTGTGTCTAACTAAGACACTCGGGTCATGCAAGATGGCTCAGCAAGTAAATGTACTTGCCACCAAGCATGAGCACCACTACCTAAGTCCCATGCCTGGAAGGAGAGAGCCAAATCTCATAAGTTGTCCTCTTATAGGATGTGTACATATGCACATACATCCTTGAACACACACACACACACCTTTAAAACCTCTAATAGAAAAGTAGGAAAGAGAAGAACCAATGTAACTGATAGAACAATTCACAAATGATTTGCTAAATGTAGCCAGATCCATAATCATGCAAACAACCTACATACCCCACTGAAAGGCAGAGAGCGTCACACTGGATTAAAGACAAAACCTGATCTTGTTATTGAGCATGATGTTGCACACCTCTGTTCTCTATGCTTGGGAGGCAGGAGCAGTTGCATCCTCACAAGTCAAGTCCAGCTTTATTTACAGAGTGAGTTTCAGGCAAGCCAGAACCACGCAGTGAGATTCTGTCAGGACAGAAAGAAAGGAGAGTAAGGAAGGAAAAAAGAGGAAGGGAGAAGAGAAAGACAGAAAAAGGAAATAAGAAAGGGAAAAAGGAAGAAGGAGATAGGGAGGGGAAGAGAGAAAAGAACAGAAAGAGTAGAAGGAAGAGAAAGAAAGAAAAAGAGAAGGAAGGAAGGAAGGAAGGAAGGAAGGAAGGAAGGAGGGAAGGAGGGAGGGAGGGAGAGAGGGAAGGAGTGAGTGAGAGAAGGAAGGAGTGAGGGAGAGAAGGAAGGAAGGAAAGGAGAGAGAGGGAGAGAAGGACGGAGGGAGGGAGGGAGGGAGGGAGGGAGGGAGGGAGGGAGGGAGAGAAGCCTGACTTAAATATGCAGACCCTGAGCACAGGGGAAGTTATCTCACACTAAACAACCACAGATAGCAAAGTGACCCAAGGGCAGAGCCCTAAGCTAGAATTTCATGGCACACGTTATGACTTTAAAATAAGAAGCTACAAGTATGCATAGTTAATATCAAGTAATATCTTCTACTACCAAGAGCTTAGAAATCACCTAGATATGAAAGTAAAGTGAAATGGTTGAATCAACATGGTAGATGCTGAAAATTATGTTTAGCGCCGTGCAAAATAATGCACAATGTGCCATGATAAGATCTGTGATGTCCTTCTGGTCTTTAAAAAATGTGTGTATGCTATTAAATATCATCATATGCATTAAACATTAAAAGACGCAGAGCCTGAGGGAAAGTACAGCCCAGTGCTGACAGTGTCTTAAGTTGGCAGTCCAAAAAAGTTCATTTTCACTTACTAGGAAGATACCCATGTGCCAGGTATTTCTTATAATATTGCCATATAACAGGTAACTCAAAGGGAAGAAAATCTTGTCAAAAATCAGATTTGTACTACTTCCTTCCACCTCTATTGAAAAAAAAAAAATCACAGCTAGAGTTCCTGACACAGAGCCTGCCACACAAGAGATGCGTAACAAAAGTATGACTGTGTCAACACCTGGCTTTCTTTAGAGGCAGCGCCTGGACTCTGGGTCCTGAAGTCCTATTCCATCTGCTGGAAGTCTTAGCTGGAGTCTTCAGGGGGCTCCAACATCAGATTCTGCAAACTCAGGAAACACCTCACTTCAGGCACAGACAGGCTGCCTCTAATACAGCCATCTTCTTCAAACCGCCGCCGCCTTTATCTGACCAGCTGTAAGCCGTCAGACAGCTGTTGACTACTTCAAAAGCCTATCAAAATCAGACCAGTTGACTGTTGATATTCCCTCAGAGGTGAGGTGAGATGGGGCTTTTGGGTCCTCACCTTGGATTCTGACTGCCCCCTGGACATTAGTATGCAGTTTTGCCTGAAATGCACATACCTCCCCACCCCAGGTCGGAAGGTCTCCTAAGGGGTTACAGTACACAGGCTGAGGAAGGTTAATTGATGCAGCCATAGATTAGCCATTATCTATTCTGGGGATGAGACTTTCCAGTGTGACTACTTTGGGGTCACCTGTACCCCTGTAGGTAAACCTTGCTCAGCTATCTATAAGCTACCCCAATCAACTTGTAAGGTCGCTAAGTTAGACTGTGATGTTTTAAATGTTACTTTGGTCTGACCTTAAAACCCTATCTGGGGTAGACAGACATGCGTGAAACATCTCCCCAGGAAAAGTTTTACACAACCTCCCCTGTTGACGCCTGGATGGACCACCTCCAAGACACAGCCCTACTCCTAGCACATGCTGGGAGAAAACGCTCACTCGGAGAGTGGGCCCGACCCACCACATTCTTGTTACGTGCCCCAGAGAGCTTCATTTAGATGTGACACACAAGGCCAGTGTGCATACAGACAGGACCCCTGTACCAGGGACGCTAGTTATGTAACACGACATGACACACCCCCAATCTCTTCTTGGGAGGGTCAAGGAAGGCCAATTAGAACCGCAGCTCCAGGCGGCGGTGAGGGAGGGGAGGAAAGCGGGGTGCTGATTTGATGATGGAAAGCCCCCATGTGAGGCCTAGTGGGGTACAGCACATATGTTGACGGGGTGGGAGAAACAGAAGTGTGAGGAACCTGAGAGGTCTTGTGAAGAGGAGAAGGTGTTGACTCTACAAAGGCCCGTCTCAGAAGCCTGGCAAGGGTAGAGCTGTTCTCCTTGCTGTTTGAGGGGACGTGCTCGGAACCCTGCCTAGACTGGCACACTTCACCCACAGACGCCTCTGCTTGGCGTCTGAGTGGACAGTGCACACTCGCGTTTATGCAGACGAACTTAACCTCCCATCCTAGGACAAAGCTGCAGGCAATTGTGCGCCAAGATGGAGCCTGCTCTGACCCCCCCAAGATGGAGCTGCTCCCCCCCACTGCTTTGCTTCCACTACAACCCCCACAACTCGCATGAAACTCCTTAGCAAGGTCTGAGACAATAAATACCCTGCTCGTCCACCCCCCCCAATCACTCTACCCTTCTCTCCGTCTCTTCCCTACCTAGATTTCCCCCACTCTCTGCTCCCTGTTTTCTGCTCTCAGACCATGCTGGCTGTGGCCGCTCTGACTTCAAACTCTCTTGTGTTCTAACTCTCCCATCGGATGTTAGTTTCCACTTTCCACTTCACCTCACCTCTGAGGGAATTTCAACAGTCAAGTAGTTTGATCTTGATAGGCTTCTGCAAGTAGTTATAGCTGTCTGACAGCTCATTAGTTTCCCTTTATTCAGGAATCTTCCCATGAGGCTCTGTGAATTTGCTTGTGATTCCCCTTTCCCCTAACAAAAGCCCCCCCCCCAAAAAAAAGCATCTCATCTTTTTTTCCTCCAAGTTAACGTCTTTAGAAGCCTAGTCCATCTGGAGCATACACACACACACACACACACACACACACACACACACACACACTCCTATACAGACATTATATGTCAAACTAGTGCCCAATACTCTCAGGGATGCATCTGAACAGTTCATCTGACATTCACATCTGCTTCACACAACTGCATACTGGAGTTCTGATCCCACACCAGAGGTAGGACCGTGACAGAGTCCCTGAGGTAGAGGAGGGTCACTGCCGAAGAGGCAAACCTGTATTCTCACAACATTCAGCTTACCAGCTCCTGCCATCCTTCCCAGGCCTTCCAGATTCTTCCATCCTTCTCTGGATCTTATTTTCTAGGTCACCCTCCCTTTCACAAGATTATAAATATACCATAATACAATTTCTACTTTCTTCTATCTTCAACCCAGATACTAGCTGGTCTTTCTTTACCCTCTTGGCCCTTTTCATTTTAGCTTTACCTCTTATATAGCCTGTGAAAATGAATTTCTCCCAGGAATTGTGACTAATGCTTCGGGACTTACATTTTCAGGATTTCCTGTCCTCCACTCCACCTTCCCACTTTGCATCAGCCCAGAGAAAGGATACAAACACTATGGTAGTTAGTTACAGGTGTCAACCAGGCAATGGAAGGCTCGAGCTCTGGGCACATTTGTAAAGAATTAGTAGTTGAGTCCTGAACACCTGCAGGAGATTGCCTAATTGGTAAGAAAAGATCAGCCATGGTAGCTGGGACTTCTCCCTAGGTAGGCAGACAAGATGGAGGGAGCTGAGAATTGGCATTCTTTGTTACACGTGGATAGAAGTGCTGTTTGGTGAGTAAGGCTTGCCCCTCTCAGCAGTCCTGTGGGCATGGTGTGGTCAGTTCATTCAGCCCTTGGTGTTGGCATGAGCTCTCTTCTCAAGCTTGACCAGGAAATGTAACCAGACAATTGAAAGTCAGAATAAAACCCCTTGTTTCCTTAAGCTGCTTGGTAGCAAACTTAGCAGTAACATACAGAGTAATTGTGACAAATACCAACTTCAAGTTCCCACCAAGAGGGTTCACTTTCATCTAGAAGCACCAGTGAGCAACCTGGCATTTATAAAAGAGATCAGGGAGACAAAGAGGGTCAATAGCTGAGTATCTCCAATAGACAGTTTTCAGATTCCTGACTGTTGACTTCAGTACTGAAAACTTCCTTACCCACAATCAATCTTTTTCCATCCATAGGATGAGGCTTTGGCAGAGGAAGCAGAAAATCCAGGCTTTTCCTTTTGTTATTTGACTCCATCCATGTCTAGATCCTGATCCTCCCTGGGTGTTTCTCCAATACTACCTGGACTCCAGGTACAGGTCTGGTGCCCCTCTACTGCATCTAGTGCTTCTACTTAACATAATTCCTGTTACTTCTGTCTTTCCTATTAAGCTATATGTGCTCTACAGGAAAAATATTGTATTTGTATTGTTAGCACTAAACCCCAAGATCCTAGGCTCTGTACATAACACATAGTAGTGATGTGATACATGCTTGTGGATGTTTAGATGGGTGGATGGATGGGTGGATGGATGGATGGTTGAGTGGGTGGGTGGGTGGGTGGGTGGGTGGATGGATGGATGGATGAATGGATGGAGATGTCTGGTAAATTTCTAAGTAAAGTGATGCAATAGAGAGCTACATGGATGTTGAGTTCAGAAGTCTGGGCTGGGAAGAAACTATGTTCAGCCTAGCGCACACATCAATAGCTTTCTCCTTGGGATGGTATACTTGGTAAAACACTGGAGTGTCAAGGAGCAGTGTGCCAGAGCCTAAGTCTCTACCTTTGCCCCTGGAATATTACTTTCTATCACAGCTTAACTCCAGATCCCTGGTCGTGAAGTCATTGCTAGCCAGAAACTAGTGTCCAGGTACATTTTCAATCATTTCCCTTTGAGATGGCCATCCCCATTTTGCAGGTCATGGGGTCGTCGTCCACAGTGCCCTGTAAGGACCACAGCCAGTGTCACAGTGCTGCAGATTGGCCATTCAACCTTCACCCCACCTTCTTGTTGGAGCCCCACTAATGAGTGCAATGGCAAGTAGACACACATGGCTATTTGGATTAAAATTAAAAATAAAATTAAAATTTAGTTTCTGAATTGCCACCTTTTTAAAAATTCTTTGAAGTTTTTGTATACAAATATAATGAATTTGTAAGTTTTTCATCCCCTGCTGCCCACTTCTACCCCCTTCTATTCCACTTCACTCATTCTCCTTTCCAGCAAGTCTCCGGCTCCCACATCCACCTGCATGTGTGATCATCCACTGGTCTCACCCAGGATGCCTGCAGAGAGGGAACTTAACTAGCTACATCTTAAGTTCTCAATAGCCCACATCTGCCTGGAAGCCTTACTATACTGGACAGTATAGATGGAAAACATTTCCCTGTTCCACTGGGCTAGGATATTCCATTGGGCTGGGTGGATGCAGAGTGCCTTCTGATACAGCAGAGGTTGCAAAGTTCAAATTACACCTCCCATGATCCTTTGCAGCTTTTACCCATTGCACATACCTGTATGAGATTGATGTGGCCACATGAGTCAAGCATGATCCTGAGGGTTCAGGTTCCTTGGCAGCAGCACAGATGGGTCCACTTTCCAGCTGCCTGGGCATCAAAGCAGCGGTGTTACTGACATTGGGCATGCCAACACAGGTCATGCCAGGAAACTGAAGCTGCTTCCTGATTCCCACTTCAGAGCTGCAGAGATGGGTTCTTGAACTCAGTAGTTGCAAGTGTTTTTATAGGTGGTATATGTCCCAGCTGGTCATTTCTATGATGTCCCGTAAGTCATGTACTCAAATACATACATAGAATTCTCCCAACTGTGGCACTACTGATTCAGAGAGGCCTTAGCCCGGGCTCCGGAATCCAAGAGGTCTGGCTACAGACAAGCCTGAACAAGGAACCATGCAGGCAGAGTGATGGACAACCAATGGGAAGTGGCCATCTAACCTGGACACCTAGTAAACAGCTAAATGATTGGTGGCTGCTCCCTCCCTCCCCCAGCAGAGGGGTGGCCACACTTGATTGGACCCTGACCCTATATAAGCCCAAACACTTCCTAAGTAAAGCTGAGTCTACAGCCATCTATGTCCTCTGCCTGCTGCCTCTCACCTGATTCCCGGGATCTGGGTAGTGACCCCATCCCTGGCTCGCCCATTCGCCTCACACCCACGAGGCCCCGGCCATTTCCCCTCTTCCCTCCGGCGGCCGGGTGGGAGATTCGGCAACACCCAACCACTCATTATTTTGATAAACAAGGTTTGGTGAGATTTCATGGGTTGAAATTTCCTTCTACTTAAAATGTCCAGAACATACTGTTTCCTGACCTAATTTCTCATTGGTTTATCACAGAACACGCTTTATCACACAGCTCCTGGTTTCTAATGCACTCCCACCTCTTGGAAATTGGGTCTGGTATCCCTGTATCTGATGACATATTTTTTGTTTTGTTTTTGCCACAGGGTCTCACTATGTAGACCACACCAACCTGGGATGCCCTATGTAGTCCAGGCTGGCCTGAAACTTGCAACCCTCCTTCTTCTACTTCTCAAGTGTTCTACTTCTCAGTTGTGTATCACCAGATCTGCCCCATCTGACTTGCCCTTTGAAATTATTTCCCCATCCCACTCTCCTTCAAGACACTCTTTATGCCTTCTTCTGTTAGACTTGGTCTGCCTACAAGACGTAAATGTGGTCAATAAAATAACGTCCTTCTCTGGGGGTAATCCAGGTATGCTTGTGGAGTGCAATTGCACTGTAATGAAATGTACTCTAGAGAGCACAAATTTGTCTACACCCACCAGAGTAAGTTTTCTTGGGTAAGAATCATGTCTGTGGAAATCACTTCAACCATGTTGCTTTCCTACTTATCACCCAATGAAATGAGCTGCACTGGGGTGGGGTGGAGGATTTGGTTGAAATGTTCAAGAGACCACAGCCCCTTGAAGGTAAGATCAGCCAGAGCACAGGGCTGAATAGACACAGCTTCTGATCACTGGAGAGTCATCATAACCCCTTTCTTTCCTTGCTCCACGGACTCAGGGCTAAGATTATGAGTTAACGTAGGCGGTGTCTGGAAAATGACCTGGACTTGTGTCACCATGGAAACACATGGCATGATCCCAAACAGGAACGTAAGTTGTCAACCCGTTGGTCATTTATAAATGGAGTACAGCCTGACACAATAGCTTGCAACTGTTGGAAACAATCAAGGTTTTCTTTATTTATGGACTTAAAATCTTAAATGCACATGGCATCTTCGGTACCTGTTTTTAGACACAGGTTCTCACTTACTGGGATGGGCAGCATGCTGCAAAGCCAAAAGCCCAGGTTCTGGAATCATGGAGACCCATTGGGTTAGTGTCAAGGATAGTGTGGTACAGTGACAGTTCCTGTCACTTTAGAGATGATGTCAAAGATGCCTGGGCGGCAAGGGGACAGAGGCTGGGGGCAGCACAGCCCACGTGCCCCAGGGGTCTGTGAGGTAAAGAGAAATGCCTGCAGACACATGGAATCCAGAAGGTCCCCATGCATTGCTTGCTGACCGGAAACACTTCATCAGGTTCCTTCTCTGTAGCTCATTCAGTTTTTGTGGTTAGTACTACTCAATGAGGTTTGGGGATTACAAACAGCAGAACCTAATGCTCGAGTGAAGATGTAGATTCCACCCAAGTTCATTCATAAAGAACTTTTACAGTGGTGTTGTAAGTGCTGATCTAGAGTCTGCAACTCCCTGCCTCCTACAATGCCCAAGCTCTGTACCGGACTCCAGCTCCCATCTTAGGGACCCGGGAGGTAAGACCCATCAGTTAAGTGTTGACACTAATCCCTTTCTCAGAGCTCTTTTCCCTTGGCTGAGGGCTTAGCAAGCTATGTGATTGTCTGTAGAATCAAGTCTTTGAGAATTGGAAGGGTTAGAAACGGGATACCACGCTCTAAGCGCTGAGGCGCTCGCCCTAACAAAGTGGGAGGGGGTTCTGTGTTGGGACCGCCCACTTACTGGGATGGGCAGCACCCCAGCTCCACTCACCCAGTGGAGCAGAATGCGCTGATACTTCCCCGCGGTCTTGTGCCATGAGATTAGACCAAGGACTGCAAACCAGACGTGGCCCTTGCAGGTTAAACTTTTATGCGAAATTCTGTAAAGGTAGACAGGGGGGCTGCTGCAAGCTTGCCTGTGGGGCCCGCCCCTCAGCACTTGCTGTAGATGGCGGCGCTGCCCCGCTCCTCGAATTCCTCCTTGCTGACCCAGAGCTGCTGGAAGGCCTGCAGCGAGGCCAGGATGGAGCCGCCGGTCCACACTGATGTCTTCCTCTCGGGGGCAGCCGCCACCGTGGGGCTGTCGCCGGGGCAGAGGAGGCTGAGCTCCCTCTGAAAGCGCTCGGGGAAGCCGTCCAGCATGGTGCAGCCGCCGCACAGCAGCACGTTGGCGGCCATCTCCTCCTTAAAGCCGGCGTCCTGGCAGCGACCCAGGCAGGCGGCTGTGAGCTCGGGGAGGCCGGGCTGGGGGCAGCCGGCCAGAGAGGGCTTGAAGAGCATCTCCGAGCAGCGGAAGCGCTCCTGGCCGATGGCGATGACCTTGCCGTCCGGGAGCTCGTAGTCCACGCGCAGCTCCTCCAGGCCCAGGCCCAGCTCCTCCTCGGGCAGCAGCGCGGCGTAGCAGCACTTCTTCTTGATGTGCTCCACGATGTGCAGGTGGTCGTCCGAGAACTTGTGGCCCGCCTCGTTGAGCAGCTGCATCAGGTAGTTGGTGAGGTCGTGGCCGCCGTAGTCGGCGCGGCTGGGCAGGCCGGGCAGCACGTCGCCCTCGGAGATGGGCACCACGTGCGACACGCCGTGCCCGCTCTCCACCACCAGCCCCGAGGTCTTGCCGTAGGAGTAGATGGACAGCAGCGCCTGCGACGTCACGTGCATGGCGGGGATGCCGAAGGTCTCGAACATGAGCTCGGCGTACTTCTCGCGGTTGCTGTTGGGGCTGAGCGGCGGGTCGGACACCAGCACGGCGTGCTCCTCGGGCACGATCTTCATGGCCGTGTGGAAGATGTACTCCCAGATGTTCTGCACGCAGTCCCAGTCCACCACCACGCCGTGCTTCAGCGGGTTCACCAGCTTCAGAGACGCCTCCATGTTGAGCAACTCGTGGCCCACGTAGGTCTCCTTGAAGGTGTCGCCCGCGTCGGCTGCCATCTCGGCGCTGCGCTTGCCCACCGTGGAGGAGATGAAGTACGTGGGCCTCGGCTCGCCCGCGTAGCCGCACTTGCAGTACTGGGAGCCCAGGTCGATGACCAGCGCCTTGATCTTGCGGGCTTTCTTGGGCTTCGGCTTCAGTTGAGTGGTGGCACCGGTGTCGTGGAGGCCAGCCTCGGGGCCTGGCAGCGTTCCAGCCTCTCCAGGGTCCCCCTGAGCTGTGCCCATGGGCATGGGACTAGGGCTGTTCTTGGTCGTCATCTGCCGGCCTTCCTCACATCCACATCCGAAAGATCCGTGAGCAGAAATGAACGCCCCTTAAGCAGCGCCTGGGCAACCAGTTGGGCTTGTGATGTCACGTGGGCTGATCCATTCGGACAGCGAAGGGGGGGTGGGGTGGCCGGGTTTTTTCATGTGCTACATGCTGGGTAATTCCAGGACAGAACAGGTGCGCACAGTTTCAAAAACTCAAGTACACCGATGTCATGGCTTTTGGCTCCGGTCCTAGCATCTTGGTGCCTACCGGTTCTCTGAATCTTTCCTCCTCTGCTGCTTAGCAGACTGATAGAGAGCTGAGCCCCTAAGTGCCAAGCACTGCATGTATATTGTTTTGCAGAACACAGGGAGCTGCGCAGAGCTGAGGTTCAGAATTCAGATGTTTGCCTAAAAACAAACTGCTGGTAAGAGAATTAAACATCAACCCAAGTATATCCAATGATTGACCAGGCCTTCTCAAAAACCTTGAAGGCCCAGAGAGTATACTTTCCTGGTTTAGAAGGATGTTTCCATGGTTAAACCCTTTGCCTCACAATCAAAAGGACCTGAGCTAGGGTCCCCAGATCCCACATAAGGGCAGTGGAGCATATGTGTGTGTTGGGGGAGGTAGTATATCTATAATTCTAGCCCTGAAGGGCAGTCTGGGAATGCCCAGAGATAGTTAGCTTGCCAGAGTAGCCCTAATGGCATACTCTGAGTTTAATTACAGACCCAGGCTCACAATAAGGCGAAAGAGCAATCAAGGGTGATTTCCAATATCACCTTTGGGCCTCAAATGTACTCACGTACATACAATCACCCATGTAACACGTATGAGTACCCCATACACAAATGCATGAAAATGTGTGTGTGGGGGGAGTATACTTTTCTCCCATTTGGCTCAGTCCTTTATAGTCCTGAGGCTCATGAACCTGTACTTGGCCCTTTCCTTCTCGCCCCTTACACGAGGCCAAAAGCATGCCCTAAAGCTGGCATCCCTTAACCTTTGTCTTCCACGTCCAAGGCAAGAGCTTCCACAACAGCCTCCCCGAAGGACGCCTGTCCTCACAGTGGCTGTGCTACGAAGGTCACCTTGAGGGTGAGGCGCATGGTGATAAGACACAAGGCTGAACGCTAGCACCAGTGTGTCTAGCGTAGGGATGAGATGCCACGTATCCACGAGGCTCAGAGATGCTTGCGAGACGTCCACGTATGCCCACAGCATAAACTAGCGGGAGACGCTGGCAGGGTATCTGAGGCAGAGGATGCGCTCGCTAGAGGGACTCAGTAGGGCCTAATTTCACTATGCTATGGACCTGATGAAGTATAAGTGTTCAAAGACAACTCCTCTTAAGGTCTTCTAGTTGTCTCAACGTCCAAAGACCGGAGAGCTCACAGTCACAGCAGCAGTGATGCTGTTACAAACGAAGCTGTTGGGGTTGATTTTTCTCTTCAAAATCCTCTAGCACTTTCTAGCCTTGGCTACCCAAGGCCCAAGTCTTTACAATGACCTGAGCCCTAACAAGAGCTGTCTACCTTTGCTTATCAGCCTTCCTTCTACCATCCTGTCTTTCTAGTGCTTTTTATCAATGGTCTTGCAGGTTCTCTAACGTGGGGTCGGCAAGCTTTTTCTTTCTGAAAAGGGCCACTCAACATTTATTTTTGTTCGGTTTTTTGGGCCCATCTTGGCTGCCACGATTCAGCTCTGCTTCGCACTGTGACAGTGTATCAGTGAATGAGCTGTTCTGGCAAGTTTATACACGGGCCACACAGGCCGATCTGGCTGCCTTCTGCACACCTCTGCCCTGTTCCCCATGTCTTCTGTACCTGTTGCTCCTCCACCACACTTGTTGGCTCCCTCCCCTCATACCCAGGTCTTCACACATGGCTGCTACCACACCCAGGTCTCTGCCCAGGCCTCTCAGCACTGCTGCCTGCCAAATCCTCTCCTCTTTTATGCTGAACACTTTCTAAATTATATCTTTTGTTTGGCGTGTAGTTTGTGTCTTCTCCTAATGACCACTCACTAGAATTACCATAAATCCCACAGAGCAGATTTTTTTTGCCCTTCCCTTTTTGCTGTTGTATTTCCAGTTCCCCTGCATGCCACAGGCGCTCAGTGACTAGTAGCTGAATGAAGAAATCAAGTTGTGCTACAGAACCTAAAAAATAGAGTCGCTTTAAAAATAAGACCCTGGTACTTTAACCCAGCACAAAATGTTCACAGTCACTGGATGACGTCATAATCATTGATGTCATTGTAGGACTAATTCTCAAGCTGTCCTCTGATTTAGCCCTTTCAGGCCTCGGAGCCAGCAAGACTGAGGAATTTCTGAGGGTGGTATGGCTCTGGACAGCTTGTGGGCTCCACAGCCAGCAGACGTAGGGGATGGGCCTGCCAAGAAAGGGGGGGAACAGGCCTCCTTCTCGACACAGTTTCTCCAGACTGCCTCCCTAAAGGACGGCCCCGCCAAGCGGGCGGTGTGGGTCCGCCATGACAAAACGGAGTCAGAAACAGCTGTTAAGTCAACGACATCCAAGGAGAAGAGCAAAGTGGAGGTCACCAAAGCCGTGGTTGTGGACCTGGGCACTGGCTTCTGTAAATGTGGCTTTGCCGGCCTGCCAAAGCCCACCCACAGGATCTCCACCACAGTGGGCAAGCCCTACATGGAGACAGCCAAGACTGGGGATAATCGCAAGGAGACCTTCGTGGGGCACGAGCTGCTCAACCCAGAGGTCAATCTCAAGATGGTCAACCCCCTGCGGCACGGCATCATCGTGGACTGGGACATAGTGCAGGAGATCTGGGACCATCTCTTCCGAAAGGAAATGAAGATTGCCCCCGAGGAGCACGCGGTCTTGGTCTCCGACCCCCCCTTGAGCCCGCACACCAACAGGGAGAAGTATGCCGAGATGCTGTTTGAAACCTTCAACACGCCCGCCATGCATATCGCCTACCAGTCCCGCCTGTCCATGTACTCTTACGGGCGGACCTCCGGCCTGGTGGTGGAAGGTGGGGCACGGTGTGTCCTACGTGGTCCCCATCTATGAGGGCTATCCTTTGCCCAGCATCACGGGAAGGCTGGACTACGCGGGCTCTGACCTGACCACTTACCTCATGAGCCTGCTGAACAAGTCGGGGCACCACTTCACCGAGGACCAGTTGAGCGTGGTGGAGGACATTAAGACGAAATGCTGCTTCGTGGCCCTGGACCCCATCGAAGAGAAAAAAGTCCCTCCCGCCGAGCATGAGATCCATTACACCCTGCCTGACGGGAAGCCCGTCTTCCTGGGTCAGGAGCGGTTCCTCTGCTCGGAGATGTTTTTCAAGCCGTCTCTCATCAAGTCCATGCAGCTGGGCCTCCACACCCAGACGGTGTCCTGCCTCAACAAGTGTGACATCGCCCTCAAACGGGACCTCATGGGGAACATCCTGCTGTGCGGAGGCAGCACGATGCTCAGCGGCTTTCCTAACCGTCTGCAGAAGGAACTGAGCACCATGTGTCCCAACGACACCCCGCAGGTAAACGTGCTGCCCGAGAGGGACACTGCCGTGTGGACTGGAGGCTCCATCCTGGCTTCGCTTCAGGGCTTCCAACCACTGTGGGTCCACCGCTTCGAGTACGAGGAACACGGGCCTTTCTTCCTCTACAGAAGGTGCTTCTGAACACTGACGAGACAGGGTCGCTGTGGTGGCAGGGTGTCAGCTTTGCTGGGCGAGTGCCCACCTTACACTCACAGTGCCCGGCTGGCATACTCATTCCTGTAGCATTAAACACCCCCAGGTCCCCTTCAGTGTCTGCAGTGTGTCTACTTCCTGACTTCCCGGCTGTATGTATGCAGCACATTAAACATACTTGCTTAAACATGTGGGGGGGGGGCAGAGGGGAGGGACTGACAAGAGAAACAGATACGCCATGCTGACGGCTCAAACACTTTCTCTTGGGAGAAACTCATGCTAACACTATTCTGCTCTGTATATTTTCCCATTTCGAGTACTTTGTGATTAAAATGTGTTTGTAAGGGGAACTGTGACCAAGATGAAGAGTAAGAATTCTTGAGGGATATAAGAAGCTCCCTTTCCATTCAACCCCACAGAAGAACAGTGCACGTTCAGTCTCCCACAAAGCAGCAGTAGTGTACTTCACACTTCATGGCAAACCCTGAAGGCTTGGAAATTGCTGAAGATATCAGACCCTTTTTAAATCCCCAGTTACTTAAGTCTCAAACCAGATCACATGACACCATGGGTAGGAAGGGGTCTGGCGGCTGAAGGCAGCATGTTATGAACACAGGGTGTGTGAAGTGACTTCTGAAAACCGGAGCTGCAGAATTTCCTTTCTCAGTAATAGGTAATATCTATCTTCAGTTATCAGCACCTAAGTCAAGGGTGGGGGCCTCAGTCACTCTCAAGGCTCTCCAAGTCTTCCTGCAGCAGTTAGAGTGCAGAGTGAGCCGGAGGGAGGCTGCAGTCCTGGAGCTGCACTGTGGGTTTGTGGAGGGAGGTCGCACATGCTGGTTATCTAGTGCAGCTGAGGAACCTAAAACATACTACTACTCTCCCACCCCCACCCAGGAAGCAAGGTAGCCTCCCAAGGTCAAGGTCTTGGTATTCCTGCAGCTGAGTACACCAAACAGGAAATTCTGTACAGTACATATTCCGTCTATCTCTAAGGTTCAGAGTCTAAACACCAGCAGGCTGTATAAAACAGGGAAAAAAAAAAAAAAAAACAAAAACTCATGGGTTTAACTCCTGTGTCTTGAAACCTGGTTTTGCTAGCTGTGTGACCCAAATCTGTCCACTCATAAAACTGAGTAAGAATGTCTACCTCACAGCTACACAAATGTAAACAAATACACTTCTCAGTACTGGACTCCAGCCTCCAGGTGCTCCTGGTAGCTAGCTGGAATCAGACCTCTTGTTCCTACCTGAAGTCCTGCCGTCTCTCCTGCGGTCCTTAACCAATCTGCACACACTGAGCATCTACAGGACAATGGGTGTCTGTAAGTGGAAGCTTCCAGAACCCAGTGCTCAGCCTCCAGGCCTGTTTACATATTTTGAAAGTCTCGCCTGCCAGAACCTGGAGCCAGGTATGGCTAGTCAGCCTAGTGTCACCATCAAGAAGAGAACGAAGATCCTGTGTCTCCACAAGCACGGCTAAGCCTTGCCCTTAGATCAGGACAAACCTCAATGACGGTCCATCAGATCTGCCTCACATTTCTGCCCAAATCATGCTCCTGGCACCCGAAAGGAACGCTCGAGGAGCAGGCTGAAGTCTGGCTGACCTGAACCTTTCAAACCCTGCCCTTCTTGGACACCTACAGTAAATTAAAATACACAGAATCATAGAGGGAACAGTCACACAGAAATACACTGCTCTCCAGATCTCGAGGAGCCTGTGAACCCCCTATTTAATGAACCCCAAAAGGGCGAGGCTCTTGCAAGAAAGGTGTGGGAGGTGCTTCTGGAGGAGGGAAGGTTCCAGGAAGTCCAGCCCCAAGTGTCACATAACAAAAGGCTGCTGGAGCTCAGTGGCAAAGGTTCTTGCCAAGCCTCTCAACCCCAGGTATCATCCCGAGGTATCATCCTCCGGCCTTTACATGGGCACATATGCGCGTCACACTCCTCTGCTACAGGAAATAAACAATTTAATTGGAAAAATATTTAAAATGCCAATGAAAAGCTCGGCGACTACACAGTGCTTCTCAAATCACTTCAGTTCTCTCATGTGATCTAATTAGTCTAGGGAAAAACAGAAAACCTCTTACACACAAAAATACATCTAAGTTTCTGATATCATCTGAACCAAATTGGGGGCAATGTGATGACTTTGGTTATTCTAACAGGAACAGAAATGTGTGCTACTGGTATCTAGTGGGGAGAGACCAGGGAAGCTGTCAAATACCCTACATAAAAATCCATCCCATGTCCAGAAAAAAAATGGTTGGCAGATATTACTAAGAAACCCAGCTTTCTGACAGTTTCACAGGCTGGAATGAGGTTCAGTGAGGTAAGGGTACTTTGGCCAAGGTTAGTAGATTCAGAACTCAAATACTCACTCTTCACACCAGGGGAACATCTGCTGTTCTCAACGCTCCTGGATTTTAAAGCCAACACAGAAAAGGTGGGCCCAGGCAAGAGCTTAGGACAGAAAATACAGACAGCACTCAGGACCCCAGGGAACCATTCATGTCCCAGCAGCATACTCAGGCTCTATCTGTGTCCACCTCTGGCATGTGTGCATTTACCTAGCTGCAAAGATTTCCAGCCTCACCATGGGACTAATACATACGACACAGAAGAAACACAAAGATTTCCATGGGTATATGTGGTATGGACAAGATGTAACAGGGGCACATCTAACTCTGCCTGCTTCCCAAACATGCAGTCACCTTAATTCACATGATACATACATTAGGGCTGGTAGTGCAGTTCAGCATTAGAACACTTGACTTGGAGTCAATTGCCAGCAACACAAAATAAACCAAACACAAATGAAAACTCCCCAGAATGTCAGGCTTTGCCTCAGATTTCGGAACATGTGAATGTGATACCCACTCTGACTGGGGAGTCAGCTCTCTCAAGTTCCCCGTTGCTGAGCAAAGCCACCTGACCCAAAAGGCTAGAAAACAAACCGAGACTTTACCATGTCATCTGAACCAAACAGCACCTAAACTGGGAGCAGCACTTTGGCTGCTCTAACAGGAACAGAAATTTGTGCTCCTGGTATCTAGTGGGGAGAGACCAGGGAAGCTGTCAAATACCCTACATAAGATGTCATCCCATGTCCAAAGAATGGTTGACATGCATCAAGGACTTGTCTTAAGACAGAAACCCCACCCGAAGTACACATTTTCTCACACGATGACTTTCCCCAAATAAAGCGCTGATCACTCACGGGAGCTTCCTTTTCCTAACCCTGTGAATTCTTCCTTGGCTTCACTTTCAATGTGGAAGCTGTCCTTGCCTGTTTCTTCCAAAATGAACAAAATTTAATCCTGCTCAGATGAGAGTGATAGTAATTGGTATAAATTCATTCTCGTTGTTGTAAACATTATTAAAGACTTGACACATCTTTGAAAATTCTTATAATTATTAACAGACACTTGTCCTTCAATTTCCAGTTTATTAGCATTGACCATCCCTTTCCTGCCATCCCAAAGCAAGAACATTACAAAAATTAAAATGTCAGGTAAGTTACCTTGTTCATCGATCCAAGCCAAAGAGTAGTCAGGAAGTACCCACAGCCTTTCAAAGCTGGACATCTCAGTCTAACAAATCTGTTATGCATGTGACTCAAAAAAAGATATTTCTCCAAAGCATAAAACACTACCTTTGCTTCTCTATTATTTTAAGAGCCATTTCAAATATATAAAAAAGTTGACCGACATAGTAAATACCCTTGTGTTCTGCAGTTCGCATTTTATTATGGTAAAAACATGTCTTCTTGAATTATGACTTGGGAAAGATCTACATACTGAAGGCTGACAGCAACGTTCTGTGTTAGTTCACACAAAAAAAGATCTGCATCTGGTATTAAAAACATGGGAAAAAATTTTTTAACTTTACTCAAGTTACAAGATTAGCCACAAGATTCTTGTCAAAATAAAAGACTACTTCCAGACCTGCCAAAAAGAAAAGTATCTCATTTTTCCAAAGAAAACTATAACTTCTATCAGAAACGGGAAGAAATAAAGGTCAGCATACACAGCATATGAGCGAAATGAGATGGTCAGGACGCTGACAAAGCATCTCAGCTAAAAGCAGCAGCACTTGAGAACAGTGTGATTCATATCCATGCATGCTACTCATTGCGCACTGCACCCCACATTGTCGCAGAACTGCTCATCTGTTCCGACACTGCTTATTCTAGCAGAACAGCAGCACAATGTCCCTACATAATGCAGAACAGGTGGATCGGCTCAGTTCAACCTGGCAGCTCAGGACTGGGCAGGAGAAAAATTCAACTGAAACTGGGGAGACAACATGTTCAGCTTTTAATCCTGCTTTAGTTCAAGGTGAAGATACCAGTCCAGAGATCATATCTACTCAATGTGGTACCGTTAACAGCCTGTTTTTATTTAATGTTCTCTACTAGTAACACACAACTTAAGAGTGTTTGTCTTCCTATTTTTGAGGTAGAAGTCATGAAATGCCACATCCTATTAACAAGAACTGAGGCACAAAGCAACCATGAAACTTGTCCAAGGTTACAGCACAAATCAGGCCTGTAGCTGAGAATGAGACTCGATCTCATGATTAGCAGACGTCAGAAGTTAGCATGTTCTCTCTCTCTCTCTCCCTCTCTCTCTCTCTCTCTCTCTCAGCACTTATTACAAGAATAGCTTTTTTTTTTTTTTTTAAAGATTGGTTTTCGCTATATACGACAGAGACTGGCCTGGAGCTCCCCATGCATACCAGTCAGTCTAGTCTCAAAATGGGCGCAATCCTCCTGCCTCAACCTCTTGCATGCTAAGATTACATGCATGCACTACTAAGAACAGTAATTCTTAAAACCTTGTGACATGTGGCTAATACCTAAAGCTGTGCCAGTGATTAGGATGTACCTACAAATTAAAAAGTGAACTGGCTGGAACGTGCTGAGGTTGCAGTCATCAGCAACACTGCTTCCAATTCTCAACTGCCAGGCTGGGAACAAGGGCTGGAGCAGCAACAAATGAGGGGACGTGTCTTCTCTGGAGCCTTCCTGGCAGGCCAATCACTCCAGCAGGCTCAGTCCCCACTGGTTTCTTCTGTCCATCTTCGGTGGTTTAAGAACCTCAGTATCTGTAACAAAGAAAGGAGTGGATACTGTGACAAGCAGGAACTCTGTGCCAAGCAAAGGAGGTGACTGGGTTTTGTAGCCACAAGCAATCATCACAACCCTAATTAATATGCCTGTCTCCATCATGACCTGGATCACATCGAAAGCAGTCTGAAGACCCTACCCCAAAAGAAGAACTGCCTTTATTTCAGGCATGTTTATCAGTGACTCGAGGCAAAAGAAGAGTCAGTGTTCAAACTGGGAAGGGAAATTGTTAACTATATGACAATATGCACTTATTGAAAGCTGTCAAACTATATATCTAGGATCCTGTGCATTTTACTACATGAAAAATTTACTACTTTTTTCTATTTTATGTATATGTTCATGTGGAGTTGAGTACACGTACGTGTGTTCACATGCATGGCACGAGCCTGACGTCAGGTATCAACTCGATCACTCTTCCAGTGCATCCTTAGTTAAAGACAGAATTGTCTTTAATTAAACCCAGAACTTGCCAACAGGGCTAAACTGGGTAGTCACCTTGCTCTGTGGAGTCTTAGTCTCGGCCTTCGGAGGCCGGAACTGAAGGCTGCTCATTGCACCTACCCATATTTCTTGGGAGCTGAGGATTGAATTTCAGTTCTCTTGCTTGTATGACAAGTGCCAAGCCGTCTCCCCAGCCCCAAAATTTATCTCAGTTTTAAAAGAGTAAAACAAAATGTGGTAGTCTGTACACAACAAGTCATGTGAATGTATAGAAAAATACTTTTTCAATAAAACTATGCTGACCAACAAGACACCCTGACTTTTGAAAAGGCACAGTAGGGTGTGGAAATTATCACGGTAACCTAAAACTCGGGCACTCTTTCACTTAAGACTTAAGGAGTCTCTTATCTAATTAGGAACCTGTACTGAAAGCACAGGTAAGAAAAAACATGAAGGTATAGAGATGTTTTTTCTCAGCATTACTTACAGACAATTATCATAAGTACATCTGCATACGTACTATCAAAAATTATTTTTGAACAATGTTTAACAATGTGAGAAAAATCTTCCAAGATAGTTCTTTTTTAATCATATATACACATGTATAACTATAATGTCATTTTCTTGTCTTTTTTTTAACTTCAGGCTATCTACCTCAGTCTCTTGAGTTTTGAAATTATAGGTTACATGGGTTTTTTTCTTACTGATCATAGCAACTTTATAATTACCTACACACGTAATGCTCCATATCTCTGAATCCTTAAAAATAGTAATAATACAAACTACACAGATAAAGCCTGCCAAAGATTTTGTTATATAAGACATTTAAAAAAAGACCACAAGCAACATATCATAGCAATAATTACAAAAAAGTTATAAAACTATTCTTTTTTAAAAAAATAAAGTTTCACAAATGTATTTAGTTCTAGATTTAACTACGTACAAATACAAAATACTGACTTTTTAGTAATAATTACCTGGGCAAACTATGACAGCAGGGTGGGTTTTTTTTTAATTTTTGAATATCAGGAATAAAAAGACTCATGATTTTTATAAAAATACTGTGACGCCTTTTCAAATGAGGTCCTCAATCCTTGAAGGGTCAAATCTTGTAATTATCCACTAACTATAACAAATTCACAGACTGACATATGAACATTAAGGGGACAGAGACATGTAAGAACCATGGCGGATGCACTACAGTGGGCTGAGGTCTCTCCAGAGCAAGAGCTGCTCCTTTTTTCCTCAAATATACATTTAAGTTCATGCCAAGACATATTCTCAGCACGGAGAGGTCAACACCTATACACAGTCTTTCCTTCTACTGGGCACTGAGATTATCTATAAGAGGAGATACTAACCAAAAACAGGAACTGAAGTCTTCTGCTGCTGATAGGAGGCCATGATACTATTCACAGTAGAATTGGGACCTAGAGCCTAAGCAGAAAACAGAGCAGTCAGTGAACGTTATCTTAACTTGGTGATGGCAAAACCAAACGTGGTATGGCCAGTTCCCTCAGGCCTTGGTGCTGACGTGGGCTCTCCTGCCAAGTTGGAATGTAGCCAGACTAACATAAGAAAAAACAAACTCCTGGTGCTGGAGAGGTGGCTCAGGGGTTAAACCTCTGCCTTGCAGGTGGAAGGTCCTGAGTTTGGATCCTAGACCCTTAGACGCCAGGTGGAAGTGTGGGCCGGGGGGAGGTGGTCTGCGTTTCTGGTCCTGGTAGGGCGGAGCCTGTGAATCTCCGGGCAGAGTAAACAAGGAGGAGGTAGAGGTGGTCCATGGTGCTTCCCAAATTCGTCCATGGTTCTACACACACACACATACATACACACGCGCGCACACACGCATATACGCACAATTGAATAAATAATAAAAAAAATTTAAAGAAAAAGCAAACTCCTTATTCTCTTAGGGGTTTGGTCATGAGTTTATCAGCAACAATGCAGAGAAACTGAAACACCCACTCAAGTACAGAGCTAAGATCATCCAACTATGGTCTGTGATACTTTAAGAACAGGAGTGTTAACCTTATGGCTAAGGAATTGTGAGTAATTACATAGTCCTTGAGAGACTTACAAGTGAAGCTGAACCCTGCTGGCACGCAGGAGTCCAAATTTCTGGGAGTGCCCTTTCTATCATCATCAGCGCACCCTCAAAGGCCTTCTGCAATTCCTTTCTTTGCTCATCAAACTCGAAGAGAAAGAGTACCTTTAAGACGCTGTGCACTTCATCTGCAGGGAAGAAACAGGAGAGAATGGCAGATGTGTTGCTGCTCCATTGCTGGAATCACACTGTAATTTCTTTCCAGAGTTGAACATTTTTAACTCATGCCTCAGATGCCTTCTCCTACCTACTCTTCTTCCCAAGTGCCTGGGAGCTCAACACATCTACAGAAGACCAAGGAACACTGGGGAAAGCAGAAAGCAGCATCTACAACCCTGTCTCTTGGCTCAATGCTAACCGCTCACCATTCAGTTAGAGGGACGTCAGAGGGAGGGAAGCTTCTACACTGCTAGCCACGAAGTGCTGAGTCAGAAACGTACACTGAAATGACCCTGACGAACCTTTCTTCTCCCCTCAAATTAAAAAAACTGCCCCAGAATCACCGTGCGCATCGAGACTGTACCTTTCAGTTTGTCAACACTCTGGACCACTTCGTTCAGCGCCTCCATAAGCGCCAGGTGCTCCCGGGGACTCCCTTCCTTGAGGCTGTGCTTCTTTCGCTCAGCTTTGCGGCGATTCTTAGAAGACCTCCTGTCAGGAGTTATGTTACAAGAGGAATGTTTACAAGGGCACTCTTCTCTTTGCCCAAGACAGTCTACCAAATGTCCCTGGGGACCACCACTTTCTAGGAAGCTGAAGTGTTTACAACACATCATTGTGTTTGGTGAAACTGGTAAGGCAGAAGGCTTCTAAGACTTGCAAGGAAGAAATTAACAAAAGCCCTAAAATGCAGAGCAAAATGAGCTTCTGACAATACACTGGAAGAACTGAAGAAAAAAACTACCTGGATTCCATAATGACTAAATTTAAAAGCTAGCCTAATATCACAGATAAGCTGGGGCTGCCCTGCACAGATTGTGCTTGGTCTTAAGGCCACCATGCCACCTGCTGTACTTTCTATCTCCCCCAGCAGCCAATCAGCATGCTGACAGAGGGGATGCCCACACCAATATCCTGGAGCTACTACAGCAACCTAACTGCCCTGTACTGTCTCTGCTGCGCCAGCTGCAGGGCATACGCACGCTGAGATCCTGGAGTTGCTGTGCGAGTATCTGCCGCTTATCTCGCTGCCACTGACACTGCTGGTTTCAGAGAAGAGGTCTGATTCTGGAGTACGGGGCGCCTCGTCGTCTAGAAAGAACCAGAAGCAGATGACAGTACTGTCCACTAATTCAAGCTCACCTGCAGACAGGCAGAGAGGCCACACACTCAGCCATCACACACACAAGGATGGATGACATCATTAAGCTGAGTTGAAATGTATGAGATAGTACTGAAGAATCATAGTCTTCTTTTTAGTGCTTTATTTGAGGTGTGGAGAGAGGGAGAGAGAAGCACATGCATGCCACTGTACACAGGCATCAGAGGCCACAGGCATCAGAGGCCACTTTTCTCCTTCTACAATGTGGGCTTCTGGGTTTGGGAGCAGGCACCTTACCCATGAGCTATCTTGCCAACCTTATAGTTACTATGATTATATTTACTATAGTTACTAAGTAACTACTTAAAGTTACTAAGTATCAAACTTACTCATTCTCTGTTTGGGGTGGGGTCTGGGATGAGGAAAAAGTTCTGTGCAACATAGAATCACTGCTCCGACTAGATGGGAGCCAGTGAGAATACTCGGCAGAGCTCTTCTGCCCAGCCCGCATGCTCTTCTAACACAGGAACAAGACACGGGTAACTCTTGTGGACTTCAGCTGGATCACACAGGACTAACTTCACAGCCAACATGCTGCAGTTTTTCCGTCCTTAATAACTCAAGCAGAAGCAGCTCAGTGTGACGGTGACGAGGGGAACTGATGCTGCTCTGGCGGGACTGGAGTGGCGTGGTGAGCCTAAGGCGCGAAAGACGCCTCGCAAGCAGAAGGACCTGAGTTTGGATTCTAGATCGCACAATAAAAATGCCAGGCCGCACTGCCAGCTCTGGTGGGTAGAGGCTGGGAAATCCAAGAGAGAAGCAAAAAGGAAATAGAAACAATCCAAAATGATACCTGAAATCATTCTTGGTCCCAACAGGGACACAGTGCCCTTTCTCTCTCTCTCTCTCTCTCTCTCTCTCTCTCTCTCTCTCTCTCTCACACACACACACAAATGAATAAAATTTAAAAACTTGAAGTGAGCCTAGTGCTGCCCTTTACTTTTCAAACAAATGTGTCTTTGCATTGACAGTTTGTCTGTCATGATACCCTCACCAAAACCCAAGCAGATGCTGGCACCAAGCTCTTATACCTCCAGAACTGTGTGCTGAAACTAACCTTTTTTCCTTCCCAAATGACCTGTCTCAGAAAACAGATGACAGTTAAGCACACGGGTGGAGGCGCCCACTTTCCACAGCACACCACAGGGGTCAACAGCCCCACGTGGGCACTTACCTAGATTCACCTGTTGTGCTTGCTCCTTAAGTTTTCTAACCACCAGTAAGCGGTTTTTATGGCGACTGAATATGGTTGTCTGAGAGTCCAGAAAGGCCATGTAATTTTTCTGAGCTGGAGATGCAGAAGGCAGAATAGTTTAAGCATGGTATTTACAGAAAGAGACAAAAGTAAGTGGAGAAGTGTGATAAAGGCTTAAAATTCAACCAAGACAAAGAGTAGCTAGGCCACCAAGCATGATTTCTCCTCCTTTAATAAACATTAATGAACTGCAAATGGAGATTCCAGATCTTGGAGTTCATTGACATATCCCAGATCCTTTCTATCACTAAACTTACAAAATCATTTCAGTAAGGAATTGGCACCTAATCTAAGAAAGACAGGCAAATAAAAGGAGTGGACAGGCGCTCTCCATATATGTACGATGAAAGCTACCTACATCCTTCTTCCCAAGCCTCACCAAAATGCCCACAAGATAGAAGTATTACTGTAAGTTCTGAAACCTGTTGTTCAGTAGAAAAATAATGGAAGAAAAATCCCATCAGCAGAAGAAGGCAGGCAAGTAAACGGTACCATCCGCAACACGGAGTTAGCTTTTTGCAAGTGAACACCAGCATTTCTGAGTTTTCATCAGTGATCAGAATGGGATAAATGATTGTTACAGAGTCAGGAAGGATGCTCCCATGCCCAGCTAGGAATGAGTACATACAAAAAGGACAGGCAAAGAGATAGGGTTAAGAATGTGAACTATGAAGGTCAAGGTCAGACATTACTGGATAGACCACCAATGTGGTAACCCATTTCAGCAGTTACAGGCAGAGGCCAGGCAATGGTTCAGGGTCAGAGTTTGTTCTAGCAGAGGACACTAGGCGGGGAGACAGGCCTGAACTACAAAGATTCTTCTTAATCATATTTTGTCATCTTTCTCACATTTAAGTCTTTTATATGAATCACTTAACAGTTTTGAATGTTTATAAAAACTATGATATCTGTACATTTTAAATACAATATAAAATGTAGTAGAGTCCTTGCCCACCCCTTTCTTCTCTGTACTTCTATAAGAGTAATATTACCTAAAATGTAATCCTCACCTTCTAAAATGGAAGGCTTGATGTTGGTTTCTATAATATCCACTCTGTTATACTTGTATACCTAAGAGGAAAAAATAAAATCTTTTTAGCTAGGAACACTTCTAGTCACTGGAGAGTAAAGACACTCAGAAAGAAACATCACTTTCGAAGCTGAGGAGCAGACTTCTTATAAGGCAGCCAAGGAAATTCAACTTATTGCAGAAAACACAGGAGGAGGACCAATTCCTAACATTATCAAGGACACACTTGTAAAGTAACTTTACAGATACTGCCTACTCTTAGACTGGGAACCTGAACCAATTCTATCTCATTTCATTCATTGGAAGACAAGGAATTCCAGCTGATCCCTGTGTGAGTGAGCTCCCCCTTTCCTTCTCCCTGTTCTGCTCAGCACCCAGCGCAGCGCGTCGGAAGGGAGGCTTCTGAAGAATTCATTCTCTTACCAGCCTCAGGGCTTCATCCCAGGCAGCTCCTTCCAACAGCAATAGCACAGCTTCTTCATAATCCTGACAAGGAGAGCACGAGGATGACAGCAGGCAGTGCAGATGTGAGGGACGTCACCTCCCCACTGCAGGGCGGGTGTGAGGAACATCACCTCCCAGCTGCAGGGCAGGTGTGAGGGACGTCACAGTCCCAGCTCAGGGCGGGTGTGAGGAACGTCACCTCCCAGCTGCAGGGCGGGTGTGAGGGACCTCACAGTCCCAGCTGCAGGGCGGGTGTGAGGGACGTCACCTCCCAGCTGCAGGGCGGGTGTGAGGGACGTCACAGTCCCAGCTCAGGGCGGATGTGAGGGACGTCACAGTCCCAGCTCAGGGCGGGTGTGAGGGACGTCACCTCCCCACTGCAGTGTAGCCTCAGAGCCACCTCCGCCTCTGCTCCTCTCTGTCCAGCCTCATCCCTTACAGTTCCAGTGCTTATCATCTGCCTGACCCACCATGCAAAAAGTCAAAAGAGCTATGGTATGTTCTGGAAACGATGAGAAAACAGAGTAAATCTGTTCTCTTTACATCCATCATAACCATTAAAATTATACAGTAAGTCCACTGCCCGTTCCTGTTTCACAACCAAGCAGGATTCGGCAGGAGAGGAACACGAGCCTGTGGCCTCCACATCAGATTTGGATGAGGGGTGCTCAGTCTTGTACTTAAGAGATGCACAAGTCTAGCCAGCAAGACAGAAGACCTTCAGAGCAGCACTAGCTCAGACCCTCGCAATACCCACAGCTCCTTTAGTTCTCACTAGCAGGAAACCCCTTCCTCAAGGGTGCTCCACAGGGGAGGGAGGGGGCTTACCTGGGCATACTGCTCCAGCACTGTGGCTGCTTCTCTGTGCTTTCTCTGCTCGACTAGCTTTCCTGCAAGGTAACAACAAGCATTTGACAACACCGTGAAGTACACTTTCCAACTACAGGACTCTTGGTCATTATGATGTATCTAATGCTGGCTTTCCATGGGCAGCAAAGTATCTGTGCCACAAAGTTCTATCTCCATCCTCTTATTATGAACATCAAGCAGGCCTAGAAATTGGGATGATCCTAGGGTTCCTAGAACATGAAACCTGATTTGCTAGGATTACAGGGGTGTGGTAACCACCTTTGTAGCATGAAGTTCTTTTTTTTTTTAATTTTTTTATTTATTCAATTGTGCGTGTATGCGTGTGTGCGCGTGTGTGTATGTATGTGTGGGTATGTATATATGTGTGTGTAGAACCACGGACGAACTCGGGAACCACCATGGACGCCTCCACCTCCTTGTTTACTCTGCCCCGGGATTCACAGGCTCCGCCCTACCAGGACCAGAAACGCAGGCTGCCCCCGCTTCCGCCTGGCGTCTATACGTGGGGTCTAGGATCCGAACTCCGGACCTTCTTCCTGCAAGGCAGAGGCTTAACCCCTGAGCTACCTCTCCAGCCCCAACGTAGCATGAAGTTCTATCTAAATGACAGAATCTAAATTGAGTAAGAGACTTGAAAATCATGAACAGCAAATCATACTTAAATGTTTTCAGAAGCACACATGTGGGAAACAGATCTGGTATCTCTCACTAACCTATTTATCCCTGATCCCTTCAATGAGCACGAGATGGAGGTAGTAGGGGGTACGTGGAGTCACACGAGCTTTATTCCTAGTCTCTCAGCCTACCCAGATAAATCACATTAATCAAGGCACACGGAACCTATGTCTTAATAAGGGGCAATTAATCTTGCTTATTTCATCTTCACACTAGGACGTATTTATGACTGAAAAGCAGCAGGCAGAGTCACTCCACGACATAACTACTTCTGGTATTGCTGGTATGTGTAAAATGCCTCAGTTAAACACGCACACATAGTGACTGAACTGAATAACGTCACTGCCTTTCCCACTTACCCCAACTGATAGCTGAGAAAACTAGGTATACTCTTTCACAAGACATGGAACACGGGACACTAAGAGTTACAAGGAAGATAAATGAATTTACTGAACTGTAGTTTAGATCTTTTTCAGGGCATGCTTTTCTGAGATGACAATAATCACAAGACTTTTAAAAAGAATGCTTTGGCATGAAGTCAGCCTCCTCTGAAACTCATGTTGGCATCTTAGAAGCCTCTGGAGCCAGTTTCCTGAGGCCTCTGAGAGGTGGTCAGCATTGGGTGAGCAGGGCCCCTCTAATAAAACAAAACAAAACTTTAAGGCAGTTTTGCTGGTGTAAGTCTGTCTCAAGATTCACTGCCCTAAATTTGTTTCTAAGAAACAAGAATCCTTTCGGGGGAGCAGGCAAAACAAAACAAAGAATGAGCCGCTTACCTGCCAGTGTTCTGGCGAGGCCAACAAGCTGGTCTTTGGTGAAGTGAAGCTGGGCTGCCATACAAAGGGCTTGCTGCCAATTGCCACAAGCCACAAAAGCCGACAGAGCCTTCTCATGGGCACCGCAGCGGGCAAACACAAGCCCTGCTGCCTCCTGCAGCTGCTCCTGCAGTAGGTACTCCCCGTAAGCAATGCTGACAGCCTGTGCAGGAGAGAAGTGGCGTCAGTAAGTAAATGTGACAGTCACTGCTTTACACTTCCAGCCTGGGGCCTGGTCACTGCAACGTGAGAATCTCTTAATTTTTCTATTTAAAGCTTTATAGGGACCGTCCATTATTCATTCAGCAGACATCGAGGACCTCCCTATATGCTACTGCAGCAAGGGGAATAATACAGCTGAGAGAAAAGGAAAAGCAAACACGGAGTTAAAGAGCAGAAGTTGCCTTGTGGTTACAGAGCATGGACTCACTACAGCACACAGCCCTGGAAGAAGACAGAAGACATTAAAAAAAAGGCTAATGGGTGTGTTACTTCTGAGGGCATGAGGGAAAGAAGCCACACGAAGAATCAGCAGAGAACATCCCCAGCAGAAAGCAGACAAGGCGGCAGGACCTGCGGCGGGAATGTGTGCAGCAAGTGTGAGGATGTGGCAGCTAGCTGTAGTGCTAACTGGACAACTGAAGGCGGGGCCTCAGGCATATTTGTGAAGCTGTTTCCTCATGGAAGAGATTACCCGCTGATTGGGAAGACCAGTCCACAGTGGGCAGGTGGGTAGATGGAGGCAGCTGGTTCAATACTCCGTGGACTGGCAGCTGGGAAAGTAAGCTACTCTCTCTGCAACTCCTAGGATATGGCGTGACCGGTTCTTTGGCTCATGATGTTGACAGGAACATCAGAGAGGCATGCATGCAATCTGCATAGGAATGACCTCAATGCTCTCACAGCCTAGCTCTGCGCCTTAAGTCTCTAGTCCTGGGTGTTTAGGCAGGTTGTAGACTCATCTGTGAGCTGAACGTAACTCCCCATCGGGTTAGAATGATGGTCCCATAACACAGTTAACTTAGAACACAGATGTTGGTAATAAGAAAGCTAATCAGATGTTTGTATGTGAGCAAACAAAAAATTATCAACATTCTCCCTTTCTCCTGAAACCTTTGGGAAAAGATCTGAGGTCCTCTGGCAGCATGCTAGCTAGACCTGAGGGCGGGAAGGGACAGGAGCCAGAAGGGAAGATGCAGTTCCCAGTTGCTCTAGACAATGTCTTCTGTCAGTTGGAGACTAGATTTAGGACAAACCTTACAGTATTTCAACTTGGGATTAGAGCCACTTTCCAACTAATTCACAAAGCACGATCAGGAAAGATTCATTTTATCTACATACCTTGTACTCCTGTGAGCCTGATGAATATAACTTCAGGGCTTCCTTATACAAGTTTTTGTCTTTTATTAAATTTAAGCATTCTGGGAAGTGCTCAGGTCCTGAAAAAACAGATTTATACAAACACAGGCATAAGACTTTGGAAGAATAATTGATTTCACTTATACCAATGGTTCCCAATTAATTTAATGTGGAATCGTGTGTGTGTGTGTGTGTGTGTGTGTGGCCGGAGGCCAATCTCAGGTATGTTCCTGTGTCCTCAGGTTCCATGCCTTGGGAGGCACTCTGATTTTTAAACAGGGTCTCGCTGGCCTGGAACCCCCCAAGCAGGCTGCCCCAAGATTCCTGCCTGTATCCCTAAAGCTGGGATGACACAACACCAGTCTTTCCACATGGGTCCCAGGACTCAAATTCAGGTACTCTGACTAAACATCACCCCAGGACCCAATGCAGGACTTTCTGACTTTCTTCCTTTCTTCTTTCCCTCTCTCCCTCCCTCCCTCCCTTCCTTCCTTCTTCCCTCCCTTTCTCTCCTTCTTTCTTAACTACCTATATGATCCAATCTTCTGGAGAACAACTATAGAAATTTGAATTTTTAACAAGCAGCACTGGTACTCCTGCTGCTCTCCAGTCTGGTGCTGTCTCAGGTTCTTTCACAAGACCACCACTGAGCAGTTTAGCTGCATCAGACTCTCTAAGGAAGTGGGCACCACAGGTGCCAGCTGTTACCACAGAGATGAGTCCCACGTGTTCCAGCACAGGATGGGGCTGAAGGGACCACCCAGTACTGTTCTGCTTCTGCGCCCCTACAGCCAATGAAACTTTCAGGACTCACCTCTCACTAGGGAGAAGCTTGGTTTCTCCCACAGGCTGACAGGCACGAGATGGAAGGCAGCTGTTTGGCAGGTGTTTTTGCATGTGTCTAAGTGTACTAGGTCTAGAAGGTGTGTGTGTGCTATGTGCTCCTGTGTGAGGCCAGTGGTTGACATCAGATGCCTTCGTTGATTATCCTCCACCTCACTTAATGAGGCTAGGTCTCTCCCTGAACTGCAGCTTACTGAGTGGACTAGTTCAGTGAGCCAGCTTGCTCTGGGGAGGCTGTCTCTGCCCCCACCCCAGCACTGAGATTATAGGTAGACCTCCACAATCACCTGGAATCAGGCACTTACCTAAGTGCTAGAGACCTGAACTCCCATCCTACGTTGTGCAGCCCACACTTTACCCACCAAGCCATGTCCCAGGCCCCACCACCTTGAGTGAGAGCGAGGAGGCGACCTCCAGAGAGGCTCCTTCTAATCGCACACAGGACCTGCTTATGCCTAGCTAGGGGCGTCTCCAGCTCACTGATTGTGATGGGATGGGATGGGTTCTCCCTTCACTTCTCAGAGCATGAGATGAAATAGTGAACATGCGACACTGTTAAGCTTCCAGCAGTGAAGAAAACCCTCCACTTTACTTTCCACCTTGCCGAGTGTCCAGTGAGGCAGTGGTGAAATGGAAGTGAACACACTAATGCTCACACTTACCACACTTGCTTAGGTGGCCAATAGCCTTTTTGTATCGTTTCAAGTGTTTATCTATGGTGAACCGCTGGTAATTGGTTTCCATTTTCTTAAGTGTATTAAGAAATGGAAGATACTCCTTGGGATCCTAAAAAAAAAAAAAGGACTCTTACTCATGATATCTTCTTTGGAATACATAACAATTAAGACAATAAATCTAGAGCAAGTTAATTTTAATTGTGTATTACATGACTATACCAATTATGTGTGCTACAGTACATAAAAATCAAACAATGTGGACACTATTTTAAATGTGGAATAGTAAATTTCACAACAGCCTCACTCTTCATAAGCTAGCGAGGGGAACAAATCGTAATCTAGAAGGTATTCAACAAATAAAGTTTCTACTGAAAGAGTACGGCACTTCAGGCACAGAGCATGAAGAGCACATGCTACAACAAAGGCAAAAATGTACAAGCCCCACACAAAACTCTAAGGTCCTTCTGATCTAGTGTTTATTAGTAAGACCATCTCTTGCTCTGCAGCATGTCCCAGACACTGCTTTTCTTCATGAATAAGGGATGCTTCCTGGGCTTCCCTGGGGAGACAGCTCAGCCAGTGAAGTAGAAGATCTGAATTCCATGCCCAGAACCCACATAAAAAAGCTAGGCATGGCACTGCACTCTAGGTTTACAGAGGCAAGAGAGATGGGTCCCTAAGACCTGCGTGGCCAGCTCTAATTGTTAAGCTCTGGGTCATTAAGAGATCCTGACTCCAAAAGGGAAGAGGAGATGAGGGAAGGGAGGGGAAGGAAAAAGAAAAGGGAAAAGGGAAACGAGAAAGGAAAGGAAGCAGGCTGCAGAGATGGTTCAGGGATTCAACCTTTGCCTTGAAGGCAGCAGGACCTGGGTTTGGATCCCAGACCCCAGTTCAAGATGCAATGAAGGCAGCCTGTACTCCCCGACATGGAAGGCAAAGCCTGGGGAACTCCAGAACAAAGCAACAAGGAGGTAAAAAAAATCCAAAATGATCCCTGAAATCCCTCTTGAGCCTCCACAGGCACACGTAGTGCTTTCTTCTATACACACGCACGCACGCACGCACGCACGCACGCACACATAGAAAAAAAAGAAAAAAGAAAAAGAACGTGCCAGCGAGTGAGAACTGCCAGGAAAACGGTGAGACAGAGCAGTTGAAGTCTGTGGCCCAAACAAGGCATAGGTGTGCCACCTGCGGAAGCACAGGGCTGTCAGTGGTGTTGAGAGGCTGGGAGAGGGAGGAAAACAATTGTCTTTTCTCCAAAAGCAATGCCAAAGATGAGACTGCAGAGTCACGTGCCAGACCATGGAAGGTTTCAAACAGTAACATGGCTTCTGATTTGACCCCAGGGCCAATAGGAAGTTCAAAAAAATTCTGAACACAGTAATGAAAGGTTTTCTTATGAAGACATGAGTTTTAGCAACAACTAAAAAGGTCTAAGAAGGGAAACGATGAGACTGAAGCAGAGTGGGGTCCAGAATGAAAATTACATTGACCAGTGACCGACCACAGCACATGCTGTGGAAAGGAAAGGAGGCCTTGACCTTTCGATCCTCATTCTCCCTTTCTACTGGAAAGAGGGATCCATGAAGAATGGGGGCAGAGCGTGAATCACTAATGCATTCCCCTGTGAGACAGTAGCTCATGTGTATGCCAATAAGCTTAGAAAAAAACATGTAATTTGTATTGAATAACCAAAACACTCTTGTAAGCACAAAACTATACAGAGAATGAAGTATATAAATGCGAGTCCAAGAGACTCAGATCTGCCCTTTATAATGGACCATCAGACTGCAAGGGTCCACACTATCGACTAGGTGAACATGTCCCAAGAGGGTGCAAATGTACTAACTGCACATACCTTTTGTGACGTTTCAGCTACCATGAGAACCAAATCAAAGTCATAGGTCCCGAGAGAATAGTCGTATAAGTCATTAACATCTACCAAAAGTAGCAGGTATTTTAAAGCCTCCTCTGCAGTTACAGCATCAGGAACAGATGGGGCATTTCCTGTCGATGGTTAAGAACACAGAAAGGTTGCAGAAGTGATCGAGTCGATCAAAGCTTGCCTAGCATGCATGAAGCCCTGCGTTTTAACTACCAGCAGCGCACAGAATCAGCGGTATCCACACCCACAATATCAGCACTTGGCAGGGGTAGGGAGGGGGGGAGGAGGAGGGTCAGATATTCAAGGTCATCCTAGCTACATAACAAGTTTCAAGTCGAACTAGGCTACAAGAGACCCTTTCTTAAATAACAAACAGAACACAACTATTTGCACATTATAATCAAAAAGAGTAGTGAAACTTTCTAAAGACCTGGACAACCCGATGAAGGCATACTTTTGATTCACGCGCTCATGCTTTGAACAGCAGCGCTCAACACTTTAAGTTGAAACACGAGGAACAAAGAGCCACATGGCAACTCTGCGGAGTGTCACCCACATGGAACAGTCATCTGCAGCCCTGGCCAGTGGTTCTCTAGGCCCATCAGACGCCTGCCCACGGGTGGGTCTCTACCTTGCAGTTTGTGTACCTTCTGCAGCACAATTTCCAGTTCTGGGGTGGTTTTCTTCACGTGAGACGTGAGTATGGACAGGCAGAACCTGAGGCAGCAAGTGAGTAACACGGGAGGAGGAGGAGGATGAGCAAACCCGGACAGGAGCATCAGAGGATTCCACCCCGAGCCGCCGCAATCCCAGCACGCATACTTGTCAGGGTTGATGTTCTCCATGGCTGTGCGCAGGGCGTCACAGACAGTGTCAAGTTTCTTCCCCGCAGGATACCCAGGCAGATGGACATTGCTGGCACCTGGTGGCGGGTACATGGTCTTTGTGACATCTTCTTCCCTAAGAACACACGTGTCCAGAAAGGTCATGAATTGAACTGGGTAATCAAGCTCGCAACATACGTGCACTGTGTTCAAGAGACAATAAAACAAATGGATCTGGAAAACCTTAGTTACTAAATATGAGAAATGAAACAAAGTCACAAAGGCTTATAAAGTTTCCTGATGCTCTGCTCATATTACTTGAAACAGAATACAGTCGAGGTATCCAGTCAACAAGGATAATAAATCTACATAACAGCACAACCACGGAGCTGCAGAAAGGAGCCAGTGACACAAGCAGAAACACGGCTGACTTTCAACTCAACACGCTTAGTGACAGCAGAAGAGCAGATGCTACGTGGCTCCATTTACATGTAGCTCAGCAGTACGGAACTGACCCACAGCGAAAAAATCAGAAGAGTACTTGCTGAGGGATGGAACGAGGGGACTCCCTGAGAAGGAATGTGGGAACTTTCTAAATGGGAGGAAACGCTGTGTAGTTTGACAGAGATTCAGACATTTGCCAAAAACTCCCTGATAGGTACAATGACGGATCAAGGTATTCCAGTGCAGGTAAATCTGACCTAAAATAAAACCCGAAACTTAAAGAATGCATTACAGCTAATATGCCATGGCAAAGGGCTAGGAAGTAAAATGCACTGATCCTACAATGTACTGTCACTTTCTACAACAAGATGAGTGACAGAGACAGACTACAGTGATAAACCACACACAGGAAAATCAGGAGAATTTAAGCAGTGATACAAGAAGTTTTCAAGAAAGTCTCTTGACTTTTCCCAATCTTTAAAATGTTTCATTAAAAAAATGGGGAGGTTGGCAAATCACTGCAGAGAAAAGCTCTATTTTTACTGCACTCTCAAAAGAAAAACAGTTTTACATACAAACCTAAAAATCAAGTCAAATGATAATTCATACAAGAGAATTTACAATCATGGTTTTACAAAGACTGTTCTTTTTAGAGCAAAAAAATCTACTGGGACTAACAGTTATAATTTCTTTTTTAAATGAAGAGATTTTCCCTCATTAGCCACGTGTATCTGATTTCCTTAAGAGAAAACAATATGAAAATGTTATAGACTCATAAGTCATCAAAATACTTACTTCAATTCTGTGAAAAACAAGTTAATGTGATTTACAGAATCTATCTGTTTTACAAAGGTTTCCACATTTTCAAGAAACACCTACAAAAAAAAGAGTGGAAAAATGTTTTAGATACCTCAGTTCAAGTATAAAGAATTCTAGAATAAACATCAGATTTACAAAGTTACCTTAGGATTATGGTCATAAATCAGATTGAGATTAATTCTCAGTTTTCTCATGCACTCAAATGCTTCTTTAAACATCAGTCTGCAAAGACAGAGACCAGAGATGAGTGCACTCCCAGGAACTACGCTCCTGTCTGGTTTGCTTTCACAGCACACAGACCGGTTATAATCAGATTACAAAACAAAAGCCAAACAACTGCTGATTCCTACTCTGAAATTAGAGCATAAACAAAACAAAACACAGGCTGGAAAGATGGTTCAACAAATCAAGGTGACTGCACGCAAAACTGGCAACCTGAGTTCAATCCCTGGACCCACATAGTGGATGATGGAACCGAATTCTGAAACATGTCCTCTGATCGCCACGTGCTGTGGACATATTCTCTTTCTCTCCCACTCCCCAACAAGTCAAGAAGTAAATATTTTTTTTAAATCAAGTGCCATATTATTTCTCCTCGTAATAGGTGTGACTTAGCTATCATGGTAGCCTGGGTTATGCATCCCCATATTCACACAGCAGAAATCACCAAAGAACTGGGGTCTACTGTGCTAACAAAGAATTAATACTTTGTTAATACAAAGGTTGCTCCAAATAGATTCAGAAACTTTCCTTTCTTCATGACAGTGGCTCAGACTTTTCTAGGTCAAAAAGCACATCTACATATAAGTGGAAAACGTTAGGATTTAAGACTCAGAAGGCCAAGGCAGGAAGACTATGAGTTGCACATCAACCGGAACCACAACAAACAAACAAACAAAAAGAAATAAAAAGACTTCGGCTTCCTCTATATATGCCACAGCAACACATTTCTCTAGGTCCACAGGTCACTTAAAGCCCATTGTCTGGGCTTGCACTAAAAGAAGACCTCTTTTATAAAATAAACTTTACAAGTCTTTCTTCTGCAATATCCATGCTGGTAAGCAATATAGATTTTAAAAAGTAGAAAATGTCTCCAAATTTGACTGAAGATAACTATAATAAAGGACTTTTTACATTACTCAAAGGCTTTAAAGGCTTTAAGGTATATTAAAGTTGTCATAGTAATTCAGAATAAGCTACTCACACGTGACACTTACTTGTCTAACCACTTCCGAATCTGAGCTAAAACCAGGGCTCGATGATGAACAACTTCCAAGTTTCCCCTTGGCATCTTAAAATAAATCAAAGAGTAACATTTTTTAATAAATGGAGAAACATTTAAATAGCCAAAATACGTTATTTTTTTTTACCTAATTCTTCTTATGCAACTAGCATAATACTACAAAAATGAATGCATTTATAGCAGAATTTACTTGTATTTAATATTTATCTTAACTTCCAAGAAGGAAAGGTTTACAACAAATGAATATAAAGTATAGAGCCTGAAATACAATCTGCAAGAAATCAGGTTGGTACTGACTGACTGACATTCAGAAAGAAAGCAGAGCTTACCTGTAATATAAGCTTTGTATCCTGGGGCACGACTGTGACAATCCGTGAGCCCCTTTCCACTTTCCGCAGTACTTCCCCTTTAGCCACACGTCTGCCACACAAAACTGCCTGCAATGCTAAAAACACCACGGATTGAGCCTTGCGAATTCATCAAGCCACACTCCACTACCCGCTGCCGACTCTGCACATGTTATCCGAAACGGTAGCAACCAAGTTCCTTTGCTCTCTACAAAGCCCTCACGTATATTCACACACAACTTCAGAGGAATTTGCAAAAACAGAGAGGTAATGGAGAAACTTCTCTATTTCTTTGCAGTACCTCTATGCTACAATCATACCAATGGAAGAAAGAGTCCCTGTTCCAAGTCAGAGACTGTCAAGGTTTGAAATGTGTCCCCCACAGAATCATGTGTTTGGGAAGATCATGGCACCTTTAGGAGATGGAGTCTTACTGGAGGAAGACGGTCACAAAGAGTGGGCCTTGAGGTGGATTAGTCCCATGCTACTTCCAGAAGAAGTCTACTCGTACAGTTGGCAGTCTAGAAGCTCTTTGTTTGCATGAAGGATGTGACTTAACCTGCGCCTCCAGCTTCTGCCATCCAGCCATGCCTTTCCCGTTATGAAGGACTGTATCTCCCCTCCGGAAACATAAGCTGAATAAATCTCCCTTTCTCCCTTAAGTTGCTTAACTTTGGTATCACAACAACAAGAAAAAGTAACTAGTACAATGGCAAAGAAAATAAGCAGGCTTTTCAGAATAAGGAAAACAGCAGAGAGAGAAGATGGAGGGGATAAAGAGAGATTACAGAGTAACAGAAAAATCTGACACTAAAAAGCTACAAGGTAAGTCCAGAAATACAATGGTGGATGGGCGGAGAAAAGAAAGACCACACAGAGGTGAGAGCACATTGTCAGCTGGGTGTCTGCATGTTAACTTAAAACTACATCAGATATATAATAAAACTTCACAAAGAATTTTTGTTTACTTTTAGAATGTGTTTGTGGACTTCCTTCTTTGGACCTGTGGCAAGCATAACAGAAAGATCTGTCCAAGACATTACGCTGAAGAAAGAGGCTAAATAAGTGAGCCTAAAACTCCAAGGAAGAAAGACAAAATAGGTGAAGAACTTAAAAGTCATGAAGACTTCAAAAGACTGGATGGGGAAAACTTACTTCCACATGAAGCATCCCTCAGGGAAAAACAGTGGCAGGTGTGGGAATGGGTGGTCAACAATAAAAACTCATCGTAGACTGCAAATGAAGTGATGTTTGATGCGACCTGCATTGAAGCAAGAGAAGCAGGGGAAAGTTACTGTACTTGGACACAACACTGTAGAAAGAATACAAGTTCACACCAAATCTAGATACCTCAGTGTCATTGATGAAGAAGCGACCCTTGTCAGTCAGACCGAGGATACATTCCTGCAAAGATATGAAATTATAAGCAATTCTACCCCAGCTACTAGGACTTAACTTCTATTACAGCTGATTTCCCTAAGAATTCACATCTAAGTCTTTGCCTTCAGGACTGAATGTGAACAAAGGCAAGACTGGTTGAAGGCAGAACAAACCACAACGCTACCTGAGCCACTAGCAGCCCTCCACTTCTATCGCCCGCACTACTGGACTCCACTTCCTTTCTCTTCTCTGACTCCACCCTTCAGAGTCTCTGCCTTGATCCCCCACTCCACTCATTCCTCCTCCAAACTATTCCTGTGGGGACCCAGAATCACCTATTGACCATGAAGCAGAACACAGCACTTAAATATTTATGAATCTTCAATAACTTTCTAACCTTTCCTAAATAAAGCCTAAATTCCCTCCTACTGCCTGTCACTCAGTCCCAGCCACACTGCCTCCACTCAGCTCCCTGATCACAGTGACTCTTTTAAACTCAGGGTGTTTCTGGTTCTATCTCCTGGGAACTCTCTTCCTTTCCGAGGGAAGCTGCCACAGCTCGCTCACTGCTGCCTCAGCAGCTTTCCTGGACCATCAACCTCCTAACGACCATCCTCAGGCTCTCCCCAAACACTACACTGCGTCTCCATTACACTCTCCCTCAGAACCAAGAATCTAGTCATTTAGCTTTGTGACCATTGTATTCTACTACTCACCTTCATTATAGCCATGCTTATATTTATTGCATGACAACTTATTAAAAACTATTTTTATATTTGTTTTCCTCATAGGGCATTTATAAAGTGTTGAATATTCTATGAATCAGAGATAAAATCTACCAATTACATAGACTATCTCACTGAATCTCCCCTGACTTATGACTGACATTTTATAGATGAAGGCAGGGGCAACGAGAGTTCACTTCCTGTCACTGCCCTTGGATTTACTGGAGAGCCAGACCCCACTCTCAAGTCCAGATTTTTTTCCATCTAATCTGTCTCTGGATAGCTATTTAAGAGGTAATATTTCCTGTCCTATCACTTACCTCTCCTCCAATCATGGCCATTTCCATCTGTGTGCACGGGTAAGAAAATCGAACAGGAAATCCATTCGAATTCTTCCATGGTTCCACAGCCAGAGAAGGGGACTCTGCAAGATTTGTACACCTGGGTTACAAACAGTTGATCAGCAGTTTTGGTGCAGTGGGGGAAAATGCACACAACACATCAACACCAATACTTCCAAAAATATTAAACATGCAATATGGATCACTTTATGTTCATCAGAACACTATACCCAGCTATACCATGCATAGTTGTTTCCCAGTGCCATTATAAGGCCTCATCCTTGCCGGGCAACCTGAAGCCTTGGGTTTGAATTCCGGCATAGAAGACAAAACAAAATAACCTGAAAAGTGAGCAAAGAACCCAGACTCGAAGACACAGACATCACGTTTCTCCTCATATGCTGATCCTAGACTTTAATTTTTAAATATGTGTGGAGTGGGTAGATGGACAGATCATGAAACTAAAGGGGACTGAGAGAAGGGAAAGAGGTCTTAGTGCTGAGAAGGGAGTTTAAGAGAGGGTTGAGGGCAAGGAAGCAGAACATGTGACGTGAAAACAGAAAAGGTCTCCTGGGAGGAAGAAGACCAATTGTAGAAGGTTGGGAGGATGGGAGAGTGGATTTGGAAGGAGGGTCAAGAAAAGCAAGCCATACATAAAACACCATGAGGAAAACCATCATTCTGATGAATTTAAAAGAAAAAACCTTAACAATCAATGCTGCACGGACAGGGTATTACAAAGTACAGTTCTCTGGAATTAAACATTTACATTAACATACTTTCCTAACACTGATACTCACCCCAAAGGTACTTCAGTACCTGGCCGTCAGCCAACTGTACTGCTAATGATTGGGTCTTGGAACTGCAGCACAGACTAATGATGACCCCATCCACTGGCACAGAGGAACTGAAGGAAGAAGACAATTAAAAACCATGTTTGGGGGGATTTTTTTCTTTTAACAACTGGAAACATTTCACTGATTTTGCAAGACAGAAAAATAAGTAATGACCTTTTGGAGCTAGATTACCTATTTTAGTATAATACATATTCACACTTAATACTACACAGCCATGTAAATGTAAAGATTCCCAGATCCAGAGAGTCAGAAGGACAGGGAAACTATCCAAACCCAAATAAAGTAGCTGCCTTCACCATCCTGTTTCTACCAACTCAAAAGCGAATGTTTGCCAGTGAAGTCACTGTTCCCATCCCAGCAGCAATCAATTATAATCACTGCACTGCAAGGCTTTCAGTAGATACAGACAATACCATCTCTGTATTCTTAAATATAAACCTATTGCCCAGGCCTAGTGACATAATAATCCTGTGATCATAACTATTTAGGAAGCTTCCTGGCTAGTTGGACTATTTCGTGAGAACTGTCTCATCTTTACACAGGGGCTGTTGTTATTAATCTTCGACATATCATTCCAGTTTAGTACATGTGCTGCCAACTCGGGCACGAGAACTACCTCAAAAAAATAAAAAGTACCGTGCTTACCCAGCACGTGTGAGACTATGGGGTCAGTACCTAATGTCTCCCCAACCAAACACAGCGCCTGTGTAAGATCCTTTAATAAGCAGTCTATAGGAAAATGGGCAGCCCAAGTATTTCTATTGCCACAGTCATAGAACACTGTGGGTCATGAGAATTAGAAGAGGGAAATCTGCTCTTGCCATTACGTTTCCTCTTCCCTGAATCAATGAATGCAGAGGTAGAATTTCTTGAAAGAAGAGGTATCTACAAAAATAAATGAGGCTGACACTGTACTTAAAGTGTAACCAATCTACAAAAAAGATAAAAATGTTAACAATAATTAATTTCTGTACAAACTACCTGCCAGAGATTAAGAAAACAGACTCTTACCTAAGACCAGTGGTACTGGCTCCTATGTGACCTCAGACAAGTCACCTCACTGCTCTCTGTCTCAAATACGTATCCTTAAATGAGCAATACTAACAGCACAGACTTCAAAGCAGTATTGTAAGAAATAAATTACTAAGGGAAAATATTCCGGAAAGTGTTTTACAAGGTACAGTTATAATGAATGTTAAGCGACATAAACTGACCGAAGAAATGAACCAAAAACATCCTTTGAAAACAAAAGTTAAAGTAGTAGAAATACATTAAGTGGCTTCTCACGTCCTTTACAGCAAAGGAAAAAACTACTTCGAGTTTCTCCTTCCACAACTAATGAAGAACTCACATGCAAAGAGGTCAGGAACACACAGAATCTAAATCTCTAGAACACGCTGCTCTACTCTTCAGAAAGGGTCCTGGTTAACGTCCACCCTCACAGAAAGCTTTGTCAACTTATTGCAGAGCTCTGTGGGTGACCCATTAGGAATAGATGACAATTTCAATGTGCTATGTGCATCCTAAGGAGGCTTTTTGCTTAGTAGGAAAGGCTTTCTTTGCAAAGGAGTCTGAAGGGTACCATCAGGGCATGTCTAAGCAGCCAATCCTGACATGAAAGTTGGTCAGAAAACCTCTACACCATAAGTGCGTCACTCTCATGACAGAAGCGACTTCAGGAACTGACTTGGCCCCATGATAGAGGTGAAGTGGGACTCAACTTCGACGAAGAAATAGAATCTCCAGTGGCAAGAGCAGCCAGGGCCACACGGGATGTGCAGAGACCTGAAGAAGGCGTGCAATGTCCCTTCTTAAAAATAAAAAGCCTGTATGTAAACTTTCTTCCTGTCACAGTACAACCTGAACATTAGCCACTGTAATTTGCCATTAAAATGAACTATAAGATCTAACAATTATTCTGCAAGGAATGTGAGTAGGTGACTAGTTAAAATCCCTAGCACATCTTTAAAATATCTGATCCTATCTGTTGGCATGTGTGCTACATTTCACTACCTCTTGACATAACTTTAGTCTTGTTCTGACACGGCTCAAAACGAGACTGACCCCTGAACCCCAGTATGGCATGAGTCTAACGAGAGCGGCTGCTCCCAGCTCCTCCGCTGCACCCACTAATCCAGGAGGCCCAGGCCTTGTACAGGACAGGTCGGCCCCATCTCCATTGCAACAAGTGGGCTGCAGGGGGGGGCCAAATACCTGACACTGAGCAGTCCTTGCACCCCCTCCGTCTCACAAGGGACCACAGTGAGATGGTGAATGATAGACTGGAGGCCGGACTGACTGTGGCTGACAGCCAGGAAAACGTCTTCGTCCATCCAGGCGAAAAGGCTGAGCTTCAGCGGGTTTACCTCTGGATCCTTACTGTTCTCCAACTGAACACTGTTTGACAAAGGCAGAAAGAGGGAGAATGAGAGAGAGAAAGCTTGAAAACCATCTGGCCACTAACATCTTTCCTGATGCAGAAAGAGTCACATTCTGAGATACAGTCAACTTTCAAATTGTTTGGAGAATGAAACCTGAACTAATATCAAATACCTGGAAGCCCCAAAGTAATGTTTGCCTGGTGTAAGAATATGTTTTGTGTTTATTTTAAATTAAGTTCCTCGTATTCTGAGACCTTTAGATTTGAACATTCAGGAAACTTGACTGTATAAAAAATAACTTGTCCCAGTATTTACACTAAGGAACGCCAGGACCTTTGCATCGATACTAGTGACCAGCGCTCACACCACAGGCAGCAGCTGCAGAAGACTGGCCCTGTCGAAGCACCTGACTCGAGGTTTCCTTCAGGAAATTTCTGAATGACCTGGGCTTACTCTTCTCAATGTTAAAAAATTAAACTACATTTTAGGTCACAGATCCTAAAGCTGGCTGCAACATATACAGTCACATAACCAAATGTGGGAGCCACAGAAAAACTAGAAACAGGAGAAGGTTCATAAATGCATGGTGACCAAAACTGAACTGAAAATCCAGTACATGATGGATTCAAGAGTTTCTGGCAGCGCTTGTCCCAATCTCAACACACAACTTCCATTCAACCTTGGTTCTCAACACAAATGTGTGGGTTCTCAACACACAGCAAGCATGCTTGGCCTGGCGCCGTCAATCAAAAGCAAACAATGAACAAGGCCCGAATCAGCAAGGCTGAGATTTGAGACAATTGTATTAATGAACTGCAGTGTTTCTGCTGTGTGTAGACAGCTTTTTCCTTTTATGAAGACACAATGGTTTAATTATGAAAAATAAAGACTTCTAGTATTTTCCTGCCATCTTTTTTCAGCATGTGTCAAATTAGACTTTTATTGTTTTATGCTTAATTTTTAAGATCACTTAATTCTTAAGACTGTTGTTTGAGTAGCTGGCTTGAGTTTTATCAAAAATATCATGTGTATTTCCACTTGGAATTAGCGGAATTTACAACACTTTCTAAAAGGACATACAACATTTTACACCATATGAAGTAGAGTTTTCAGTATTGAAGATTCTAAAATCACAAGTATCAGCCAACCTGAAAACTATTTAAGTATTTTACATCCTGCAGTTTCAAGATGTAATATTGTTATATAAAAACGAACAACTATATCTATTTCATTAATGTGCAAATTTGCTTGAGTCATCACTAAACAGTACAATGATTTATGATTTATCATCAGTAAACGCTTCACTTGTATGCCCTAGACCTGAGGTGTGGACAGAAACCAATGGGGAGGAAAGGGACTGCAGATGGAGGAAGCGTAAGCTGCCCTTTCCTAGCGCCTCACTCTAATTCCTCTCACACCTCAAGTTGTGTGCTCAAAGCCTGATCTAGAATGTTCTCCAAAGACCCCGGTATTGAAGGCGTACTCTCTCACCTCTGAGCTACTGCAGAGTGCAGCTTTTAAGAAGTAGTGCCTAGTGGGAGGTTTAGTTCCCAGGGCCTTGCCATCAAGAGCAGCACGAGTCTGGTGTTTGCCTTTCCTTTTTTCATCCGGTCTTAAAGTAAATGGGTGTCTTCCATCATGAGCTGCTACCATGAAATACTGTGCCAAAGCAGTAGGGCCAATTGGTCATGGACTAAAACCACTAAAATGGCAAGCCAAGATGAACCTTTCCTCTTTTTAAGCTGATTTATCTCTGATGTTAGTTATGACAAAAAGCTGGTTTGTGCAATATACAAATAAGGTACACAAATACTTTTGAAAAATGACTCAAGCATTATAAAAGCAAGTCCCAAACCATACAGGTTTGAAAACATGTATGTTGCTAAATATATGATATATACATATATTTTAAGAATTAGATTGTGCTAAACATAAGGCATATAGCTAAGAAACTGTCTTTAGATTTTGCTAAATTATGACTAAAAAGAAATAATCATTAGATTTATAATCAGTGGTTTCTATTAATTTAGTACCACGTTCCCAGGAGATAGTCAGTAATAAAGAAATGGACTTACCAAACAGAAACACAGGTTCGTAATTTTGGGTAAATGAAGGATCCTCTAAATTTTGTTTACCTGTTAGCACTCAAAGTACTTTAAAGCAAAGTATTTGCACTGAAGTGGCATCACAAACTGGCATCTGGGTCATTTGGTAGTATGTACACATACAAGGCCTGAGCTACTCAGCTACAACCAAACACTGGCACTGCTGTTCCAGTGAGAAAGCTCATTCTGACTTCAATTTGGGAGCCTAAAAACACCACTGCCAGAATGAGGAATGAGACCTAGACAGAGGCTGCACTGGCTCATGGTAACCTGGCAACCTGTGTATCCTGACAGGCAGAGATCACAACTCTTCCTCACTGTTTCCATGCCACCTTCCCACTGACAGCCTGGAGAACCCAAGGGCTGCCATGGGGAAAGAGTTCTAGGCCACAGACAACCCCAACTTCCTGCTCCCCACTGGAACGGGGAGAGGGCTCTGTAAAGGAAGTCACTGGCCTGGCCAGGAAGGCTGCCCAACCAGGGCCTGGCTGCTGCACTGCTTCTTGCTCTGCTTGGCAAGAGGCACAGAACAATAGTTGGCCACATGCTGGGCAAACCACCAGCTGACTCTGTTTCCAGAGCACATGATAGTCAGGAACCTACATGTATTTCTTTTTCAGATGAGGTGTTTTAAGGGGAACTTTAAATCCGTTTCCACCCACAGCTCCCAGTTTCACGGTAGGATCCATAGTTGGAGTATCATCTAAAAAAACAAAAATGTAAATATTATCATTACCAACTCTCAATATTTTTCCTAACACCTAGAGTGTATGGTCTAGAAGACAAAACAAGTTAGACCCTAATACTTTTAGATTTCTTTTTTAAACCTCTGCATTCCATTCAGGCACTACTAGAAATCAGTCCCCCTTACTCAGGTCAGTCACAATCTCACCAACAAAGTGGATCCTTCAATGAGCTTCTCCTCTTGGGCGACTCCCGACCATCTCTTGGAGTGCAGCGCACCTGATCCCTCAGCCCTGCATCCCCTCACGATGGCTGATCCAGCTGATCCGCTGCAGCACAGCCAATGTGATCCTCTAAGAGCTGCTCACAGAGCCGCTCTGTCCCAGGCCCTCGGCACTCAGGAGTAAAAGCCTTCAGCGTCCTACAAGAGCTGTCCCTGTCGTCTCTAAGCCCCACTCACTGCTCTCCACTTGCCGTCCACAGGCACTTTGGCCTCTGGCTCTGAGGTGCTTTGCACCCTGCTTGGGATGCTCAAACCTCACCATCAGAAAAGTGCTAACTGAGGACCCTAAATATAAGAGACACTCTACCACGTCTGCCCATGCCTAGATATGCTGCAGTGCACTTGCTATCCACCAGACTGCACTGCCTTAATAATAAGCACGTTAGCATTTGAAAGTTACTGACGCAAATAAAAGAACCATCTAGAGCTTTTTACAGAGTAAAATTAATATCACAGGAACTGGTGATAATACAAAAAGTATTCATAAAAAGCAGGATGTCCATTTAACGGAAAAGTTAACAAGGAAATAGGGAATGCGAAGACTGAATTAGCCTTGACTATCTCTCTCAGCAGCTTTCTAGGTTGTTCTTATAAAAATGCAGAAGGTACTATAAAAAATTATCACTGCCACATGCTAGTACGCTCGTTAATAAAACTGAGTTTCAGCTCTTCTAGCCCCCTGGGGTAGGGCCTGTTCTCACTCCAGCAAAAGGGAGGAAGAGCCTTTAGCATACCACACTTGTAGACGGAAATCTGCCTGCTGGCATCTAGGATGGCAAGGTCGTTACTCTTCGCAGGGTGCGCACAGAACGTGACTTGAGTTGCCGGCTGGGGAAGCAGCAGTCGGTAGGTGTACATGGGAGGGGGGACCACAGTCTGCCGGAAGACTGTCACTAACACCCGACCTGTACACACAAGAAGAGGGTCAGACATGGGGGTAGTCAATGTGTAAGCCCGGGCACCTGAGCATCGCCATACCTCTTGGTAGTCACGGTGGCAAAAGCATAGAGCAGCTCTTCAAAATAACCTTTGGCATTTTTCTCGCTTATAAACTGAAAACACATTGGGGGAGATGCTTCTGTCTCTACTTACATAGTGTCACCTGCAGACCCAGACTGGACTTGGAACTAAGGCAAAAGAACCAGTGAGACAGCTCAGTGGGTAAAGTATCTGACCACAAACTGGGCAACCTGAATGCACTTCCCAGAAGCCAATACTGGAGAAAAGAACTGACTTTGATACTTGTCCTCTGACCTCCACCCATGCATTCATCCTCTCTCCCTCTCAAATAAAGAAATAAATACTTGAAAATAAATAAATATTTGGCAAAAGGCCAAGAGGTGAAAATTCTAGTTTTAAACCAGGGCCTGTAGCCAAGTCAGACTAAATCAGGATCTTCAAAATCTTTAAAGGTCAGCACTCAGAAGGCTGAGTCAGGAGAATTATGATGAATTCAAGGATATTTACCAACACGCTGTTGGTAACACCCCTTGTCCGTTAAAAAAAAAAAGTACAATTTCCTATGTGTGAATTCAGTAAGAAAATAGGAACAGAACATGATTACAGAAGTCTCTACTAGACCACTACACAGGACCTGGATTAATATGCCAAGAGCTCCTTCATGCTGTCAGCAATAGCTAAACTGTCCACCAGGAGGTGATCACTTCACAATCATCTAGCCCTGCACCACCTTTCCACTAAAAATATCTACCCAATCCTAATACCAGACAGATGTCTAAAATTCAACCTGAACATACTGGAGAAAGATGAAATTCACAAGTGTTTGAGTCAGAAACAAAGCAACACTATTGAAGGAGTGCAAAGGCTCTAAGACTAACATACCTAATCCCACATGGCCCTGCTACCTGAAGGGACAAAAGTGTCAATCTTGGATTGAGAGATACATTGCCTTGCAAGTAAAAGGATCTGAGCTAAGGTCCAAGACTCCAGTTTGTACTTCCAACTCTGGAAGGTGGATCCTGGGAAACCCCAGAGCAAAGCAATATGGAAGTAGAGCAATCCAGGACAATTCCTAATGTCACCCTGAGGCCTCCACAGGCACACACGGTGCCCTCTTCAACACATACCCATTCACCTACATACAACTATACGTTAAAAAAAAAAAAGGATCAGTCTTCAAAGGTCACACAAATAAATGTATAAGGCCATGAACACAATTTGACATGTAGTCAGGGAGAAAATAAACTATGGTTCTCGGGAGAGCATGTACTCTCCCAAAAGGTTCTCCAGCCAATCAACATCATCAAGTAAGTGAAAACAACCCACCAAAAGGAAGATTTCCCCACTACTCTGGCTGAGCCATCCCATCTGTGGGCCCTCCAGGCCATCGGACATGTGCCCCCCACTGCTTACATCCATCGATAACAGCCACATTTGCCAAGTCACTGGAACTGTCGCCTGAGCTCCGGTCGGTGGTCCAGTGCCATTCATAGCACAGATAATGCCAGCCCTGGCAGAGAACATGCAGCCGGTATGGCACCACGGGGTCCCACAGCAAAGACACAATCTTGCTCTTCCCACGGGTGCTGAAGGGCAGGCTCTGCTTAAGGTACCAGTGATAGTTGCCCACGGTCCAGAGCTGAACTGCAGGGGAAATGGAAGGAAGACTTTAGAGCCCAGGGGACCAGGCTGAGGAGCACTGGCTGGAGGGACAGGAGCCATTCTGTCCTCATGCTTGTGTGCTTGTTCTCTTCATTAAAATAGTAACTGAATAATAATTGATGTTAAGAGACAGTTTTCCACAAAGACCGATGCCAAGCATTGATAAGATCAAACGAACATGTTCATTTTTTCTCTATATTTAAATTTTGTGGTAAGTGAGATTTCTCAAAATACAAAAGCAACCCTGACACTTAAATTCTGCCTCAGTGTCTTAGCACAGCGCTCTTGCCTGACTCTCTAGGTTGCCACTTTCAACCATGCCATCTCCATCCACACCTCTCTTGGGCTTGTCCTTCCCTATGTACCTCCCAAGATCTGCTCCCCTGGAATGTGTAAAGGGACTGAACGGAAAGGAAGAGGGAATCTCACACTACTGCTTCCGACTTCACTCAGAAGGATGAGTCCAGATTCTACAACTGTCTTACCATAGCTTTGTGCCTTAGAACCATCTTTCCTCTGAAGCTCTTCCAGCCAGATGGCAAGCACAGACGAGTCTGCGTTCCATAGTAAGTCATTTACCTAGTAGGAAAAAAAGACATCCTTGATCTTTGGTCATTATTTCACAATATGTACCAGCTAGACTCCCTGCTCTCATAAACCAAATAATCTCACACTACTTGAGCTGAAACCTAGTTTAACAGACAGTTTAACGAACAATAATTAAACAATTTTGTAAGATATGCCATTATATGAAGGACCCAAAGCAAAAATTAAACTCAAATATATAAAACAAACTCAAGAAACTGAATGCGTGTGGGGTGTGGAGGGCAGCTAGAAGGGGGGAAAAGCATGGACAGAAACTCTTTTTGTTTGAAATATTCTTAAAAATATTTTTTAAAAATGGAAAGCAGAAATTAAAAAAAGGAAGGAAGAAAGAGAGAAAGAGGGGAGGGGAGGGGAGGGGAGGGGAGGGGAGGGGAGGGGAGGGGAGGGGAGGGGAGGGGAGGGGAGGGGAGGGGCTGGAGAGATGGCCTTAGGGGTTAAGACTCTATCTCCCAAGCAGAAGGTCGTGAGTTTGGATCCCAGGTCCCACATAAAAATGCCAGGCTGAAACAGAGGCAGCCTGCATTTCCAGCCCTGGGGGGTGGAAACTGGTAAATCCCAGAGCAAAGCAAGAAGGCGGTAGAAGTGATCCAAGAAGATTCCAAAATCACCCTTGGGCCTCCACAGGGACACACAGTGCCTTCTGAGACACAGACACACACATACACACACACAAAAAAATAGCTTAAAAAAAAAAAAGGAACTGAATGCAAAGTAACATATTTAGACAATCAAGGACTTTGACTATAAATTGAGTTTGGATGTTACCATCAAGGTAGGGCACAGATGGAATATTGGTTATGTAATAAAAATGTTCTTAAATGTTAAAACTGCATATAATTAAACACACCATTTGATGAATTTCTACTTCAAACAGGATTTTAATAGTACCCAATCTACTTAATATATAAATACTATAAATGATCACTGGAAAATTATGGCTTAATTAAAATAAGCCAAACTTTTTGTATATCCTCCTCCTCTGTGTGTGTGCTTGTGTTTTCTAGTGCAGAAAAGAAATGCAATTTTGTTTCTGCAAACTTTTCCTAAGGAAAATAATTTGTCTTTTATTTAAGAGAAAAGTCAGCCAAGACCCCCCATTTCTACCTGACAGGAAGCCCTGCAGCTGAATAGGGTCGTCTGAATGAGGGAAGCAATACAGACCCTACCTTCACCTCATTCTTGAAGAAAGGAAGAGTGAAGCGTCCATGAAGAAGTCCGTTCCTCTCAAAAAACACCACATCCTGCTGGTTGGGTTTCTCTTGCGTAGATGCAATCAAACTGCCTGAGGGTCTTAGAGCAAACCCAGCATTAGAACACGTGAAGGAAGATTCATCATCTGGCTTATGAACAGGAGATTTAGACAAGACATTTTTTCAGCAAAAAATTAACCCAAATCCTTTCCCAAGAAAGTTTTTAATTCAAGCGCCCTTTGTCCTATGGCAAGCAGTTTACCTCATGTTCAGAAGCCCTTGCTCAAAAAGTATTCTTCGTACAAAGTTCTGTTGCCCTGCAGCATTACAGATTTAAACTGTAATGGGTTTTATAGACCTAATATTCTAAACAATCTTTCTTCAATTATATGACTTCAAGATATTGCGTGCTTAGAGATAGATTTCCTTCTCTATTGAAAGGACACTTTGATGCCCTTGTTTTATTCCTATTTGTCTGCAGAGTTTTAATACAAACCTGCAAACATCGTCCAATGCCACTCTGTACTGGCGGGAAACAAGGTGGCATCTCTTCCACCTATAATCTATATGCAGCCAACATGGCCGGCAAGCTGCGCCTTCAGAGTGTGGGCCAAGGCAGTGACTGGAAGGAAAAACTCAAATCTGGCCTCGGGTATATCAGCAAGCAAATCCCCTCTGTGGGGATTTGTATGGAGGAAGCTCTCCCACAAGTCCACTAGCACACAGAACCTGGAACACCAGGACTTCCCTGTAATGGAACAAAGTCACATAGGTACCTCAAAAACAAAAAAACAAAAAAAACTTCCTATGCGCTCTACCTAAAACCATAATCTTTTACCTACTTTCGATGAGCATTGCTCCCCCTTTACCCTGGTCTAGGAAACTGAGCAGGCCCCCAGGTTTGTTCTCCTACTCACTTCCAAGCCAGGCAGGGACCCAGGCCGGACACAGGCTCGCTGGTTGACTGCAAAGCAAACTCCCGATTCCACACTCGGACCTTCCGAGCCCCTGCGTGGAGTTGAACAAAGGCACTTAATGCACTGGGGCAAATGTCAAACACAGCACTTCAAAGGCAGCCCTAAGTCTGTATGAAGTACATGCGGCTGGACCAGAGGCCTCAAAGGACTCTCTCATTCTTAGTTCAAGTTACTAAACATCTACAGCAGCACATTCTCTTCTTCTTATATAACTAATATGCTATTCAAAGCAAAAGAAAGAAAACTTTCCTAAAGTTTAATGAAGAAAAAATATTTTGTTAAACAGTAATTTACTTTCATACCTGTTTCCGGACAGACTACACTGACGGCAAAAAACAGCCCATCCCCACGCCAGGTAACTTGAGGTGTGTGATCATCCCAGGACAAGGCAGTCTCATGCTGGAGAGAGAAACATCAGTATTATTGGGGATCCCTACATGGTCCCAATTGAAAGTACCTCAGCCATCCTACATAGGGTGAAGGACTCTAGAAAAGCAGCACCCAAGACAAAAACCCCTGCCATCCCAGTGAAGCGGAGTGGTCTCCAGGACAGATGCTCCTGAACATCCTCCCCACCTCATTTCAACCAGACCCCACCAGACTGTCCCAAGGGACAGAATGCCAACTCCTTAGGGAAAGGTTAAGGAACACACTTTACTAATGGACAACAGTAAACTGAAAAGCAAGAAAAGGAGTTCATGGAAATGTCCACCTATAACCGTGCTTCTAGTGGTGCAGGTCCAAGCTTAGGCCCAATCTCATCTCTACCAATAAATCTTCTATTTCATCCTTTGAAATATTCTCAGAGCCAACACACTTCTCAACTGTTCTCTCACTAGACACAGGGAAAAGCTTCTCACATCCATTCACATCCCCCCATTCCACTGAACACAGAAGGCAGAGTGAGCTGATAAAAGCCCATCAGAAACTATTGTGTGAAAACCTCCGTTGTCTCTCTATGTCAAAAAGCAAAGGAAGTGAGTATAACAAGACTGATCTACTGACAACTGACAACACACTCTTATCTGACCTCTCATTGAGTCACTAATCTAAACAACACCTTTTTAGTGCTGCAGTCCCCAATCTCCCCACCTTCTGTCACCTGGTGCTCTGTGATAGACAGCTACAGGTGTCAATCTGACAACTGAAGGCTGGAGCTCTAGACACAGTTGCAAAGAATTAGCAGTTGAGGTTGAGCCTTGAGCAAACCTTCAGGAGATTGTCTAATTGGTGGGGGGATCATTCCCTGGGCAGGCAGAAAAGATATAGAGAGTGGTCAACAAGTTGGCATTCTTTGGCATACTTGGACAGACAAGTATGCTGTCTGGCAAGAGAGCTTTTCCCCTCTTCTCAGTAGCCTATGGAGATGGTGTGGCCAGTTCTCTGGGTCCATGGTGCTAGTGTGGACTCTCTGGCCAAGCTAGGGTAAGAACTGTGACTGGACAACTTTATCCTTCAAACCTAAGAATAAAACACCTTATTCCCCTTGAGCTGTTTTGTTGTGAATTTATCATCCCATGCTGGGTAACCTACCTGTGGTCTTCCTGCACAGCAGTTATCACACCCTGCCGTGCTACCTATTAACAAGCCTATTATTACTGTGTCCTTCAGCAGAATGCCCATGCCACTGCTAGGTTCTTCCTGCTATACGTCCAGGGCCACAAACAAAACTGTGTATACATACCTTTAGTAAACATTTTAGAATGAAGCAGTAAAGTAGGAAAACATACAGCAAACAGCTCCCTGAAACAGTGTTATCGGGCCCCAAGAAAGAGCAGGCAGGGAGGAATCCCAGAGCTAAAGCGACACAGCTTAAAACTAGACCACTTCCATGAGTACTCGCTTCTGACTAATCCATGGAATTTTTTTCTAATTTTTTTTATTTATTCAATTGTGCGTGTATGCGTGTGTGCGCGCGCGCGCGCGCGTGTGTGTGTGTGTGTGTGTGTGTGTATGTGTGTAGAACCACGGACGAATTCGGGAACCACTATGGACCGCTTCTACCTCCTCCTTGTTTACTCTGCCCTGGGATTCACAGGCTCCACCCTACCAGGACCAGAAACGCAGGCCGCCCCCACTTCTGCCTGGCGTCTATACGTGGGGTCTAGGATCACGAACTCAGGACCTTCCGCCTGCAAGGCAGAGGCTTAACCCCTGAGCCACCTCTCCAGCCCCTAATCCATGGATTTTTAAAAGAGCAATTAATAGCTTTCAAACAACACCAACAAAAAGTCCCAATCCCTTTACAAAGAAATCATGAACAAAGGCTAGAGTGATGAGATACAGGATATGTTTGGCTCCACCCATGACCTGAATCATTTTCTATCATTAAGAAAGACAAACTTTGGGGGCTGAAGAGGTGGCTCAGGGGTTACGCCTCTGCCTTGCTAGGCGGAAGGTCCTGAGTTCGGATCCCAGATCCCACCTATAGAGGCCAGGCGGAAGCGGGGGCGGCCTGCGCTTCTGGTCCTGGTAGGGTGGAGCCTGTGAATCCCGGGGGCACAGTAAACAAGAAGGAGGTGGAGGCGGTCCATGGTGGTTCCCGAATTCGTCCGTGGTTCTACACACACACACACACACACACACACACACACACACACACACACACACGTACACATGCACAATTGAATAAATAATAATAAAAAAAAATTAAAAAAAAAAAAAGAAAGACAAACTTTGATGTTAGCCAACTCAATCTAGGCATGTGGAGCACAAAGTTTCCTCCAGAATTTAACAGAGCATGGAAAGCTGCCATATTTTGTGCCATAATTAGACACAGGTGTCAAGTTGATGGTTGAGGGTTTGAGCTCTGGGTACATTTATAGAAAACTGGTAGTTGAGTTAAACTCAGAGCAAACCTGCAGGAAATTGTTCGGTGGATGGGGAAAGCCCAGCCCATGGTGGGTGGGACTAGGTCCCAGGCAGGTGAATAAGATGGAGGGAACTGTTTGAGAAGGAGGGCATCCTTGTGTACACTTGGCCAGACATGCTGGTCTGGCAAGTAAGACGCGTCCCTCTCTCAGCCGTTATGTGAAGATGGTGTGGCCAGTTCCCCTGGCCCTTTGGTATTGGTGTGAGCTCTCATGTCAAGCTGGACTAAGAACTGTAATCAAACTATCGTAAGAAAATAAGCCCCTTGTTCCTTTAAGCCGTTTGTTGGTGATTTTATCAGCAACCATGCAGTGAACTGCAACATTCTGCATACCACTACAGAGTTCCTTGAAGTATGACTTACCACCTTAGATGGACTACTGCTTACCTATCATGAAGTCCACCTACTGGAGCACACAACTTACAGGTTCTTGCATGGATTTTCAGAGCTCTCACCATCAGTGTATTCTAAATTGTTAAGAAATCCCATAGCAATCCCTGTGCTCCAACCGCTACAACTTCAAGTTCTTAGGCAACCATAAGTGACTGTTTCTGTAATTTTCCTATATATTCTGGGAATGTTATAAAAACAGAATCCTAAAACACATGATTTGGTTTAATCACTTAGCATAGTACTTATGAGGTTTATCCATGTTATCTGCGTATCTGTAAAGTTTTTGTACATATATGTATGTTCCTGGAGATCGAACTCGGGGTCTTGCATTTCTTGCTGCACATGTTAGCGAATGCTCTGCCACTCACTGAGCTATGTCCCCCAGAATGAGACAGGGTGTTACTAAGTTGTCCAACTTGGCCTTGGACTCATCTGCTGCCCAAGCAGGTCTTGAACTTACACTGCTCCTGCCTCAGCTGCCTGAATACCTGGGATTAACAACAGGCCTGTGCCACCAGGCTAAATATAATTTTTAAAAATTTAATACATAAGGTTTTAGAAAGTTGTGTTTTAACTGTTCCTTAGAGTTAAAAAAATATATACAATATGTGTAAAAACTACTTACTAGGTCAAATTCCTTTCCTGTTCTTCCCTACCCTCCACCACTTTTTTGATTCTTCTGCAATAAAACTACAGAAACAGGACAACAGGGGAGGGCTCAGTCAGCAAGCACGAGGCTTGAGTTCACTCTCCAGAACCCCCTGGGGCTCACCTGCTGGGCAGCCTGCCCTAATCAGCAAGCCCCAGTGCCAGTGAGAGAATCTGAATCAAAAAACAAGTCGGACAGCGCTGGAAGTAAGACACCTGAGAATGATCTGTTCTCCACATGCAATGCACATGTGTGCATGTGCACTGTACACACACACACACACACACACACACACACACACACAATCTTCTTGTATAAACTAAGATAAACAGAAGAATTATAAAAATTCGTGTGAAAACAGGAGCTGAAGCTACTTCTCCAGATGCCTCAAGGGTGCACCTGCGCTCACACCCTGCCTCGTGCTCTGTTAGACTAAAAGCACTACCTTAGGTGGTCAAGAGAGCAACATGTGATGCTCAGAATTTTCTAATCCAGAAAACAAAAAGTTTCATGCACAAGGGAAAATGAGAGGGGGAAAAAAAATCTTCTAAAATAGCCATTTTCTAAAGGAAAAAGCCCAAGAATATTTACATGAATGATCGACAATAAATGCATGACAACAGCTGTCCCAGATAGGGAACAGCAGTGTCTTTTATTTCTTTAATGCTTTGTTCAGGTAATGCACATTGGTTGTAGCTTATCTATATACAGAAAAAATGTCCAAAGCAGCCTGGCAATAAAAAACGAATAGTCTTTCCTGGTGGTTCACTTTCTGAAGCCTCTGTATAGCTAAGGCTTTACCAGAGCAGAAGAATCATCAAATCATCACTGCCTCTCACGGACCCCCATTCCCCCCGCCCCCCAGTGCAGTGCTTGCCTCTGCTCTAACAAGGTCCCTCACCTAGCAAATGCATCCACCTTACCATTTGTATCTCAATTTGTATCTGAAAGGCTGCCGGCCTGCCTTCCAAGCCATGGAACTGAGTCTCCTTCTTGCCCCATCCAATAGTGACAAACTTGCCTGAAGAGCAATTTATTGAGGACATGCAAGACAAAAACAAGCCAGATGGAATCAAATACAAGCAGTTTCACTGTGTTCTCCATGAACTTACTGACAATTACTTAGATACTCTAAGGTCTCTCAACAATTAGATCAATAGTCAGTATTTTTAAAACCTGTTTTATCTAAATGATAATCAGTAAAGGAACAGAAATTGTCTTATTTAGAAACCATGAGAAAAATCAGAAACTTTACCAACTTGTAAGGAAGAATGGCATCTGAAGAATTCATACAAAATGTCTATGTACAATGAAGCAAGTAACTCAAGGTAAGTGCTAAGAATAAAATATTAACTGTCAGCTTTAAATCAACCAAGTCTATCAATCGGCTGGTGATGAGGGGACACAGCTTCTCATGTAGAATAACTGAGAATCCCAAGGATGAAGCTAGAGCATCTGTCAGTAGGTTGGACAGTCAGTGCTGGGATCACAGCAGGGATCTGTAAACCATGGGCTACGTCACTTTCAAAATACATAAGAAACCAACTCAGACTCACCTATCCTTGATTTACTGAACTGGGTTTTTTGAAAACACCACTGGGCAAAGTCAGGCACTCTTCCCTCGGACAGGCTGGGCTTTAAATTTGGATGCCCCACTGTCCCACAGTAGAGTCTAGTCTTTCCCAGCACTGTATATGCTCCATGAGCAAGCTTGGAGAATCTACACACGAATGACTCCCAGCCCACAGCAAAATGCCCCACGTTATGCTCCACGAGGCAACTTCAGATAGTCATGAAACAGGTCAAAAACAGAATCCCACCTACCACTTACTAAGCAGCACTTAGGCTCTCAGCTACTAGTTTCCTTATTCCATCTCTCTCTTCTGGTTGGAGTCACACTGAACTTTCTTCTTCATTCACATACCCAAAGCTATGATTTATTATACTTTTTGAGCTAATGTTTCTCATATTAGACTAGGACAAGTGGAAAGCCATGCACATATACTCAAAAAAAAAAAAAACTTCTTAGCAAAGTACAAAAAAAAAAAAACCTCACTGAGAATCAAGTTCTTCCTGAATCCATCCCTTCATCTAGTTCCACATTCACCTGCAACAACCAGTCTTACCACTTGCTTCTAGTCTTCTCCCACTACATCCACAAAAACACAGAAAGAGCAACCGTGCTAGTCACAATAAAACCTGCTGCAGCACACAAACCCGTCAAAGTCCATCCTATTCCACCTTGCGCTTGTGTCCTGCACCCCAGCATGCTGCACCATGCCAGGTTCCCGAATAAGCAGGAGGCTTCCTGGAGCACCTCACTGGCTTGCTATTCCTTCAGCTCCCATCCACCCCACACCAGGTAGTTCAGACCTGGCTCGTCAGCTTCCTGAGTACATCTCTGCTCAGGGCTCTTCCCTTCCGCTACCTACACCTGCACAGCAGGTTATTCCTCAGCTAATGGCACTTCTTAAGGACAAGCTGACTACTTAATGGTGAAAGAAGAAGATAAGAGATTAGACCTTAGCCACAGGTGAAATCCCTTTCCTCCCTATGCCTCTTGTCAATCAACCTGCTACACAAGGATTTTCAGTGACCAGAGTTCCTTACACTCAGTAAGTAGCTCCTCTCTCTTCTCCCATCAATATTCCCACAGCCTCAACAGTCAAATAACCTTGGCTAGATATTAAGCAAGAAATCAGTCTGATAAACGCATGGAAATGAAGATTCAGCTATGGTTTCTTATTGTCTCACCAAAGCTGTACTCCAGAAACAATGTCCTTCATGTGTTGAACAGTCCCGTTCACTGTAATTCCCCCTGACCTTTTCCAAGAGCTTAAGTGGCAACTAACTAGCAGACCTGAAGCTCAGGTTTCTACTCCAGACTACTGACAGAGCCGACTCTCAGGCCTGGACAAACGATTAAAGTTTGTACTCTAAACAACTGGAATGGGCTGAAGGAAGCAGCCCATTAATAAAGGAGAACAATTAATAAAGGAGGATTTGGGTTTTACAGTCCTTTGGGCTAATGATAAGTAGCCCAAAGGCTACAAAAATGACCAGAATTGAAGAGAAAGGGCAGGTCCCAAAGCAAATCAGACTTGCACTCACTTTCTCCAAAGTCATCCTGGTGGATCTGCTGCTCCATGATTGGTTCAAAGTCTTTGGTCATCATAATCAGGTTCTGCTGACCTAAGGACACAGATTAGAAAGTTTTTTGTCTTCAAAAGGTTTTTTTTTGTTTTTTGCCATCTGTAAGTATCTACGAAACTCAGGCTCCAGAGACAGAGTGAAGGAGACAGCAAAGACTGACTGCTGTGCAAGTTGCCTCTGGTTTGGTCTCAGGTACTGATGTGTGCAAAGCTGAGCACAAAACTCCAAACAGCCCTCCTTTACTAACTTAACATCCCTCATTCCCAAGACACTTTTTAAGTATACATACAGCTGTAATGCTGGTTTGCCGAACTCATGTGGAATAAAGGACCACAGCAAAAAATAGAAATGCAAGAGAGGTGCTAATCTTAGCGCTTGCTTTCAGAGCAGGTGCAAGGAAATACTGCTGACATCATTCCTGCGACTGTGAGCGCAGCAGATTGCTTGGGTCTTAAAATTTGCTTCTCATTTCTGAAGACTGAAAAAACAACTTTTTATAGTACTGTAGAGAAGCAAAACTTAAGTCAGAGAAAACATATCAACTCTACCTTATAATCTGCTACCACTGCTCAAAGAAATTTTTTTTAAACTTGAGAGCCCTGTAAGATATTAAGAGCAAAGTTGTGCAAAGTCAGAAGGCACCGTGACAAGCTCACCTGTGACAAGAAGCAACAGTTCTTGGTCAGGACTCCAGCTCATGACAGAGATTCCACTGGCTACGTTCCCCACACATTCCAGCTGCACCAGAGAAAATTGAGGGGAAGTTCAGAACACTGGTGTTCCAGTAAAGGCTCACTATGACCCCAATCAAAACCATCAGAAATATATACACACAGCTGAGGCGATAAGTAGCGAGTAAAATGCAAGCAGGAAAATCTAAATTTGAATCTCAATACCCAGACACAGTAAAAGGTAGGGCACTTGGAGGTGGAGAAAGGCAGATCCCGGAAACTCTGGCCAGTCGTCTATTCAAAATAGTGAGTTCTAGCTCAGTAAGAGAGCCTGTGTCAAAAGGTAAACAGCAATAGAGAAAGACCTCTGACCTCACACACGCACACCCACATGCAGAGGAAAACCCCTGAACCTGCACATCTGTACATGTGGGTGACATGTGGGTGCCTATACTGCACCCACCCCCCCACACACACGCCAGCCTCGAAGCAAGGACAAGAGGCTCAGACAATAATGTCTAGGAAAGTTTCAGTGACGACGAAGCGAAGAAGGGAAGTGGGGGTCGGTGAGGTGGCTCAGTATTGGCCCCAAGCCTGATAATCAGTTCAATCCCTAGAACCTACACAGCACAAAAAGTTGTCCTCTGACCTCCACATGTGTGCCGTGGTGTGTGCACACCTGCACATACAGGTATAGGTAAGTAAATAAATATTCAAGAAAAGAATAGCAACAGGATCAAGAAAGAGAGTCAGCAGGAGGAAGGTCACGGTGTTGGGGTGAATAGGCATAAAAGCAGCTAAAAATCAACTACAAGGAAAGGCCAGAGTACACACCAGCACAGGGATGACGGTGCAAAGCTGTGAGGGGATTTGGAGAACCGGCGGGGCTGACTTATCATGTGCTCAGGAACATGGACTCTGCCTTGCAGATGGTGGGAAACTAGGAAGGACCAGGGTCAGCAGCCCTCAGCCGAGACAAGCAGACTGGGCCTGGAATGCTTAGGAATCGAGAAGAGAGTCCCTGGAAGGATTGGAACATTTAAGTATGAGAAGTATTAACTAACCTATATATGACAGTTCCCCATTGTCTCCACCATGGCAAGAAAGCAAATCCTAGAAATGCATTTAATGGCATGTTAAGAGAAAGACTCAATAGTTGGGCTGAGAGAGTTGGAAGTCCATGTGGTAGCTGTGTGACCTGCCTAGTCACTTAGGTTTCTAAGCCTCCGTCTCCTCTTCTGAAGGGGAGGAAACAAGCGAGCTCATAAAGCCATAGAGAAAATGAAATTCAGTATGAAAAGAACATGTAAGTGCTCAGCACAATGTAAACATTTAACAATTCCAAGATGACAGAGGCCTGAATCCCCACAGGAGCAGACAAGCCAGAGTGAGCCCTGGGGGTCCATAGACGTGAACAGACAGGAGGGTGGGAGGGAGTGGGATGGATTGATGAAGGCAGAGGAGAGGGGAAGAAGGGAGGCAGGGATAAGTAGCCAATATGCTCGTAAAACTAGAAAAAAAATTTAATATTTAAAAAAATTCTAGCTGCAATTATTATTATACTATCTGTAATACTGTAACTCCCACGACACACCATTGTTAAAGAGTTCCCACCCAACTAACGGGGTAAGCAAAGAACAGTGGTTGTTCTTTTGAGATCGGGTTAGCATAGGACTCAAGATGCAGTCTGGCTGGCGCTGAGCTCATGGCAAGTTTCCTGCCTTTGTCCCTTAGGAACTGTGGTGACAGGAGTGAGCCACCACCCCAGCTTCAAGGACTTTAAAAGAGCCAAGCAATTATGGATGACTGCAATTGAGGAGGTGAAGACATGATGGACAGAGGCCCAGAAACTCACCTTTGTGCTACAGTGAAGAACGAAGCAACTGATTTCAGTCTATCTCCTCTGCAAGTCTTAAGATATGTTTCTAGAATACAGCTATGCGCTATAACCACTCACATAGTAATACATATATCACTAATTTACATATATCGTTAATACACGCAATATATTATTTTGTTGTTTATAATTTGAGGACTCTAAAGTTGGCCTACTGGCAATCATAACAGAAAATATAAGTCATAAAAGTATTTCAAACTTCTTTAGTAGAAAAATAAAGATTATACTATAAATAAGTAAATAAATAAATTTCCGATAAAGTGGTTACTATACCACAAAGGAGGGTCAGTTTACATTTATTAGTAAGCTCTAGCTTAGAATGTCCCAACTGTTCTGATTAATAAGCAGGTTTTGGAAAATACTGAAAAACAGCTAAAGTTATGCCCATGGAAAAACCTCAACACAAAACTAGAAGATGTGGTTGGAGAAACGGCTCAGGGGTTAAGACTTTGCCTTGCAAGCAGAAAAACCTGAGTTTAGATTCTGAATCCCAAGTAAAATCGGAAATACTGGTGACCTGCATTTCTAGCTCTGGAAGGTAGAGCCTGGGAAAACCCAGAACAAAATAAAAAGGAGGTAGAAATCCAGGATGACTCATGAAAGTCACTTAGTCCACTACAGGGACACACAGTGCCTCCCGATACACACACACACACCACGCACACTCTTGAGGCATCCCCCTCACTGGTCTCGCATCCCTACCTTGTGTGTGCTGAGATTGCACACGAGGACATCTCCAGAGGCTGTGGCCACACACACTGATTCCTGATCCAGCAAGTCCTGAATACCCACAATACAGCCACTTCCATCCTTTGGAAGAAAGCCTTCTGCCACCAAAGGAATTTCATTTTTAACCTTTCACCAAAGCAAATACATAAGGAAATTAGTCCTGTCTGCAGTCAAGAACTACTCGATTTCCAGAAATAATACACTTTAACAACTTTTTTTTAAGAACATAAAAGCTTTTGAATTTTTACCCCTAGATTAAAACCTAAATTCATTTTTCAATTATTACAGCTCTATAATCTTTAACAACAACAAGTACTTAATATGACCCCTTTGTAAAATAAACACAAAAACAAATACAGTCTATTTAAAAAGAGTCAGTAAAAGAAATGAGGTTAATGACTGTGGCCTGTATTCCTTTTTGCAGTTACTATCGATCAAGTGTAAGGCTTCAGCTGCATGCTTTGCCCCCATAGCTATAGTTTTCTAAAATTTCTACAGTATGAGAAAAGGCAGTAAATGTAATCACTTAAATAAATTCACCTAAAATAAATAATCAAGATATCAAAATAAACCCACATCATTTTCAAAAATACACAAGATCAGTTTTGCACTAAGGACTGGACCTTTAGCTGGTATTGAGGAGGTCCAAGTATCCTTAAAAAGCTACATGAGTTGAGGCTAAAGGTGTATGTAGATCAATGGTACATGTCAGGTATGTATTCAATGTACAGCACCACAAGGTAAATAAAATTCAAAAGCTCCACAAATACTTATTTTATACATATGGTACCACATAAAAATATAAAGTCAGAGCTCTGCCAACTTAGCTTCTGAAGTTAGCAGAGCTCACAGGAAGTTACTGTTTGAGAGAAAACTAGCAAGCTTTCCACCTAGAGCAAAGAGAATGACTAAGGAAGATAATACATTCATTTAGATGTAACAGAATCTAGGATAAAGGCATTTGGAAGGAAACAGTGAAGGGTCCCAGCGAGTGCTCCAATTTCCAGCAGTGACTCACTTCTCTTGCGACAGGATCTACTTCTACCAGCCCACACGCCGAGCTGATGACCACGGTACCCTGTTCAGGCCGGAGACAGAAGCACTGGGGTTTCCCTGCTGTCTGTATGTCCTTGAACTCCAGGCTCCGAAGCAACTTTAGATTCCGCATGATGAATAACTTTTGAGAAAAAAAGAAATGCTTTTGATGAAACGTTTTAAAGCCAAAAACAGAAACCTTAACAGTAAAAAATGACCACATTCACATGAAGTATGACTGACTGAGAACAGTAATTAGAATAACCAAGATGGGGGGAAAAACTATCTGAACAGGCATGTAAATATATAACTGTGCTGTTGCTTCCTGAAAGTCCCAGCTCCCAACAGTGCAGTACCAGGGGGTGTTCCTAGCATATCACTTTGGAGGACCTGTTCAAGCAGGGAATTTGCTATTAAAGTCCCAGCTCCCAAAATTGCTGCACTCCCAGTAGGACTGCAAAGCCTTCATTATCAGTTCACCAGCAAAGTTCCTATCTCCCAAGGAGATTCTACTCACCAACAAACCACGCAGCCTGGGGCCCTAGAATCTGGGTCAAGAATGACAATGGACAAAGGCAAAAGAAGTCTTGCTTTTTCCTACTATCTTGTTGAAAGTGTCATTGTGGTCCAAACAATGGGTGGTTCAAACAATGCTCCCATACTGACCTTACCACCCTGTCCTGAGGCCTAACTCAGGCATGGTCCCCCTTCTCCGGATGCAGAAATCCAGCCCAGGACCTCCCCCAAGTCTAAGTCTCTGTGTTATAGTGCTTTTCTGCCAGCTGTTAAGTCCTGATGAATCCAACACCTGCCCAACACCCTATCCCAGCCCTAGCTAAGTGTACGAGTTACTTCTGCCCCAGTTTGCCTTCTATGTTGCCTCACTGTCCCTTCCGCATTTTCCTGACAAACAGCAAACAACTTGAGTCCTCAAATCAGAGTTCAATAGCGGCCAAGATGAGCTCTCCAATCTCCTTCCTACTTGAATCCTATTCAGCAGGGGGTGAAGGAGAGGAAAGAACAACTTCGCTGAAGGATCACACCTATTCTCCACACTCCTTTAACTCCTCAGAGGCACACTGTAGTTTTGATGCTCATTTCAAAGAGAGGAAAGTATCACCCAAACTCTGCCAGGATCTTGGCCTGTTGATACCATTTCTTTCACATCTGCAATCCCCAACTCCCCTGCCTCCAAAACTCAACTTTTCTAACTTAAGTGTGCTAAATAGCTCTGCAATTGACCCTGATGTATCTCCATCTGACAGTCACTCCCTTACTGTTAACCTATTTCACACTTTCCAGCCATGACTACAAGGCAGATCACTACGGGACGACTAGCTAAACCTACTCTATCCAGTTCTAACTGAACTAGTCGGAACTCGCCCCGAAGTCCACAAGCAGCCCTCTGTTATCACACAAACCGTCTTCCAACAGGTACATGAAACACAACCAGCCAACACGGAGAACTTGCTGCTCCTAACAAATGGAGGTTTGGGGTCTTGACATTTTTCTCACTCCGTCTGCAAGCAAGACCTTTGTTTCTGTTGTGCTCTCTGAAATTTAACTAGTCGCTGGTTACCTACATGGCTCTAATCCGACACAACATCTACATCCAAGTCTAAGAACCGGTATGTGCCTTTCACGGAAAGCTGCTCATGTTAAGCCCTATAAAAGAAGGTCATACTGCTACCACGGAGACGACAATTTAGCAACGGGGTGGAAAAATACCGGGCCCGAGGGCCCCTAGGTGCGCGCCCGGATCGAGGAAGCGAGAAGCGACGCGCAGCACAGCCCGGAAGCCTGCGCTACACCCTCCTCCGCACCGCGGAGCAGCCGATTCACTCTGCGGGGTGCTATCCACACTGCACGTACCCGGAGCCGGGTAAAGGAAGTCAGCGGGAGCCAGCAGCTCCCCGTCCAGGGCAGCGACCCGCAGGACCGCCGCAGGGGAGGGCGAGGCGCGCAGAGGGTCACTCAGGTTCCAGGGACCGGGAGGCGCGCGCGGCCCCGCCCCGCTCGGCCCGCAACGGGCCGTGGCGCGTGGATCGCTCCTGGACCAGGGCGCCCAGGGAGGACCGGGCCAGGCGCGCGATCCCGGGGGTAGGGGGGGTCCCTTCGGCGGGGCGCGGAGGCCCCGAGACGGCCGTGTGCGCGCACGCAGAGGCCCCCCGCGAACGCACACTCACCTGCGTGGGCGGCTCACGCAGCGCTAGGCCCCGGCGAGCACCCGCTGCAGCGCCGCAGAGAGCAGGCACGCGCACCCAGCGCCACGCGCATCCAGCGCCACGCGCGAACGGACGCGGCCGTGACGTCACCGGCGCAGGGGCGTGGCCGCCGCTGTCGCCCTAGCAACCGGGACGGGAGCCGCGCGCCTGCGCACAACGCCAGCGCGCCGGAAGCGCGTCGCCTCTCCCCGGACGGAAACGCTCGGGTTCCGCAGGCGCGCGGGGGGGGGGCGGTAGCCATGGCTACGGAGCCTGCGGAGACCCCCGCGCCGTCGCTGGTAGACCGCTACTTCACGCGCTGGTACAAAGCCGGTAAGTGAAGGCGGGAGCCACGCGCGCCTTCTCCCCACGTGGGAGAATTCCCCAGGCGCAGGAACCCCACGTTGGGGTGCGGGCGGCATGAAATGCGTTGGGGGGCACTCTGGGAGGGGGACGCTCAGTGCGGCGTGTGGGTTGTTTGCAGGAAGAGGGGTGCGCCCACCTGAACATTCCCCCGAGTTGGACTGGTTGGAACTAGATTGCCATAGCTCTTGAGTGCGGGGGGCATTTTGAGGGGCTCAGTCCTAAACAATAGCTCGTTGCTTAAAGTGATCACATCGAGGCACGAGGAAGCCTTGGGAATAAAGAGAAGAGGGATCGTCACCGTGGCACATTTAGAAGCTGGAGCGTCTAGTTTAATACTTAAGAGGAAACCTTGACGGTCCATTTGCCGGTCAGAAGACTTACCTGATGTGCTGTTTTGTGTACCTAGGAAATGCCACTGGCAAGAGCACCGTTAGGTTTTCATCCTCTTGCTCCTCCTTTCCCTTTTTCATTCAGTGATAATCGGGTACACAGACACACTATTGTAGCATGTTTTCTTTGAACCAAGTTCATAATCAACAATCCTAGTTTTCCCAGTATTGAGAGTTTTCCTAAAATGTGATTTAATGTCAGAACACTTCCGAAAATCACCAACGCAATATATGCTGCTACATTATAAAGAATGTGATGTGATACTAATAACGTTCATCTCTTGGAAATAATAGGTATGCTCCTTTTAAAGCTATGATAAAGCAGTATGGAGCAAGGCATTCATCACCTTAACAAGGAATCCATCTGTCTCAGTGGGGTCCATTTAAAATCTTAGGAAACCTTTATTTGACTAATATAGGTATACCAGTGATAAGTCTGAGTCCAAGCTTTATTAGAAGCTGTTTCTATGAACCAAAGAAAATGCTAGAGAGTGGTAGTAAATATTAATACAACAACTCATTTGTTCTAGATGTCAAAGGAAAACCCTGTGAGGACCACTGTATACTGCAACATTCCAATCGGTAAGAAAATCAGGAATTGAAAATTAGCAGAACTTCTTTCTCTGGTATTTAGCCTGGTGTATGTATATTATACATACCTATGTGTATATTATACATGAACACACACACACATGTATACACACAAATACACATAGATATGGGTATGTGTGTATGGCTTTGGATTGGAAACTCATTAAATGAACATTCATAAAATTATCTTTCACTCTTCTGATATAGGAGGTTAGTTGGCAAGAATGTGTCTTCCTTGGTCATCCACAGCTCTGCAGCCTGAGCCCAACCCTGGCCAGAAGCCACGGGGAAAGGACCATTGGAAGGCATGTGTGGTACTGGCATGTGTGCATGTGTTACTCTGTAAGGCCTTCTAGTCCTGTCTTTTCCAAGGAAGGCAATTCAACTCTCCGTGCAACAATTAGGCTACAGCAGCAAACACAGGAAAAAGATGAGATGATCATAACATGACTGAATGAAGATCAGCTCAGATAGTCTTGTGTCGATATGAATACTCTATTATAGGAAGGAAAAAGAGCATACCGTACCATAACATGTTTTTCTCTTGGTAGAATATGTGTCATCACACTGGCAGGATCTCATCCAGTTCTGCAGAGTGGGAAAACGATCGAAAGTATTTCCTATCAGATCAGTACCAACTGTAGCAGACTTCAGAACAAAGTCTCCGGGAAATTTAAGCGGGTATGTTCCTGAGATTTTGTGATAATCTTCTGAAATCTTCTTCATTCGTGATTAGGTGGAGCCAGTCAGCTAGCAGCATACTTCTTTGACATTTTAAGATGCTCATTTTAAGTAAAAACAAATACTCTAAAAAAAAGCATGTTTGGGGGTGTAGTGTCCATTATACTAGGTTCTGTAGTACTCTTCCTGATGTCCCCAAATAGAAGGAATGGAAGCTTGATATCTTAGTTCCATAATTTGTTGTGGTAAATGATATCAGACCTGACAGTGTACAGGACCAAAGGGACTTTTATTCATAGCCACAATTTCAGGTTACAGTTGACCATGGTGCAGGAGAGTTGCCAGCAGAAGCTGAAGGAATTAGCCACACATATCCACAGCAAGAGCAAAGAGACATGAGCCCATACTGCATTCCAGCTTTCCAATTGCTAAACCCAGTGTCTCTGTCCTTACTCACCTTCGTAGGTATGACTACTCCACCTCTGTGGGCCGGGTCGTCTTACATCAGCTTCGCAAATGTAGTAATTTCCTACAGCCCTGCCTTAACTAGATAAGTCCTCCTGGGTGCCCCTGTAGGCTTAACTCAAGTTTAAGTTGACACCTGAAACTAACTGGAACAGTGGACCTTTAAAGACAATCTCATACTAGTTTAACAAGATACGTGTTCTCTTGTGGATTTAAAAACCCATATTCTTTTTGCTTCTATTTAATTTTCTTCAATTTTTTATTTTTATTATTTTGTATTTCTATCCATGTAATAAAGGATAATTAATTTTGATATTCTCTTTTATTTTTATTTTTTATGTATGTGTATGTGTATATGCATGTGTCTTGAGAAACGTCCTGGATTGCTCTCGCTCTTTTTTGCTTTTGCTCTGGGATTTCCTGGCTCTACCTTCCAGAGCAATAGGTGCAGATCACCATAATTTCCACTAGGTGATTTACCATAGGCTCTAGGATCCGAAACTCGGGTTCTTTTGCTTTCAAGGTAGAGACTTAACCCTAGCCTTAATTTTACTGCATTCTAGCATGTATCCTTAAAATTAAAAAATGTAGTAAACCAGCATCATATGTATTTATTAGTGTAAAAGTCAAGTGATCAACTGTTCTATAGATTATATTTTCACATGTAGAGTAAAAAGGAAAAAGACATTTGAGAAAACATCAAGCTCAGAAAATATGTCTTGGTCAGGAAAACACTGGCATTCTAACACACTCACACCTTTTGCCTGCATTCAGTGCTCAGTTCACAAACACTGGTTCAGCTCTAAGCAGTGTGGACATATTAATCAAAGGGGATATCACACCAAGAATAATTTCGTTCTGTGTAGAAGTATCCTGACAGATCTGCTCGGCTGAGAAGGTTTGCATAGATAATGTAGTTACTGTATTTTGCGGAGTTCTGTTAAGAATTTCTGCTGCTTATTCCAGGAGACCCTAATAAGTTGCCTTGCAATTATTAATCTATCCTCATTGAGGAAACACATGACTTTAGAAAGTATGCCCCTTTCAAGTTTACAGAGTGTATAAATAGCTCATGCTCATGAATCTCCTGTGATAAATCAATGTCTAAAATAGTAATGCAGCTGTTACTCACTCATGACTGATAAGTTTTGATTGAATTTCAGAGTGACCAATGGGTTATTCTCCCAAGGAAGGTGGTAATCAGAACAGACATTATGGCTGTGTTCACAAACATCAGTTGTAGACAAGCACTCTGAGACAAACTCCACATGCTTGCTCCCTAAACTGAGGAGTCATGCCAAAGTACTTTTGAAAACATGCACCCATATAAAGAAGTGTGAAGCAAGCGTAGCACCTTGGCATTGTCCAAGAAGTTGGAGTGGCAAGTCTCAGCCAGCTATGGTGGCTCATGCCTGTAATTCCAGCTCTCTGCTGGGGCCGGAGGATTGTGCCAGCCTAGCTAAGGGTACCTAGCAAAACCTACTTCCAAACCAAAACCAAACTCTCACCTTGATTTCAACTGCCTATTTCACTAAAAGAAGATGCCTGGGAGAGAAGGCAGCACATGAAATACTCCTGGGCCGGCTCCCGTGAACTTCCTTACAGATACCTGTCACCACCACCCCAGATTTATCCATGCAACACAACTAACATGTGGGTCACAGGATAACTATGTATTTTGCTACTTATAGTGTTTTCCATTTTTCCTCAAAGGACATGTTATCTTAATTTTTGTTTTTTAATAAGAAGAATATTCCATCTTCAAAATGTCTCAGTGATTAAGCCCTGTAAAGAAGTTCTTTTAGGGACATCAGAATGACTCAGGGGTAAAGCGTTGCTACACACTCTGGATGGCCTGAGTCCAGTCCCCAGAATCTACAGAAGAATGAGCAGAGGGAATCAGCTCCATAAAGTTGTCCTCTAATCTCCACATTGTGTGATGGTACATACACACACACACACGTTTGTAATGTGAGATTCTTTTTTTTTTTTTTATTCAATTGTGCGCGTGTATGTGTGTATGTGCGTGTATGTGTGTATGTGTGTGTAGAACCACGGACGAATTCGGGAACCGCCTTGGACCCTTCCTTGTTTACTCTGCCCTGGTATTCATAGGCTCTGCCCTACCAGGACCGGAAATGCAGGCCGCCCCCGCTTCCGCCCAGCATCTATACGTGGGATCTAGGATCGTGAACTCAGGACCTTCCGCCTGCAAGGCAGAGGCTTAACCCCTGAGCCACCTCTCCAGCCCCTGTAATGTGAGATTCTTAATGGAACTAGTTTATACATTTGCTTTTTCCTCCTTATTACCAGGGAGCACAGTTTCTGACAGAACTTGCGCCTCTGTGCAAGATTTACTGTTCTGATGGGGAAGAATATACCATATCTAGGTAAGTACTCTTTTATCCACTGTTCAGGGGAAGTGTCTTAGTCTCAAATGCCTATGTTCACTACACCAAAAAAATGTATTAAAAATTCTTTTAAACAGCTGTATTCGAGGACGGTTGATGGAAGTGAATGAAAACATTCTCCATAAGCCATCTATTCTTCAAGAAAAGGTAAAGGCGGCGGGGGGCATAAGCCCATCCATGTGCCTGTCATCAGATTTTAAGTCATTCGACAATCCTTAACGTCCTGTTTCTTTTTCCAGCCCTCCACTGAAGGCTACATTGCAGTTATACTGCCCAAATTTGAAGAAAGTAAGAGTATAACCGAAGGGCTGCTGACCCAGAAAGAGTATGACGAAGTCGTGGTACAGCGCAGCATGCCCACCGCAGCTGCAGTGGAGTGAAAAGAAAGGCGCATTCTTGCCCTTCCTGGGCCAGTTATCAGTGCGAGAAGTGTGAAGAACCGATGTGTGAAGTCAGCGTCACACCCAGCCCCACCACCTGTCAGTACGAGGACCCATCCTGCACCCAGCTGATCCTCCCCTGGGTCTGCTCATAACAACTGTCCCCCCTTCTCTTCAAGCCCCCAGGTCTACCCGGCCCAGGAACAGACTCTGCTCTGTTGTTGAGTGGATGTGGGCATGGCGCAGGCGCATGTGGGGGGGACGACCTTTGGGTGGTTCCTTCCATCTTGTGTCTATGACCCATCTTTCATAGCCTGGAACTTCTCCCATCTCCACCTCCAGGCTCGCAGTACTGAGAATGCAGGCATGTGCCCCACGACTGGCTTTTCATGTGGCTTCTGAGGGTCCAAACTCAGGACCAAGTTCGCAGGAAGTGCTTTATACTCACTGAGTATCCCCAGCCCCCCTCGTTCTTTCTTGCCTCTCCGACAGCTGCAGAGCAAGGAATGCTGACTGGAAAACAAGCAAAGCCTTGAGAGTCTCCCCTTTTGCTGCCGCTGCCTTCCCTCAAGTTACTGGGAGGAGCCGGCCTCGTCTTCTGCTTCCTTGTGACGAGATGACTTTAAACCAAAGCAGCAGACGTTTCAACACAACTGAGAGGAGAGGCACATGGAAAAGCTTTGGAAAGACACCATAGCTTTCTTAGCCAGTGGCAGAATTCCACTGCAACACCAGACTGCTGCTTCTAAATCCATCACTGGTTCCATTTCCCACACTTTAGTTTCAGAAGCTACTTATAATCTTCCATTCAAAAACTATGAATTTAGGACTTCAGATTAGATACTTAATTTACACTTAAATTCACATAAAAGGACTATGAATCCTATTTTTCTTGTCAAGAACTGCAGTATGTGCATATCCTGTTATGTTCTTTAAGTAGTTTTGTGTGGAAGAAAACACTGGGGTATTGACTCCTCTACCCTTGCATGCTGCTGCAGTTCTGACATGCCACCACCCATTGGTTTCTGTTCTCTGTTTTGGTGTGTACATGTATTTCATAAATACTTATTAAATAAAAATTTTAAAAAATGTATTCTCAAGAAAAACATATAACCCAAGCGTTGGTCTGTTGATCCCCTAGACATACTCAGTAGATGTAATGCATGTCACAACAAGTCACAACTGAGTGTCTACAACAGGTGCCCCGCTTAAACACACCAGTGGATCCCCACTCAGGCCTCGTGCAATGACATCAGTGAAGAGCTTCTCCATACATGCTGCATCCTCCACTATTTATTGCAATTTAAGATACTTTGCTTTCACAAAATAAAAGCGCTGATTTTCCCTAAAGCTCTGTAAAACAGCTACATGTAAAATTCTACACATAGCAAGGAAAAAGTGCCTTTTAATTTCATTGTCAAGATGGGTGTTTTTCACCCCAAATTGGTTAATGGGTCAAAATGAAGTCTGCTAGTGTGAATTCAGTTACTGAAATGATTATTTCATAGAAATGTTATACAATAAATATTGATGTGGGAAATTCTTTGTAGAGGTCAACCATGCTGAGTATACATCCTGTTTCCTCCCCAAAGCTAAAGAGTTTAATAAAATACTGGGAAGCTAACTGGCAGTTTAGAAGTTTCTTCAGGCTCTTTTTAGAAAGTTATGTTGGCTATAAGATTATTAGACCAGCTTATATACCTATTGCTATTTACCTACTGATGACTAATTTCAAATATTAGAAATGGTTCCAAAGCAAAGTTACCCATACTATTTATCATAAGGAGAAAACATAAGGCATGTCCTTCAACCAAAGCCTCATCCTGTAAAAACAACAGTTTGGCATATGTCCAGGTGCATCATACAGTGTTCATGTGTGCAGCAGCCTTAGGGGGTCTTAGGAACTATCCCCTTGCTTCTTGAGATAGAGTCTCTCACTACCCTGGAGCTTACCAAGGAGGCTAGGCGGGCTGGCTAGTCAGTCCCACAGACCCATCCATCTTTGCCTCTCCAGTGCTGAGATTCAAGCACAAGTGACAGTGCCTGGCATCTTCTGCATGGACTGGGGATCACATTCGGGTCCTCGTGTTTGTAAGGCAAGCGCTTTTCCCAGCTGCACCATTTCCCCAACCACCAAAAAGGTTTACACCCTAAAGTTAAAAAGGCTAAAGATGTTTATTTTAAAATGAGCATTCCAATACCACACACATAAAATAGAATACATGATTATCCAGAATTTAAATGGTTCCCTGGATCCAATGTTGTCTTTCATACCTGCCATTCTATCAATACTGAGTGTTCAAAAAATACATATATTTTTAAACCAGTAAGAAATGCTTAGGATTCTGAGCGAGATTAGGGCCAGTGTTGGACATTATAACTACAATCAAAAGATTGGTCCCCAAATTGCTGCAAGGTTCTATAGGTTCTGTTATTCTGCTTTTGAGTAAGGAAGGAGAGGGCAGCCTAACAGCCCTTGCTGGGTAAGACCTGAGCTATCGGCCTTCCTGGCATGGACCATCTGAGACCAGGCAGCCCTTTCTCCTGCTTACACAGGGAATGAAGAAGAGTCCAGAGATTTCAGAAAAAACTCTGCATCCAACCAGACCACGGTATATGTAATTTCTGCTGAAATTAGTGTTACAGATGATTTGCTTAAATAAGAAAAATAAAGTACGATATGTCAAAGTTGAGCATACATTCAAAATAACTTCTTTGGGATTTAAATTGTCATGAAGACAGTTGGGACATTTGGTTTTAACTCTGTAAAGAGCATTATTAGTGTAGTGTCCTATTTTAAAATTGCACTGCAATTAGGATCCTACTAACTAACAGCGTTTATTAGCTAGATCAGAAAATAAGGCAAGATTCTAGAGTTTTCTTTACAAAAAAAAAAAAAAGTAAATTTCTGAAAAAAAATAGATCATTTGTTTTTCAAAAAAATCAGCTTCGCCATATAGTACTCCAGAGGCCTGGCTCCAAAGCTTCTCAGCTTTTAGCATCCGTGATATCTTTATTTGTAACAGAGACCCATTTGTTATTTTCCATCTGAAGGAGGAAAGAGTTAAGACAATTAGTTTTACTCCATGGGAGAGGGGGAAATTATAAAATTAGATTCTATTATTTTCTTTTGAGTTTTCCTTTAAGCTAATTTTTAAAAAAAGCTTTATGCAGGAAGATCATCTTACCTTCTTCAGCAGCTTATAACAAAGCGATAGGAGGTGAACCACCAGGGCCATCATAGATCGTATCTTTGTGATACACTTGTCAACCTGTAAAGACAGAGAGTGCCCAACTCATAGTCTCAACATAGCACTTAAAGAAAAACCCTCAGTGTTTCAATGATCAAATTTCCCCATCAGACAAGTGGAAGAACTCTTGGAAGGTACAGATGGGTCACCTGAACTGACTTGAGTCCTAGAACCCAGGAACAGGGTGGCTGCCCAGGTCTCTCTCAACGCCTGTTTCATGGAATCCCAGAGAGAAGAGACAGAGTCAAAACTGTTCAACTTAAGGCCGTTTAGGAATGTCCTCCAACACTGCACGTACTGACTGTGAGTCTCCCCACGTGGTGACGCTATGCACTCTGATTTGTGGGCATGAGCTCAAATTCCTTCAGACAAACTATAGGAGTGCAAGCTCTAAGGCAATATATAACACAGATAAAGATGTAAGGACTAAGAGACAGCAGCCACTCAGTGCTGGGGAATTAATCTGCATCCTCAAATCTAATTTGGGGTGACCCTGCTGCTCCCTGGGGTCAATCATAAAAGCTGGTTTTAGTCAAGGCTTGAAAAGTAGAAATAAAGGGATTGTGAGTGTTAACATTTTCAAGAAAATGGGGTTGAAGCTGCCCTAATGGAGACAGGAGTAGGCAAGGCTTTCCAGTGTCTGTCTAATTATTCCTTCTCTCTTACCTTTAGAAACACTTTGTTCTGCAAAGATGATTTGGTTATTGTCTGCAGTTGGTGGCACAGAGGAATCAGTTTATTTATTTCTAGGAGAAGCATAAGCTTGTCTTCATCTTTCAACTGAAACACAATTTAGGGTGGCATTACAACCCTAACAAACTCTACCTTTTAAAGCCTACTTTAATGATAGGCCCCCCAACACAGGCAGGCATATGTCACCTGTTTCGAAAAAGCTTGTACACTTGAAGTAAGCCTTAATCCCTCTGTGGCAAAAACCTGGAAGAAATGGAGAACATCAGTATTTTAGACCCATGTCTTCTACACAGCTGGTAAGAAATGATCATAATTTCATGTATAACATAAATATATAACCTAGACATCAAAAATCTGCCATAAACTCCTAAACTTTCTTATATCCCAGGAAATTTGATTGGAACTGGAAGTTTTCCCAGATCCAAAGACAGTGTTTGGAGATGCTCTATTTGCTTTATTTCCAAGAGAAGCATAAGCTTGTCTTCATCTTTCAACTGAAACGCAATTTAGGGAGACACTTACAACCCTAACAAACTCTACCTTTTAAAGCCTACTTTAATGATAGGCTCCCCAACACAGGTAGGCATATGTCACCTGTTTCGAAAAAGCTTGTACACTTGAAGTAAGCCTTAATCCCTCTGTTGTTATTCCTGCAGGTCATTCAGACCTGTGGAGATGACTGTTGGGACACAAGGTCACAAAGGTCTGCCTCCATCTAATCGTGATCAAAATCGTCTCCTATACACATTCCATAATCAGCTATTGGAGAGGACACCAATTCAGAGAGTTGCTTTCTCTTGTAACTTTCAAGTCAGTGTAACTGCTCACTGGGGTATTGAATAATTTAGAGAACAGAATGGAGAAGAAATGTGAACAATCTGACTTGTCAAGTGAGAAGAATATTCAGGATATTATGTTAAACTGTAGAACCTGAGAAACAGTTTATAGTAAGTGGGGGTCAGGAAATGGAGCTTGGTATTGGCAAGACTAAGTTACGAAAGAAAAAGGCAAACATCAGGGTGATTTACGAAGAAAAATGGCAGGTCTTTTTTTTTTGGTAATAAGAATAAGGAATAAAGATGAAGAATAGGGAGGAAGAAGTAGCAATTCCAGAGTTAATCTCTACCCTCTGCTCAGCAGCCTTAAACCCCATCCCATCTTGTGGTGCTGGTTAAACCAAACAGTCCTTTGCACCCTTGCTAAGCCCTCAAAAGGGAACCAGTGAACTGTACAGGTTTCTGGCCCAAACTGAGGGAAATGAACCCACTTAGACATAGATTCCTCTGCAGTCTGTCTTACCATTTTCTAGTTTGCCATCTTTTTTCTTCTAGCCTGTAAACTTCTTGGGGACGGGGCTCAAACCACTTGAGACCTAATAACTCTCAAATCTCTTTGTCCATTTCTGACTTACCCTGACATGGTCTTGTGTGTCCTACTTGGCCTTTGCTTTTAACATGAGTGAACAAAATGCTTGATGTCTACCCTCTAAATCTAGCGTGTTCCCTCAATATTCTCTAGCTCCATAATTGTCACCATCGTTTATTGTGTCAGTAAAACAACTACCTTTAGACTGTAGGTCAGATCATGTTCCTGCTTCTCAAACATGTATGCTCGCCATCCACGTGGCTTCCAGATACGAAGCTCACACTACTTCCTTCTGACCTCTTCAGATGCCCTCATTCCTCAGGGGCTGCGCACTTGTTCTGCCCATCTGAATACTTGTTCCCATACACCCACCGAATGCTCTCCAGTATGTCTTGAGACATACCCCTCTGTCACCTTCATCTTCTCCAGCACAGGTCAACAGGTCCTGAGCATATTGCCTACTTAGTTAACTTTTCAATGTCGATCCTCAGCTACTAGACAAGGTCAGGAGCTCGCCTTTCTTTGCTTTCCCCCCATGATCCAGATCTGTAATCTGTGTGCAGGTACAAGCTCAGGAACTCCCAGCTGACAGTACCATCTGTTAACTGTTCTTCACAGTGCGGACACAATAAGCATTGCTTCAGGAGAGAAGTTCACACAGAAGTGAGTCGTATACAATCCAGAATGACTTACAAGGGGTGAGACAAATGGGACAGAATGAATCCAGATTTGTCCCTACTATTCATTTGTGTGTGTGTGTGTGTGTGTGTGTGTGTGTGTGTGTGTGTGTGTTGTATATCAGAGGGCACTGTATGTCCCTGTGGAAGACCTAAGGTGACTTAGGGAATCATCCTGGATTGCTTCTATCTCCTTTTTGCTTCACTCTGAGATTTTCCCAGGCTCCACCCACCAGGGCTTAGAGTACAGGCCACCACCTTCTCCACCTGGTATTTTTATGTGGGACCTGGAATCTGAGCTCAGGACCTTCTATTGCAAGGCAGAGTCTTAAACCTCTGAGCCATCTCTCCAGCCCCTGTCCCTACTATTCTTACTTACAATCTACTTTTTAGAAAAACTGTTAAATAAAAGTTATTTTCTATAATTCTTCTCTATCAATACTCATCTCCTCAAGCTGAAGTCCTTGTCCAGAAGAGATCTTAGGAGAAGCGTACAGGGATTCAAAAAAAAACAAAATGACAATGAAAAAGTGACAGAAATTGCCAGTTTCACAAGTAAGTATAGCTTTGACAGGAAGGCAGGAGAAAGAAGAATTCTGCAGTGAATGCACTTGCAATCTACAGCCTTTGCTTACAGGAAGAACTGGAAACAGGCCTGGGTGGCGTTCCAGGAAGCCCACAGAGCAAAAGGTAGGTACTAGCAGAGCTGTTTCTCCTGGCGTGCCATAAATCCTCATTTGAAAAGAAGGAGCCTCTAAGGGTCTTCAGTCTGTGACAGCAACTTCCTTCCATGTTACTTCATCAGTATCACTCATCCAGTTCAGCAAGGAAGAGACCAGAAAGCCTTCCTACACCTTTAGAAGACACAGCAGGTGGGATCTGCTAGCTGGACATTTTCATCTACTTGGGAAAATATCAACCTTACCATTGCATCTGCTGTCAATCAAGCCAATTCTACTTTATCCCTATGCTATGTAACCTTCTAATGAGATTACCAAGAAATCTCAAGTAACAAGATGTCACTTCAAACCCTCTAAACTTTTAGCCTTCCACAATGTTCTTTAACTTGTGTTATGTGAAAGAACATGTATATAGTCTAATAAATCTCTCAGAAAACCAGTTACACCTAAGTATGGTGGTACATGCGCATGATCTTAGCAACTTGGAAGGCTCTGGCAGGATGACTGTAAGTGAAAGGCCAGGTGAGGGAACGTAGCCAGGACATGTCTCTGAAATAAAGCAGGGCTTTAGATGCAGCTCAATAATAGGAAATCTGCCTAGTAAGAATGAGATCCTGGCTTCAAGCCCCAGTACACACATATACATACACCACCACCACCACTACCACCCCCACCAAACATGTTAGCACATATATAATTATAATAACTTAAAGTGAAAATAAAACGTACCTCTAGGAAATGAATTAAATCCTGGGAAGTTTTCAGTGGCCCTTCCCCTCTGAAATGAAACGAGTTATGAAGGTGAAAAATAGCTACTGCCTGGAAACTAATTATACAGCACTAATATTTAGATTAGTCTATGCAATAACAAAACAAGCTGATAATATTATAGCTTTTTTCTTTATAAAATATTTTTATTATATATGGTGTGTGTGCGTACGTGCGTGTGTGCATGCGCGTGTGTGTGTGTGTGTGTATGCACGTGCACGTGTGGTCAGAGGACAGCTTGTGGTAGTTAATTTTATCCTTCTACTATGTGGGTTCTGGGATTATACTCTGGGGATTACACTCGGGTTTGATAGTAAGTACTTTTACCCACTGGATTTATCTCACCAGCTCCACGACTTCAATCTTAAAACAACTTTAATATTTAACTTCTACTTCTTATGTTAAAATATTAATTTCACAATGCAAAGTAATTTGAAACTGGCAAGTTATAGCTAAGTTCTATTTGACCCTTTTGTCATTTTGCTTCATGAATTCAATGCTTGAGATCTGAAGCTATCCCTCCACTGAAATGACATTCCTATGTGATAGAAAGAACATCAGACCAAAAGTCAGGAAACCCTCACTTCTAATTCTAGTTTCATTTCTAGGGGGAACTCAATTCCTCAGCTTTAATAAAGCATTTTATTTAGCTTTCAGCTCTAAATACACAAAACAATCATAATATTTGTGCCATCTACCAATCTTGTCAGAAGAGTGGGAAATGGACTGAAAACTACCAAGAACAATTAAGAACTCTGAAAAATAAAAAACAAATTCTAACAAAGAGAAGAGCACACTGCATTACATAGAGGACTAGATTAGATAAATTGGAACGTGTGCACTTCCCGAAGCAGCAAGTTCTGCCACTTCATAACTAAGAGAAGTGAACACAGAGCTGCAAGATGTGGACGCAGAGCTACAAGGATGAATACAGAACTGTGAGGTGTGAACGCGGAGCTGTGAGCTGTGAACATACAGCTATGGAAGGGAACACAGAGCAGTGCGATGTTAACACATTGCTCCTATTATAATAGCCCACAGGATCAAATGAAATCATGCCATAAAATAGCAAAGATTACAAAGATGCTGGGTAGATTTGAAAACATTTTACTGTAAAGCACTAGAAAAATCTTAAACATGTCAGTAAAAAATATGAAATATTCATAAAAATTATCTTTAAATATTATAAATGATTGACAATCATAAGCAACAGCTTCAGGAAGAGCTACAAAACTACCTAGGAAAAATCCAAAGCTCCTCAACTCTGTGAAGCTAGCAATTGGTCTTGGACAGAAGTTCTTAGATGAGGATGGTAAAGCCAGCATTTAAGGAAAATATAAAAAAAGACTGTTGGGGAAACACATAAACAACTTGGGTGAGACCCCAGGAGGTGATTACATTATGGAGACTTGCCTAAATGCTGCCAGGGGTACACATTTACTACACGATGAGAAGACCTTCCCTCAGCTGCATGGTTCCCATCCCATAGCCATAAGAAGCAAACAATGCTATGCCACAGAGCATCAGCTATCCCTACCCCTCCACAGGATAGGCCCTCATGCCTCCAAACCTGACGGGATTCACTTTATCCTAACCCAAACCCACTCTGCTGGCTTCGAAACAGAAAGTGCTAATGACATTCTCCTGAAACATTCTAGAATAAGCACGAATTAAAGAGGCAAGAATGCTGATCATGGTCACACACCTGTAACCCAGCACACAGCCTGTGGAACTCACTGTGCATAAACACAGACCCCCATCCTCTGTTGGGCAGGCTTGAGCCATGATTATTAAAAGGTACAAAAGTAAGAAAGGAGATTGGAGTTCACGCTGGGAAGATTCAATTGCAGGAGAGTCTTGGCCAAAGCAATTAACAACAAAGGAAGGAAACTGGAGGAGAAATGGTCTCCAATGGTGGAAAATGTAATAAGCAATTAACAGCAGACAGCTGGCCAGTGGCAAAACTACTAACTCCCTATCACTCTACCTAAGAGAAGGCAGAGACATGAAGAGGGGGTGAAGTATCCAGACTCCACTCTATGAAGATCAGATACACCTCTTCTTAATTTGTGTGTGTGTGTGTGTGTGTGTGTGTGTGTGTGTGTCTTTCTGTCTGTCTGTGTGTAGAAGAGGGTATTTAAGTGTGTGTGCCCGTGGAGGCCCAAGGGTAACATCAGGAATCATCAAGGACAGCTCTACCTCCATATTGTTTTACTCTGGGGTTTCCCAGGTTCTACCTTCCAGGGCTGGAATTGCAGGCTACTGCCATTCATTTCTGTCTGGCATTTTACATGGAATCTGGGATGTGGACTTGGGTCCTTTTGCTTGCAAGGCAAAGGCTGTAACCCCTAAGCCATCTCTCTAGCTTTACTTCTGATCTTCTTTACTACAAAATATGCTACTGATTTTGACCTATCAGTGATTTTACCATAGCACCTCTTTGTACCAACCAAATAATATTTATATATTACATTATCTTTATAACAATCTTAAAACAACCAAGTATGGCTGCTCACACCTGTAGTCCCAGCACTTGGGGCACCGAGGCAGGAGGAATACTGTGCATTCAAGGCCAGTCTGGGCTACAGTGTGAGACTCTGTCTCAAAATGACATACACAGGATTAGGAAGATGGCTCATCAGGAAAAGGTACTAGCTGCCAAGGTTGACGGCCTGAACTCAAATCCCTGACATCACAAGATGGAAGAAGAGAACCAACCCCTGAAAATTGTTTCAGACCTCCACGCATTGCATACATAAAATAAGGAAAGACGTTTAAAAACACATACATACATGAATCAATAGACCACATTACCTAGTAAATAAGTACAGAGAATAAGCCATCCTGGACATGTTCCTGCCAGATCGAACAATCTCATTCTCCTGGTCCTCCCACTTTTCAATTTCGCAGTCAGCATCCGAGGTGAGCAAACCCAGCTTTAATCCGAGCCTTGCTATCTTGGCTTGTTCCTACAAACATATGTTAACCACATCAGCTGGTCATTGTGACTGTGAAATCTGACTAGGCCTGAGACCATCACAAAGGAAAAGGTCTTATACCTCAGAATCTGGCTTGTCGGGCTTCGGGGACTTCAGGCCTGCGCTGCTCTTCTGTGACAAAGAACAATTAGGGAATCTTAGCAGCAGGGAATTTGGTGAGGGATACGACAGTAATAGAAAGTATAACAAAGGACTCACAAGAAAGTCTATTTTAACTTATCAAGCATGCAGTCAAAGTAGGTTAAATGGCCAGGTGTACATATGCTACGTGCAGGTGAGTTCAGCTTAGAACGGTTGTTGGTGTGAACTGTGGGTTCCGGGCAGCAGGTCCTGCTCACGCCCTCAGCGTGGCTAGCTGTTCTCTTTACACCAGGATTTCAGGGGCCTCAAAACAACTTTAAAATATCCTTGGAATTCAGCCATAATGTCCCCCAAACCTTCCTGGCTTCAGTGTTGAAAAAAAAAAATGATTTTGCTTGTACTATGCTTTTGAAATGTCTTACAGTTAACCACCATAAACAGTGTTTGATACTTAATGGTTATGACACTACCATCCAGTTCCTTTAACTGATTTGCCCTTAGATGTCTAAATTTCATCACCTCGGCTCACTGACATCACAGTGGTTAACCCTGAATCCCAGGTTGTAAAGAGATTGAAGAGATTGTGCTTACTTAGAATTCAGGCTGCAATACATGAACCAATGCTCACTAGTCTTCTATTTTTGCAAAAGCAAAACAAACTGCTCAGAACTCGAAATGTATTTCCTCTCGAAGGGAAGAAATCTGTCCAAGTTTGGTCACTAGGATAATCCATAAATACTTATTTGCTTGAAGAACAAAACAGCTGAATAAGCCTCCCTACATACAATATCAGTGTTTCTTTGAAATTCTGGTGAGATTGGGGCAGAGTTTTAGAATATAAGGGCCAGTACAGACAAAATGGCCAATCATTAGTGAAAACACACACACACACACACACACACACACACACACACATTATTGGATATGTATTTCATATATGTATAAAATATAAATTGAGATCAAAACATTTGCCTAGTTAGTGTTAGAAAAAGATCATCACTAAGTCTTTGAGGTATATATATAGACAGCCCTGACTTAAGTGTCACTGTATGCTGATAAATTCATTGTAAGTTGAAAATATCCTAAGTCAAAAATGTATTTAAGGACTGAAGATACACTTCAATGGTCAGCTAAGGCATTTGCCTAATATGTAAGACCCTAGGAATTTGGGAGAAAAAAAGCATTTAAAATAGTCTCAGGTTAAGGAAATAGCTCAGCTGTAAAATGCTTGCCTTGCAAGCCTGAGAACTTGAGCTCAATCCCTAGCCCACACGTAGAAGTGCCAGGCATGCTGGGACAAGCTTGTGCTCCTAGCTTGATGGAATGGAGGTGAAGGGGCAAAGCCGGGAGTACTCAGAGCTCACTGGCCAGCCAGTGCAGCCCAGGTAGTGAGTTCCAGGTCAATGACAGACACTGTCTCAAAGGAGGTGGACAGGGCTGGAGAGGTGGCTCAGGGGTTAAGCCTCCGCCTTGCAGGCGGAAGGTCCTGAGTTCAGATCCCAGATCCCACGTATAGACGCCAGGCGGAAGCGGGGGCGGCCTGCGCTTCTGGTCCTGGTAGGGCGGAGCCTGTGAATCCCCGGGCAGAAGGAGGTGGAGGCGTCCATGGTGGTTCGCGAATTCGTCCGTGGTTCTACACACACACACACACACACACACTCACACACACACACACACCCGCGCGCGCGCGCGCACATACATATGCACACAGTTGAATTAATAATAAAAAAAAAAAAAAAAAAATTTAAAAAAAGGAGGTGGACAGAGTTCATGAGGATGACACTCTAGGTTATCCCCACAATGCATGTGTGCACAGCAGGAGCACTAGTATAGAATATGAAAATAAGGAAAAACCCTAACAAACATCAGAGTTTATCAACAGTACAGTGAAGCATTTGTTGTTTCTCTTCACAACCACATATTTCACTTGAGAACTGTGGCTCGATGCCACATGAAAGTGTATGAGCTTGGGAAAAGATCCAAATTCAAAGTATAGTTCCTATTGAAAGTGTGTTGCTTTTGTGGCACTTTAAGCGAACAAACTGTTAAGTGTGTGTGTGAGAGAGAGAGAGAGAGAGACAAAGACAGAGACAGAGACAAAAATAGAGAGAGTGAATATGAATGCAGTCATAATTACATTTTACAATTTTAGACACCAACAGACCAAACTGACTTTGGTGATCTCATGAGAGGATGCCAAGGTCAGAACCATCTTAGTTTATGCAAAGACCCCAGCAAGTTCTCACAATTATGACATCACCTGACATGTTCCCACTAAGAAGTAACATACTTGCCTGACCCATTTCAACAGACACACAGGTGGGAGCATGTTTTGCTCCTTTTGGCATCCCTTTTTATTCCAGGACCTGCCACTTCCAACCAACTATTCTGTCTCTGAGGTAGGGAAAGGCTACTTCAAGTTTTCCCTTCTTTCCCTGTCCCACAGCTTTTAAGTCTGTTCATGGAATGTAGCCTTTTCTATTTTAATTTTGATTAATTCATTAATTAGCTGCTTTATTGTGTGTGTATGTATGTGCACATGGTATATGTGGCGTATGTTGTGCACTTGCCACAGGGAGTGTGTGGAGGTACTACAGTATCTGAGTACATACCGAGATGGCATCTCTTAATAGCCATTGTGTGTCCAGGATAGCTGGCCCATGTGCTTCTGGGACTCTCCTGTATCTACCTCCCACTCTGCTGAAGGAGTGCTGAGGCCGCAGATGTGTACTACAGCATCCAGCTTTCTGTGTGTTCTGAGGATTTGAATTCAGGGCCTCACACCTGCCCAGCAAGTGCTTTACCCACTGAGTTATCACTCCAGACCTAAAATAGCCTTTTTTATATTGTCTGATGATGTTTACTACGGAGATGCAAGTGAAATAAAAGAGCAGAAAAGAAAATGTGTAAATTATAAAGCTATACACTGCACACATGCATATGCATGTACATTTATGCTCACACACACACACACACACACACACACACACACACACACACAACACAAACTACAAGCACAAGCTCTCTCTTGTGGTCATCAGGAAATAAAAAGAGAAATCAATGATCTCTGATGCCTCCTTGGGCAGTCACACCACATTTATTTCTTTTCTGGCCTGAAGATCATGAAGCAAAGGATGAAGTATTTAAGAATACTTAGAATACTCTCAAGATTTTTAGGCTTCCTTTAGAATTTTATACCCTGCACTTCTGGCCTGGTGGGTGAAGCCTGGGAAATCCCACAGTGAAGCAAAAAGGAGGTAGAAACAATCCAGGATGATTCCTGAAGTCATCCTTGGTCTTCCACAGGGACATACAGAGCCCTCTAACACACACATACCACACACACATACACACACACAAAATAAATAAATAAAGTTAAAAAAATCTTAAAAGAAAAGTACTTCCTGCCCTGGATTAAGGCTTATTAATCACAAATTCTGTTATTCTCTTAATCCATGAACCAAACACTAATATTCAGTGTACATAATCTGTGGACTTTTATAAAGGGTAACAACTCTCAACCACCAATGTTTAAAATCCTATTGCTTTTTTTCTGTAGTAGGAGAATACTAGCAATAAACCAAAAGAGAATAATTTCAAGTCTGAATAATATACATAATTCTACTTACCATTGGCTTTGGGAGTGAAAGGTACCCATATTTCTCTCCTACGAAAAAACAAAAATAACTTAAAACTTACATATATACATATTATATATATATATATATATGAGATTCAGTTTCATACATGAACACAATGAATTTATGTCATTTCTACCATCTATTATCTGATTCCATTCCCCTTACTTTTCTCAATATAAACTTTCTTTCAAACCATGTTTCCTTCTACTTCCTTTTTTTAAAAAATTTACTTATTTATGAAGAGTACAAGAGAGAAAAAGAGAGAGAAGGCATGCACACACATGCCATGATGCACGGGTGGAGGTCAGAGGACAAATTTCCACCTGGAGATCAAACTCAGGTCACCAGGTTCACAGAAGGCGCTTTACCCACTCTGGCCCTCCCTCCTACTTTCATGTCTTTTTGAATGAGTGGTCCACTAGGTTTCATCTGTGTTACTGACAAGTACCTGAGTTCTTGCCAGAGCATGGAGTTTATTAATACATTTTTCTTGGTCACATTTAACTTTTGAAACAGCAAGCAGGAATGTGATAGGCTAGTCTGTTATTTAGACGTGGTTCAGAACTAATATTGTAATATGTATGGCTCAAAACAAGATAACTGCCAACACCTGCAGCTAAGGCACTGATGATGGTTGATGTAGGCACATAAAACCAGGAAAGCAAAGTGTCCCACTCACAGTCAGCTTCCCTCAGACTACTCCCTGCGTAGCAGCCTGGGCCTCTGGATGCCAGATTTCTCCTCACCAACAGCAGCAGCCAGGTTCATCCCATCTACCAAGTATCAGAAGTCTCAACCAACCACAGAATGTATTCTAGCTCAGGGAAGAGAACCACCCCGGTGCGTAAGATAGCAAGAACACCAGGACTTCTGAGTGTGGACTGACATAAAATGATAGCACACAAAGAAAAGGAAGGCCTCGTGTATGTTGACACGTGGGCAGTAGCTCACCTCGTCTTCCTTCAAACACATCACTGATTTCTCTCAGCAGGGTGGACATGTCACTAATTTGAGATTCCCAAGCCTCACAAAACACATCCAGGTTTTCTTTTGCAATCTTACTGGACGGATGCAGGGTCAATGTTTCTGCGGCAGAAATGATCTGAAGGAACATAGAACAAACAGGGGTGAGCTGTGAAATCTCTGGCCTGAGAATCATGTTGAGGACTTGAAGGAAAGTTTGAGCAACTCAAACAACTACAAGGAATTTCCACACATGACTCTCGTGCTCAGAGATACATAACCAAACTGCCTGCTTTATAATGTGACTTACAATAAGCATATGTATTGACCACTGACACTGGCAGTGGAATGATATTGTCTTCAATTAAGGAAACTGCTGTCTCAATAAAGCTATTTCCATAGCACAATTCATACTTGGACTATAAGCAGCATGCTGCACAAGGTAGGAAGAGAGGCAGAAATAATAGCAGCATTGGCAGTAGCAGCAGTAGTAACAAGAAGAACAAGAACAGGTCACACACCTGTGAACACATGGTAGGTAGCAAGCTTGACACAGTGCAAGAAGTGTTTGGTATTCTTCAGAAACACCCACAAACCACCTTCTTACATAAGCATCATTCCCATTTACAGCTAAAGAAACTGAAGCTCAGAGATAGTTGATAGCTAGTAGTTGAGTTAAGCTCAGAGTGAACCTAAAGGAGATTGTTTAGTGGATGGGGAAGGCCCAGCCCCTGGTGGGTGGGACTAGTCCCCAGACAGGTGAATAAAATGGAAGGAGCTGTTTGAGAAAGTTGGCATCCTTGTGTACATTTGGCCAGACATGCTGGTCTGGCAAATAAGGATCATTCCTCTCTCTGCTGTTATGTGGACATGGTACAGCCAGTTCCCTCAGCCCTGATGTTGATGTGCATTCTCCTGCCAACTGGACTAAGAACTGTAACCAGACTATTGTAAGATAATAAATCCCTTGTTCCCTTAAGCAGCTTTGCCATGATTGTATCAGCAACCATGCAGGTGAACTGAAACAGATGCTAAGTAGCTTGTTCAGGATCCTGTAACTAGAGCATGCAGAGCGGACTAACTCAGATCCACCTGCCCCAAGTCTAGCTCTTCCACCTCACACAAAACACAGCTGAGTGGGCCAAAGCCATCTGCACACTTCTAAATACTACCACATGGGATAAACACGAGTGCTGGATAAATAAAGGAACTGTTGCAGCGACTGCTAGGTTTCCATTGAAATATGTTTTGTCTTCCCCTTAGACACACAGCAAGATCACCTGTCCTATCTGCTCAAGTAGAAAGATATGGCTACAGGACCCAGTGAACACCTGCCCCACGTGAACCTCACTTGTCTTCTTCACAGTGCTCATTCCCTGACCCATCCAAGGGTTCTGAAATCACCATACAGAAGGAGCCTGTAGCACTCAGAGGAAGAATGCCCACAACCCAGAATCTGATCTAAGTCAGAAACCAATAGCTATGGTACTAAGTCACTAGAATGTCACTTCAAGTTTTAGCCACATGAACGAATTTAGTAACTAACTCATTTTTTATTTTTGATGTAATAATTACTCCTAACACAATGGATTGTCACACATGCAAAAACTAGATAGCTGTGCTGCCTTTATAGACTTCTTACCCTATAATTTTATTTTTTATTATTATTATTATTTATTCAACTGTGCGCATGTGCGCGTGTATGTGCGCGCGCGTGTGTGTGTCTGTGTGTATCTATGTATGTGTAGAACCACGGACGAATTCGCGAACCACCATGGACGCCTCCACCTCCTTCTACCCCGGGATTCACAGGCTCCGCCCTACCAGGACCAGAAGCGCAGGCCACCCCCGCTTCCGCCTGGCGTCGTGGGATCTGGGATCCAAACTCAGGACCTTCCACCTGCAAGGCGGAGGCTTAACCCCTGAGCCACCTCTCCAGCCCTTACCCTATAATTTTAAAAAAATGATGAGAAGACTCATCAACAGCCAAGCAAAATTTATTGCAATTTCCTGATGAACCAGAAACAAAAAAGCAAGATTCCAGGGCAGGAAATCAGAAGTTCAGTCTAGTACGTTTCACCTCTACCCATGGCAATGGGCATTAATACTGTCTATGGGCAAGTTTCACAAACTGGGAAAAAAAAGTATTGAGCAAACAACACTTTTTGCTTGAGATACATTAAAAGTTATTAATACATTAATAGTATCCATTACATGGAAAAATAATTTTGGGAAGTAGGGAACCTAACAACAAATAAAAATTCCCCTACTATAAAAATATTTTATGTGTTATTTGGGAGAAAGAGAAATAAAAACAGTGAAAGAGAGAAAAACTCATAGATGCCACAGTGCACGTGTGGGAGTCAGAGGTCAAGTTTCAGAAGTCAGTTCTCTCCCACCATGTGTACCGTGGGGATTGAACTTACGTCACCAGGTTTGCGCTCAGGCGCCTTTACCCACTAAGCTATCTCATCAGTCCCTATTACAAAGTTTACATTCTAGTAGGCATGTGGAAGAGTAAAATAGATGCAATTAAAGTACTTATAAAGTAAGGTGAGTCCCATGTGGGAAATTAACATGGCATGTGACAGATGCACCAGCATCACTCACAGGCGGTTCTGCTAGTCTGGGAATTCACTCACACAATGGCACAGACCACCATTCATTCTCCTACTGTGTGATAAGCACTGTGTGGGGTAGTGTGTAAGAGAAACAGATGCATCCCTGTATTCATGGGAATCCCTTTAGAAGGGCAGGAGACGATGTAAAATACATCATAAAATTTTAAGATAATTTCAAAGGAATAAATGCTATGCATAAAAACAAGGGGCAAGGAGCATGGGGGGGGTTAAGCTTGGTGGCCACTGGAAAGGCAAAGCAGCAAGAGGGAAGCTAGGGAAAGTCAACTGGCATAAGACGAGAGCATTTCTGTACTCTGGGAACAGCAGGACAGCTGGAGCAACCAGACTGACATGAACAAGGTTGCCAGGGCCACATAACAGAAACAAACATGGCTAGGACCAGATTTTTTCTTCATTAAGGAAGTCTGGTATGATCAGAGCCAGGCTAACTGACAGAGCAGAAGCTTTGAGAGAATCAGAATTTGGTGCCCTGAACTGCGGGGGGAGGAGGGAATGAGTGCAGTCCTTCCCAGCACAGGTCTTGCAAGCAGGGAGTGGGTTTATGAAGCGGGACCAGGGATTGCAGTGGGCTACAGGCTCGATTTCAGTGCCACTATCTTCTCAACAGGAGTCTTTTTATTATACATGGCACAAACCACCCAACTGGGCTCGAAATGCGAGCCAACATTTTAAAGGAAATAAAAAATGACATTGCCAAAGCCAAGATTCTCAGAAATAAGTGCAAATGATCCCAAAGGTCTTATTTCCTTAAGTTGTTCTTTCATGACACAGACGGCAGAGATTAGCCGTGAAAGATGAGCCTATGGGAATGGCGGAAAGTTTTCAAATAACAGAAGCTGTTAACAATAGCTGTACCATCAGACTGGGGAGGAAAATATGACTATTCCTAACATCTACAGCAATAGCAACAGTAGGTCTAAAATCATCACCAGATTGTAGATATAAACGTTTGCACTCAAGGAAAATAATTGCATGCATAATCAAGGAAAAGAAAGTCTATGTGAACAGGTAAATGCTGAAGCTTTGGGTTCTCCCAGTGAGCAGATTCCCTATTTGTTGTCGAATCCCCACTGGGCCAGCCGGGAAAGGAGGAGAAATGGCGGGGGCCTCAGAGCTCGAGGCGAGGGGGCGAGCAGACCGGGGTCACCAGCCAGACCCCAGGAGTCAGGAGCGAAGCAGCAAGCACAGGACGAGTTTGCGGCAGACACAATTTTATTAAGGAAGTGTTTGGGCTTATATAGGGTCGGGGGTCCAATCAGATGTTTCCAGGGGTGGGGAAAGCAGCCACTAATCATTTAGCTGTTTACTAGGTGTCCAGGTTAGGCGGCCGCTTCCCATTGGTTGTTCATCCCTCCTTCCCATTGGTTGCTCATCCCTCCTTCCCATTGGTTGTTTATCCGTCCGCCTGTGTGGTTCCTCTATTGGGACATGTCAGGGACACGTCCAGGGTCCATCCGAACTTGTTCGGCCTTGTCTGTAGCCTGCCGAGCCCGGGGTAGGGCCTCACTGAATCAATAGTACCACACCTATTGGAAGTTCATCCTGGACCCTTTCTGTTCTTGCTTCCAGGATCAGCCCCAGCACAATAATCCCCATAGGGAAGCACAGCCAATACCCAGGAAGGCTCCTACCACCCTTGTGTCTAAGTCGCTGTCACTATGCTCAACTATTAATCAAAGATTCAGAGGTTTACATCCTTCATCAAAATTTGTAATTTAAAAAGCCAGGCCCAGTTGGGCTGGCCTATAATCACAGCTACTCAGAAGAGGTTGAAACAGGACGATCACAAGTTTAAGACCTGTCTTAGCTATAGAGCAAATTCAAGGCCAGGCTGAGAAACTGAAGACTTTTGTGTCTAATTTTAAAAAAATTTTTTTCAAGGTATATAGGAGGGGATGCAGGAGCGGGGGAAGGGAGCTGTGGTTGTAGCTCAAAAGTAGAACACCTGAAGAATCTTTGGGAGACCCAAGACTCAAGACCCAGGGCTGAGGAGAAACAAGAAGAAAAGAAATTATAATTTAAGAATAAATACAACAAGAATGTCCAAGAAGATATGTTTCAGCACGTAAGAAGAAAGTAAGATCTGTACTTTACTTTTTTTTCCTTAGGTTACAATTTGACAGGGAGTACTAAATAAAATGATCAGCTTGAAAAAGCTTTTGAAAATTATAAAGACAAAGTAATACTACAGATGATTCATAATCTGCTGAACAAGTAGACTTTTCATTTCTATAGTCATTTTCATGTAAGCATACATTCTATAACAAAGCAATTATAATGTATGCCCGACTCATTTATTGCTTGCTTCACTTAATATTTTGACAAAACAATTGCCACTGCTAATTCTGGTTATCATAACTGTTATTTTAATATCATAGTGCATTATTCACCTAATTTAGCACAGTGATTTTGCAACTGAATCTTATTGTAAGTAATACTGCAGCAAACATTGGTTCACTAAATCCCCCTTTTTTCCTAGGAATTGACAGGCTAGATCATGTGAATTTTTTTTTATTTAATTGTGCGTGCGTGTGTGTGTATGTGTGTGTGTGTAGAACCACAGGTGAATTCGGGAACCATCATGGACCACCTCCTCCTCCTTGTTTACTCTGCCCGGGGATTCACAGGCTCCGCCCTACCAGGACCAGAAATGCAGGCCATCCCCGCTTGCGCCCGGCTTCTATATGTGGGGTCTAGGATCTGAACTCAGGACCTTCCACCTGCAAAGCAGAGGCTTAACCCCTGAGCCACCTCTCTAGCCCCCATGTGAATATTTTTATGGCTGTCACATAATAATATTCTTCTTTTCAAGCACATTTGTAACGGTTACTCATAACTATTGCTGTGAGAGAACACCCAAAATCAAGAAACTTAAAGGAGAAAGGGAGGTTTATTCAGCTTACGGTTCCAGAGGAAAGGTACAGTCTCTCAAAGCACAGGCAGCATGGCTGGCTGGCCAAAGCTGGAGGAGGCTAAGTCACCGCAGACATCTTGGAAGCTGAGAGCTACAAGACTGCTTGCTGCAAAGGCAGACTTCTCCTGGAGGTAGGGTGGGACTAATCCACCTCAAGGCCCACCCCTTGTGACTGCCTTCCTCCAGCAAGGCTCCACCTCTCAAGGTGCCATGATCTTGCCAAACACATGACTGTGGGGGACACATTTCAAACCATGACATTCCACCCCTGGCCCCCACAGGCTCATTGCCATCTCATTATGCAAACCATACTCAGTCCTACTTTAAAAGTCTTCATAAACTACAATGGTAGTCCCAACAGTCCAAAAGTCCAAAGTCCAAAGCCTCCTGTAAAATCAAAATACAAGTTACATATTTCTAACATACAACGGCACAGAATAAACATTCCCATTCCAAAAGGAAGGAATGGGGGCATATCCAGGAAAGATCGGTCCATAACAAGCCTGAAAACCAGCAGGACAAACTTCAAATCTTGTAGCTCCAAGTCCAACAGGTGAGCCCCTTGTTGAAATCATCTCAGTTCCAAAGGGCTTTGGTTCCATCCCTCCAATGCAGCTGCCCATAGAATACGTTGCTCTCTTGAGCTGACTCCTCCCAGGGTATACAGCTCTCCTTGGCAGGTGTCCCACATCTCTAACATCTTTACTTCTCAATGGCAAACCAGGCTTTAACTCCACAGCACAAACTGCCCTTCTTGGGCTTCTAAACTGCAGGCTTCTTGCCACATGATGCCTGGATTCTGCCAATTTTTGAAATCTTGGAGGAGGACTCCATGATCTCCTCCCTCTTGCATCACTGATGCCTCTAAAACCAGAACCACGTGGACGACTTTGCCAACACTGGCCCCCTTGAATCACAGCTGATTCTGCTTCTCTATGTTGACCATCTCTTCCACTCCTAGGCAGTTGCTTGATAAGAGAAACCAACTCTTGCTTTGGAACTCCACCCTTTAGCTCCAGTCTTCTGAAAGGATTTGCATTCTTATGAGTGGGAGCCTTCCCTGAGGATCTTGCCCTCAAGCTAGGGCCTCTCCTATTATCCAAACCAAGAGCAGGCTTCCATTTACTAATGGAGCTAATCTCTTCAACAGCCATTTTGTTCTCTGCTTCTTCCTGGTTCAACTCTTTTAAGTTTGCCATTGTATTTTTTATCATTGGATCTTACAGTTTTTGCTTCTTCCTGCCTGATTCTTTGCTCTTTTTCATAACTCTGAAGACAACTAAAAAGTAGCCATATCACATTGTCAAGACTACATTGCTTTGAAATTTCCTCCACCAAGCACTCCAGCTTAACTTCAGGCAAACTTTCAGGATGAGGGCAAAACTTCACTAAACTCTCTGCCAACACACGGCTCCATGTGTCTCTCGTCCAGTTGCAAACACAGTCTCTGTTCCCCTCTGGACCATCACAAGCTGGGCTTCTACTGCCTGCGTCTCTCACAGCATTGCTCTCCTCTGAGCTCTCACGAGAAAGGCCCCTTTGGCCCAACTGCCAAGACATAAAGATTTTCCCAGCACAAAGTCCCAAAATTCTCCGTATTTCTCCCAACAAACAGTTCCAAAGGCACACTAGCCACATCACAGCATTGGCCATACTGCTGGGTACCAACTTTTCTCAGCTTCACAAACAACTTCACTTTGTGGTACCAGCTGTTTTTATCTCACAGCAATACCCCACTACCCGGTACCAATTTCTGTAACGGTTACTCTTAACTATTGCTGTGAGAGAACACCCAAAATCAAGAAACTTAAAGGAGAAAGGGAGGTTTATTCAGCTTACGGTTCCAGAGGAAAGGTACAGTCTCTCAAAGCACAGGCAGCATGGCTGGCTGGCCAAAGCTGGAGGAGGCTAAGTCACCGCAGACATCTTGGAAGCTGAGAGCTGCAAGACTGCTTGCTGCAAAGGCAGACTTCTCCTGGAGGTAGGGTGGGACTAATACACCTCAAGGCCCACCCCTTGTGGGCCTTGCTCCAGCAAGGCTCCACCTCTCAAGGTGCCATGATCTTGCCAAACACATGACTGTGGGGGACACATTTCAAACCATGACAACATTATAATGACCTGCACTGTAAACAGGCTTACTTAGAATAGGTATGAACTGGACTCGTTAAATGGGCCCAACTCCAGTTTGGCAGAAGACCAGATACTCCAATGGAATGCCAACATGTTCCAGTACATTACCAACAAAAATTCCATTATCTTTCTTTTCCAGTCACCCAGGACCCTTTGCCTGGCTCCCTCGCGATCTGTGATAAGTCAAAAAACACAACACAGAAAGAACAACTGCTGTTCTCGTACCTGTTGGCCGGTCACCTGAAACGTTTCTTCTGCATGAATGCAGGTTATCTCAAGAGGTTCTGTCCCAGATACGTGCCTCAACAAGCGGCAGGTCTGCAAAAAAGCATGTCCACGGGTCAACGGCCTGACCGGCATCCTTTGCAATACATGGTCTCACTTACAGGCTGGTGGGATAGCTCAATGGGCAAAGTGTCTGCTAACAAACCTGGACACCTGAGTTCACTCCCAGGGGAAAGAGTGGACTTCTAAAAGCTGTTCTCTGATCTCTACCTGTGCACCATGACAAGTACTCTCCCTCTGTCTTTTCCTCTCTCTCTTTCTCTCTCTCTCTCATTCTCTCCCTCTCAAGTAAATAAATATATAAATAAAATAGTTTTCCAAAAAGAAAATTAAACTTTACAAATAAAATCTATTACAATCTATAAGAATAAATCTGTATATGCCTGAAGATCGAGCGGAATACATATAGACAGTATATATATAGTAGTTTCTCTTCCTGTCGGATCCTAGCAGAACCTATGGAATATAGAACCAGAAGGAATCTCTGTGAGACTCTGGGTAGTACACTCCCATTTTCTACATTTAGCTGGGAGAACTGACTAAGGTCCCATAGCTAAACTGCCAGTTACCACAAGCTGTAAAATTCTACCTGCAGATAATGCAAACCCTCATGGTTAATTAGTTAAGCACATCTTTCATCTTTGAGATGGCACTAGAACAGACTGTCATAGTTAAGCACAGGTGTCAACTTGACTGTTGAGGGTTTGAGCTCTGGGCATAGTTGTAGAAAGCTGATGGTTGAGTTAAGCCCAGAGCAAACCTGAAGGAGATTGTCTAGCTGATGGGGAAGACCCAGCCTATGGTGGGTGGGACTAGGCCCTGGATAAATCACAGAGAGCTGGTTTGAGAGAGTGGGCATTCTTCTGTATACTTGGCCAGACATGCCAGTCTGGCAAGTAAGGATTGTCCATCTCTCGGCCGTGATGGTGGCCAGTTCCCTCAGCCCTGGTGTTGGTGTGTGCTCTCCCGTCAAGCTGGACTAAGAACTGTAACTGGACTGTCGTAAGAAAGTAAACTCCTTGTTCCTTTAAGCTGTGTGATGTTATTTATCAGCAACCATGCAGATGAACTGCAACACAGACAAACTCTAATATGCAGAAAACCTCCATTGGAGGCACCGTTATTGGGACACAGGTTGTGACCTTAGGTTCAGTAATAAAAATTATTAAAAATCTCGAGGCTAAAAACAGGAACTTTAAAGAAAAAAAACCTGCTTTACTGTTAAAAAGATTTGCTGCAAATTACCTAAAACAAGTTTCCTACAGTTTACTACACATATAATAGCTTCAAATCTATTGAACGAAGGAATAATCTTCCACTATTTTAAGAATGCTCTCTAGAGGTTTCTGAGCTTCTATATAAGCAGAGAAGAAGGAAACTAATTAGTCCCAATAATCTAAAGGCTCTGTTTAACTATCAGTCACTGAGAACTCTGGAGGTGGGCATATTAGGTGAAGTAAACAATGTGCATTTGCATATCATGACCAGGACAAACTTCCTATTGACACAGTATGTCTGCTTATGGCTATTTTTCCAGCTACACGACAGCTAGCATTTTCAATAGCTTTGGCTTTGAATATCAATTTTGCCAAATGGGATTACAGCACAAGTGTCAGGTGGCACACGGGCAGCACATGACGGAGGCATGGACAGGAGACCAGGAAGGGAAAGTTTGCTTGCCCTCTGCCCCCTCACCCACTCTCCTCCCTTCTCATATCTGTCTGTCTACCCTGGGAGACTAGGTTATCCAGGGCTATTTGGCCAATGGAAAGCTAAGCAGATCAGGAGAGGAGATGAGAGAGGAAAAGAGAGGAGGGGAAAGGAAAGGGAGAGGGGAAGGAAGGAGAGGAATGGCCTTCTCTTTTTGTAAGTTCCCTCTCTGCGGGGTCTCTTGGCCAGCTGTGTAACAAGTTGAAACACCTAGAACCTCTCTAGGCCGTTCCTCGACAGACCTCCAGGTTTCCCCCTCCTCGGCTAATTTGGGCCCAAGGTGCTTCCTGCTCTGCTATACTAGCTCCAATGACTGCTCTCCCGCCTAAGGTCGGCCCACACGACCTCTGCGATCCTGTGAACACACCCTGACTCAGCCCTCATCCAGTCAGCCTAGCTTCAAGGAGCCAAGGTTGTCTTCTGAGAGCTGACCAGATTGGAACAGAAGCAAAGTCACTCAATGCACCTTCACTGTCTAACCTCATTGATGGGGCAGAGCGATAGCTCAGTGAGTAAGGAGACTGTGCACAGCCTTGGAGACTGAGTTCAATCCCTGGAAGGACACAAGGTGGAAGGGGAGAACTGACTTCCTAAAGTTGTCCTCTGACCGCCATCATATGCCAGGGCATGCACACGCTCTCCCTCTCTCCTTCTTCCATCTCTCTCTCTCTCTTCTCAAAAATAAAATAAACTACTTAGAAAAGGAAATAGTTATGGGTTCTAGCATTTTTTAAATGCCAGGTAAGAACAGAGCAGACTTATGCTGTAACTTTAAGCTTCTGAAGGGAAAAGGGACAAAATGCTCAGATAAGTTAACCACAAACTGCACCTGAGTCCATACCCACTCATAATTCAGCTACTGTGTTGCAGACCATAACTTGTTTAGCAAATACATCTGTTACTCACCTCAACAAGCTGTTCTTTCTGTTCCGAGAGTTTGCAGGCATATTCAGCCAAAGCTTCTAAGTTTCCTTCCACTCCAGTAAGTTTTAATGCTTTTAAGACCACATGATCAGCATGGCATTTCAGCAGATCGGCTGCCAGCTGCATGGCCGTACTGTGGAGCTGTGGATGCAGGGCACGAAGGGCAATGGAGGGCAGAAAAACAAACAGTGAGGTTCTGGGGCCAAGCACCTGAGAAGCATGTCAAGAACGAAGGCCAGACGCCTCAGAGCAGCCCTGCCGGATCCGCTGCAAGGACAGCAGGAGAGTCAACCAGCCTAGCCTACTGCTCTGGGGAGAAGCTGGCCAGGGGAGCAGCTGGTCAGGGAAAGAGGGAGCAGCTGGCCAGGGGGAGCAGCTGGCCAGGGGGAGCAGCTGGCCAGGGGGAGCAGCTTGCCGGGGGGAGCAGCTGGCCAGGGGGAGCAGCTGGCCAGGGGGAGCAGCTGGCTGGGGGAGCAGCTGGCTGGGGGAGCAGCTGGCTGGGGGAGCAGCTGGCTGGGGGAGCAGGGAAGCCAGACCCTTCTCCACCGTCTCTGCAGCTAAGCCTCTCTGCTTCTTGTTGAAACTGCTCCTGCCCCTCACCAAGCAGGTGAGAGAGAATGGTATCAACATGTTCTCTTAAGGAGGTGAGACTATAACTCGATAAAAGAGCACTTGCCTCGCATGCACAGACCCTGAAAAAGTAGCACTGTGAGATTCGGCCAATTAGGTGTTTAATACAATGTTATTAAGCACTCACATCAGGATAGACAGTGCATTAGAGGCTAGACATAGACTCAGCACCTATCCTCAGAGGATTAATCTGTCTGTAGCTACTGGCCAGAACTCTATCCAAGAGCAAACTGAGTCCTAGCACAAAGAATAGATAAAAAAGGGTAACAAAAAATTGGTGGGGCTGGAGAGGTGGCTCAGAGGTTAAGCCTCTGCCTTGCAGGCGGAAGGTCCTGAGTTCAGATTCTAGACCCCACGTATAGGCGCCCGGTGGAAGCAGGGGCGGCCTGCGCTTCTGGTCCTGGTAGGGCAGAGCCTGTGAATCCCGGGGCAGAGTAAACAAGGAGGTGGAGGCGGTCCATGGTGGTTCCCGAATTCATCAGTGGTTCTACACACACGCACACACACACACACATACACACACACACACACACACACACACACACAATTGAATAAATAATATAAAAAAATTAAAAAACAAAAAAAAATTGGGGCTGGGTCACAGTTCATCAGAAGTGGACTGCCTCAGAAGCATAGGAACCTGAGCTGGACCCACATTAAAATGCCAATTTGGGGAGCATGCTTGTAATCTCAGTGTTGGGGAGGTGGAGGCAGGAAGATTCCTGGGGCTCAATGGTGAGTCAACCAGCCTAGCCTACTGGTGAGCTCCAGGTCGGTGAGACCCCATCTCAAAAACAAGGTGAAAGGCTCCTCAAGAACACCATCTGGGACGGCCTCTGCCCTCCACACACAAGGGTGTGCACACACTCATGCACGCATGCACACCTCACACATGCACAACCAATGCATGCATGCAAGGATGTACACACACCACATGCATGCATGCAAAGACACCTCACACATGCACAATCAACACATGCGCACACACACACACATGCACACCTCACACATGCATGCAAGGGTGTGCACACACACATGCATGCATACATATCTCACACATGTACAACCAACACACACGCACACACATGCATGCAAGAGTGTACACACATGCACGCACACCTCACACATGCACAAACAACTCGAGCGCGCACACACACACATGCATGATACACACCTCACACATGCACAATCAACACATGCATGCAAGGGTGTGCACACACGCATTCATGCATACACACCTCACACATGCATAACCAACACACACACATGCACACCCACCTCACATGCACACATGCATAACCAACACACACATCTCGCATGCATGTATGCATGCAAGCGCACACACATAAACTTTGTGCAAATCCTTAATTTTTCTTTGAGTTGACTTTAAGCATGTACTCTAACTGGACACCTTTGAACACTATTGACTCTAAAACCTTTCCTTCTTTTTTTATGATAAGACAAGTGGTTTGGGGATCATAACAGAAGATAAGTTTTAATAAAAACATCATTTTAAGAAAAATTCGATTTTGAATTAAGCCTTTCTGAATATAGCAATTTCTTTAATCCTGGAAGCAATCCAATGTCAACCCAAATTACAACATTTGCTACAAAATTCACAATTAGTTGCCTTCAGTAGTGCAACCAGCCAGAAACAAAGACATTAAAATTCACTTTGCTTTGGAAACTAAATGCTGTGTAAGAATTAAAAAAATAAACAAACAAAAACTTTGTTTAGTCAGCTAGGCCTTAGAGAATATCTCAAGTCAACAATATCTCATATCAACCATTATTTTAAAGACTGTGAAAAAGATCCATAGAGACTGCATGGTTTGCCAACGTCTCACAGCTCTTACAAATGGTCCTGGACAGTACTCCTTAAGAGAAGGAGAGAGAACAGGTAGTGGGTCTCTGCTCTGGGCAGGGTCCATAGCAGCTATGCGCACAATAACGCTCTGGATCCTTAGAATTCCTCAAGGTCAAGGAGTGAAAGTATGAAGACCACCGGAAAGGGAGCCTATGGCTGAAGGCATTCATGCCCTGCTGACAGTTCAAGACTTTAGTGATCATTGGTTAAAATCAAATTGGCTGAAATAAAATGGATGGGCTTCTTTTTAAAACAGAGAGAAATCATGTCCTTCTGTCACTGGACACTTAAATGTAGGTTTCACAGAGGTGTTAGCTCCAAGTTAAGACGTGAAACAGACCAGTATGTGTATAATTTATAAAAGAAACATCAGGAAGCCAATTTTATTCTCTTGAGACTTTGACCATTTTCAAAAGGAAGAAATCAATGAAGTATAGCTAAGGGAGAGATAAGGTCTTGATGAAGAGAATTTTGGTGAGAGGATTCCCCCTCAGGACAGAGGGAACGATGTATCATGGGACTTGTACTGCTAAGGCAAAGAGGACACAGGAAGGTGTCTGAGAAACACTCTAGACCTCTAATTGAAATGCATCCATGAGGCTTTGGGGGGCAGCTCAGTGGGAGGATGCTTCCTAACTAGCACATGAGGGGTTACAGGTGCAGTGCTCAAAGCTGTCAGTGGTGGGGGAGGTGGGGTACATGTGGGCCTGCAAAGATGTAGTGCAGGATACATCTCAAACCACTTACTTCTTTCTTAAGTTCATGGAGGCTGTGATTGGTTTTCAGAGCAGCTAGTTCCAGTTCTTCAGTGATGCTTTTTGTTCTGTTGCTTTGCTGAAAATTTCAAAAAGTGTATGTTCAGACCTAAGCCTCTTAATGTGTTACTCCAACTTCATTTTCACTATAAATCATAATAGATTTTGATGCCATTTGACCATAATAAAAGTATTTTGTTCATCTATTTCTGTGGTACCGAGAATCAAATTTGCAAAGGCAAGTGCTCCACCACCGAGATACGCTTCCAGACCTCATGAACGTACTTCTTCAATTGACCCGTTTCAGGGTACAGTGGGAAATATCATTTTAATTATTTAGTTGTATTTTCCACAGTAACTATAAACAGGTTCTCATTTAAAACCAATTTTTCTTCAATAAACTGATATTTAATTACTTTTATTTTCTGCCTGGAATGTTGAAAACTAAGAATTCCATTCACCTTTAAGAAGCTGCACAAACCTTTCTTCCTCAAAAAGGCTCTTCCAGAACCACCAAGATGGTTCAGTAGGTACAGGTGTCAGCGTATAAACCGGGTGACCTGAGTTCAACCCCTGAAACCCACATGGTGGGCAGGAATTTCTGAAATGAATCCTCTGGCATCCATATGTGTGCCTGTGAGCATTCTCTCTCTCTCTCTCTCTCTCTCTCTCAAATAAATATCTGTTTAAAAAGAAAAACAAAGGCCTTCCCAGACCACCCATCTAAGTCAGGTCTTCTTACCCTACAAGTTGTCACCCCAGTTTAGAAACACGTGGTTTGTTTGTGCGAAGTCTATCCTCCCCAATGGTCCTGTGAAAGCTGGGGTCACGCCCCCTCTGCTCACAGTGTGTCTGCAGCACCCAGCTCGGCATACGATTGGCAGCAGGGGCTCAACTCTCCACAGGAGCAAATCAAATGGTGGTGTCTCCCTGTAGCCTTCATGATTCCTTCCCCAATTACAAATCCACTCTCCTGCAAGTATTCTCAACACATGATCAGCAGGATACTTATGAACATCCTGCAAAGTCACAGTGGGAAACGCTTTTTGTCTTATTCCCACTTAGATCTCTGGTGCCCAGCATGGATAAGTTCGTTCACTTACAGCTGCTCAAGAACACTGAATGAGAATAAGTGCTTGTGAAATACACGAGGGTATGAATTAAGTATTGATAGAACTGGATTTCCAACACAGAACAGTCCATTTCGAAAAAGACTTTGTTCATTGTCGTGAAACTTTATCAATGAAGCAGCTACACTTGAGACTAGATAACACACGAATAATCTAGGCACAAAGTACTATTCAAGACGTTTTGCAAATCTTGACATTTGTCTATGAATTGATCAACGATCTATCTATCATCTATCTGTATGCGTGTGTGGGCATGTGTGTGCCACAATGCATAAGTGGAAGAGAATTGCAGATGGGAGGGGAGGAGAGAAGAGAAGGGGATGAAAACATAATTCATTATATTTGTAGATGAATGCTTCAAAGAATGAAAAAAGAAGAATGAAAGGACCTGTGGAACTAGAGAGAGAGAGAGGAGAGAGAGAGAGAGAGAGAGAAGACAACCAGTACTCTTCTACCACACGGGCTCCAGGGAGCAAACACAAGTCGGTGGGCTTGGGGGGAAGGATCTTCACCATAAGCCATCTCACCACCCCACTTGAGTCTTTGACCCCATTCTATTAGGACAAGATGAATATGTGCTCTCCTGGAATGCCAAGAAAATACCCGAGCAACCCGATATTCATATCTGTTCTTTATTTATAAATCAGTACAGTTAGCAAAAAGTAAACTGCTGCTGCTTTCTTCAAAATCCCATGCCCCCCCCCATCCCCTTGCTGTCCCCCCCTCCACTTTACTGCCAGAGCACTTCCAGATTTGTCTTCCCCTGCCGTGTGTGCTAAGCCATGTTACTATGCCAGACTTAGCCTTATGCTGGGTTAAGAAATAAATAAAAAGCGCCAGGGACATGCCACAGGCCTGTCTCTCCCTTTCGCAACCCACTGCTAGGAGCCTGGGAACTCGTTTCCTGTGCTGTCCCTTTCTGTCCTCTTTACCAGTTCTGCCCCAGCAGCCGCCCACATTGGAAGCAAACAGCTTCCTATGTGAGGCCCAAGCAGTGGCTGCCTGCCAAACTGAGAGCAGAATTCTGTGCGCGAGTGCTCTAGATCTCAATGAGTGTTCTGAAGGGCTTGTTGGCTAAGTCAGTTGTCCTCCGGGTGGGAACTGTGCGTGTCTGAATGGCCCCAGCCGTGTAAGATACGGGTCTCAAGAACCTCTGGGTAGGATCTATACTGCCTTCTCTCTGAAGGAGCACTATGGGGAGGGATTTTCCCCGAGGTGAGTTTGGCAGCAGCATGGAGATAACGGGGTGAACTGGTGATGGGAACAGAATCCAGCCCAGCCAGGAGGTGAATGGACATATAGACCGGCAGCGCAGGATGACTGTGAGTGCTGCATGGGAAGTATGCATGGTCCACAGGGAGGGAGAGAAGGGAAGAGACGCCTTTTGCTGTTGACCAGGCTACCTACGCAGCTTCCACCTGTCTCAAAGCATAAGCAACAAGCCATGACATCACAAGTGCTTGGAAGAAAACAGTCCTTACGGCATGCGTCCACGCAGACATGAACTGCTGCATCTCAGCTCTCGCCTGAGTAGCCAGCTCCAAGATGCGTTCCCGGTGCTCGTGGCGGGTGTAGGCACAATCTGTGAAGTCCTCCGTGCGTTCTAAGATGACTTCCAATGTGGCGGACAGATTCTCCTTGGGTTGGAAATAAGGGTTCTCCCGAAGCGCTTCGATATTCATCTGAGAAACAAACAGGATACACGTTCCTGTAAGTACTCCCACCTCATCGGACGGGACTCTGATTTCTAACAATGAGCAATTTGTTTCCCAGGCAGAGAGGCAATATGGCCTCTGGTGAGAACAACGTTCTCCAGGTCAGACACTGCACCATTAATAGCCATGCAAATCCTCATTCCTAGAGCTGCTGATATAAAGTCTTTCCCAGGAGACTGAAAGAACCTATGGGAGAAAAACACCATTCTGTAGAACCAGGTGAAATAAACCGGCTTCCAGGCAAAACATCTGCAGTTGAAAAAAAAAAACCAGGCAAAGTCTGGCAGATACACTACACCCCAAAAAATGTATGCCAACAATAGCAAAGAAATGGAATCAGCCTAGACGTCCAACGGTAAAGGACACGGATAATGAAAATGTAGTACTTACACACAATGGAATACTATTTAGCTGTCAAAAAATGAATTAATGAAATTTCCTGGTAAATGAATAAAGCTGGAAGAAATTATACTGAGCAAAGTATCCCAGACACAAAAAGACAGATGCTGCATGTTCTCCCTTATAAGTGGATCCTAGAAATAAACCTTCACAATGATAAACTAAAAGGGAAACTTATATAACACCGACAAACTACAAAGAAATATAAGTGTGTATGTGTGGGGGGGGGGAATCCCAAAAGAGTGGAGACAAAAAAAAAAAAAACAGAGGCAAATAGATAAATAAGATAATTTTGGAAGAAAAATCTGAAAGGAGAGGGGAGAAAGGAGATAGAACTTAGTAAGATATAGGGGAGCAAAGAAAAAAAAAAGGCTAGCGGCTGGGGTGGGGGAAGTGATCAATGATCCACCCAGCTATAAACACTGGAGCTACAACAACTCTAGTGATAGAATTCAGTGGGACAACAGCGGTATGTAAGGCCCACAGGTAACCAACTGCTCAATGAATGAGTTCTAAGCCGTCGCCCCCCTCCCCGCCCCATAGTTAGGGAGCATTTGCCTGTACTGTTAACTTGTCCACATAACAATGAAAGGAGAGAAAATAGACACGGGACAGGAACAGATGTTCTGGTGTTAACTATACGTGTTTGATAGTAAAGTACCATCTAAACACTTCTTATTCAGCCCTTAGCTAAGACAAGCTCTCAGCACTCAATCTAGCTGCACCCTAGTGCAATGGAAGACGAGTGAGGCAGAAGCACAGCTGGCCAGAGTGCAGAGCACTGGCGACCCAGGGGTGCTCAGCTGCAATCTGGCATCAAATCTCTCCCCATCCTAAGGTCAGGGAAGCCTGTGGAAGCAGGGGAGGTAAGATTGCGAGTCTAAAGGTGGGGGCATGCACTGCTGGCCAGGACACTGTAGTCCTGACAGGGCTGCGCGTCCAGGAGCCCACTGCACGGGGATCTACTTCCCCCAGATCTACACAATACCCCAGGAACCAGCGAGGATCTCAGGAGCAACAACCACACTCAGAAAGAATCTCTGGGGCCCATGCAGGACAGAAGAAGGGGAGCCTCCCCATCTGTGAGTTTACTCATGGCGGGCTCAATCTCTTCTGCGACAGACACCTGGTTCCTTACTAGCATAGGCACCCCCAGGAGGAGCCCTGTGATCCACGTAGCAGAGGGACAGGAGGGCAGGAGGGACATGGCAGGATCGGGGAAGGGAGGAGAGGGTGGGAGTGAAGGAGGGTTGGGGAGAGGCATAGGGCAAGGACATAAAACCATTCCGTTTGTATATGACAAATTCTCAAAAAAAAATTAAAAAGAAAAGAAAAAAGGGAGGGAAGGGAAGGGAAGAGAAGAGAGACGAGAGAAGAGAAGAGAAGGAGGAAGGAGGAAAGGAGGAAGAGAGAAGGAGAAAGAGAACGAGGAAGAGGAAGAGAACGAGAGAGTGATAAGGAGAGAATGGAGGAAGGGAAGGGAAGGGAAGGGAAGAAGGGCAGAAGGAAGAAGAGGAAGGGAAGAAGGGTAACGGAAAGACGAGATTAGAGGCAACAGGTGTCCTGAGTTAGGGAAGATGGTGTAGAAGCAAGACAGATTGGGGAAGGCAACAAGTTTACTTTCACTAATCCAGACAACAAAACAAAACAAAAATCTCCCCAACACCTCATTGGTCTCCTTTCATTTAGTTTTATGTTCCTAATAGCACTTCACTGACCCAAACATCCTCTACCAGGAGGGCTGCGGAACCTTTCTAAAATATAGACCTGATGACATATAATTTCCAATTAGCTCCTCCCCATACACAGAATCAAACTCAGAGTACAGCACAAACCCCTCTCTAATCTTTCAGACAGCGCAGGTCTCTGAGTTTGATGCATGCGCTCTACCGCTGAGCTACCACCTCAGCCCTGGCATTCGTACACTACGCTAGCAGCCCATCTCTCCCATGTGGCCCCTTAGACACGGTGTCGAGAGATCCTTGAACACGTGATGAACTCACCTGTGATCTCACGCGCTCTCTCTCTCTCTGTCTGTTTCCTAGTTCTGCTAAGCACTGCAACTTTAACCTCTAGCTCATGACATATGTTACAGAGATAACTTAGGCAAGAGACAAAAAGTAGTGATGACTCTGGGCACCATAAGTGGATGCAGATATGCAGGCTCACAGACAGCTTGCAAAGGATTGTGCTTTGAGTAGCATGAAGACCTGAGTTTGGATTTCCAGAACCCCTGTGAAGCCGAATGCAACAGGCATCTGTAAATCACAGCACTCCTACCGCAAGATGGGAAGGAGCGACAAAGGAACCCCTGGAAGCTCGATGGCCAACTAAGCCAGCACAGGCAATGGCAAACAGGAGACTATCTCCACAAGGTGGAAGGCAAGGATCTATTCTCAACCTCCGCGTGCTTACTGAATTTTCTTTAAGCTAAGGAAGAACATGGATAATAGGTATGGAATTGAGAATGAGGATCTGAGAATTTAAATAATTGAAAACATAAACATTAGCCATGTGGGGCCAGTAAGATGCCTCAGTGGGGAAAATTATTTGTCTCCAAGCCAGATGACCTGTGTTCAATCCCCGGCACTCACTGTGGTGAAAGGAGAGACCCTACTTTCATATGTTGTTCTCTGACTTCCACACACAAGCTGTGGTGTGTGTGTGCATGTAGACACATAAAGAATAAGACATGTAAAAAAAGACCTTCTATGAAATTCTAAAAACAACAAAAATAAAAACTGCGGAGCCAGCAAGATGGTTTCTATGGGTGAAAGAGCTTGCCACACAAGTCTGATCCCTGGAACCTACACAAAAAAACAGGATATGAGGTGCGCATCTGCAATTCCAGCACTGCTATGATAAGATGGGAGGAGGAAATATGCAGAAAGGTGGGAAGATCAACAACAAAGACCCGCCTCAACAAGGGGGAAGGACAGAAGTGACCCCCTAAAGGTTTCCTCTTATCTCCACACATGCACCATGGAGATGAGAGCACACACTCATACTTGCACACTAAATAAATACTACTTTCAAAACAAACATCTTTTCTTTGTGAGAAAACATTTTCAATCATTACACATAATATAGAAAATAAACTGATGGAAGAAAAAAATCAAAATAGCCTCTCTGTATTCTTACCTTCCATTCTTTAATTCCAGTGAAAATACTGATGGATGAAATATCAGTCTCTCCATTTGGTTTACAGTCAGTCACAATTTCAATGACCTTATCCAACGCCACTTTCATTCGGTCGAACACTCCTGCTTTGTTTTTATGGGCCGATTCACAGTTGGGGTGTCTCAGACATGTCTTCAAAACAGGCAGGGTTTTGTTTTAGTAACAACTCACATTGGAACACACAAAAATCTTACAGAGAACATGCCATGCTAATAAAAATGGTTCTTTACCCAAATATCCTGCGTCCCTGGCTCCCCCAGATCCTCTCCTCACTACAGTGGAAGCCGGATGGTAAAAAGTGATAGCAAGGTTAAGTGAAAATCTCAGAGAACAAAACCACATCTTCACACTTCAGCATTACACTAAGCTCAATTTTAGTGGCGGGAAACAAACCTATTTCTTTATCATGACTAAAATTATTTTTAAGTGTTGACTCACACATGCAAGAACTGAAAAGGAAAGAGGAGAAATGAACAAGATAATATGATTGCAACTCTGAATTCTAAAAATGACACAAATACAAAAGCTACCCCAGGCTTTGATATGAACACACATTCTGCATCTATCTTTGTGACTTCACGGGTCCCCGCCTGAATGGACATCATTTCAGAGAAAGGCAACTCTGCTAATGAGATATTTATTGACTCGTCCCCGAACTGTACCAATGTGATGACCAATAGGTGCTTAGGAATATATACTGTTGACTCACGGTCTTATAAAAGGGAAAAAAATCAGAAAAGAAATCAAAGGTATGAATTTATTGAGAAACCAACCCAAGGGCTGTTTCTAATTCAGATTCCACTGCTACTTAACTAATCCGGACTTGCCCAGTCTAGAGCAAGCTGCTGGCCCCTTGGGGGCCTGGCAAACTTTGCAGGTATGATTGCACCTAAAGGACCTGATTCACCCTCTTCTTTGTTGCCCAATCAAAGTGCATTCACAGGTTCACTACTGTTCAGGGCCAGGGAGCATTTTTGCTAATACAGATTAGACCACCAGGCCTGGGCTCTAAGCTGCCCCTCTCATGTCTTTCAAAGTGCTCTGCAGGCTGGGGGTGCAGCTCTCTCGAAAGGCACATGCTTCAGCATGCCTGAGGTCCTGAATCCAATCTTCAGTCTCAGATAAAACTAGGTAACATAAAAATGTATACCACGGAAATTAGCTGCATGGAATCAGGTTTTTGAATCGCTCACTGACAACATGGTGAGGCAAATGCCTCTTACCTTGGAAGCTGTGAGAAGCATCATGGTGCCCTTTTCAAGAACTGCCCTCGCCGCTGCCATTTTGGCCTTTTTCTTTTCATCTTTCAAATCCTAAAGATGGAGCAAAAAGTCACTGGGCAGTCTAAGATCATGCAAGAAACGCGATTTCTTTGATGCATCATTTAAACAGCAATAACAATGCACAAACATTCAGTAATTCTTCAGTGAAGAAAAAAGTACCCAGGAAAGAGTTGTGTAAGCTGAAATTGCTGTGGTCTATGTTGGGTCAGACCCTTTGAGCACAGTTTCACTAGCCGAGGGATCTGTTACCTGTCACCAATGTTTCTGTTCTGCCTGGTCCTCCCACCTTCTTGAAAATAGATGCTCCAGGTTGGGAAGATGGCACAGTGGTTAAAGTCTTTGCCATGCAGCTAAAGGAACCAAGCTCGGACCCCCCCAATCCCACATAAATAATGCTGAGCAGATATGGTGGTACCCTATAATTCTGGTCCAGGAAGACAGAGACTAGGAAACCGCAGAGCAAAACAATAAGAAGATAGAGCAATCCAGGAGGATTTTTGATGTCACCTTTGAGCCTACATAGGTACACACACTCGACACTCCACACATACATGTCCACCCACACATATACATACGTGCACACGTGCATGCATGTACACACATAACTCCATTTCCTCCTCCCCCCAATAAAAACCAGAAATGCCATCAAGGCAGAAGCTTTTGTGTCTTTCACTTATGATATCCCCAATACCTAGAATACTCCCATTCAAATAAGGGGGTGAAGAGGGGTAAAGATGAAAGGAGTCAGCTAACAGCAGTTGCAGCTACTCTTAGCAATGCTGACACAGAAGCATTAAGCCCTACATGCACATCCCACAAACTACTTCCTGCAGCACTTACCAAACACCAAGATGTCAAAATGACTAGAAAGTTTCAAGGACTCTATATCCATTGAGTTAAATTTTGAAAACAGCCTCTTCAGCCTCCATGGGAAAAAATATTGCCCATACCAATTTTTCTTGTAGGAGTTTTCAGAGGTATGGCTACGTGGCCCAGGTTGCCCTTGAGGCCATCATGTAGCCTCAAGCTCAAGGTTATCCTCCTGCCCTAGACTCCTGGGTCCTGGGACTACAGGCCTGAGCCAACTTGCCTGGCTCCATACCAAATTTCTAATCTCAAAATAATGGTGGACGCTTTCCAGTTATGTCCAGGGGCAGAGGAGGATCCAGCCACAGCACAGCTGAAAGAAGCTAAACGAACTTTGGAATTCATGAATCACATCCTGCTTGCTCAAGTGATCTCCAAATGTTAGAGGGGAAACAGTCATTATGATCAAAATACTCAGGCTAACAACTTTTATAGGGGCAGAGAGGAACGGTGAGGGAAGAGAGGAAAAGAAACGTATTTTACAAAACACAATGATGGCAGAACACACAATGAAACAAAAAGATGCCTACGCAGAATGCCTCATACAAACGAGCACCATTATGGAGTCTGATACTTTCCAAGCCAACACCTATCTCCCAGCTCTAGTGGCAACTAGAGGAAAACTCCATCTCCAAAACTAAGGTGGAAGCTATGACAGAAAGCACAGAAGTATCTCCAGAAATACTGGGGTTGGGCAGATGGTTCAGTAGCTAAAGCTCTTGCCCTACAAGAAAAGTTCGGATCCCCAGATCTCACATAAAATGAATCCCACATAAAAATCCTAAGAACTACAGGCTTTAAAAGTGGACTAGTTGCTTCAGGCTGCTAGCAGAGCAACCTTACAAAAGATTACCATTTCCCTTATGTGTAAAACTAATAACGATATCCAACTCATAGGATCTTAAAAAACCAGTGGTTGTGGTGGCCCACCCGTAACTCCAGCCTCTCAAGCTGGCTGGACATGCTGGCCCTATCAGTGAACTCTGGGCTTAATTAGAGACCCTCAAAAGAATAAGGGAAACGAGCCATCAAGGATGTTTCCCAATATCAACATCAGGTTTTCACATGTATACACATGCACGTGCATGCACACACACACATACATGTGCCCAAACACATGTGCACAACATATACAAGTGAACATGCATACGTACATGCATGAACCCTATATACACATGGAAATGGAAAAAAAATGGTCAGCTATTATCCACTCTGCCTGGTAACAAGAGGAATTCACAAATACCCAGCAAGGAAAAGTCTATCCTAGAACTATTATGGTCTTCCACCTTCCTAAACTTAGAAGATATGATTAAAGTTGGGGAAGAGATCCATAAAGAACTGATATCTCTTGCATCCTAAGAACTACAGGCTTTAAAAGTGGATTTAGTTGGTTCAGTTTGCTAGCAGCACGACCTTACAAAAGTTTACCATCATCTCAGGTTCATTTCCCTTATGTGTAAAACTAGTAACTATATCCAACTCATAGGGACGCTTTGAGAATTAAATGCAATCATGTATATTACATACCAAACACACAATGCAGTTAGAGCAAATAAAACAATGGTGTGTGTAATTGTTGTTAATCTAATGTGGCAAATAAAACCAAAATATGAAACAAAATACTCTAAAATTAAACATGATGACTCAATTTATTTGCTTGAGCCCAGTTACAAGAACCAAACAGAAAGATTCATCAAGGAGAAAATATTCATATGTGGTCTTCCAACAATAGGCATCATTTCCAATGTGAACATGGTTAACTGCTGTATGAGTACAAAGCAAACAAACAAAAGTTGATCTACTAACCATACTCTGACTTATTTACAAAAGGCTTTAGTAAACAAAGGATTTTGGAAACAAGATAACTCAAGGGATTTCAAAGATTGCACCTTCCTCCAAGAGAAAAGTGTGCATTTATCTGAAGACTTTTAGATGGCAAGTACATACGTTTTGTCTGTCTCCAGTTAGATGTGCAAACTCCACCATTTCATTTCCAAACTGGCTGAATATTTGGACAAACTCTTGAAAACTATTCACTTTCTCCAGCCTTTCCATGGTTGAAAGAACCTGAAAAACAGGAAATATTTTATTACTGGGTAACAATCATGAAAGAGAATGAGACTTGTGAGGCCGAGTAGACTAAGGACAAAAGAAAAACCAAATTCAAAGGGAAAGTTGAGAAGGAGCCATAGAAAAAGACAAAGATGGATTCCAAGAAGCAAAAGATGGCTTAAAGTCTAGAATCACGTAGGTAATGATTTGATTTTAGAAGGAAGAGATCTAGACTTACTTGAAAATTAAAAGAATTCTTTAGATGAGTAAATAGGACTAGGGATGCAATGCAGTTAGTAGGGCGCTAGCCTAGCACACATCATGCCTTGAGTCTGTTCCCTAGCACTGCATAAACCTGGGCATGGTGGTACCTGCCCATAATCTCACTACTCAGGAGGCAGTGGAAGGAGGAGGAGGAGGAGGAAGAAGAAGTGGAGGAAGAGGAAGTGGAGAAGAGGAGGTAGAGAAGAAGGAAGATGAGGTGGAGGAAGAGGAGAAGGAGGAGAATAGGAAAAGGAGGAAGAAAAGGAAGGGGAGGGGAAAAACCCTAAATATTATACAAAAAAAAAAAAAAGGTATCTTTCATGCAACTAAGTCTGAAAAATGCTCAGAATGGGCAGGACTACAGTGCCTGCTAAGGCTGCTCATGTCTTGAGTGTGAAAACTGACTAATGTAGTAACCAAGTCTCCAGAGTACTAAGCGCGCAGGGCAGGTAAAATGAAGACACAGAGCAGCTGCACGGATTGCTGAGGCAAGCTGTAGGTGGTCGCAGCTTGTGAGGAATAGAGATGGGAGGTCATCTTCCGGGTGAGGAGTGGGAAGGGGTCGGGGACTTCACGGCACAGCCGGGATCAGCCAGGCGTTGCCTATGTCGAATAAACTAATTACCAGGAAGTTTCAGACAGTGAGATGTGGACAGAAAGCGTGCACCAGAAGCATGGGTAACAGATGATGTGCTGTTCTCTTGACATCAGAAACAAGGACAAAGGATGCAAAACATACGTTCCAAAAGTTTTTTTTTTAATATAAAATAACTACTGAATTTTAGTTCAGACCAAGAGAAGCTAGGAAAACACAGATATCCTGTGTTAGTTATTTTTAATGAGGCCACAGTGGCTATTTGGCATGTGAACCAGGAAGGGAGGCCGTGCACACCCATGAAGCCCACCATATGCTGAGCACAGCCTCCTGTCTGACAGGAAAGTCTTCCTTCCCACCAACCTGTCTGGCCCGCCTCTCCAATATCTTCTCCTCTTTAAACTTTCACGGTTTGATTCACTCAGCAGTCATCAGAGGGTAGTGTCCTTAAACCCACTGAGATGATCTGGTCCCTGGCTGATGTGACCCCCCCCTTCTCCTGGCCTAGGGAATTACCCATAAGGAATGACTGACTGCACATACCACAGTTTCTGAAAGATCCAAGAACAGGACCTCATCTAAGAGAGAGCATGAGATGGGAAAATTTTATTTAATTAAGCTCTGTGTGTATGTGTTACAAGTGTGCATGATATATATATATGCATGTGTGTATTCTGTACATAAGCATATAGGTAAATGTGTGTGTGGTATGTATGTGTGTGTATACATACATGTTCATACATTAGATTGTGTGTGTGTGGTGTGTATATAGATGTTTGTGTGATGTGTATATGTTTGTGCACATGCATGTGAAGGGTAGAGATTGAAGCTGAGGGTCTCCCTTCGTCATTTGGCACCTTATGTATCAAGGCGGATCTCTCAATTGAACTCAGAGCTAGCCCGTCCAGCTAGTCTATCTAGCTTGATCTGAGGATCCCCTCCTGACTCTGCCTCCTGATGCTGGGATCACAGGCAGAAGCCATACATACCTGACATGGATATGGGTGCTGAGATTTAAACTGACACCTGTGTAGCAAGCATTTTAACCTCTGAGTCTTCTCTCCAATGCCTGGATGGGAAGGGTTTAAATGCTTTCTCTAGGCTTAGCCACTGTCAAGAAAGATTTAGGAACTTACCATATAAAATTTTTGTAGCTTTGAATAAGTATTGTTTCGGATGACTTTTTTCTTTTGCATTTTGTGTGTGTGTGTGTGTGTGTGTGTGTGTATCAGAGGGTACTATGTGTACCTATGGAAATCCAAGGGTGACTTTAAGGATAATATTTCCTTTACTGTTTTGCTCTGGATTCTGTCTTTCAGGGTAGGAAGTACAGGACACCTGGCATTTTTACATGGGTTCCACGATCTGATTTCAGGTCCTTCTGCTTTCAAAGCAGAGTCTTAACCCTTGAGTCATCTCTCCAGTCCGATTTTTTTTTTTTTTAGAAAGGTTCTCCTGTTCTTTAAATCCGGTCTTTTAACAGATGTCCTCTAGCTCATTGTATAGTCAATGCTGGTCTTCAGCTCCTAATCCTCCTACCCCTACCTCTTGAGTACTAGCAATGCAGGCACACAACACCACACCTGGTTTTATGCATTGCTGGGGATCAAACCCAGGACATGGTACATAACATACAAGCACTTTACCAAGTGGTCTAGATCCCTGGCCCAACTCAGATATCTAAAAAAAAATTTTTTTTTTGGTGGGTGTGGGTATGGGGGGCAGAAGAGAGTGAGTGCTGGGTATCCTGACTTATTCCCTTGACAGAGGGGCTCTCATTGAACCCAGAATCCTAACAGTTCTCCTGTCCCTGCTCTGCAGGCTTATATATAACCACATACAACTTTTTGCCTGTGTGCTGGGAATCCAAACGTAGACCCCCATGCCTGAAGGAAAGATTGTTCTTCAGCTTGTAAATTGTCACTTTGTCTTGGAAAATAAAAACACCGAAGTATTAAACACAGTCATCAATGAAATTCTTGCTACCCATCAAGCAGACCTCTATTCCGCACAGCACTGAAGTGCTTAGTTTTTCTACCCACATTATAGACATATAAAGCTTTTGACAGCAAGCTTTGACAAGTAAGCAATGATTGTCTGAATAAAAGCATTATCTGCATTGGAAAGTTTAGGCCTAATAAAATAGGAACAGGCACAGAAACCCACTCTTACACTATAGGCAATGAGCATATTACAAACAGCTACGACTGACAAGCAGTGCCATTTTATCTGAAATTATCCTAAACCATGATTTTGAATGACCATGAGGGACAGCAGGCTGGGGGATGCTCGGTGGATAACATGCTTACTACCCAAACCTGAATACCTGAGTTTCGATCTCCAGATCCCACATGAAAGGCCTGATGCAGTGGCATAAGGAGCTGTCACCCCAGTGAGTCTACGGGAAATGAGAAGTAGAGACCAGAGAAGCTCTAGAAGCTCCTGGGCCAGCCCGCCTGCCTTATGCTGTAACCGTGAAAAGACCCCCTCCCAGATAAGGTGGAAAGGTAAGGGACCCCATCAGAAGGTTGTTCTCTGACTTCTACACGGACTACCTGCACTTGCACACATATGCATGCCTATCCACTCACATAAAATGCTCACTAGAGAGCTGACAGATAGATACCTAGATAGGTAGATAATAAGCAGATACAGAGATACATAGATGAGATAGTAGATCCATAGATGATAGATAATAAATAGATTTAAATGGACAGATAAATGACAGATATCAGACAGATGATAGATGATAGATAGCTAGATGTAGATAGAGGACAAATAGCTAGATAATATATAGCTAGATGATAGATACATGGATTGCAGATCATGGGTATATGATAGATAATAAATAGATTTAGATGGATAAATGATAGATAGATAGACAGACAGACAGACAGACAGACAGATAGATAGATAGATAGATAGATAAACAGCAACATCAAAAAAGCGAGTACCTTATTTCTCGATGTTACTATCTGTTTAATGACTACTCGGTCTGCCAGCAGCAACACCTTTGTCACTGAAGAAAGCAGCAGTCTTGCAGCCTTTACAACCCCCGTTTTGTCAGTAAAAATTGTGATCTGGCCATCAGATTCTGGATGACTCCAGTTGGTTGCATCTGTGAGCGCAGCGATGGTTTCTCCTGGAAAGAGGGAATGTTACTCTGGAAGTAAGACAAATGAAAATGCAGCTTCCCCCCCCCCCACCTTGAACACAGCAGGCGCCTGGCGCCTAACTTCAGGACCATGAGATGCCTGGCCTGGAGGGCTCACGTGTACCTTTCTGGCAACAAGTAATTAGCACACTCTTCAGAACTGTGGGACCCGATTGAAAGATGCAACCAGTCTGGCTCAGAAAAAAAGCAAGAAAAGTCTCAGGAGCCAAAAACTAAAGAACCAGCAGAATCCAGAGCAAAGATCAACACACAGGTGGGGAGCCCAAGCTGGGATGAGGGAGAGGGGTTGAGGGGGAGGTAAGGAAGGGGTCACATCCAATCATCACACCTCAAGGAGTTTGGGGGTTGGAGACATCAAAGGAGAGCAGAAAAGACAAGCCTTTGAGCCCAGCAGAGGCAGTTGGAAGAATGGATTCTGGATGGGAAAAAGGCAAGCCTGTTCGTGCGGCATCCTAAACAAAGGCCCCCATCCTTGAGAGTTTAGACTCTGGCTGACTTTCAGGCTTAAAGTGACACTTGTACCTTCTTACAGTATCCAGCTAATGACAGAGGAAAAAACTCAGAACACTTAATATGGATTGGCAGGATCGAGCATCAGGCACAAGGCAACACTGACTGAAGCTTTACCAGTGAAGGGCAGTGTGTGGTAGCCCCACCCGCTGGTATCCACCCCTTAGTGGTGACCTTCTCCCTGAGATTCATATGGCAGAAGTGAGGATGTGCCACTCTGACATTAGGCTATAAAAAACCCCCAGACTGTCATCTCCTTGTCTGTCTGGGGAAAATCCAGCTGCCATGTCATGCGCGCCCTAACTTCAGAGAGAATGCACAGATAGACCCTCCAGCACAACGGAACCTGTGATAACCAAGCCCCAACTGACCCCTTCACACAATGACGTAAGAAATACTGACTCTGGGCTGGGGCACGGCTCAGGGGTTAAGCTGTCAAAACCTGAGCTTCTCAGGCTCCACATAAAAATGGCAAGTGGAAATGGTGGCAGCCTGCAATTCCAGCCCAGGAGGATGAAGCCTGGGAAACTCCACAGCCAAACAGTAAGGAGCAATTCAGGATGATTCTCAAAGTCACCTGCGGGCCTCCAGAGGCACACAGAGTGACCCCTGTACACACATGTGACTGACCCAGAATCATCCAGGAAAGTCACCTCCCTTTTCCTGACCCTCGAGGGTTGAATAATAAATGTCTGGGATTTTTACACTGCTACTTTGGGGTTAATGTGTTACATGACGATACAAAGTTTTGATGGCCAAATATCACGAAGAGCAAGAATGCTTAGAGCTAAATCTTAAAGCCCAAGGGAGAGGAGCGGGAGAAAATGGGTCAGTTTGTAATCTATCAGCAACAGCTCAAAGGATAAAATGCATCCTCTGTTCTTCTGGGAAATGGTCATTGTTCGTGTTATTAATTCTTAGTCATGGAAGGTGCTGGAAGAGAAGCTGTGGGATGGCATGGCTTAACCTCTCCATTCTCTGACTGACTCCCAGGTATTTAACCAGCCAGTAGGTGGGTCAGTAACAGTTGCTTCGCCCCAGAAGCATTCATCAAGTTGTTTCCAAGTGTAGACTGTTCTGGAAACAGTTCGCTGAAAAAGCACCAAGCTGTCTTGTAGCTCCATAGCTGTCACTTCTAATTTATTATAAAGCAACTAGCTAGTAGTGTTGCCTTAATGTGAAGACCCAAAGGCCCTGCCAACAAAAATTATTTATTCAGTAGTCACATAAAATATAAATCTTGACTGGTAGTCAAGTAAAAAGTGAAAACAAGACAAGAGTTCAACCCAGAGGAGAATAAATAGCCATGATTATGACACTAACATTTGCTAAGCATGATGCGCCAAAAAGGCATATGTGCAAATCTAGTGAGATTCCTTGCTATGCATTGATAGCCACATTTTATCAATGAGAACACTGAGGGCTTAGAAAGCTCATAACTTGCCCAATACCTCTCCACTGCCAAGTACAGGAGGGACTAAAATTTCAGTGGTTGTCATAATTTGATTGTGAGTTGTCCTCTACAGGCGCAGGTATTTTTGTTTTAATTAATTAAATGAGAGAGAGAGAGAAAGAGAAGGTAAGCAAGGCATATACATTCCACATAAGTGGAGGTCAGAGGGCAAATTTTGTAAGTTGGGTCTCTCCTTCTCCCATGTGGGCTCTGGGGATGTCATGGTTTGAATGTTTGTCCCCCATGTGTTTGAGTCTTTCTTTAGCTTTGTCAGTGTTTGGGAAGCCACAGCACCTTTAAGAGGTGGAGCATTGCTAGAGGAAGGGATGTCACAGAGGGTGGGGGGGCTTTAAGATTGGGCAGCCCTGTCCTACCCAATCTGTGGTTTGTTCCTGTGTTTGCAGTCAGCTCTCTCCGCTTCATGATGACATGACTTACGCCGCCTCCAGCTTCTACCAGCCAGCCGAGTCTTTCCCTCTATGATGGACTGTATCACCCTTCTTGAACCATAAGCCAAATAAATATCCCTTCTTCCTTAAGCTGTGATTGAGTGCTGTTCTCACAGCAGCGGAAAAAGTAAGGACTACAGGACGGAACTCAGGAGAACACAGTTAACAAGGATGATGGAGCCACAACATTTCGGGAGTGATTTACAGCCAATCTTAAGCTGAGGTGTGTGGGGAGTGTCTCTGTTCCGTAACTTCATGGTTCCCTTCTCTGAGTGACTATAGGAAGCAGTTCTCCTGGAGGGAAAGGATGCTTCAGAGCAGACAAAAAGATGGCGTGTGGGGCCCACTGTCTCACAGAACCCCAAGGCCTCAAGCAGGAGCTCATGAGCTTGCCCGGTTCCTGTCTCCCAGTGCTGAGCACAGAGGTAAACTGCAAAGCCATCAGGGCACAGGACTGTGTGGTCCTTTCTTACAAATCCAGGATTGTGAGCTCACTCCACGGATAGGTAAAGGTGTCTGTGTGCAAAGCTGGAGCCCTGAGCGCCATGTCCAGAGCCCATAGGCGGAAGGAAAGAACTGACTTCTTAAAGTTGTCCTCTGACCTCCACCCATGCATCATGGAATAAATGCATGCACTTCCTCTCTCTCTCTCTCTCTCTCTCTCTCTCTCTCTTCTCTCTCTCTCTCTCTCTCTCTCTCTGTCTCTCTCTCTCTCGTAGTCTCTTCTGTAAATAAAACATTTTTTTAATCTCTTCCCCTTGCTTTTCACAAGAGATATTATAAGAAAAAAATTTTGTGGCAGACATCTTCACATTTTCCGTGCATCTGCGCCTGATGTTGGTTTTGTATGATGCCAAGGTCACGATTCAATGCCAGGAAAAAAAGACTCTCCTCCTACAAGCTGGTTTGTCTCCTTTCAGCAACTAACAAGAATCATGTAACCCCATGTTTTTCGCACTTTTGTCTTGCTTCCCAAGAAATATGAAGATAATTTTCATGCTTAATTAAAATGATCGTTTGCCAAAGATCTTAGTGTTTTTCCTCTTATTTGTGTGGTTTTACTTAATATGGCTTTCATTAATAATCTATTTCAAATCCTTTCTGAAAATAGGAAGGCATAAGTTACCAATAAAATCAGGCTCTTGGCCTTGCTTCCTATGGAAAGCTATTCTGTAATTCTGCCAATGGCCGGAAGCCCGAGGGCAGCCCAGAACTGCGTCCCTTGCCTTGTTCTGCCTCGTGAAGATGTCAGTGAGTGTGTTGTGGATTCTTCACCGCTCTGCTATCCTGTCTTGGTCTCGCTATGTGTATTGTAAAAGCTTCCACATGAGTCTCCCTGTCTTTATATCTCAAACCTCCCTCGGCCTGCCCCCTTTCATCCGTTTCCATGACTGTCCATGCTAGTTAGATAATAGGTGTCAACCTGACTACTGACTCTGGGCGTATTTGTGAAGAATCAGCAGGGAAGGCCAGGCCTGAGCAAGCCTGCAGGAGATTGTCGACTGATGAGAGGAGAGCCAGCCCATAGTGGGTGGGACCACTCCCTAGGGAGGAGGAGATGGAGGGAGCTGGTTCGGCACATTGGGAGGGGCGAGCAGTGTGACAAGTGAGGTCTGCCCCCGTCCCAGCAGCCCTGTGGATATGGCGCGGCCAGTTCCCCCAGCAACTGGTGTTGGCACGAGCGCTCTTGCCAGAAATATAACCGAGAATTGTAAAAAAAGAACAAAACTCTTCTCTCCCCTAAGCTCTTTGGTTGTGAATCTATCAGGAACGTGCGGATAAACTGCAAGACTACTAGAGTGCTTTCCAACACGAAACGCCTGTGACGTGGCTCAAAGCTCTCAGTGACTCCCTCTCACTATACATCAACCTTAAGCCAATCATGTGACACACAGGACTGTGTATCTGTGGCTGGTCCTGACATATTTACTCAGCCATGTCATACCCACTTCCTTCACCTTGAAGCCCCTCTAGACAAACCTCCCCAGGGTCACTCAGAACAGGAAATGGCATCACCTACCCCAACCCCTGGAGCTGTCTGCAGCTCCTCTCTCTGTCACGCACACCATCCCTGGCCACAGCATCAGCAAACCCCATGGGCTCTACCGAGAGACCGCATATCCAGTGCAACTCCCTTCCACTCCTGAAATGCCAGCACACAACCCAGGGGGCCGCTGCCCATCACCCTCACCCCGCTGCCATCACCCTCGCCAGGGCAGCACCTGACACCCTTATAGTCGCCTCTCTGCAGGAGTCACCGGTTCTCCTTGAGAGCACAAGTGAAATTAGAGAACTGCCCTGTGCAGGAGCTCCCAGCAGCCCCACTGCACTTAGAACACGCCCAAAGATCCTGTCGCTGCTTGGAAAGCCCCTCATATCTAGCATGTCTTCTGACTAGGAAAGTCCTCCCCTCGCTGACCACCCTCACTGACCACAGAACCAGAGCCCCACTTAGCTGCAGTCCTCTCTCTAATCTCAGCAGTTCTCAAGAGACATGTAACAATATAGGGGGGAGCACTTTGGGTTGCCACGCAGAGGGGAGAGGAATTCTGGTGTGTAGTAGATAGAAGCTAGAGATCGATTAAATGCCCTAGAGTACACAGGACACCCTTCACAACGAAAAATGTGTTGGTCCAAAATATCAATAGAATCAAAGTTTTGAAACAGCACTGCCAGTGGTCTTCCAGCCCTTCTTGGGCTTTATTTTTCACACCTATTAACACCCGCCACATGATGCTGCCTGCTTATTTGTTTGTGGTCTATCTCCCTCACAGGAACACAAGCTCAAGGGCAGGCTTGGGTCGATCGGTCATGATTGTGTGTGAAAGACAGCCAGGACTCAGTAAACATCCGTTGCAAGAGTGAATGGATAAAGGATCCTACAGCAATACTGAACTGTCTGTAACGCTCAAAACACTTTCAACGCCACCTAAAATAGTAACACGTGGGAAGCTGAGGCAGGAGGACTCCCAGCAGTCCACAGAGTGAGTTCAAGGTCAGCCTGGGTTATGCAGTGAGACGCTGTCTCCAAAGGCAAGAGGAAACCATGATATCCACATACCTGCTTGTTTCGCCTCAATACAGGCAACATTTATTTCCTCCTTCAAATCCCAGTTCTCATTGGCTATAGCTTCCCCTACTTTAACGAATCTTCCCACGGCCACGTTGACAGCTTGTCCCACACGCTGAATTGCTTGCAGAGTTTTATCAGACTTTTTGGTATGATCTTTATGGTTGATAAGGGTGGTGATCTAAAAAATAAAAGACAAAAGGAACTTATTTAAATTTTGCCTTGATACTAAAAGAAATGAAATAAAATAAGAAAAGCTACCAGGAAAGGCCAAGAGCCTTCAGCACTGAAAGTGTCGTCACGTCAGGACACCTCGGGACAAGGCCTCCATGAATTGTGACTGCAAGTCCTCCCCGGGCCAGTTATCTGGGACCAGTAGGTCTAAAGGTTCCCCAGATCTTCCAACCAATCTCAAGGGCTGGAGACCAGGAATGGGTATCCATGGCTCAGAGAACCCACAGGAGCTCTGAGTCTTTCTGATCTACTTCCCTCTGTTTTGGCCTAGGCTGGAGATGGTGTCTTCAGCTGCATTCCACTCCTCTACCTACTGAGCAAGCGGTCACCCATGGTTGCTGAGTGAACTCAATGTTTCAGAATGAATAACCGGTGTGATGTATGTTTTTGAAGCCCTGTGGGTTGTGGGGCTCTGACTTCCAGGGAAGGGAAATCCCCAAAATTTCATCACTTGGTTCCAGACCTTGAAATGAAACATGAAAGGTGACAAGAACAGGTTGCAAAACAAAGGAAAGTTCTTATAAGTATCTTAGAAAATGAAATCATGCACGATGCTGTCATGTAAAAATGTTTGTTAAGGAATGTTACGGGAGATAGCTCAGAGGATAAAATGCCTGTCTGAAAACCTGGTGATCTGAGTTCAGTCCCAGGAAGGCCACAGAGTGGAAGGGCAGAGCTGATTTCCAAATTGTCCTGTCACCGCCCCCCTGGTACCATGACATGCGTATGCATGTGTGCCTCTCTCTCTCTCTCTCTTTCTCTCTCTCTCTCTCTCTCTCTCGCTCTTGCTCTCTAAATAAAAAGCAGCAACAACACAATAATTATAAAATTTTTAAAAGAACATTACATGATGAAAATAGATCCCAGCCAGCACATGCATGAGGAGTTCAAATTTGAAATAATTTATGTTAAGGCCAGAACAGAGAATAAGAGACAAAGAAGAAATTGCTGTGTGTCAATCACTTCATAAGTTAAAGTATCAAGAGCTTCGATTTAGAAGAAAAATCTGCATTTGGGTTTTGGGTTTGCTGCTCCTAGCTAGGTAATATTTGGCACAGTACTGAACTTCCCTGCCCCCGACACACACACACACAAAACTTCATCAATATAGTGTTTTTCAGCAAGTGTTTGGTATATGTTAGGTGCAGCTCCCCGGGATGTGTGAGTGAGAATTATAGTCCTTAGCGTCCAGTAAGCTCTCAGTACAGCAGGACAGCAGTAATTCACTCGCACAAAATACATTTCATAGGCCTGGTAAAATCTAGGCCATGAAAAAGTACCAGAAAAATAGTCCACGGGCTAGTGAGATGGCTCCATGAGTCAGGCACCTCCTCCAAAACCTGGCATCCTGACTTTGATCCCTGAAGCCCCCGTGGGACTTTCAAAAGTTGCCCTCTGACCTCCACTCACGTGACATATTATGTATTCTCTCTCTCTTTTCTCTTTTTCCCTCTCCCTCTCTCAAATAAATGAATATTTTAAGAAAATGACTAGCCTTAAAAAAGAAAGAGAGGGAGAGAGGGTGTGTGTCACGGAGCCTGCATTCTAATGGGGAAATTCCTTGCCAAGTGTAGAAATATGGTAATAAAACAAAAAGTACCCAAGAAGCTCCCTGACGCTGGCTGGTCTTCAGCAGGGGTAAGGATCCGAGAGAGCAGAAGCTGAGGAGGGGAGGGTTCTGTCAAGGAGTGCAGCAAGGCCAGACGCTGTCAGAGCAATGAGCCGAGAGAGAGGGCAAGGGTCATACATTGTCAAGGTGATGGGGGAAAAGGGAGGGAGGAACAGAAGGCAGTCATGCCAAGCTTGAAGTAGAGTCAAGAATTTATTTTCTGAGCTTGTATGGTGTCACCTGTCCTCAATCCTAGTCCTCAGGGGGCCAAGAAAGAAGGATCTCAAGATATAAGCCAGCGTGGGCCAAGTGGGAGACCTTGCCTCCAAAAGGTTGTGTTCTGTGAATTACAGGAAGCCACTGAAAGGTTTTTAAGCATGCACGCTTAAATCCCATAATCTCACTTGTTTTAATTATAATCTAATCATTTTACCCATGCAAATGCATATACACATGTGTGTGTGTCTGTTTTGTATGTGGACGGGTGTGCACGTGTATGTGGGGATGTGTGCAAGAGGGCAACTTGAGAATGTGTGCCTGTGGAGGCTCCCAGGTGACATCTGGGATTTGCCCTGAATTGCTCTGCCTCCTTACTGGTTTGCCCGGGAGTTTCCCAGGCTCCATCTTCCAGGGCTAGGATTCCAGGCCCCCACCATATCTGTCTGACATATTTACATGGAATTTGGAGATCCCAAACTTGCTTGTGATGAGGCAGAAAAATGTAAACTGTTAAGCTACTGACAAATACTAAGTGAAAATGAAACATACTGAAATCCCAAAGGCATTCAAGTAAGGAAATTTCAATGACCCCACCTAACCCTACAGTCTATCCTGCCCTGCTTCTTGGTAAGAGTCACCTTCTCTTGAGTCTAGGTTTCTAATTTAACACAGATACTGTTGATATGACCAACTGGACCATCTGGCCAATTTGATCTGAAGATTCTCTGGCTCTGTCTTCTGGGGCTGGAATTATAGGTGGGCTACTATACCCACCCGGCATTTTACAGGGGATCTGGGAATTTGAACTCCAGTCCTTTTGCTTGGGTAGCAAGCATTTTAACTGCTGGGCCATCTATCTAACCCTTCCCAGGATTTGAGTTTTAATCAAAGAACTGCCAACCTGTGTCTAGGAGAACTACAGAGGACTATAAGATCGTGGCATTTATTTCCTCATTTTTAAAAATGCATTCTGTGTGTGTGTGTGTGTGTGTGTATGTGTCATGTCGTGTACATGAGGATATTCACATGGAGGGTGTATGCAAAGGTCAGAGAAAAGAGTCTTTTATCACTCTCTACCTTATTCCTGTGAGGCAGGGTCTCTTGTTGAACCTGGAGCTCGGTTCTTAGGCTGGGGTGGCAGCGGCAAACCTCAGTAATCCTCCTGCCTGCCTGCCTCTGGGCGGAGTTACAGGAGTGCATACAACCACAGTTTGCTCCACGGTGCTGGGATCTGAACCCTGGTCCTCATGCTTGCACACTAAGCCCCCTAACCTCCGAGTAATCTCTCAGCCTCATTGTCCTCACCATTAAGCATAAGTACATAACAATTATGTACTTACTATTTTCCCTATAGCTGGAAAGAGTGACACTTAGGATAAACTTCGAAGTTTATCCAGGCCAGATTTCAAGATCCATCTCCTAGATTTCAAGTAGATGCCATAGCTTTGGGGAGAGGCTGTTTGTATACGGGAAGAAGATAAACAATTTGTTTCTCCCTAATCTTGAGTATAAACTGTCATGGTTTGGATGTGAGTTGAGTCCCACGTCTCATGCATGTGGATCCTCAGCTGGTATTAATGCTTGGGAAGGTTGTGACGGAGTTAAGAGGTGGAGCCTTGCTAGAGGACAGCACACCACAGAAAACAGGCCTTGGGATCTAGTAGCCTGGCCCTGCTTCCTTTTGCCCTGTTGTTCTCTCTGCCTCCTAATGGCTGTGGTGACCAGAACCAGCTTCCTGCTTCTGCCTTCTGCTATGAGATCCCTGCTGTTATGTATTATATTCCCCTCTGGAACTGTACACCAAATACATTTCCCTTTCTTCCTTAAGTTGGCTGTGTCAGAATGTTTTCTCACAGCAAAAGAAGAAACTAACCGCAACATAAACCAACTTAGTCTAGAACTTCTAACAAAGCAGGGCATGAAGCTCAGCTGATAGACAGCCAGCCGGCCTAGAACGCTAAGTGCTGAGCTCATTTCCCAGCGAAACCAGCAAACCGGGAGCAACACCAGGAGAGGAGCCTACAAACCCGTAATCCCAGCACTTCCCAGAACTGGAAGTAGGAGGGTCCGGAATTCAAGGTCATCCTCCACCTCAGTCAGGTCCTCCCCGGCCTGGGCTACAAGGGGTCCTGCTTCAAAACAACAAATGCCAGAGCTTAGAGAATAAAGCACAGGGCCAGTATTATGTGGGAGGGCAGGACTTAAGGTCAGTCTCTGCGGCTGCCACGTGCTCTTTAAGGAAGCAGGAGGAGAAGCTATGAGGACCCTTGCTCAGTTCAATGGAAAAGCTCCCAAAATGAAGAACGGCTAGCAAAACTCTGGGCTTCCTGCCAACCAAGAGAAGTGATCCGGAACCACTCCCAAATTCCCTAATCACAGAACCTGACTGAGACAATAAATGTTGGTTATTGTAAGTCACTGAGTTGGGGGGGAGGGGAGTGGCTTGGTCATATAGCAGCTGAAAAAAAAAGAGCAACCAAAATAGTCTCAAATATAAAAAGAACAACCAAAATAGTCTCAAATATATGTCTTTAAAAAGAATTCTCTGGCTTCCAGATTGCTAGAGCAACCAGTAGGGATATCAGTCATAGAACTATTATAATCATCCAAGCAAACGTAGCTTGTAAATAAGGTGGCAATAATGAGGATGGGTAAAAGTGAGAGTAAGAATGAGCTTGATGAGGAAGTGCTTGATGGGTTAGATCTGCAACTTCAAAATGACTCCTAGGGCTGGGAGATGGCCCAGTGGGTTAAAAAACAAAAACAAACAACAAACAAACAAACAAAAAACTGGTTTCTGCGCAGGCGTGATGACCCGAGTTTGATCCCCAGAACTCAAGTGAAGGTAGATGGAGAGAACACTGCAAATGCGTGCTGGGACATGTGCCCTGACCCCCCATGCACAAACATCATGTACACACACAGTAATAATAATCATAATAATAATTCATTTTAAAAATGACTCCTAGGGCTGGGGAGGCTGTTGAATCAGTAGAAGCCTGTGGGAAAGTACAAAGACCTGAGTTTGAACACCAGCACCCACATAAAGAAAACCAGGCATGTTAATCCTGGCACTGTGGATCCCAGCACTGGGAGGCAGACATAGGCTGATCCCTGAGGTTTGCTGGTCAGCCACTCTAGCCTACTTGGCCATCTCTGAGCCAGGGGAGACCTTGCCTCAAAAAACAAGTTGGGAGTCCAGCAAGATAGCTCAGTGAGCAAGGCATCCTCTCATAACCTGGTGACCTGAGTTCAATTCCTAGACTCCTACATGGAAGGAGAAAACTGTCTTCCAAGTTCTCCTCTGAGCTCCACCCCTGTGTGCATAGTCTTGGCTTCCTTCTCCACCCCCTCTCTCAAAACGAATGAATTTTTTTAAAAGATGCATGACATTTGATATCAAACTGATCTCCACACATGTGCATACATGTACCAGCACACACATACAACCCCACACACACATACAACCCCCCACACACACGCATGCGCGTAATTTGAGGGCATTAGAAAGTAGGCGTTTGGAAAGTGGTTCAGCCACAAATGCAGCTTTCCAGGAACAGGATCAACAGGGTGGTAAGTGCTGGCAGAAGGATCTTCACCCTCTTCATAACACAAAGACAGGGCTACAGCTATCTGTAATCCTGAAAGGTCACCACACCAAACAGGGAATCCACAGGCACCTGGACCTCAGACCACCCAGCCACCAGAACCATAAGGAATAAAAGGCTATCTTTATGGTACTTAGGTTTGAACCCAGGGCTTAGGTGCTTAGGGCACTAGGGGGGTGGAGTGCTCTAGCCTGGCAAAGCTATTACAGCCACTTAAGCAGAGCAAGACAGCCATGTTAATTAAATCCTCGATTTACATAATGTTTACACTTTCCAATTATGAAGAAACAACCCTGCAATTAGGCTGAAGCACGAACTATTGTTCAGTTCCCAAACATGCATTTTGCTTTCACTCTAAGCATCCTCCCCTGTGCATAATTAGGTGTGACTGTCTTCCTCTTCCTGGAACCCAGCTGAAAAATACTCACTCACTCCAAATACAGAGGCATTCGAGACTGATATTTAGAAAAGCAAAGTCAATTTATAAAGTTCCTTATTCAAAGATCTATCATGTCCCCAAACTTGTAAAAAGATAGCCTTAGAAGTTACACACATTCATGATTCTTAAGAAAAATAAATGAGAAATACAAACCTCAGGAAATCAAAATTGCTTGTACTCCTATAGCCCTGTGGGCATTCAAGCATAATTCTTTCCAATCCTGTTTCATTAAATTGAGATTAAACTTTAATTTCCTTATTATGCAAAAAAACAAGACTAGCTAAAGTTTATCAAGCACCATGGTATGAACTGCTAGAATGTCTGAATTCATGCAATGCTTAAATCTCTGTCTATCAGTTGTCTAGTATTATTACCCAGGGTCACAAAGCCAGGAAACTCCACTCTTACTCCCTTGGATGGTAAAGTCAGGATCAAAGGGAAACAGCAAGCAAGAATGCTTTGCAAATTATAACACGCCAAGTAAAAATGACGCTATTATTCTGTCACTGAGGAGATGGCTCAGTGGTTAAAGCGCTTGTTCAGCAAGTAAAAGGACTTGAGTTGGGATCCCCATATGCCATGGATGGATGTGGCAACCTGCTGCAATTCCAACCCCAGGAAGCAGAGCTTGGGAATCCTCAGAGCAAGCTGGCTAGCTAGACTAGCCCTATAGATAATCTCTGGGTTTCGACAGCCAGGCTCAACACAGTTAGGGTGGAAAGAGTGATGAAGGATGATGCATCCTTGGACCTCTATACCCCGTGCACTTGTGTATATGCAATCAACATGCATACACTTACCCACCCATATGCAAACACACATACATGTATGCACACAAAGTTCACATATACATATTCTTCTTGAAAACTAGGAAGAATATTAATGACAACTCACTACTTGGAGTTGCCCCAACAGCTCTAGAGGATGTGCTAGAGGAAAAAGGTGAATGAGCTAGAAAAGAAAGCAGAGAAGGTATATATACCATGTGGGAAGACTGAAGAATTCTGGTGCAGAAAGAAAGAATAACTTTCTTGAAAGGGTAACAAGAAGTGTCATGAAATGCAAGTGTCCAGCTAAGTGTACCCCAGAGTCAAGAGCAAAGATTCTGTAGTCACCACTCTGTCTAGGTTTGAATCTTGGCCCATTTACATATCACACAACAGCTTTCACCAACATTCCCATCTTTTAAGGCTACTGTAGCAGTTCACCTGTATTATTGCTGATAAAATCACCAGCTTAAGGAAACAAGGAGTTTATTCTCTTACCATAGTCTGGTTACAGTTCTTAGTCCAGTTGGCAGGAGAGAATGCAACATCACCAAGGGCCAAGACAACTGGTCAAATCATATCCATGTTAACTGCTGAGAGAGGGCGATCCTTACTTGCCAGACCAGCATGTCTGACCAAGTATGTAGAAGGATGCCCACTTTCTCAACAGCTCCCTCCATTTTATTCACCTGCCCAGGGACTAGTCCCACCCATCATGGGCTGGGCCTTCCCCATCCACTAGACAATCTCCTGCAGGTTCACTCTGGGCTTTACTCAACTACTAATTGTCTACAAATGTGCCCAGAGCTCAAACCCTCAACCATCAAGTTGACACCTATGCATAACTATGACAGCTACTGTGGGGAGCAAATAGGTAAACATCAAAACACTCTATTTAGAAGAGTGTCTCGTTCTCATATATGTAAGCACTATAGAGTTGTTAGGTATGAATAAATTCTAGGATCTTTATTCTTTCTGTTATTTCATAAATCAACTGACTGTAACCCATGATTTAACATAATTTGGTGGGAGGTAAGAAAGCAAATAAGGAAGTCGGGAGGTGCAAATAAAGCACCTCACCTAATTCTCTAGGGTCTGAAGAACAATCCAGCAGCCAGCCTGGGACAGACACGTTCATCTCAGGACTGAACTCATCAGTAAGGTCTCAGAATTAAGAATGTAAAAATTGGGGGCTGGAGTGGTGGCTCAGGGGTTAAGCCTCTGCCTTGCAGGCGGAAGGTCCTGAGTTCGGATCCTAGACCCCACGTATAGACACCAGGCAGAAGCGGGGGCGGCCTGCGTTTCTGGTCCTGGTAGGGTGGAGCCTGTGAATCCCGGGGCAGAGTAAACAAGGAGGAGGTGGAGGCGTCCATGGTGGTTCCCGAACTCGTCCCTGGTTCTACACACACACACACACACACACACACACACACACACACACGCATGTACGCACACACGCATATACCCACAATTGAATAAATAATTAAAAAATTTAAAAGAATGTAAAAATTGGGGCTGGCAAGATGGCTGGGGGGTGTAAAGGCGCTTGTGTGCAAACCTGGCAACCTGACTTTGGATTCCAAAATCCTACATGATAGAAAGAGAGAAAACTGACTTTGGAGGAAAAAAAAAAAATGTCCCCCTGATACTGAATGTGTTTGCAGCAATCTCTCTCTCTCATCAAAAACAAAGTATCTTTTTCAAAGAATGTCAAAGCCAGCTAAGGAACTCTGCTACATGCTACGGAGGTGAGCACACCCAGGTCACATGCTTGTTCAAGAAAGCACAGAGCAGGTGCTTTCGCTGTTTACAATCACAGGGTCTTTGGCGGTCTCCTTCACCTTTGCACTCAGCACCACACAGAGGCAAAAATCGGCGGAGAGCGGAGAGGGACACTAACCTAGCTCTCTTCCACCACTTGCTGAATGAAGCAAGAATTCTGAAGAGCTTGCAAGGCGAGGTGGAAAAAGGGGGTGGAGTAGGGAAATGGGGTAAGCAACCTTAGACATTTACAGGGTCTGGAAACGATGAAGGAAGGAAGTCACGGACAGGAAAAGACTACAGGCAGTGGAATAACATTCCACACAAGGCTGGAGCGCTGTGACAGACAGCCTTCTTTCCCTGCCCTGGATGAGAGCATGCTAGGGAGAGCTTTGACAGGAACCAGACAACGGCTATCAGAGACAGTGGGTCTTGCGCTGCAGAAAGCATACTTGGTTCTCAGCTCGGAGCTTTTCAGAAATCACTTGGACTGCTAAGTGTGCTCCATGTGCGCATGCATAACAGACATGCGCAGTTTAAAGACAGGTTCAAGTCAGATGTGCCTGGAACACGTCCATGATCCCAACACTTGTGGAGGCAGGAGCTTGGGGAGCTTGAGTCTAGCCTGGGCTACACAGAATGATCCGGTTTCAGAACCCCAAGGGCTGGGGTTATCGCTGAGTGACACATCAGATACCAGCACAAGTCCTGGGTTTAATCCCTTGCAGGCAAAGGAAAGAGGAAAGGAATCTGCTGGGGCTTTAGATTCACTGATACTTAGTATCTCACTCAATGAATACAACACAGTCTATTTAAACATCCGCTTAACAGATCTTTCTGCAGTTTCCAGTCAAGGAATGTCACAGTTTGTCTGCATGTGGCTGATAAATTCATGACCAAAGGGGTTAAGAGGGAACAAGGGGTTCTCTTCTGGTTCACAATACCCTGCAGGCTTGCTCTGGGCTTAACTCAGTTACCAATTCTTTATAAATGTGTCCAGAGCCTTCAATTACGCAGTTAGCTATCACAGGGAACATTAGAAGTAAAAATGTCTGCATTCCTATTCTGCTTTGCGAATGCATTGTGCAGGTGCTTCTCTGAGGGTATGGGCGGGAGTGGAATTGCTGAACCATTAGTTATACTGATCTTTTTTTTTTTAAGATGGGAGACAGGGGTCTTACTATGTAACCCAGACTAGTCTGTAACTTGCAATTCTCCTGCATCAGTTTCCTGAGTGCTGATATTACAGGCATGGCCCACCGTGCCCACCTCCCAACTTCAATTTTCCTTCTTGCTTTTTTTTTTTTTTTCTTTTTGGTGTGTGTGTTAATTTAAAAAAAAAAATTTTCCCTTGTTTTACAAGCATATTGAGTACTTATCCCTGCCTCCCTCCTTCCCCCCTTTCTTCCCAGCTCCCTTCCCACTTTCCTGCCTGTCCACTTCTATGGGTCCTAGGGTTCCCTCTGGCTTGTTTACTCTTGTGGGAGTTCAGGCCTCTTTGGCATACCAAGTGGCCACTCCTTGCCGCCCCACTGATAGGAGCATCACTCATCCAGCCCTAGTCCCCAGGGTTTCCACTGTGTGTAATTATCTCTCCTGAGATACTCCCTAGTCTAGGGGGGAATGTTGGCATGTCAATCTTTATGCAGGTCTGATAAGGACAAGTCTCACTTCAATGAGTTCCTGAATGCAGCAGTCCTGCCTTGAATGAAATATCTTCTTCAACAGCGAATCTTCCCATCTTTAGGCTTTTACAATCTCACCGCTCCCTCTTCTGTAAGATTCCCTGAGCCTTAGGATGGGGAGAGATTAGGTTGGCCTGATTCTGAGTGAGCATTGCAGGTCTCTGGTACTCTGCATTCTGGTGGCCATTGTTGTCCACGTCACTGCTCTTCCACTGCCCTAGGCTGCTTCCTGTCGGGGTGTTGAGACCTTCTACCTCTGTGATAGAAGAAAGTTTCTAGGCTGAGTGCTCTTCCAATCTATGGCTATAATAACAGGTATTTACAGAGCAGTTTTGTGTACTGTCTTCCTCCTACTCTTGCAAGTTTTTGTGGAGCTAAAAGATCACACACAGGGCTTTAGACATGCTAGGCACATGCTCTACCATGGAGCTATATTCACAGCCCTTGCACTCCATTTTAACATACCACACTAAAGAGTTTCCCAAAGGGTATGCCACTGACGTTTCCAACTTCTCATCCCTCAGCAGCACTCCCTTTCTTGGGGTCCTAACTTGTATTTCTAATGAGGACAAACATCCTTCCTACCTTTTAGCAGTGTGCTTTCTCTTCTGTAGAATGATAGTCACTTTTACCAACTAATGGCTAATCTATTTTTATGCACTTGATTATAATGTAATAATTCCCTTACTTGATAATTTGTCTTTTATGTTTTATGTCTTTTGATAAATACAGGTTTTTCACTTTAATGGAGTTTAATGTATCCATCCTTGTTTAGTTTATACTTTTAATATTGTATGAATTCCTTTTCCATTATGAAATGGTGAAAATATTCTTTTTTTTTCCTGAAAGTGTAAGCTTTCACCTTTCTACTGATATCCCAATACATTTGAAATTAATTTTTTTTCTTTTTTGTTTCTTTCTCTTCATTCTATTTTTTATTTGTTTCCTTGAGGAGGTTAATTCTTTTTTTCTTTGCTTCTTAGAATTTTTATTTTAATTTATGTTTGTGTGTATGTGTATACACACACACACACACACACACACACACACACACACACAAGGGCACTTGAGTGTGCATGCCTGTGGAAGCCCGAGAGTGACATTAGGCATCATCCTGGATTACTCTTCTACCTTATTGGGTTTCCTAGGCTCTGCCTTCCAAGGCAAGAATTGCAGCCCACTGCCATATCTGCCCAGCATTTTTATGTGGGCTCTGGGGATTTGAGCTAAAGTCCTTTTGCTTTCAAAGCAAAGACTTTAACCCCTGAACCATCTCCCCAGCCCAAATTACTTTTTTTTTAAAACATGATATGACACAGAAATTCAATTTCATGGATTTCTATTCAGAAAGCCTCACTTTAAAAAGAAAAAATCTTCCTTTTCCCACTCACCAACAGCATCAATAACAATGTCACTATCCTTTACCAAGTTTCCATTATGTGTGTGTCTGTTCAGGACTCTCCAATGTGTGGTGCTGGTCCGTTTTTCCGCCCTAGTCTTATTTCCACATGATGGCTTTCTAAGTCTCAAATCCGGTAGAGCAAGTCCACCTACCTTGTTTTGCTTCTGGCTATTCTTAGTCCTTTGTCCTTTCACACAAAGTTTTGGAATTACTTTAATCAAATAGTTCCCCAATAAGAATCCTATTGAAATTTTCTTTGAAATTACATTAAATTTGTAGATTAACAGGAAAAATTACAATATGCCTTTAGTATCTTATGAGTCTAGGCATGAGCATAGAACTTTTCTCTCATTTACTTAGTCCCACTTTGGCTTTCAAAAAAATTTTTCTACTCAAAATTTGGCATCTCTCTTTTGCTACATGGGTACCTATATTTCTAAGGGCCTCTTTGCCTTGTTACAGTAACTGGGATATTTATTAGGGTGACTTTTTTTGTTTGTTATTAATGCAGAGAAATTCAGTTGACTAGCATGCCACATTCCGTGATCTTGCCAAACATTTCTGATTTGAAGAATTTATTTATAGGACCTTTGAGTTTTCCATGTAAACAACTGTATCTCAGGGAGACTTGTTTTTTCTTTATCTGTCTCTGTACCTTTTATTTCTTGTCCTCATCTTATTATTCTGGCTGGGATTTCTAGCACAGGTTGAACAGAATCTGTGACACCAGACATCCTGCCTTGGTCTCTGCTTTCAAAGGAAATGTTTGTTTTAGATTTGACTGTTGCAGGCCAGTGAGTGAAGGCACTTGCCACCAAGACTGGTGGCCTGAGATTAATTCCAGGAACCCACATGGTGGGAGGAAAGAACCCACTCTAGCCAGCTGTCCTCTGACCTCCATCACATGTACCATTGTATGCACGTGTGCGTGCACATACACACACACACACACACACACACACACACACACACATACACACACACACACGCTAAATAAATTTTTTAAAAAATTAAATTTGATGTGACTATAATGCTAAGTTTCCTATAGACAAATACTCTTATCAATTAACAAAGACCTTTCTGGCATTTTATTTTTTGTATGTCCTGTGATCCTCATATACATGTACATATAAAAATCAGAAGTGTGTGTGTACATACAAGAGGGCACTTGGATTGGGCGTGCTTGTGGAAGTCTAAGAATGACATCAGGAATCATCCTGAATTGCTTTTCCACCTAATTGTTTTGCCCTGGATTTCCTGGGCTCTTCCTTCCAGGGTGAGTGCTGTAGGCTAGTGCCACATCTACCCAGCTGTCCACCTCATTTTTTGAGTAGTCTTCCAGTGAAGCTGGAGTTTGCGGCTTCAGGCTTCAGCTAGACTGCGTGACCAGCAAGACCCCTGGGTCCATGTGTCTCTTCTTCCCCAGCTCTAGGGCTACGGCTGTGTGCTGCCACACTGACCTTTCACATGGGTACTGGGGATCTGAACTCAGGTCCTCAGGCTTGCACTTTACCCGCTGAGCTGTCATCCCCAGCCCTTCCACAACATTTCTTTTCCAGTGCCAGGGATTGAACCCAGAGCCTCTTGCATGTTAGGCAAGAACTCTTCTACAAATCGATATCCCCAACAAGGAAGGCTTTTCCTACTACTAGTTTACAAGTACCTTTGTCACATTTAGAAACTGAAGGTAACTGACTGCCTTTTCTGCGTTAATTGCTACGAACCTATTTCTTTTCTAGTATGCGAACATAGAAAATGCATTTTCCTAACATTGACACAACCTTGCTTTCCTTGGATAAAGCCTGTAACTCTAGACTTTTCACTTGGAGAGTCAGAAGTGAGGTGATAGCAAAACAGATATCTACTTTAAGGTGTATGGTGCTAATCTTAATTGTTTATCTCAACACTCTATCTCAAGGGAAATGGCTCCCTGGGTAAGAGCACTTTCCACACAAGCACAAGGACCTGAGTTCAAATTCGCAGAATCCACATAAAAACTCGATGCAGAATAAGAGCGTCTGCAATTCTAGCACTCCTACCAGAGATGGGAGAGAGGAGACTCTTTGGACACTTACGACAGGCTAGCCTGGCACACCCAGCAGAAAAGTAACAGAGACCCTGTCTTAAACAAGATGGACAGTGACACTCAAGATTGCCTTCTGATCTCCACATATGCCCTGCGGCCCATGCACACCTGCATTCACACGCGCACGAACACAGGCACATGCACACACACCTGCACCTCTATCTCCTCCACAGCACCAATCGTGAGATCTACTTTTTTTCTAAGCTCTCAGAGCACTTGCTAGTCTATTGGCACGGCGTGTACCATGACTTATCAACCAGCTAAAATATGTCCTTCAAAGAGTAGCAGCACTAAACATGCAATAAATCCTTGCTTAAAGCACTTAAAATGTCCTCATGGATGAAATATGAAAAGTAATTGGAAAACAGCATTGTGTCTTTACAAGAGAGACATCTGGGATATGTGATTTGGCTAGAGGGCTGCAATTTTAAACTCTTAATCTTGCTGAAACTTTAAAGTCATTCTAAATTCTATACCACAATCCACAGCCTTACCCAAGCATCCTGATGGAGCTTTATATATTTCTCCCTATCATGGGCGCCTTGTCTGAGGACAGTCCACTATTAAGCATATCAGTTACACAGTACTGTGATACAGATTCAGCTGTGGGGAATGGGACCTCTGCTGTAACAATGAACAAGATTTTAACTAAGGGGGGAAAAAAAACAAATGATTTCCCCCTTTGGGTATTGACCTGTCATTAATTCTTAGAAGCACATCACACTTTTCCTCCTCTCCTCTCCATTTCCTTGTATCCCAGAATAAGAAAAACACAGCTGGATAGTACTGATAAGGTTTTAGCAACAAAGTTTCCACTTTTCCAGATTAGAAGTTTGTAGCTTGTTTTCCTTTCCCACCCAGAATTTCTCCTCTGTGCTCAAGATGAGCTGACCTCAATACTGCAGCTACCTACAGAACGACTCTGGAACCAGGCTGCCTGGGTTCAAATCCCAGTTTGGCACTTCAAGAGCTTAAAGCCCTAAGAACAAGTTATTTGAGCTCACAGATCCTCAACTCCTAAACATGTATATACTTCTCAGGATTGCTGGAAATTAAATGAGTACTACAAAGTGCTCAGAATAAAGCCCAGCATGTAATATTAAACAACTAAAGAGACACTATCAACTTGAACTCCACTAGCTCTCTTACCTCTGCCTTATAGAAATGCTCCTCCAGTATTTTGCACCATGAGATGGCAGTTCTCATGCCCACAGCCAGTGCCATGGTTTCTACAGAGACAGAAAATGTCTAAGGGATGCCAGGTTCATCATCCCTGCTCAGTTAGCTGCATGATGCAGGCTAGGAAAGGGGAGTTGTCTATTCATCAGCATAAAAGGAACCTATGGATATATGTGACTACTATTTTCGAATACTTGCAAGTCTAGAGTGGAGAAAAGATGGCCTTTAAAATTCTATGGATGGATCAAGGACAGCCTTCAAGTCACCAAGCATGTTTACCTAAGGTATTTGGGGACCAGGCGTGACGGAGGTTGTAAGAATTCTTTAATTTGGAACCAGCTAAATTAAGATTCTTGGTACATCTGAAATCTTGGCAATCCTGGCATGAGTCACGAAGACCTTACAAGTTAAAAATGAGTCACTCAACGCCAACGTGCTGCCAAAGACGGAGAATTCTTCACTCAGGGTTTGGCACAGTACCACAGATGTAGGTGAGGAATTCTAGCCCTCGGGTTATGTATACCTCAGCTCAGAACAACAAAACTTTTCTTTTGAAAGTATGCACATCACTTAGTTGATTCCAGACTTCTTTCATTAAAAAATACAATAATGTGTGAATCTCTCAACCGGGACCTGGCAAAGAAAAGGTGTGCATCCGGAAGGATTAAGTCACAGCCAGTCCTTCCCCGCACTTTGCAAAGAATCCTGGGCAAACAAGACAGAGGTGGGCAGGCATGGGAAAGGGACAAGGCAGGTGGCCGAAGTGAGCGGGAGCCAGGCTAGCAGGCAGGGACAAAGGCCTCCGAGAGCACGCTGCCGCCTGGGCGCTAGCGGAGTGTCTTCCCAGCGGGCTCCGAAGGCCCAGGGCTGGAATGGGATGCCAACGGCCGAGGCGATGCGCTGAGCAGCAGCAGCCCGCATGACCCCAGGTGCCAAAGGGGCATCACACTCGGCCAGAGCCGCAGCCCGAGGCAGGTCCAGCGGCCCAGGCCGGACAGCGCACCTGCGGGGCTCAGCCGCAAGCACCGCCGGGCCCCAGGCCCCCCACCGACAGTCCTCCAGCACCACCGCAGCGCGCGGGAGGAAAGCGGGGCGAGCTGCCGCCTCCCGCCCCGCCAGGCCCGGCCCGGGTGCAGCGCCATCGCGGGCCCCAGCAAGGAGCAGATGCCGCGCCGCGCTTCCCCGTACCTGAGAAACCAGAGGCAGCAGGGTCTGCTCCACCGAGCGGGTTCTGATCTCCAGTCCCGAATCGAAGGTGAAAGTCGACGGGCTGGGGCTGTGGGCTGCTCCGGCGCCGCCGCCACCGCCGGGGACTGGAGACGCAGCCATGACCCTCCTCTCGCCGCGCAGCCCGCTCTCCGCGCCACTGCGGGGCCCGCCAACCACCCTGCGGGTCAGCCGCGGACGCCCGGCACCGTGCCTCCTGTGGCCCCGCCCCCTGGGCCCCGCCCCGCCCACGCCAGGCCCCGCCCACCAGCAGGTCGGGGTCCCGTTCTCAGAAGCCCCGCCTCCTAGCCAGACCTTGCAGCTCTCTAAGCATCTCTTGACCCCGCTGCAGGAACCTCAAGGCCTCCTAGGCTCCTAGGCTCCTACCAGCGCAGCTGTTCCCAGCCCAGCTTCCTTGCCGCCCGCCGAGTGTCAATTCTGGATCTGCACTAAGAGTTCTAGAAGTCGTGCTGGGGCAAGACCTCTATCTTGGAGGAAATTCCACCTGTAATCGCTTTCTGTAGTGTCTCTGGAAGGTCCCATGTCCCCCTCCCTCCACTCCTACCTTCTGACTCACGCTTCTGGGTTGCAACATTTGATAATGCACATTCCCATGGGGAATATCTGAGTGCCAGCGAGAAGGCAGCGTTAGCTTTCCGGCTGTTTAGGATTATTCAAGGGAATTAAAGGCATGAAAAGGTCTGGCGGGCTGCTAAACGCTTTCTTTCCCTTGTAAAGCCTCCCAGCGTTACTTTTCATATTAGGCACAGAGCAGTTTCTGAACTGTTCACTTAATGAAAGGATCAGTGTCTGTTTCTGACCGAAGTCAATTAAGGCTAAGAATCAGATCGCTGAGCCCGACCTGAGCTCACACAGAACCCCTGTTGACGGCTCCTTACCCTCGGGTTAGCAGGAGTGGTGCCAAAGGAAGCTGGCAGAGGCCTGCCCCCTGTGAAGGAGCTCTAGACTTAAGCCACTAACAGAAGCATGAAGAAATGCTCCGTAAAGGATCATAGTTGCTAACCAGAACCTAGCAGTGTAGAAAAGGCTCCGAGGCTGGCTACTCCCGCCCCATGCCCTGGACAGCATGCGTGTCCATCCATCAAGCCAGGACAGCTGATCTCAATACCATGGCTTGACACTTTCCTGAACGCTGTTGAAATGTGGTTACTTGGTCGGCTTCATCTAACCACAGGAATCTCTGGTGATGAAGAAAGCCAGACTTAGACCTGTTTTCTTAATTAAAAAGAACAATTCTTTTCCAATTCTTACCCTCAACCACCCACTTCATACTTCCTATCTACAGGGTTGCTTTCCCCCAAATGCACTGCAAACTGCAACCTGAGGTGCAGACCCTGGAGTGTATTCAAGCCACACAGCACTCACCGTCTAGACACACCCTTCCCTCATGTAAACTGGCAGAAATGGCAGGATATAAGACTTGAGAAATGAATGGATGCAGGACAACTTGACTAAAAATTAAATTTCCCAAGAAACAAGAGACTCTTTATTACCTGATTGGTTCAACACTTTTAATTTTATTTCAAAATATAAATATTTTACATTTTACAAATAAGTTACATCAGTAGGTCGTCAAAGCAAGTAGAAGCTAAGAAATAGCACTGTGAGAATTTTCTTTTCAAAACATTTCTCCGCTGGAGGAATGTGAAGGTGAGGCATTTTTGGAGCTAAATGATAAATATACGTTCAATCTTGGTTTCACAATCTGAGACTATTTGAAATACAATTCAGGCACCTGAACATGTGGCACTGGAAAGGACTAAAAAGCATTTTCTCTAGGGCGACTACAGTAAGACTTCCACATCCCACTCACTCCCATATAAAAGAATTGGAATTTCACAATATGCCAAAAACAATGTAGCCTCAAGATTTGTTTCCCATACCTTTCATTGTGAAATATAAAGCTAGAAGAAAAGACCAGGTGTAAAGAACACTGGTCCTGCAACCAAATTCTGGCTCCATGAATCTGTGACATATTTAGAGGGGAATCATGAGGGAGGGGGGGGATTTCCAGAGCATCTACAGCCTCCTTCTTGCAATGACTATAACACTGTCTAGCTCACAGGACTGTCTCCAGAGGTGTTTGAAACCTATAAAGTGCATACAAATCCATTAGTAAAATGCAATGTCAGTATTAGCAGGGTATTATATGCTGATTTTTGAAAAACTTTCAAAATTAAGCACAAATACTGACTTTACACACCATAGGTGGAAAAAAGAACCTCTATACTTTTAAGTATAGCTCTGAACAGCAAACATGCCATCTTTCTGGTACTTCACTGAACCACAGGGATTTATTATACATCACACGGCAGTAATACAGTAACTCTTTAGTACTCAGTAGGGACAGTCTTCTAAAAGACCTGTAAACTTAATTGAGAGCCGTTTCCAAAGGACTCACAGTCTTTAGAGAGGTGGGGAAAAGGAGAGATGGGCACAATCTAAAGTGAAAAGGTCTTTGTCCCTTCTTCCAATTAAATTCACAATGTATCATAACATATTCAAATCTTAGACATTCCAAGAGGGAAAATAAACAACATTACTCAGCTTTAACAGTCATGGACTCCTCTCCCCCACCAGTTTTTCCCTCTTACATCTCAACACTTCTTGGTGTTAGTGCTATAAGGAACTTCCCTTCACCTCCAAAAGCTACCCGACTATTAAGACAAAAAAGGGAAAGTAGAATGTAGGCTGCAGGAGAAGCATCTTCTGACACTAATGAGCTGTGTGTGTTGAACAAGCTACTTTACCCATAAATTTGTTTCCTTCTCTAGAAAATGAGGGAGTCACATTCCTGTACCAAACTTCTATCACTATGGTAGCTAGAAAGAACACCTTGATTTATAATTCTCTTGCTTATTTTTAAGCTATTAAAAAAAGCTTTAAGCTATCAAAGAAAAGGGCTGCTTAGTGGTTCAGATATGGATATTTTTGTAGGTTTTTGATAAGTTAATAAAGTATATTTTGAAGTGTGGAAAGAGACCAATAAAAGCACTGTTCTTAATCAAAACTATTATTTGGAAACATGCTGCCAGAAGCAACTATGACTGTGAAGAGGGCCTTGGGAGGGATACTATAAGGTCAGGACTAGAGAACAGGAAGTTTTGAGGATATTCTCTCAAAAACTCAGGTTGGGTAGCTCACCTCAACTCATTTGTTGTAATCTAATCCCTCATGACACAGAGTCCTGAGTATTTCACGCCCAGTAGTAACTATTTCTGAAACACTATAGTAACTCAAGCAGGATCAAGAGGTACTAATGAATTGCAGTAGGTCATAAGGAATTCATGTTAAGGCCAAGGTTAGTCAGGAGACAGATCTCCCCGGCAAGTCCTTTAGTTGTCTGTAACTGGAATAAGCAGCTGACATTTCCAAAGAGTGCAGGGCTTGTTTAAATACGGGTCTCCATATAACACTTCTTGGGCATCCTTCCAGTCAAGAGCCAAACCCATACTCGTCTCAGAACCCAAGGAAAACCACCAGCCACAACTCTTCAGGAAGAAGGGGTTACAAGATTTTGCAATAAAAAACAAAACAAAACAAAACAAAAAAACAGAGCTAACTTCTAGAAACTGTGGAGTTAAGGAGTACTTAGATGCATGGAATTTAGGTCTCAAGTTCTGTGCCCTGTTCTCTGCTGAAAAAAGTGGAACATATATCAGTGTTGGAAACTTTTACAGCCCCTTGCAACTACTTACTTGACAACAATTATGAATGTGAACTTGAACTAATCCTTAATGTGTCTATGAAACCCAAGATATTATGACAGATTTCTATCCTCGGTTTTTACCAAAGCTACTTCTCCTTCGTGGCTGTACTCTCCTGGGTTACATAGCCAGACGCAATGGTGTTACTTGCTATTTCTAGGGCAACTTCCTCTTCCTGAGTCAAATTCAGTGAAGGGGCAGGCTATATTTGAGACTGAAAACTACCTTTCATGCCGCCTGCTGTCTGTGTCCTATGAAGACTGTAAAAACTCTCTGTACCTTAGGGTGCAGGCAGGAGGACCTTCCTGGGCTCCTAGGTTGTCATTGAAACCAGTGGAGCTGTTCAAGTTTCCTGATTGGGACTATGTGTCACTCTGACGATCTCCGCTCCTAATATTTCAGGATGTATTATATAACCACTGCTAATTCAGGCAACTCTAAACTATCACCCGAGAACTCAAGAGTCCCTCTCTAAGAACTTGACATTCAGACTAACATCTATTCCAGCAACAGCTATCACATTAGCACACACTTAGGTTTTTGCAATTTTGCTTTACTAGCAATATAATTTGTATATGCACACTAACTCACTCTCTATTATGTAATATTTGCCTCTTGTGAGTATGTGCTGGTTACAGCTATAAACTTACTAGTATATAGTGGACAAACACAAACTTGATTTCTCTTTTCAACCATTTTAATGCAAAACTTTCCGATTTAGTATTACACATGATCTAATATTTAAGGTGTGAGAGGCCTTCTTGGAATCTCCCACATCCTACAAGTCCCTGGCATGATGCCTACAGCTTAGCAGACTCACGAATAGCTGATTAAAGAGGAGCATAAGTTTCTTAATGGTCAAATCTAACATGTGATGGAACAAGTTGGAAACGTTGAAAGATTCATAATGTAATCAGGGGAGCTGCATGTAACATACTGTATATATAATGACAGTCAAAAGACAGTGCAGGATATAAAGTCATTTCCTTCCATGTGAGAGTTTTCTTAAGATGTAGGAATAAATTTCAAATGTTTTAGAAAAAAATATTTTTACTTTTAAACGTTTTCAAAAGAAAATCTTTGAAACATTCTCGATGTTCTTGGGAGCACAGGAAGGGCCTGGTGATTAAACACTTCGCTTAGTTCACAGTACTGAGAAAACTGAAAAGCTGTGTAGTATGGAGGAGTTTGCAGACCCCCCAAGTCAGAAGAATCTGAGAGCAAATCACACTAAATTTGATAGCCCTACAGTGGCTACTATTCTGAGATTTAGCTTCCCATCCATGTAAAACTGTTATAAATATTCTCCATCTGTATAAAAGCCATCAGAAGTGGCTGTGAAATAAACACAAGGGGATTGGAAACTGTAAAGCATTGTGCTGGCTATGGTCATATCGGATATTCAGAAAATTTTAATTCAATTCTGCAAGTGTCCATCTAGAGTCGCATGTGCAAGGCACTGTGCTAAGTGACTGAAAAAATAAATCCTAACTAGCTGGTGAGGTTGAAAATGAAACTGGGATAGAATTAAAAAAAAAAAAAACCACAGCACCACTATACCTGAGTTTTTGGTTGTTGTTGCTGTTGTTCTACATAATGACAGCATGAAGTCTATCATATTGCTACCATTCATAGCAGGTTGGTAAGTATTTTAATTCAATGTGGTCAGTCAAGATTTTGGAAGTTGGCAATACTGTAGCAAGGAAAAGGAAGTGAGGGAGAGCTGCCCCGTGCCTCCTCTGGCAGCCACATACCTGAACAAACAAGCTACCCACCTGACCCCTAGGACTTGCTTCTTCTCAGAGAGGAGGATGTGTCATCCTAGAAGGATCTAGACTCACTTTTCCTGCTTACTACCCAGAATTCTCAAAAGGGAAAGCCCCCCTCACTGAATAGTGACATCAAAAAAAAAAAAAAAAGTTTCAGAATGGTTTCCCTAAAGAGAGGAGAAAACAACTTTATACTTTTACTAGCAGGTAGTTTAAAGTTCTTAAAAAACTTTATAAATACTATCATAATATTAGAGATAATCAAAGTGGGGAAATTTCAAGCCATGGACCATGGACCAGTGCATAAACTGAAACTCTTCAGGCCATCTCAGCGTGTGCTAGTAAGCAAACCACCTTTCCGAACCCTCAAGTTATATTTTCAAAAGCAAAGCAGCCCAAAGCAAGTTCGCTCTTGTTGAGCGGTCTGCACATGAGGCCGGCAGGCTTCTGCTTCTCTTCTGGGCACTCCTGCTTGCCAGCAGGCCAACAGGGGGCTGTGGCTGAAGACTCACTTTCCAGGTGAAACTTTCCACAGAAATTAAGCAGAGAAGCCATGTCAGTCCACGGAAGATTTCAGATCTTCAGAGATGTCACGGAAGGTCCTAAAAGAAGGAAAAAACAATAGCTGGTTTTGCTTTAGAATGATAAAGTCCAGAAAGAGGAAGAAGAGAGCAAGGGTGAGTTGTGCAGCTAGCTGCCTTGTTACGTTGTTACAATCACAACTGATTCAGCCAGCGCCTTGTTACATTGTTACAATCATAAACTGATTCTCCAAGAGAAGAGTGGTGGTCACTCACTATCAACATTTTCACTGAGCCAGCTTGTCTGCTAGCTGTCCCTCACACTTTACCAAAGAGAACCCTGCTTTCTGCAGAGTCCACTATCTTCCATCCAAAAGACTCTTTCTCCAGACTCCTTGAAAACCTGTATGTCTGTGTGATTAAATTTTGGCTAGAGCGATATTAAATGGAAATATGGTGCCATGTTGGGGAAGTTTCTTGGTTCAGGAGGTAGATATAAATATTAACCCTCTGGAGATGAAAAAGTAAATGCCGAGTGAATGAGGTTATTAGCAAACAAGAAAACTGGACCAGCACGAAGCCCGACTGCGTGATCCAGTCCCTCCCGCCCTGTCGGAACCACTGTCTAGATATCTACTCCTGCAACTACTGTCATAGTTTTGTCCAAGTGCGGGACTTCACATTTGCAGGCAGGCAAAGCTACCTAAAAGCTCTGCCTAACAAACAGGATTTTCAGGAAGCATGCACTTTTGAAAAGCCCTGGAATAATCTGTTCCAACACCCAATAGGTTTCTTGCAATTGTCCTTTGCCATTTAAAAAAAAAAATTAAGACCAAACTGTTACGATTTGTTTCCTCTGGTTTATGAATGGAAATCCTGCCTCTGGCATAAAGACAAATAAAATAAGATTAGTGCTGTGGCTGACTGTGGTTAGGCCAGTGACTGGTTTCTGTTGACAAGTAAGCTTAGCTCTGACCTTGAATTCATACCTCCTGTTCAATGTTGCTTCCAGGCCAAGAAAGCCTGGAGAAGCTTTCAGAAGAAGAAAAGTCAATAGGATAAGAAAGCAGTTACTAAGAATTTCAACTTCAACGCCACCTAACTGCACTGGGTGCTATGGTGGTAGCTCGGTAGTGGTGTGTGAAGCTCTATGAAAGTGAAACATGCCCACAGGTGGACAAAGGGTTTGTTTCTGGTCCACTCGAGAGAAACAGCTGGATATGACAGCTCAGGGCTGTCTCGGCACTTAGGAGGCTGTGAACAGATTGCTCTGATCCAGGCTCCCCTGACCTACACGGTGAACCCCAGACCTGTCGAGGATAGAAAAGAGGAGGCGGGAGGGGAGGAAGGAGCGGCACCCTGGTAACTAAGGCTCCAAGTCTCTGGTCAGGAAGCACCAAGTCTCTGGTCAGGAAGACAGAGAGTCATGGCCACTATGCTTCTGAGAACTGCACGGCTCATCCCAGAGCATGAGGTCTGGGGAACTGAACAGAGCCCACTGCTAACGCTGACTCCTCTGAGAGAACAGCATGAAGGGTGGTCTCTCGCCCACCACTTCTGGCAACATGAAAACCTTGAGATCTCTTTCCTCCAAAGTTTTAGTGGTGCTTTTACAAGTTCAATTTACTTCCATCTCCGTCCTCCACAGAAACATTTAAATATTTCTGATGTAACAACTCAAGCAAGATCTGTTGATCCCCAACATCCAAACACAGAAAAAATTTTGCATCTTTAAAAATAAAAGTCTTTAGCAGACCTATGCAATTTCCAAAGCTGGCTTCTCAAAGCTGAGTGTTTCTAGACCCTGAGGGCCCACAAGCAGACGATGTGACAAAGTACATACTATGCGTCTCTAGTTCCAACAAACAGGAGTGAAGTTCTGAAGTCCCAAGGCTATCTTGCAAAAATTCCTTTTCATGTGATCTTCTTGTGGCTTTACTAATCTAAAATCTCATCAGAATTTTTACTGAGTACTCTCTCTACGCATAAATAATACAAGCAATATAGAATAAGCTAGACATAGCTCCTAACTTTTAAAGCTTGTCAACCAGTAAGAAAGACAAAAATTAGCACTCAGTTATAAAGTATGCATTAAATTCTAAGAAGGGATGATACTATGGGTACCTGTCTAGCAGCAAAGCTTCTTGGGAGGGTACTGTGAGCAGACTTAGAACAGCTGTAGCATTCTTATAAAGGAGACAGCATGCAACAACTGCTCAGCTCCAGGTGACTAAAACCCACCTGATCCCAGCTAATGGGCTGGAAATGAAATGCAAGGCAGCTGCACAGAAATGACTCTGGAGAAGTAACAGAAAGAAGGTAGGAAGTCTGGTGGACTACAAGTTTCAACTTAAACCTGAAGGTCATAGAATGCCACTGTGAGAATTTTTAGCATCAAAGGGACAGAGATAGTATTTACGCTCCAGGACAAGGGGAGGAGCTGCTCCGTGGAGAACAACAGCATGGGCAAAGCAGGGTGGGGGGGATGATGGAGACTGCTGGGGGAATCTCAGCATGACGCTGCTGGGAAAAGGGGCAGGTAGGGCAGAGCCAGGGAACTTTAGGTAACAGAATATTCAAGCCAACAGACAGAGTCAAACATGCTCTTTCCAACTCCAATTCTAGTTACAGTTAGGGAGGGAGACAGAGGGAAACGGGAAAGAGAGAGAGAGAGAGGGACCGAGAGAGAGGGGGACAGAGAGAGAGAGAGAGAGAGACAGAGACAGAGACAGAGACAGAGACAGAGAGAGAGAGAATGTGCTCTGGATGACAGAGCATATACTCCAAGTGGAATTCACAAGGTTTGTGCAATGGAGGATATTTGTCTCATGTAACCCTAACTGACCTTGAGGCTGATTTTCCTGCCTCTACCTTCAAATGCTGAATTATGGGCATTCGCCATGCCTGGCTCCATATTTGCTCTCACTTCTGACAGTGCTGGGAACTGTACGTGCCAGGGAAGGACTCTACTAATGAGTGACCGCCCAGCATACAAGTGACTTCTTGCTCTCTAAAGCAGGATGCAACACCTCTATTTAAGTAACAACTTCTCTTATGGAAGATACTTTTGAATGTTGGATTATGAAAGACATTCACAGTTAAGATGCGGCTTCTAAAAACAGTATATTACTCACAGCTCAGAGAAACTGAATCCAAAGGGACAGCATCCCACCTTCATCCTGAGGGATGTAGGATGAAACAAGGACACAGAAAAGGGCAGAGAAGGACTCTTTAGGGAGCCAAGGAAATAAATTCTGATTTTCATTGTATTCCCTTGGGTTTAACATCAAGATTGCTGAGTTCACATAGGACTGAAGTAAGTGTAGGCTCTAAGATGAATGATTCCAGGAGCACTTCTATCTTTCCTATCATCAGCTTATATTTAACAGAACAGAGGAGAAAACCTCCCATTTCTGAATCACGAGGCTCTTGAGGCTGTGCTGTGTGGCATTCACCACTCCACTCTGCGGTCAGAAGTACAGAGCCACAATTCCTTCCCTCGCTGGTCCCTGACGACACTGAATGGCTAGTCATCTGCCTGCAGATACACCCTCGCACATGGTTTTTCCAGCCTTCTGGGCCTGCATCTACAATGCAGAGGCATCTGCCTGACACAAGGCAAATATCCACCTTAAGTGCTACAGAAGCCCCTTGGTAGTTCAAACAAACTGCTCCTCCCAGCCATTCATGCCTGCCAGTAGGAAGGGAGTGTGGTGACAGACGTTGTGGACACACCTGTACTACAACAGACATAGGTCCTGCATAATGGCAACTACAGTCAGGCGGGGGTAACCAAGTATACACACAAGAACTGCACTACAAAAGGATGTACAGGATGATGTGTAACAGCGACAGCCAGCAGGAGAACGCAACCCGATCGTGGGGCAGGCTAGATGGACCACTGCAGCTGAGATCTGCAGGGTGATGAGGAGGAAGTCAGAAGGAAAGACAGGCTTTGTTCACGCAGAGAGAGCAGCACGGTGAAGGCCAGAGTACAAACAGGCTCTGACGGACAGCAAGCAGGAAGCCACAAGGAAGGCAGAGGCTCCCGCCACCCATGAGGAGAATGCCATCTGCCTCCTGAAACCCGCTCGAGGTCATGGTGGGTTAAGACAGCTTCCCGGTGAAGTGTGGAGGGCCCAGCCCTGAACGCAGAGAACAGCCTGTGCCTGGAGGGGGCAGTCCCATGAGAAGTGGCTGGGGCTCAGCCCAGCTCAGACCAGGTGGCACGGGGGTAAAAAGCGGGGACGGATCTGAGGTGAAAGTGGGTAAAGATGGTGAAGAGGGCATGTGAGGGGCAGCCACATCACACCATGGCAGCGGTGCTTGGGACAATCACCGAGCCAGTACACTGGGGAATGCTGCTTTCCTCCGCAGGGCAGGGCAGACAGGGAAAACCAAGACAACCCAGAGAGCATGCACCGAAGTGTGTCCACCCACACCCATCTTCAGCGTGACCGGCGGGCAATTAACCTTTCTAAACTTCCATTTCCTCAGCGACACACCATGGGAAACAACACATGCAACCCCTGACCCCAGCTGCCTGAAGATGCCACTACAGCATTTCTGGACTCAGAAGTACCCTACGATATGCTGTCTTAGCTAAATTTAAGTCATTTACTGCACATCACAGAAAAGATAAATCTGAACACTAAAATTATAAATTATTTCTATATATAATATTTCACTAAACCAAACTGAAAAAAGATAAGAGATCAGAAATGCAAACTTCTGTAGCAGGATTATAAAGTTGGAGAAAACACACAGAAAATGGAACTAAGAAGAGGGAGATAGAAAAACAGCACAGAAAGGCAAAAAAATAAAATGTCCAGTCTATGAGTGTCAATAATAAAAATAAAGCTTCTGAAAATAAAAAATAAAATTTTAAAAAAGAAATAACTTAAAGCTTCACCGTGTCAGAATATACATTACCATTTTAAAGTCTTAGCAAACACCCTTGAGATAATAACTATCCTTTAGGTTTTCAAACAAATGAACAGGAATCTGGTTTTTATCTTGATAAGATATAGACCTTAGGCTGAAGAGAGGATTCAGGGGTTAACCCTTGCTTAGCACGCAGAAGGTCTTGAGTTTGGATCCCAGATCTACATGTGCGGAAATGGTTGTGACCTGCACTTCCAGCTTGGAAAACCCCAGAGCAAAGCAAAAAGGAGTTAGAGCAATCCATGATGATTCCTGAAGTTACCCTTGGGCCTCCACAGGGACATACAATGCCCTCTGATACACACGGATACACACACACACACACACACACACACAAAAATAGATATGTAAATATAAATTTCACAAATCTGGAAAACTAATATGATTAACTATAATCTTTTCTCAGGATTCACTAATTATTAACCTTTTGCTATCATTATTTTCTCACCTCACCTAATTTGGAAATGAGTTGCAGGTATCGTGATATGTTGTTCTTAGAGGTTATTCTCTTGTATCCAAAGACTGTTATCATACCAAACAAACTATACTGAATGCAATATGTAATAACATATGGTCCATATTTCAAACTTCTCCAATTATTCTAAAAATTTCTTTATATATTCCCTGCATTCTCAGCTTAGAAATCTATCATAGATTCGTGTGTTACAGTTATTACACTAATATTTTTTAACATTTACTTATCATGGGGGTGGCTCACACCACCATTGTGCACATATGGAGGTCAGAGAACACCTTGCTGGAAATCAGTTCTCTCCTTCTACCATGTGAGGTCTAGGATTCAAACTTAGGCTGCTATGCTTAGCTGCGAGTACACTAGCCTGCTAAGCTATCTCGCAAGCCCAGTTATAGTTTCTTGAGTATTTGTTTCAACCTAGTGTATTATGTCCTGCAATCCCTTTAAAATTTATTTAACTTTTGGCCTTTAATGGCATTTGCATTTCTGACTCAACAATGAAAACGTATCATTTTTAAAGTTCCTGGTAAAAGTCTCTAAGGAGATTTCTATTTCCTTGGCACTCTGTAGTCTTTAACACACCACTGGTGCTCAAATACTTTATCCTGTCAAGTAGGTGCAGCTACCTACTACACACACACAGAGGACAGTTCCATGTCTACACACACCTCCGATCATTCTGTCTGAACTTACCGCTGAGTCTGAGCAGGCCAAGGAGTCTGATTCGGTGTGGGCACTGAATTTGTGGGACTCACTAACATGGCACTGTAGATATTGGAAGCAACCACAAGTATGCAGAGAAGTATGGGCCCGATAATGGCTCCTTCCAGGCCTAGGTAGTATGCTCCACCTGCCACCGCCAGGCCTGTCAGGTAGGGGTGGCCACCTCTGGAATAGAAAGCACACCAGTTCACTTGAGACTTTTCACAATCATAAATTTTGGAACAAATCTGTTTTAATATGTGCTCATTCTGTAATATTTTAGGACTTTATTTCATTAGCAGCTTTCTTTAGGTCGCCCCAACACAGATGAACAGATATCTTTAAGTTGCCCCAACACAGATGAATGGATATCTTTAGGTCGCCCCACTACAGATGAATGGATATCATAACCTTGAGATACAAGGATTTTCTTGTTTATGCAAGAGTATATGACATCTGCTTCTTATAGAAGGAGCAACTGAAAGAACAAAATTGGCACTTTAAACAGGTATCCTGTACCCATAACACATGGTTTCCGGAAGATCAGTGCTGACTTTAAGACAAGGAACCTAAATCACTACTAATTAAGTAAGCACAGTTCAGCATGAAATTCAGCTAATGGTGGTTTTTATAAAACAGTAACAGTAGCATTGTGATTATTCACAAGCTAGACTTTGGTAACCTTCCACAAGTAGGGACAAAAGGCCTATGAGGAAGAAACAAACCCCAAGAATCATAACCACCCTGAAATTTATCATCATATCTCTTACATAACCGGATGGACTAAGACAGATTATAGGAGCTCAGCATATAGATAAGACGTAACCACTGACGTAAGAGACACTAGAAATAAGACACGTTCTGTTTGGTTTTAGTTTTTAAATAACACAGATGAGTGGAACATTTCAACAAAGGCAAATAACTAAATACGTTGGAAGGAGGTTTTATGATATGTTATAGTTTAATAACCTGCACTGGCCGAGCCAGCTTTCAGGAAATAAACACATTACATTCATAATTTATTTCTCATCCTTCTTCCAAAAATAGATCCATGGCAATAGTCCATGTATGCTAATTGAACTCTTTTCTTAATATATATTTAAGGAAATTTTCTATTAAAAATTCTTAAAAGCTGAAGGAAAAAAAGTATTTTTGTTTTGTTTTGTTTTTAATAAAAGCTTGAATCTAAAAAAAAAACTCAGGCCTTGGCAACTGGCTCAGTGGACACAGCCCTTGCCGGCCCAAGCTGAAGACAGGAGTTCAGACCCCAAAGCTGGGTGGCTCCCTGTAATCCCAGCACTCAGAAGGCAAAAATGAGAGTGTCCTGGGCCAGCTGGCTGACTATGTGAACTGCAATTGGCAAGCTTAGGTTCAGCAAGAAACTGCTTCAATAAACACAGCTGAAAGCAACAGAAGCAAGCACCATAAACATGTGCACCACATACATGCACATTCACTACACATACACACCACTATGTGATTAACAACAAACTCTGATTCTAGCTGACATTTAATCTGTGTTCATCTAAGACAGAAACGCTTGTCAGACATTAACACTTGCTGAGTTTCATTTTACATGGAAATCTGTAGGAATATAGTCTCTTATTCATTTTCCCCCAAAGCAAGGGAACACATTAGCTTTTTACTATACTTAAATACTTTATTGTACACCTGGCAGTATTTCTTTCCTAGGTTAAAAGCCACTATATCAAAGCAAAGAAGTATTAACAATCTTATCATCAAATTTCATTATCAAAAGGATTACTTACTGAAAAATCCCACTACTAGTTCTTCTCACAAACCCCTTCCAAACAAAGTTCCTTCAAAAAAGTAAATGTCAGTAGGTTGGGAAGAGGCCCCACTCACCCTGATATATCTGAATAGATGGCGGTATCTACAAAGTACGTCGGCAGGAGATGGAAAACCAGCAGCAGGATGGCCTTGCATCCCAGGCCTTGCGTCAGCCACAGGTCTAGAACCGCAGGTATCGCCGCCCAGTACGTCCCCAGAAATGGCACTGCTCCAAGGATTGCTGCTAAAGCTAATAAAAGATTGAAAGCAGCAGCTTACAGTCTTGGGCAAGACAGTGATAAACAGCAGAACCTAGGCACTGTCCCCTCCAACTTGAAAATAACCAGCAAACCAAGTTAATAAATCAAGCTTCACTTCGGGGCTAATACCACCTAGTCAGCTTAATTATCTGCTAAATGAAAGTCCAGGACCTTAAAACTCTAATGTGTGTCTACTTTTTGCATCTGCTCGAGTGATAAAAATCACTGGGTCCTACAGCTCTAATATCCAGTTCTATAAATGTAATCCCAAGGCATTTGTAATTTTCCTAACCCCAAAACCAAATTAAAAATTGGTTTCTGAATCTTAGATAGAAATGCATATTTTTCACTTTGCAAATGCAATAGTCAGACATAAACAAAACCCTACAAGTTGAAAAGCACACTTCAGGCTAAACCACCCAGAGCAGCATGTCCAAACACTTTCTCGAGTCAGACTGCCGTGCACTCTATTTTGTCAGACCACTGTCCATGGGGTGATCCTATTCAGCAATCACTGCCTAGTGCCCATCTTAGGGTGATGATACAAGTGGTCTTAGGGTGCTTGCATGTCAGAGGGGAGGTTTCTGGACACCTCAGTGGGAAAGCGCATGGATGTAAGACAGAAAGGCCAAGAGATGAAAGTAGAAGATTGGTGCAGAGATAATAGGGAAACAAGCAATATTAGTAAAATACAAAGTAGGGGGAGAGAGGCACAAAGGACATTGGGAAAAAATGAACGATACAGTCATCTTCTTATTGGGGCTCTCGGACGGAGGAGGCAAAGATATCCTAACAGGCACAGTCCCTGTGTAATCCTCAGACACTCATCCTGTCCTTGGAACAGTGGCCGCCCTCAATGACGAAACCACTGCTCCTTGCCAGTTAGTTCAATCCCTTATTGCTGGGTGCTGTACTAAGTGCTGGGACATTTACTGATCCAGAGGACACTTAACTGAAGCTTTCTACGTGCTGGAAGTAGTTTTAGCTACCAGACACACAGCAAAGAACAAGCGCACTTCAATCCTTGGTTCTACTAATCAGGCGCTAGTTCTTAAATCATGAGGTGTAATATTCCAAACTTAGGAAGAAGACCATTCTAATGTGTGGCCCAAGTTCCTTAACTAGAGGGCAGTGATGTTATGGATGCAGTTGTTACCTGATGGTATGAAGACGATGTTGATGCCAAATATAGTGTGCGTCAGCCAGGTGTATAAGCCATAGAAGCCAGCCATCTTGAGGGAAGCATCGAACACCCCCCTGGAAGGCCCGAAGACAGAAGACAAGGTCAACGAACTCATCAGATGGTTCAGAAAAATCACTATCTCTAGGCTTCCAGCCATGCCTTTCCAAATCTAATAATAGCGCCCATTTTTTCTATTAGCCTGAGACACTGCTGATCCATAATGCAAAGACACAAAAGATTTTATTTTAAAATCCTGAAATAGGTTTATTAAACTGCTCTTTAAATTTCTGTCTGGTAAAAAGATAACTGAAATAAAACAGCTTATTCACTGAAACAATTCACCAACTTTCCAGCATGTGTGTTTGTATGTGCATGTGTTTGTATGTGCATGTGTGTGTTCCCCCCATGCACATGCTATTGACAAATCAAACTAGGCCTTGAATACACTAGGGAGGCAGTCCAGCAACTGAGCTACATTCCCAGACCCCAACTTTGCACTTCTGAAGCAGCTACTTCAGGACAATGGCCACAATTAATAAGTGCAAATGCCACGTATGTGAGGATGCAATTAAGTAAGAAACCCAAAGCATGCGCATCCCACTCTCAGAAAGAACAAGTGAGACAGCGCATAGCCTGGTGCTCAAGGTCCTGGGTTCAATCACTGGCACGGAGGGAGGGAACTCTGCAGGGAGACAAAGAGGAAGGGAGGACTAATGTAACTTGTGATTCATTCATTCTCCTCTTATTAACGAAAGCTTCATACATTTCTTTATGCAATCAAGCTGAAGAAGCAACTTCTCCCACAATATGTCTTAAACAATGTAAGTCATTTAAGAAGATGCGATTGAAAATAAAAGTTAGTAATTCCTAAGAAAACTCCTAACATCCAAGTGCAACACTGATGGTATAGTGGTAACCATAGTTGCCTTCTAAAAAACTCAGAAAGGAAAATAAAAGAGCAGTAAAAAGAGACATTTACTCAGTGATTAATATAATGGGCATGTGGCGCATGAAGGTCTGTAACACCAGACACTTTGGTTTTGCTTTTCAGTTGGAAGATTAGTAAGGCAGGACAATGTGAGGAGAGGCTAGGACCTCTCCTAGCCTTAAAAAGGCAGCCAGCCTTAAGTAATCCTAAAATGCCTTAAAAAGCATAGAAACCAGGGCTCCACAAGGGACAAGGGAAAGTACTTCCAAATACTCACAAGAAGGCAGATCTGTAATTTAAAAAAGCAGAGACTGAAGGCAGCAAAGGTGACATTGCACACTGAAGAAAACAAGCAAGCTTTTGCAAAGTTCTCAAGAGAGATTTTCTGAGAGCAAAGTCAGGTTATTTAACGTGGCTCTGGAGGAAACCTCCCTTGTCACCAGACTAACATCTTTCAATCAAGAATCTTCTACAAGTGCCATGCCTCTCTCCACGAAAGCCCAGATTAAAGTGGTACTAAAAACAGAGAAAGGAAGGGAGACGCCCCACAGGTTATAAGATGCCAAGCGGAGGAGTCCAAGGAAAAGGAGACAGGAAAGAAACAGCAGCGTCATAAAGAAGGAAGAAAAGGGAGGATATCCACTCTGGCCGCACCAAGTCAGAAGGATGGTGGGAATATCTGGGGGGAGGCTGAATAAGAGACAAGGTTGAACAGATGTGAGGTGCGGCGGCACATTAATCACAGCAGCAGAAAAGGCAGCCGTAAGGAGTCCGGGAGACAATGAGGCAGCAGGCTGTGCTCCCCAAAGGGACCTGAAGACAAAGATTTACCAGCCAAGAGGGAGGGAAGCCATTTCTGTGGCAGGAGAAAGATCAGCCCTGGGGAGAAGGAAGATGAGCAGGAGGAGTGAAGACTGTCAACTCCTGTGGGGAGAAGGGGTCACAAACGGCCAAGAATTAGAGTCCATGTGAAAAGGCACGTATGTGGGTACTTGTGTTGCTGTTATTTTACCCAAAGATTTTATTCAGAAATTCAGGGAAAAGTACGCTGGCACCGAAGGCTGCAACCGGGTATCCCAAGCAGGCTATCTGTGGGTGGCACACAGCATGTTAACCCAAAGTGAACCACTTGCAGATAACAGCACAATCTCCTTCTACCTTTGCAAACAGTGGCTATAATACTCACATTGAACTAACTGTGGGTCCTAAGTATGTGTACTACATATTACTTGCAGTTAAGAAGCACATGCATGAAACTTAATGAGGGATGAAAAAAGAATCTATTCTCCTGGACTGCGTGACTCACAACCTGGGAATATAACATGCAAAGCAAAATCCTCTAGGAATTTATTAGATTGAATGCATAGTGGCCTCAACTCCTAACATTTTCCTCCACAACTCCTAACATTTTCCTCCACCTCCTCCCTCAGTTTATTGTGTTTAAAATATTTAAAATATATTTCCAACTAGGGTCATAACCACCAGTCCATTAGAATATTTTCATCATCCTAAAAGTTTCTTTGTACTCTTTTCAAGCAATCCCTCTCTGACCTGTGACAATCTCAGGAGATGCCTTCTTTGCTAAAACTTGGCCTTTTCTAGAATTTCACAGTAGCTTCAAACATTGTAGTTATTATTTTATTTTTTAGATATTTTATTTATGTGTGTGTGTGTGTATCAGAGGGCACAGTGAGTCCCTGTGGAGGGACAAGGATGACTTCAGGAATCATCCTGGATTGCTTCTACCTCTTTCTTGCTTTACTCTGGGATTTCGCAGGCTCCACCCACCATGGCCAGAAGTACAGGCCTTTGTCATTTCCATCTGGCATTTTTACATGGGACTTAGGATCCGAACTCAGGACCTTCTGCTTGCAAGACAAAGTCTTAACCCCTGAGCCATCTCTCCAGCCCCTGTAACTACTATTTTAAACACTGCAGCATTCTCAGCATGCATTCCACCATGTTAACATTCCTGCTGGCATACAAAGGGAGAAGAGCATCGAGCCTGTTTTCAATTTGATTCTTGATAACTGCTAACTGCTGCCTGAGAGCTTGGAGATGTAAGCAATTACTGTCAATCGTCTTTGGGGAAGCATTAGAAAGTTCCCAAACCACAGAGCACAGGCAAATATTGTTCTTTTTTATTGTCCTCAAAAGAAGGTGGACAATGAAATGAGTAGGAGCATGGAGACAGACATAGTCTTTCTTTCAGCTTCTATAGTCGATGCTGATCATGGGGGTGACTGGCACAGGGAAAAGTAATGCCTGCTGGCACCGTGGCTTACCACAGCACACAAAACACAGCTGCACTTAAGAAACGCTGCAAGTCTGAGTCTGCCGGAAGTTTACAGGAGATCTGATGAATGTACCATGTTTTTCCTTTGACAGCAATACAGGAGAATCCACACTCTACTTGACTATCAAAAAAGGTGTCAATTGATTGATTGGTACCAATGACTGAATGAAATGATCTTGCATACATATTTATTTGCCAGGACTTGCACAAGCTAGGTAAGAGCTCTATTAGTGAGCCGTAGCACTGGCCCTTGAAAGTCTGCCCTTAAATCTGATTTAAATGTGTGCCTTGTCATACATTCAATGTTCATACGAATTTTATTGTGTAGCATAAAAGTTCTAAGAATCATCCACAATGACCTTTTCCTCTACTTCTAAGTTTGTTCCTAATAATTCATATTGAGTATTTCTACAAGACAGCATTAAGGTGTGTACAGCCATGCCTCATTCACAGCTAGATACCACTACAGACCTCTCTCATCCCTGATCAATGAGAAAGTTCTGCTTATTCCTCTAAATTGAGTAAGAAGCAACTAACAAGACATTTTTAGCAGATGACTTGCTTTTCATGGCACGAGACTTGAGGAAAGGTGCTAAGGAGGACACACCCCAGTCAAGAAGTACTGTGTATCATAGAGGAAGACCCTCAGGACGCAGGGGCTACCATCCCCCCACTCCAAACTCCCTGCAATTCCATAAAGGTGAGCTAGTAGAGACAGTGAACATCTAGATGCAGCATGTAACATCATGAAGGGAAAGAATCCCCCATCCCCCTTGACTACAGGCGTCTACCGCTTATTCTAATCAATTCACTGTGCTTCACAAAATGCTGGGAAACAGAAAAGCTTTTGTGTTGTTGTTGTTGTGTTTGTTTACAAATTTGCAGTTCTGGGAACTGGAGAGACAGCTCAGGGGTTAAGATTCTGCCTCACAAGCAGAAGGTCCTGTGTTTGAATCCCAGTTCCCATGAAAAACACCAGACAAAAATGGCAGTACCCTGTATCTCTGGAAATCCCAGAGCAAAGCAGAAAGGAGGTAGAAGCAATATAGGATTATTCCCCAAATCACCCTTGGTTCTTTACAGGGACACACAGTGCCCTCTGATGCACACACACACACACACACACACACACACACACACACACACACACGATATCTAGATAGACAGACAGACAGAGAGATAGATATATAGATAGAATTTTTTTTGAAAGTTTAAAAAAGATTTTGCAGGTCTGGCCAATTCAACCCTGATAGGAACAAGTCTATCAAGCCCATTTTTCTAGGCGCCTAGGTGATTTTTTTATTTACTTACCCACTTTCATGTGTGTGTGTGGTGTATGCACAGGTGTGTGTGGTATATGCACAGGTGTGTGTTGGCCGGTGCACTTGTATGGTTACATATGCACATCTATGAAGACCCATGGTTATTAGAAAACATCCTCAATCACTCTTCCAATTTATTTATTGCATATGTGGGTGGTTGTATGTGTGGGTATGGGTGTGTGCATGTGTGTAAGTGTGTGCATGTGGAAGCCCAAATATGACTTCAGGAGTCATCCCTGGATTGCTCTACCTCCTTAATTGCCTTGTTCTAGGGTTCCCCAGGCTCTACCTTCAAGGGCCAGAATTGCAGTACATTTCCATATCCATCAGCATTTTTATATGGGACCTAGGGATCCAAACTCAGGTTCTTTTGCTTATAAGGCTAAGGCTTTAACCCCTCAGCCATCTCTCCAGACCCCCATTATATTTTTTGAGGTTGGATCTCTATACACACACAGAATTCACTTACAAAGCTAGCCCAGCTAGCTCCAGGAATTCCCAGGCTCCGCCTTCCAGGGCTGAAAACTGAAAGTGGGCCTCCACGATACCAGACATTTTGATGGGGTTCTGACAACCTTGTGCTTGCATGACAAGTGCTATTGCATACTTCATAAACTACAGAATATACTAATTTCATGAGGAACAGGACCCAAGCTCTTCCTATGACTTGCTTTATTATGAGGACGTTCCACAGTGATCTGATCCTCTGAGAATGTTCCTCTAGACTCAGTCTCTCTTGGTGCTGCATCTTCCCTCCTCCCTTGCTTCAGCAGCACAGTACAATACAGAGCTATGGTCATCAAAGGATTTCTAGTCGAGAGGCAGAGTCACGCCGTGCACTGACTATGAGACAGCTGAGAGACGCACAGCTCATGGGGAAACCCTTTGTCCCTACAGGAAGCATTTGAAAGTCACAGGCATACAGCTCTGGAGACTTGGGCAGCAGCTTTTTATATCACTAAAACCTACATTAGTAGACATTCTGTGTCCTTAACAGTGTTAACTGATCAGAGATGATTGCTCTAATGTTTTGCATGATTTTAGGAGAGCTTCGACCACACAGAGAAATAGTAAACAATTGCCTCTGAAAACAACTTCTATGAACACATTGAAACAAACACAGCAATTTCTGAAGCATCACAAGGAGGAGCTGTGATGCAAGAAGACAAAGGCTCCTGAGGCTATTTTCCTTAGAAATACGCCGAAGTAAATGTTCTGGGTATTACAGCAACCAACAACCAAGTAGGTTAAATGCATTTACCTACTATTGTCTTGGTTACTATTTAATAAGTCCAGGTAATTTAGTTTTCCCAAATATGCAATAGAGATATAAGGATATCTCAAATATACAAATATTTTTGATTGTTTTTGAGACAGAGTTTTACTATGCCCCTCAGTCTGACCAAGAACTTGCAGCATCCTCCTGTCTCAGTCTCCCAAGTGTGGGATTACAGGTATAAGTCATTGCACCTGGCTTGATAATATTATTTTGTCTAGTTTTTCTAAGTTTAAGCAGTTTTTTACACATTTTACTTTAAACAATCTGTTTACACCTTTAAATTTATACAAATTTCTTCAAGTGAGTAACTGCTCAAATTCAAAACTGGAAACACAGATTTACTATATAATCAACATTGTCCTTCTGCAAAACCAAAACACTTGTAATCTTTCCAAATGGAGGGAAGAGGTGGGAGACATGCTCGTTCCTCACATCAGAGTTGTACAGCACACACGTTCTCACATGTAATTCATCAATAGCAATTCTACCCTCCAGCACTAAAAGCTGTAATCCCAGCAAGCAAGAGCCATACCCGTGTGCATGCACTCACGTGAAAATATCACACACACTAAATTGCACTGAGGCCGTGACAACATGCAACTTAGTAATGTGCAATATCTCCACCAGAGCAAGCAGAATGGGAGCATCAGGGAGGAGGGTTGGACGTGTGCATTCAGGAGACAGCATGCTGCTAAATGAGAGGAAAATGGTTTGGGATCAAGGATGCATGCCACGAACTCAAATATCCACAAAATGAAAATCTAATCACAAAAGTACTCAATTCAGAAGAACATGTTCACTTAAAATAATGAAGTTTAAAAACACAATGCAACGGTGATGATGAGAGACTCGTGTATCTTGAGGCAAGGCTTCAGAACAGACACTCTTCTGTCTGGTCATGCAGTTAACCCCCAATGTCACTCCACTTTTACCTTATTGATGGATCATCTAACATGGCTTAATGATTTCTACCTATCTTCAACACAGATGAGGAGCGACAACTTTATAATCAGTGACACCATTGATAATTTACAGACTGTGTTACAATTCTCAGCATTTGTATATACTTGCTCTTGAAGCCTCCTCCACAAAGAGGCACAGTCCTACTTTGAACACAATCCTGCAAATGAAAGACAGCTACTGCCATCTTCTCTACAGAAGACTCCTGAGAGGAATTTGTGCAAACATCAGTTAAGTCTTGAATTTGATCTAGTAAAGAAACAGCTCATGGGACCAAGACTGCAAAAACTCACTTTGAATTACAATCTTTTATTTACATAACTTGATACAGATTTTTTTTTTTTTTTTTTTACCAAAAGGCCAATATTGTAACATATTCTCTATCCTAAGATTTACCAAACTCACCCAAATCAATCAGTTTTGAGAACCTGCAGGATTATAGTTTGGGCATTGAGGGGTTTTTTTCTCTGTACTGAAAAATGATGAAGGGCCAGCAAAATGATTCAACAGGTAAAGATCACCAACTGAAAGTCGTGCAAGTCAGCCGATTCTCGGAATCCACATAAAGGTGGAGGAGAGAACTGATCACAAAGCTGCCCTCTGACCTCCACATGCACACCAGAGCATGCATACCATGTGCTACCCTCTCCCCTGCACATGCAATAAAAATAAACTCTTAAAACATGATGAATCTAGATGGTGGTACACAGCTATAACCCCACTACTCAGAAGGGAAAGGCAAGAGGATAATGAGTTTAAGGACAGCCTGGCCCTGTCTCAGAAGAAATAACAAGAGCTGGGGAGAGTCCACATGGTAGAAGGAAAGAGCCAACTTCCAAAAGTTGTCCTCTGACTTCACATGCACACCGTGGCTCATGAACACCTACTGGATCTTTTTCTCTCCTTTCTCCCAAATGCAAATAAGAAGAGACAGAGGACATATTTTGTACAAAAAAAGGCAACTCAATGTCATCAAGTTGCTCATTAAAAAAACAAGAAAACTTCAGGTACCATAATTGGAGCACAGTGCCAATGAAAACTACATGAGGAAAATGGAGCACGGCTTCTCTTCAGAGGTTCTTTACGGAGGAGAGGGTGGGTGAAGCACCTGTTTGCATCCTGACTTTGATTCCTGGAAGCCCACCTTGTGGAAGGGGAGAACACCCAAGAGTTGTTCTCTGACCCCCACCCATGTGCCCACCATGGCGTGTGGCACCTACTCTCTCCCCCATCATCTCTCTTTCCCTTTTCCCTCCTTTCTTCCCTCCCTCCTTGTGTGTGTCTTTCTCTGTAATACAAACAATTATTTTTTAAAATTAATTTCAAAAGGTTCTTTATGGAGAGGTAGATTTTTCTACAGTTAGGCTTAAGTCATACTGGCTAGAAGACTATAGCCAGCCTTTGAAAGGTTATTTCAATAGCTCCATATTAATGGGAAGACAGAGGTTGTTTTTCCTTATAAGGAGAAACTTTCTTCAATAGGATGATCTACTTAGATAAACAAAAGATAACAACATATTGCTGAATTTTCTTCCTTTCATCTACTCAAAAAGAATGATAAACAAAGGTCACACAGGCTTGGAAGGGATGCTAAGACTAATAGTTCCCTAAAAGACAGAAACAAGCTGTTAGGATAGACAATCCGCTCCCAACCTGAATTCCTTATGGGGTGACCCCACATTAACACTCAGGGGCAAAATATAGATGACAAGAGCATTTTTTTTACAGTGCCACTTGACACACAGCCCCACCAAGAAATACTGGGGAAGACTCCCCAGACTGTGCTAATAGGAAGTGGAGATGAACTCTGCCACTATTTCCAGACATAAATAACACACTTCAGGAGTTTGAGAACATAATTGTTCCAAAGATCAAAGCAGAATTCTCCCAACTGCTACATGAATCCAGTTAAAAGGGGAGCCACAGACAACACTGCTAGATCATCACGTTATCTGTGGGTGATCAGCTCCGAACAATGAAGGTTATGAGGCATGCGGGGAAAATGTCCAAAATTCCACTACTCAACAGATATGAAGATGGCCTGGCTAAGAACTTACAAAAATCAATGGCCAAGGATGTGACCAGTCATGTTAATAAGCTACGACACGCAGGGGAGGGGAAGGATGGCAGGCCTGGGATGACAGCAATCTGTCAGAAATGAAAAAGAAAAAAAAGAAAAGGAGCCAAAAACCAGAGACCAGAAAGAACTCTGGGTGTCAAAAACTGAAGAATGTGTCAGAAATGAAGCCTGCAAGGCATGGTCCCCAGAGGCACGTGTTATCTGGCCAGGCTACAATGCACACATATTGTGGGGACTGGACACTCTCTACTTCCAGTCACCAACCTAGTCCTGCAAAGGGCACAGCTGGCCACGGAGGGAGAAGAAGTAACCTGAATGTGCCCCAACTCAATCCAAGCTAGAATTCCTGACAACAGAGGGAGGCTTGATGACGAAAACTAGGCTGCCAGCCTAGTGACAAGAAGCCAAGGAAGACAGGCACTGGTCACAGACTGGAGAGTCAGGTGTCAAACTCCTCATCTGCATGCGCCCTGCTCGTGGGACCCTCTTGAAATGAAAGAAATATCTTGAAACAGCAGAATCCTTTACTAATAGCTCAAATGCAAGTAGGAAACTAAAGAAAGAAACCTGGCGCCTCACTGGAAAAGGAGGCGGAAGAGCACAAATCCATACCTGATAGCTTCTTCCACAGACTGGCCAATAATATTAGAAGAAGGCCCTGGCTGAGAGAGTGGTGTCAGGCTTATCACCCACTTCACGGGCTTGTAGTACTCATCACTGGAACTTAACAGATAAAACAGTGTGGTCAGGAAAATTATCTGCAAAACAAAGGACAGTATCTCTTTAAAAAATCACATTGGGGAACCTACAGGAAGACAGACATCTGAGAATCCCCCAAACCAAGATGCTGCTCTAATGAAGAAGTACCACCTGGGCTGTCCAGATGTACGTACCAGGGACAGCACGAAGTTGAGCAGCGCGGTGCCACTGTAGAAGAGGATGGTCAGCAGCGTGGTCACGGTGGTGAAGAGCAGGCTCACGTTGCGGCTCATGACAATCCACAGGGACTCCAAGATCTGAGGAGCAAGAACAGCTGGAGGTCAAAGCTGGCTCTCCCGAGAGGAGCTGCTTCAGACATCTAGCACATGTTCCGTGTGGCATCTTACTAAGCATTGCAAGACAGCAAGCTGAGGCTGACTTTATAGTAAAGGTAGCAAAAGCGATCAAAATCATCTACGTGCAATTGTACAGAAAATGGCTAATTACATTGCATTTGTAATATTTTATCAAAGTATGCTATTTAAAAAGTAGGATACAAAAATTAATTTTGAAAGATTTTAATTTTAACTGTGAACATGAAATATATTCTCCCATCTACAGGAGAGAATGTAGAACACACCCTAATTACATGTATTCTGTAGGCTCCCAAGCCTAGCCCATCTATATCAGATACTCCATCCATACTGTCTCCAATCTAGATTCAGCTACATTTACAAACCACTATTCCAATGGTGATTAAAATCACCATGACAATAACAGATAGGGTCAAGGAAAGAACCTTTACTGATACACCAAGACCATTCTATCTATTGTGATACCTTCCGGCTGAACCACTGACCAGATATTCACTAGAACCAACTATCAAGATGAAGAAACACACATTGAATATATCCAAAGGAAAATGTCTAACAGCTACAACAACTCTGCATACTGTCATTTCCTATCCCTTTGTAAACTAAGATTCCTTCATAATATTATTTGCTCCATTCTTCTCAAATGGCTACTCTTGCTCTTAGTGAAAGACACAGAAACTAAGTGACCAGGAAGACATCTTCCACTACAGCTTTTAAAATGTCTCACCAGCAGTGCTATGAGGGAAGCAATGAGATTGTTTCACCTCGACTTTACAGAAACATGAACTGAAGCTCAGAGACTTTAAAAAAAAATTAACAAGTGTAGACAACTAAAAAATAAAACTATAGCTAGGACCAGAACCCTAGCGACCAATTTTTATTTTGGTGCCCTTTCTAAATAGTGACTCTGTTTTCTGTCATATGTTCACGCTACAACATCTGGTCTGCAAAAGGCCCACTATTCCCTTCCTACCTCAAATACATCACTTAGAAAGGACATTGTGCTGCCCTCGGCATTTCTTGCAAACCTCAGCTCATTCTTCGTAAGAGAATTTAATATGCTGGCTTCATTTACAAGTACTCCTTACATAAAATCTTGAAAATGTTTCACTATGTCTATAAAAATATGCACGATTAACTGTTTGACCTTGTGGGATAAAGAATGCCGCTGATTCCAAGAAACAATGCTTTTATTTGTACTTTGGTGAGCATTCTTTTGGGGGTAGGGGGCTTCAATCATTCTGGAATTTTTATCAAGAAATTTTCACATAGTTTCTGAGTCACACAGATAAAAATAAAATTAAATTAAAAAAAAAACCAGCCTGCTGTAATTCTTAAGAAACTAACTGAATGCATTAATTGTAGAGTGGTAGTCTCCAACAATAAACAAATAACATTTATTATTTGGAAGGGGATCAGCTAGGATAAAAACTAAGTCATTAGGGTGGGGCTTTAGTTGTTTATATGCCAGGCTTAGAAAGGAGGACAGGAGGCAGGAAGGGGAAAAGGACCCTGAAACCCTTCATTTACCTTCCTCTTTTTTCTGATCTCTGGACAAGCAGGCAGCCTGCCGGGCTCCTACGCTCTTCCCCAGACATTTCACAACACACCTAAGATCCCTACTTTCACTCTTCTCGCATTGACTGTTATCATTCCTTGGGAACTAAGCATATTTTTACCTTCATTTCAATTCTCACACCACATCTTCCTCACCAGATTCTAAGAACGTGGGGTAGAAAGATCAGTACAGATCTAACACCATGCTCAACTCAAAGGTAGTGATGAGTCACAGTCTATTACTAAAGCAAAGGCAATTTTATTGTCTCTGTGGAAACTTTTAATTTGATAATATTTATGAAATGGCTTGCAAAAAAAGTCATAAAGTCTTTGACTAAAGTCACTAAATAATCACCTGTCTGCTTGAGAAGCCATTGCTCATTGTTTAAAGCTGTTTAGCTACAGAAGAACTGCAACTCCCTTTCTTCTGCAGCAAGCATGGTTGGAGACCACAGGGCTAAACTGTTTCAGTTTCAAGATCTGCTTTTTTGGCCATAAAGATTTATAAAATGTAAATAATTTTTATGCATCATGAGTAATTTGCTTCAACAGTATGATATCATGGTCAGTATTTGGACCCCTCAAAATTAAGATTTCTTTCTGTTCCAACTTGATATCTGGTGAGACTGGACACTGTTCATATGCTTCAACCAAATAAATGTACACCAATGAACTGAATATAGAACAAATATCAGAATCCACACAAAAAACCATCATGTAAAAATTAAGAGAACACTTTCCTCACATCGTCCTCTTATCTTGAAACACAGTAGTGTGTGTGAGAGTGCATATGTGTGGTAAGTGTGCGTGATCGTGTGCATGCAGAACCCAGAGCCAATGTCACGCGTCTTCTTCAATCACTCTTCCTTTATTTTCTGAGGCAGGACCTCTGATCAACCTGAAGCTCCCCAATTCAGCTGAACAGTTGGCTGGTGAGCCCCAGGGATCCTCCTGTCTCTGCCTCCCCAGAGCTGGGCATGCAGGCCAACGCCTGGCCTTCTTTGTGGTGCTGGGAACCAACACAGGTCCATGCTTGTAGAGCAAGCACTTTCACTGACTAGGCTATCTCCCCAGCCCCAGAAGGTAGTATTCCCAACATACACAAGGCATGCTCTTTTGTCGACATGAAATATTATTTAATGAAAGATAAATAAACACTTTGAAATCCTTATACTAAAAATTTGAGAATCTCTGAGCTATGAAAAACAGGGAAGAAATTCTTAAAAGACACAAAAGCTAACTGCAAGTGTCAAGAATCTACAATCTCAACTGCTTGGGAGGCTGAGACAAGAGGATTGCTATAGGACAGGGGTTCAGGGTAGAATGGGGGATACAGATGCTCCGGTCTTTTAATTTAAAAATTAAATTGAATTAATTGAATTAAAACATAAAATACAAATTGGAGGACATCAATTTTTAGATTTCATTCACACCGTGAGAGAATCTAAGGTGAGTGGAGCAGGGAAGAGCGTGAGGGGGGAAGCCGAGGAGGTGTCAAAGCACTGCAGCGCTCCGAGGAAATCACATCTTTACCTTTATCTTCCATATTTGGAAGCCAAAAGATAATATCTAAAATGGCAAAACAAGAAAGAGGAGTGTAAAGCAGTATAGACATCACTGGGGAAGTGCAGAAGCGAAGGCCGCTTCTGTAGCAGGCAGCTGCTCTGAAGCTGCGACGGGGCGCGGCTGGCCTTTCCTTTCCTTCTGTGGTTTCCCGGCAGCAAACAGCCGCAGGTGCTGACTTTCACCTACGGCCACCTATCACTTCATCTAGCTTAAAGTTTTAATAATTCAGTATTGCAAACCTCTTGCTATGTGATGCAAGTTACAAGTTAATTCACAAGAAAACTCTTCTTGTATCTGTGAAAAGTCACAAGCCAAGAACACTTCACATCTAAGACTCTGACCCGCCACAGAGCTCACATGCTTCAGGGCCCAGCGTCCCGCAGATGTTCACCACCAAGTCCAGGAGCCACACCTGAGGGCTCCAGCCTCTGACCATCTTCCTGGTGCACACAGATCATTCTCGAAAACCTGTGTTTAAGAACTGGGTAGCTGAAGGCCTTGCCATTCATAAAGAAACCTGAAATTAGAGTTTCTGTTTTGTGTCTAAGTGCAGTTCAGCTTGGACTACAACGTCTTACCGAAAGAAAGGTCTCAATGTTCTCATGAACGAAGGAGGCGATATCCTGCCAGTCCAGAATGTCTCCCAGCCAGCTGTTCTGACGACTGGAGTGCATCTTGTGCCCTTTGTGCCTTCCAGGATGTGTTATGTTCTGTGAAATACAGCAATCCACACATGAATCCACAAGACATGACTTATATTGTTTGAGAAATCAACTCCATCTAAAGACTTGAAATACATTATTTTTCTATCCATATTTTAGGTATCATCGTAGAAGCCTGACTCAAGGGCTTCAATCACAAACACACTGTTAAACACACTTTTATTCTTCAACATATACAACAACGTACTGACAAAATCACTTTCGCCATTTTCATTTTTCTGTTTAGCACTTCTCTTTTTTGGGGGGGAGGGGGCTTCCTATCTTTACTTTTTACTCCTTCCTCAACCTTCTATGAGAAGAGACAAGGGAAATCTAATTTGTCTATCTGGAAGAAAACCACCCTGGCAAGGAAGAAAAGGGACAGGAAAATGTAAACCAACAGGTTACGTTAAAACTCAGAGGTAAGTGCCAGGCATTCTACGCAGTCTTCTGCCCACCTTTTCCAGTGCAGCACTCACACCCACCTGTTACTTCGCATGTGCAGAAAGACTTAAGATCACAAACAAGTACAGAAAGCATCAGACCTAACCACATAAGATCAGTGTCTTAGATTCTGATCTGACAATAAAATGAGACTCACAAGGGTGGGGGACAGGAAAAGCTCCAAGAATTAAGCATCCAGAGTCAGCAAGAGAAACTGATGTGATTCCGGCTACTAGCTCCTCGCAGGTGGAATCAACTATATGACACGCTCTCTATTCACCCCTATCTGTTACTTCCAGTCTCTGAATCCCGTAAAACCCAACACTACTCCTGCATCTTATCTTGGGGGAAGAGTTCACAATCTGAAGCACCAAACAACAAATTCATTTCTCTATGAAAATGACTGAAGTATCTTACCTTTACAAACCAAGAATGATACAGTCTGTCCCAAAGTTCCAGAACTTGCTTCTCAATCACAGCAGTATTGTTCACCTTGTCTCCTAGGATTTTGTGAAGCTGAAAAAATACAGCTCTAATTAATATTTTAGGTGACAGTTCATGCAAATTAATACTTGGTGGATTTTTCCTCGCCTTGGATCAAACTGAAATGTCAATTATTCAACAACCTTTAGCCTTCCTGTGCTATTTTCCTAGAAGATTCTTTCACATTCACTGGGATGATTATCTGAATCACCTTCCTGCTGTTTCTATCACCTATTCTTAGGACTCCAACAAAGGTACTTTAGGTTTACAAGACAATGGTGTTAAAGAATGTGATCTGTATGTTCTTAGCTGTTCTTAGAACCCAGCGTTCACTTATATATATTGTGTCTTACATTATTTGTTTCTACTATTAAGAGTTACCAGAGCGCTTTAAGCAAAATTTTAGGATCTTAATTCTAAACACAAATCCTTACTGAGAGAAATCAGGTCTCAGACAACCTTGTCTGAATGGCTCAGCACCTGGGAATGAGCATATTGAGACATACAACTCACATTCATTATGGCATCCTTAATTACTAAAGTCAGGTGTTGGGGCTTTAGGAAGCTCCTCAATGGAAGAGTATTTCTTGCTTACTACAACAGCCAATACAGCCCCAAGACAATATTTAAGATAATTTCAAAGATAAACACTGATCTGTAGATCCATTTCCTTAATGTAACTGCTTCTATTTTTCTATTTCACAGATAAAACTTAAAATCTACATGCTCTTTCAGATTATAAGCATTTCATCTTTAGTGTTCATAACCTTATTTTCAATGGTTTCATATTTCTTCATAAAATTCCACTGTTAATTAATTATTACTAGGAGAGTAAACAGATCCATCCCAATTTTAATGTCACCACACTGAAGTTACCATTTCTGACTGATCCTCCCATCAATTGAGGATACTCAATGGTTGTTAGATATTATTCTTCTATCTTCCAAATCAAAAAGACAAATATTTTATAACCTTCACTATTAATATCATGCCTCTCAGCAATCTTGAGCCAACGGTTTCATGCCTATTTCTTTTCCTTAAGTAAACTGAAACCGCTTTTGTTTTAAATCTAAGGTATTATTTCTCCATTTACCAAAAAGTCCTTTTCTTTATCCTCTTGCCCAAAAGGTAAAGATTCCAGAATAAAAACTTCTCCTAAGTACATAAATCAGAATAAAATGCTGTTTCCAACAAAATAGAAGGCTGCAAACTTTGCAATAGTTGGTTTTTCCTATCACAGTTCGGAGATTCCTATCTATATATTTATATTTAATTTACTCAACAAAAAATTATTAGGTATGTACAATAGGGCAAGTGTGTATGTATGTCTGTGGAGGTCCAAGGGCAACATTGGGAATCATCGGGATTGTTCTACCTCCTTTTGCTTTGCTCTGGGGTTTCCCAGGCTCAATCTAACAGGCCCGAAGCACAAACCACTTCCATTTCCACCCAGCGGTTTTTACATGAGCTCTGAGATCCGAACTCAGGTCCTTTTGCTTGAGAGGTAAAGCTTTAACCCCTGAGCCATCTCTCCAGTCCAATCAATAAAATCTTTTTTAAACAACTTGCTATGTCAGTTTATTCTAGTATCTTAGCAGACATAAGAGAATCAATAAACACTCTTTTTCAACTTTTAATGAGTCCATCTTTGAAGTTAACAGATAAACATGCATGTGCACATGACATGTCTTTCATAATTTAGAGTGCTGCTTTTGAATTTTAAACAAGGAATCACTTGTGAAATTTTCTGTGCACAGAACTCAATGAAGCAAATCCTGTCAGCTCCTAAGAGCTCCTAAGTAGGTCAGTATATTAAAGCTGCAGATCACCTGTTCCCCTAGGAGCTACGTAAGGAGGGAGCCGCCCCAGCTCCACACTGTGGAAACAACTTTAACTGTCTTTTCCTCGGGGCTCTTTCCCTTCACGAAGCTCTCTCTCCTGTTAAGTTTAGCTCCTCAAGCACAAGCACACTGCTGCCTGCACATCACCACATACAGACGCCTCCTTAAAGCACACTCCTCCTTGACCCGCTACCATTCCTTCAAGCTTTATCTCAAGGGCCACCTCACCACTCACACCAGTGCCAGCCTAGCACACACTGCGACGAACTACGGCATAAAACAACAGAAATGTGGGGCGAGTCATCGGGGCAAAGCAAGCGCCCCCACAGCCAAGGGATCCACTCCACCAAGCGCAGACACTGCGGCAGGAGACTGGCAGGGGCCAAGAGAAGCTCAACTGGGAACTGCCGAGCACAGGGAACAGCAGCGAGAACTCAGTGGGTATGCGTTGAAATCTCTTCCTCCACTCCCTCCCACAGTACAACAAACGAGCCGGATCTCTCTTGAGAAGGGTAAATGACCACGTCTCAGATTTTAGGTGACTAGTCCTAGTCAAGGTGACTATCCTGATGGTTTGACTTCACTGATGATACCTGCAGACTTCAGTCTATTTCAAAAATTGTAAATCAGGCTGGTAAGATGGCACAGCAGGTAAACCTCAAAAACTCGAGTCTGAGCTCCTGAAGCAGAATGATGAAAGAGGACCACCCACTCCCTGACTGTCTCACGTGCACAATGGGGCTGTGATACGCAGAGTAAATGAACTAATGGAAACGGTTCCAAATAGAATTCTATCTCTCAAATCAAGAAGCAGCTCTCCCTCAAGACACTGCAACGAGAAATCCATAGAAAGGCTTGTTTCTTACCTTGTGGGTTATCCATTCTCGTCCATACTGATACACGTTGTTAGCTGCTGAATTTAGGGCTCTTTGGACCACCTGAGCCTCAGGGAGCCAACTGATTTTAGAGAAAAAATGAACAATATAACAGTATATTTTCAGTATATTCTTCCAATAACACTTAAAACTACCAATAACCAGCCATTATCAGGTAGTTAACACAGACACAAAGACACATTGACAGGAACATCCAATACCCAGGCCTGTCCATCTTGATTTTCTCATGACTGAGTGTCCATCTCTTCTTAAAAACTAGACCACTTTCCTGCCCTAACCTACTTCCCCAAACTTCTTTTCATTCTGTTCACCTGGTTTCTCTGTCCTCCATAAGTCCTTGGTCATTTGCCTAATTGAGCACTAGGGGACGTGGTTCTAGACCACTAGGATGTTCAACAATGGGACAAGGCTCTCAAACTGTGGGTCCAGGGACCAGAGGCCCCTTAGCTGCTTGGAAACCTGCTAGAAATGAACAGGCTTCAGCTCACCCTAGACCTTCTAGAACCAACCCCAGAGCCAAGACCCAGCAACTTATGTACTATAACAAGCCCTGCAGATAATTCTGATGCTTACTGGAGTTGGAGCCCCACTGGCCTAAGGAAGTGAGGAACAGAGGATGAACTAAATATTTTCAATTCTTTATCCACTGAAGGTCTTCTGAAGAGATGAGGCTGTCCTGCACAAAGTTCCAGTTATTGCAAAGAGCTGCGACTTGGCAAGCTTTGCCTGGTTTGCAGCAAAAGGAGGCTTCCAATTCCTTTACCTAAGCCGGCTGAATGAAGCTTTCCCAAAGAGAAAATCCTTCCGTACATTCTAACTTGTTCATCACAGTGTTACAATTAGGTACTGACAGTCACAATTTCACAGTTCTGATTTCAATTATCAAGTCATGCTGAAAGGCCACGGCCACAGTAAACCAGCTGTTAATTTTCCAGAAGCAGAAACAGGAGACATGCTAGGAAACTGTCACAGGAAAAAGCCAACTGGGAAAACAAAGTCAAATATGCAATAACTTCAACTCATCAACTTCATGTGGTGTATACACACGAGTGTGTGTTTATGACAAGATTATGAAGAGAAAGCCAAGTGATACTGTCAAAATAATAAAGATACCTACAAAAGTGATGACCTGTAACAAAGAAAAAAGCTACAGATAATCTGGGAAAATTAAAAACATACAGCCAGGTATGGTACAAGTCTGTGATCCCAGTACAGGGAGGATGAGACAGGAGGATAACTGTGAGCTCTGAACCAGCCTGAGCTACAGAGCAAGAACAGGTCTCAGTGACAATGTGGAAAGACGAACCAGAAGTCACTTGAATCTTGAGTTCTAACCTGTTTACAAATATCTATAAAACTTTCTGATCAGTTCCTCGAGCAGTTCAAATATTCACAGCAAGGTAAACTTTTCAGAACTGCTTGCAAATCTGCAATTATTTTACACTGTAAGTATATGGACAGGAAATGACTCTGGATGGAAATGTAATTTGGGAGAAACAAAGTAGCTTTGAAATAACTCTAGTAAATACAAAAACTGAAACATCATTTAATATTTTCACTTACATGGAAATAGACCATTACAGAGAAAATACTATCCTACTGTGTTATTTATCAGGGTGGGGATTTGCACACACAGAACAATCCTGAGTGACTAACATTCATCTACAAGGCCTGGGGAAAAAACTTGCTGGCTCTTGTTGAAACACTTCACCAAGCACAGTGCTGACATCTACGAGAGAGACAGATGAGGGAACTACACGGCCAAATCAAAGGCACAGCTCAGTCCTGACCGACCCGCTGTGAGCCACGGGCTAGAAGTGCTTGGGCACCCGAGCTAAGGAACGCATGCAACACCTCGACCTGACACCATCACAGCCTGTGCTCGAGCTCCTCCCTGGATGCTCACAAGGAGAGTCTCAGGCTCCTACCACCCCTTACTGCCATTCAGGAGAACGAGAGAAAGCTCAGCACAGCTGAACCACGTAAAACTCTTCTCAAAATAGCCAAAATAAACAAGGAGCCATTTCTGAAAAGGACCAGAAAACAGCTATTTAAAAGGACTTTGCAGAACATACCACCCCTCCCACAACTACTTAATTCTATCTGGTCCTGCAGTCCCAAGTCAGCCAGACAAGAAATACACGAATTGGCATCACTGAGCTCTAATAAAACTTGATAAAACCCAGTGGCTGGATTTGATCCTCGGTTACAGTGTGACCAATCCTCTCACTACAAAGGGAGAATATGTCAAGAATTATGTAAAAAGTCAAGAAGTGACACATTTCAGCATAAAGCTCACTGCTGTTGGAAACACTGGCTGTATGTGTGATTCTGCCATCGTAGAATTATCAAGTTCATTAATCTATGGTCCTTTCTCGCCTGTGAGATGGGAATAATGTGTTCAGTACACCTCAGTCACCAAGAGGAACAAAGAAGGTAGATGAAATTTAAATATAACAACAAACTGTTAAGGCACCAACAAAGTACAAAATACCATTTATCACATATTATTTCTAAAAATCTTAAATGCTTCCAAGGCAAAAAGATAGATATTTAGCAACCTGGGACTTCAGGTTTGGGCTATGCACACACTTGTCTTCTAACAATGCACTTGGCAGCCTATGTGCATGCACTGTGCACACAAAGCCCTCTAGGAACAATGCTCTTAGCAAGCTGCTAGTAACAAGGACATGTATCTGCCCTGAGCTGCACGCACACCCCTCTGAACATATGAACATAAAGTTCCTCCTATCCTTAACAACAGTCAAATTTAAGACTACTGAATGTAGTTCATATCTAGATACAAGAATGTAAGTCTAATCCAGCCTGAAATAGTTTCAGATGCATGAGAAGGCAAAGTCTTGTCCTTAAGTGAACTTTTCAGGAAATCACCTATTTGCCATCTCTTGCCTGTGCAGAACGGGACATGCATATGAGAAGGGAACATGCACAATAGAGAAATGAGTATATAATCTGCCAATCAAAACAGAGGCCACCTAAATTATGTCCCTTAACAATTAATCACTCATTTTTTTAGACACCATAAAATGGGCTGAGAGATGGCTAAGAGATTAAGACTCTACCTCGAAGCAGAAGGACCTGAGTTCACATCCCAGGTCTCATGTTAAAAACACCAGGCAGAAACAGCAACAGCCTGCACTTCTGGCCCTGGTGGGCGGGGCCTGGGAAATCCCAGATCAAAGCAAGAAGGAGGTAGAAGCAATCCAGGCAGTCACTCTGGGTCCTCCACAGAAACACACAGTGCCCTCTGATATACACCCCCACCTCCACACATAATAAAATAAAGTAGATACTATAAGAAGAATCCCAGACAGTAACCAGCGTCCTTGAGTGGCCTTGTTCATGTGGCTCACTATCAACCTTGACTGTGTTTCTTTCTAATCTGCGCTATCGCTTTGAACAGCTTCCTCACCACTTTGCAATCAGTATAGGCTTCTACCTCATTCTTGGCCAAAAACCTGGAAACACCCGCCCAGCCACCACTAACGCTTCCCCCTTTGTGCTCCCAATATCAGTATTTATCTGAGCGTGGCAAACCCATCCACCCAATGTGGCTGCACTGCTGACAACCATTTCACACAAACACATGCTGAAATCAGCTAGACACCTCTGTTCTTTTCTGAAACAGTTCTTACTTGGCCCACTCTGGATGATTTGCTAGAGTTTCATTAATCAAATTACTTGTAACTTCAATCATGTGTACACTCTCTTGATGCACCTGTATTACAGATAAAAAGAGAAATAAAATCTCAATAAATAATATGCCTAAGTTAAAATTTCTTATTTGAATCTATGATTGGAACAATGGTTTTAAGGTAAAAAAGATTGTACATCTTGCTTAGAAAGGACATTGGCAAGTTGCTACACTATGATATATACTACAAGAAGTACATATATCACAGCTTCCTGCCTTAAGGAAACTCAATTTTACTCATTAATGAAATAGATAAATATGAACTTAACACATATACATAAACATTCAGTTATAGACGCATGTGAATACAGATGTGCATTTGTGCGTCTATGTATGAGACCTCAACACTGAGCTAACAACTCTACTGTAGGGTGAGTCACATAGGCAAATAACCAACTAAGTAGACAAAAGAGCAACTGAACTACACCTGTGAACCTGCCTTATTCAACAGCCAACAACATAAGGGGATAAAGAGGCCCAAACCAAGTCAGGAACATGGTCCATGCCTGCAACCCCAGAACACAGGAGGATGGCAAAGGAAGTAGCAAGCTCAAGGATAGCACCAGCCACACAGGAAGATCCTGACTCACACAAAAAGGAATCAAGCAGTGGTTCTACTTGGAGCAAGCAACAGGTGAAGACACAAAGAGAGGCCTGAGAGCTCACTCGTAACTGAGCCCTCCCCAACCCAGGTGCTGTACGGTGGTGTACGTGCAACATGTAAATCTGCCTCAAGAAAACTAAAATCATCTTTCTGACAGAGGGTGGGAGATGACAGCAGGAGAGAAAAATTGTAAATACATGGGAAGTTACCAAAAGTAACCCACACTAATTTATTTCTACTCTGTATAATGGGAAATCCAATATATACAAGGAATTGGGTAAAATATACACCTGAGGTTATCTTCCCATGGTATGGGGATAACTTTATCCAAATGAGGGGGAATGACCTGCTAAGAACAAAACCAGGAAAACCATGCTACCTGTATCTAAAACATACACAACTACCGAAGTGGCCACCACCCCACTTACAATTCTCAGGCCCCAGAAAAAGAAAAATAGCATGAACACACATTCACACATACAACACGCACACACACACACACAACACACACACTCACACACAAGTACAGCTTAAAGAGAAAGACATGGAGAGAATCAACTCCAACAGAACGCCTGAAAAAAAGTCAACCAAAGGCGACTTTCCAAGTTCTTTTTGCTGACCTGGGGAACCATAAAGGACTCCAAACTCAGAACATAATAGTGTTTACATTTTTAAAGTAAATTTGGATGCTCGGCTGGGGAGGAGCAAAGGACAACGCAGGCCAATCAGCTGAGAGGAGTGCGCTGCCGCGATTCACGCACGGGCAGGCGGCAGCAGGAGGCGCAGCACGCGTGTCCAGGGGCCCATCCAGGGGACGGAGCTGATGCTAATGACTGCAGGGCTAACCCAACCTTGAATTCCTACAGCTATCCTTGCATAGTTATGCTTTTATGTATTGTATGATTTAATGTGTTAACACTTTGCTAGGGATTTCCAGGTCTGTTCTTAAAGGGCATTGCACTACTGTTTTTTTTCTGTGTGACTCTGACAAGTTTTAGGCAGGTGAGAAATGTCACTTTATCTGCTACATGAAAGTAATTTTTGTGGGAGAAGAAACATTTCTTTCATTGAATGTTTGATAAATTCATCATGAAATCATCTGAACTCCAACTCTTCTATTTAGAAAGATTTTCTGACACTAATTCAATCTTTTTTCCTTGATACTAGCTTACTCAAAACACTTCTCCTATTTAATCTAAATTACTGTATTTATTAACACAAATTTGCTCAGGGTATCTCCTTACCATCTTTTAAAATATGAGCCATAGTGTCTCCTCTTTTATACTTGATATTGATGCCATCCGTATGGGTTTAGTTAAATTAACAATTTTCTTCATATTTTTCAAAAAAAATTGTTTTTTTGTTTTTTTCATTCTACTGTTCTCCTATTCATTCTCCATTCCTGGGTTCTCTGACTTGTACTTGGCTTTATTATTTTCATTTCCTTGGGTTTTATGTGCTCATTTGCTAACTTCTAAGGTGTAAGCTTAGACCACTGTTCCTTCTTCTAATATAGGAATCTAATGCTACAATTAAGCAACATTTAGATGAAGCTCACAAACCAGTATGCACTCATGTTGCATCTGCTTCAAAGTGTTCTCCAGTTTCTCTCCATGCCCCATCAAGTCCAGCTCAAAGAAATTCTTTCAGCATTCCTTTACAGTGCTGATCTGTTATCAATGAATTCCCTTTTACTTTAGCTAAAAATGGTTTCATTTTACCTTTGCCTTTTATGGGGCAGAGGAAACTCCAGCTTTGTTTCATTTTTGGCTTTCTCTTTCTTCTCTCTCCCTCTCCTTTCCTTTTCTCTCTTTCTCTTTCTCTCTCATTTGTTTGAGTGTCTGCAGGCATGTGTGCAGGTCAGAGAACAACCTCAAGAATTGCCCCTTACCTTCCAACTTGTTATACAGGGTCTCTTGTTTGCCACTGTGTACACTGGACTTCCAGGGTTCACCTGCCCCATCTGGGGACAGGAATGCTGGGATGTGCAGACATGTGCCACCTCACCCAGCTTTCTTGGGTTCTAGAGACCAAAGTAGGTCCCCACACACTTGCACAGCAAGCACTTTTACACACTGAGCCGCTGAGCCATCCCTCAGCACTTCTTTGCCTTAAATTTTAAACAAGAGTTTCATTAAATATAAAATTCTTAGTGGACGAGTTGCTTTTCCCATGACTTTAAATATCACTTTGTCTTTTGGTATTAATTGTAGAGTATGGAAACTGACACAAACTGTTTTGTTCCCTTGTGTGTGATATAGTTACTTCAATACTTCCTTTACATCTCTGGCTTTGAGTTCTAAATATTCTGAAGTTGGCTTTGCACTTAGTTTATCTGAGGGATTTTTCAAAGTCTTAATTAAGTTACTGGTATATTTATTTTTAAGCAAACACAGGACTTCAAATGTTTAGTCCTCCGACATCTTTTGTTACTCTTCTCGTCTCCTGGGGTGCCAATGCCATGTCTGCTAGGATGTCTGCTAGCATCCTTGAGCTGTGTTCATCTCCAAATGGACTTGGCAAGGATCTCATGGCTATAATATCATTGTGTTAACTTTTCCTGGAGATGTGAACAGACATCAATTAACTTCAAACAGGGGGGAAAATTTCCTCCAAACCTAACTTGGTAAACCAATGACTTTAAATACAGGAAGACGAGTAGCTTACGGGCCACCAACTGCTAACTGCTTGTGTGGCTCCAGGGAGGGCAGGAGCTCAGGTACTTCATGACGGGCCTTATGAACAGACACCCCTTGTAAGCCACTTGCGGGCTGTCCTGAACACCAGCGAATCGAGTCTTGTCAGACTGTAAACACTGCTGTTCTGATGGACCCGGGGACAGCGTTGTACAACAAACCCCCAAAACACAGGCAATCAGGACAGAAACAAAGCACAGGACTATAGCTCCCAAGCATTTCCAGGCAAAAAACAACTTCCAGAAAAAAACTGCAGGGTTTTGCTGCCTGAACTAGACAAGGTATCTCAAGCTATTAGCCAGCATTCTCCCAGTTAACTGGCTGGTCATTTGCTAGTGCCTTTAATTAGTGTCGATAACAATTTCATACTTTTTTACTCTTGTTTTGTATGGAGGGGAAATTAACGCGAAATCCTCACTGCACTGTTATCCTCAGATATGTTAGCAAGGCCGAGTCCAAGTCAATCTTCTGACAAATGGACACGGAAGCAAGGGAGCAGTCAAGCTGATCCTAAGCCTTGCACCGAGCAAGGAGAGCAGAACCACGCAGTACAGTCTCACAGTCTAATCTGAGACATCTACCAGACATGCAAGTGGATACTGCTATGTGTTCTAAAGAACGATCCCCTCACTGACAGAAGAATAAATCACCTGCCTGATAAAACTCCCTTGAAAGTTCACTTTGCATCAATCCTAGACAAGAAAGAAACAGTTCAACAATACCCTGACTCAAGTTGGGGATAGTCAAAACTCACTGAAGAACAGACTGAACAGAAAAGCCTGAAAGAGCACCTGGGACAGGAGCTCCTGGCGCACCTGTAAGCTCCCTCTCCTGCAAGAGGAAGGTCGGAGGGCCCAGTCTAGAGGATCCCTGTGGGTAAGCATATGTTCTGATCTCAAGGCAGCCACAGTCCTGCCAGGCCCAGAGGACAGAGTTCCTTACAGACAACCAGAGCACAGGGGACAATGCAGGCAACTGGGACCACACCAAATGCAAGCACTTCAGCAGAAAGCCCAGTGAGACAAGGAAAGGTACTAATGGCCAGACCTAAAGGTGGGGACTATGGCTGGTGCACGGCTGCCCTGGCAGAAGCACAAAGGACCGAGACAGGAGGACGGCTTGGGACGGCTTGAGCCCACAGCAATGCAGCCAGAAGGCAACACAACAGAACTCAGGAGATAAGGAGGGAACAGGGTACTAATTAGATCAAGAGTCATGAAACCAGTTTGGAATCCTGTTTTTAAAAAAAGCCTTTGTTTTTCAGTATCTCTCTCTTTGTTTTAACCTGCTTTTTAGCCCTAAAGATTTTAATGATAAAAATATCATAAAATGTGGGGCTGGAGAGGTGGCTCAGGGGTTAAGCCTCTGCCTTGCAGGTGGAAGGTCTTGAGACCCCACGTATAGACGCCAGGTGGAAGCAGGGGTAGCCTGCGTTTCTGGTCCTGGTAGGGCGGAGCCTGTGAATCCTGGAGCAAAGTAAACAAGGAAGAGGTGAAAGCCGTCCATGGTGGTTCCCAAATTCACCTGTGGTTCTACACACAGACACACAGACAGACAGACAGACAGACACACACACACACACACACACACACACACACACACACACACACACTTGAATAAATAAATAAAAAATATTTTAAAAAATCATAAAATGCAGGGCTGGAGGGGTGGCTCAGGGGTTAAGCCTCTGCTTTGAAGGCAGAAGGTCCTGAGTTCGGATCCTAGATCCCACAGATAGACGCCAGGTGGAAGCAGGGGCGGCCTGTGTTTCTCGTCCTGATAGGGCGGAGCCTGTGAATACCGGGGCAGAGAGGAGGAGGAGGCGTCCATGGTGGTTCCCAAATTTGTCCGTGGTTCTACACACACACACACACACACACACACACCACACAAACACACACCCCGCACACATACACACACATACACACCGCGCACACACAATTGAATAAATAAGAAATAATAAAAAAAATGTTTTAAATCATAAAATGCATATAAAAGACATTTTAAAAGAAAACATTCTAGGCAGATTCATAGAAAAGTAATGTGCAAACAATAAACACTCTAACATAAACCAAGTATCGCTTCCCACACTGCATCTGCAAGTTTCTTACGTATACTACAGTTGTAACAATTCTAACGTTACTAATGGTAACAGTGAGTATTGTACTTTACCTTGGCAGTCAGGAGAAGAGCTAAAAGAAGAGTTCCTATCACTAGCAAAAATATGATGAATATGCTAATTATTTTGTCTAACATCTTCTCCAGCCAGATGATCATCTGCATGGAAATAAAAAGGAGAATTACCATCTTTACTATACGACTTAATAAAAACGCATGCGTATGTAAGTATTACAAGGACAGAATATTCGGCACTGCAAAGCAAACTATGGCACAGTGATTAAAGCAGCAGAAGCTCTAAACGACCTGAGAAGATTAACTACAAGTATTAGTCACTATTAAGAGTTCATTCTTCTCATGTCTCTGAGAAGGCAGCCCAAACATAACCTCATCTGTACTTCAATTCTCCTCCCGTGGTACATCTACAATTCAAGTTCTAATGTGTAAGCTGGTAAATATTCTAAATAAAGGTCAATTAGCCGACCTAAAGTCTCATGAAGTATTAGTTAGCAGAAATCAATGATGGAAAAAGCATGCTCCTGGTAATGGGCACCTCCTAAATTATGCAGATAAAGCAGGGGCAAATTAAAACAGTAATTACATTTGAAATGTTTCTCTTTCATTTCATTAGGGTGATAACCATCATGATGTCCAGGAGATTAACAGAAAATTCAGAACAGAGGTTCCTTCCCTGGACGCTAGAGGGAGGCGGACACACAAACTACAGGTAACTATGTAGTTAACTACAGGTAACTATGTAGTTATGTTGAGTTGAGGCAGTAGATGAGCAGGGGTTTCTTTAAGGCTTTTTGAAGTATTTCATAATAAATACCTTTAAATACAAATCTGATACTCCACTTGAAAGTTCTATGATATTAAAACATAAGCTTTATGTCACTATTCTCTAGAGCTAGTGTACTAATCCTCAGTGCAATGATTGCTCCCTATCCAGTAATTAAATTAAGCTCTTCCTGAATGCTGTGCAGTACTCTATCCTGACGTCAATGTCATCTTTCTCAACCACAAATAATCCTGTATCACAAATGATTTTTATTTTCAGAATATATACAACTCTGATAGATTTTGTAATTCTTGCCTCTAAAGCCACCATTTAAAATTCAAAATGACATCATGCCCATTGTACCCTTAACCTCAGCACGGCCTGTAACACTTCTAGTTATTCCTAATTTAAACTGGAACGATGGTCCCCCAACATTGAGTAACATATCAAAACCATCTGTTGAGAAAAACACCATGACTTTTAAAAACATTTATCTTCTACAGGAAGCTTGCAGGCCTGCTGGATTCCACATCTGTCTCTGGTAAAGGATGCGCCCTCCAGGACCAATGCCATCGTGAACTCAGACACAGAGAGTTACTCTGCAATCCTGGCAATCAGTTTGGAAAAGAGTTAGGTTTCAGTGCATGCTACCACAGCATCAAACACAATGCAGAGAGCAAGGAAGGAATAACAGGTTCTAAGATATGGAAGGTCAGATGTCTCATTTTGAACATAAGTTCTAAAATCAGTGAAATGGGAGATTTTGCAATCAGAGAGCAACTGCCCACGTAGGTCTCCAAAGCTCCCTAAGGAAAAAGCAATTGTATCTCTCGCTCTCTATAGCCCAGAAATGAGTCATTTCCTGCCCCTAGGAGAACCCAGTACATATTTAAATAGGCAAGCATCAAATCAATTCGGAAGTGCAGCCAGATTTGTCTCCACAAGTGACAGTCTCTCTAGAAGAAAGTCACATCCTCAAGTGTATTTTGAAATGAAAATGATCTACCGAGAAAGCATAGTGATTGCTATCGATATCTGTACCAATATCACAGTATTATTAAAATGTAAAACATGGGATGCCCACAAATACATACACAGGCATTATAAAGTCAAAGTGACATTGTCAAACTCAGGTAAAATGTTCCCATTTCCAATTCTGTCAAGAATTAAATATAAAGTACTTTCTTAGAAGCCGGTGTCTATTCAACTTACCACCTACCCCAGGGCTTAAACAAGACTTATACACAAGGGACAATAGTGAGAGTTTAAAAATTTTTTTAACTAATACTTGAAGATGGGAGCTTAGCTTAGTCTCTGAGTGCTTGCCTAGCACATGCAAAGTCCTGAGTTCATACTTGTCCATCAAGAAAAAAAAAGGAAAGTTCCAATTATTAAGATGCATACTATATATTATAAACTTTTTTTAAAAATTCTATTATGGGCAACTAAAAAGTGTACTGAATAAAAACAGACGAGGGCTGGTGAGATGGCTTAGTGGAATAAAATACCTTCTCACAAACTTGATGATCTGAGTGATTCCAGAAGCCTACGGAGTACATCTCTCTCTTTCTCTTTCTCGCTCTCTCTTTCTCCCCCCCTTCTTTCTTTCTCACATACATAAAGTATTAAAAAACAAAACTAGAATGAAGATAGTAAAAGAGTTTAGGAAATGGAAAACATAAAAAGTCTTATTAAATGAAAGGTGATTTTAAAAAAAATCCTGAGGGGGAAAAAATGCAGAGACGTGAGCTCATATACAAGCACGGCCCAACTGAGATGAAAAGACAGGACAGGACAGAAAACATGGGTGAAGGAAAGAAGAACCAACCCTGCACGGTGACTAGAGCAAGGCCCATGAAGAAACAGAAACGCAGAGAAATGGAGGGAGAAGCAAGGGACTGTACCGGAAGCGGAGCAGAAGAGGGATGGCCTGAAGTGCCAGGACCTGGTGAGCAGCACTGGCCTCAGACCGCGCCCCACGCTTGCCGGGAACTGAACAGGTCAGGACATGGCTCTCCCCGCCCGGGTTGAACGCTGCAGTCTCTGAACTTCCCCACCCTCCAACCCTTAAAGGGTTAGTTTTTTAAAGGGGAATGGGAAAGTTTTTAAATGGCATACTAAGTATTTCAAGTATGAATAAATAGAGCATTCATATTTAAAGTTTAGAGATACCAATAAATTCATAATTATACCAAAGGTTGCTCTTAAAACTTCTAATCTGACCTCAATCTTCAAGTTATTATGAGTTATTATTCTACTATTAAGTTTCTCTCAGATTTTATCTTCCCAGGCCTATAGCTTTCTGTTTCACTTTTTTTTCTTCAACAAATTCTAATTGGGTCTTAGTGAAAATAGTCAATGCTACAAAATAAAATAAGGTTTCACTTAAACCTGAGACATATTCTAAACTATACAGATAAAATGGGGAAATAAATCAATTTAATCACAGTAAGAAAATGTGACTTGATTTTGTATTTACTGCACCCCTTTACTAATACCAAATTTACAGACAAGGGAGGATGTATATGTATATGTGCACATACATTTGCACATATATGTGAGGTGGAGGAATTGTGAAGGGAACATATTTTATCTGCAATCCCAAGCTTAAAACCTTAGGTACTGTGCTGGAGAGATGGCTCAGGGGTTAAGATTCTGCCTTGCAAGCAGAAGGTCCTGAGTTCAGATCCCAGGTCCCACATAAAAAAAAAACACCAGACAGAAATGGCAGTGGCCTGCACTTCCAACCCTGGTAGGCAGAGCCTGGGAAATCTCAGAGCAAAACGAAGAGGAGATAGGATTCTCCACAGGGATACACAGTGTCCTCTGATACACATGCACACAGACACTCCATGACAGCATGATTGCTTAGCCAGCTCAGGGCTGGAGTTTGATCATCTAATCACAAAAATAATAACAAATGAGTGAATGGATGAATGAATAAAAGAAAAAATAAAAGATTTTGATCTATTTTCACATCTTTAAGGCCTGTTATGTGTCTTAAACACATAAATGACATCACCTCATGCCACATGTCCTAAGGACTTCAACACCAGTCACACACTACCACGTTGTTTTCCTAGTGCATCTGGACTCAACTCATGAAGTTACCTAACATGAACCTACTATAATGTTAACCCAGTTCCCACAGACAAACCTTACAACTCAGGAAAACACACAGACTTAGACACCAGAGGTCTTGAGTATCTACAAGCTGCCTTAGTTTAAAAAAATTTTTTGGAATAGTAATAAAAAAAATAGGTAAAACTATTAGCTAAGAAATAAACGCAGTATTGCATAAATTCGTGTTTACATAAAGTGCACCTGTATAGAACTACTATTGTGCTTTCACACTTCTGAGGAGTGAGAACAGCAGAGATCCACAACTGGAGTTCTCAAAGCGGAAAAGAGAAAGACTAGAGTAGCCATGTTACAGAGAGAAGACATGGAAATCAACTACGGAAGACAGAGACTACAAGACACAACTTCTCAAATGCATGGGCAAGGAGATCCCTTCTTACCCTAATTCACATCCTACAGCCTCTGCCGAAGCTTCAGAAAATCACTCTGTGGCAGTATTCATGTCTTACGACCTTCCATAGCTTATAGTTAGAATTTTAAAACAAAGGCTTAGTTTCATGTGTGGAGAAACACAGAATGAGAAAGAAGATACAAGGGCAGGGTAGAGAGTTATAACTCAATAGTGAAAACATCCATGTGCTCATTTACCTTCTTATTTAGCCAGTGCCAGAGCTTGGGGACGGGGTAAGGTGAGAAAGAGAAGACAAGAACAGTGGAGTATCATTAGAGATGCAGCAACAGTATGAAAAGAGAAGAAAGTCACTGGGAACATGAGGAGAACGGTCAGGAGCAACCAGAGGAAGGACTGCATTAACAACATAATCCAGAGGATGCAATATTCCTTTAAGGACACATTTGCTCTGTGCTGTCAACCCAGAAATTAAAAATTTCATATAAAACAACCTGAATCCTTGCCGCTCAGCATCTCGCCACATACCGTGCCAGGTCTGCCTCACACCTCTTCGCACTTCAGACTTTGCTCTGGCATCGCTTACTTCACAAAGCTTCTCCCCTCCCGCCTTGGTAACACAAGGCATTTGCTACTCAGGGCTCCCCCCCTACCCCGAGTCCCACCCATACTCTCTCTCTACAGTTGCAAGGATGGCTAGCCCTTGCTGAATACCTCAGGCTAACTCATTCAGCCCACATTAACCACTGGATAAGGGAAACCTTATAACTGATAATGAAACCAGGGTAGGGGAAGTTAAGAAGCCTGCCTGAGGCTGGGGCTAGTCAGCAGAAGAAATCGGATCTGAAGTTAGAGCTGGGATTGACATTCCTTAACCCTGGCCACTGAGCCCAGCTATTTCTGGGCTCGGGAGGAGCTTCTGAACCTGGCCGTCTGTGCCGGGTCTACCTTCCTCTGAGACTTCACCATAGCATCTAATAAACAGGAGTAACCATAAAATATTCACTACCCTGAGCCACTATCCCAAAACTTAATGCTAGGCCAGTCACTAAACCTCTCTGGGTTTCACTCTGGTACCTAATAAAGTAAGATGTTACCCAAGTTCCTTTTCTCCCCTTTCTAAGAGGAAAAAAACATGATACTGAGGTAATCTAAAGGCACTTTATAATTCTAAACTTTGAGATTTCACGACGAATCAGATATTAAATATTGACAGTTACAAAATAAATACTACATTTTACTGAACAGTATGTCGTTCAAACCACAAAACATATAAACTCTAATTAACTCAGCCCAAGCCCATACAATACCTTGCTATCAACTTTCAGTAAGAATTTTCCAAGGCCTAGGATTGGCCAAGGAGCTAAAGCCTCCTGCCGCTCCTTCAGGAAGCCCTCGACGACCTGCCACCACAGGCGGCAGCGTCTCCCCAGGAAGTCCACCACTCCAAAGTGAATCACGAGCTTTTTGATTATCCACACTACAGAGACACAAACAGAGCAGAAAAACACAAGTGAAAAGGTTTGACAAGAGGGTCTGAGCTTCCTTTCTGAATGGCATGCACAGCTGCAATAAAACTGCTTCTGCAGACAAGGGAGGACTTGGAGAGGACATGGAGGCATCTGAACAGACAGCCTGGCCAAGTGCATCTTCAGGCAAACCTTTGCCTGCACCATCGTTTTTGTGCAGTTACATCCCTGGACAAGTCTGTGGTTACCGTCCAGCTACCATAAGCATCACGAAGATCTCGGCAGCCGTGATGGCCTCACACCTCCTCCTCCTGACGAATCGTCTCCTGGTTCCTTGGCTTTCACAGCAGGGCTTGCTCATCTTGTCCTTTTCCTTAGACATGTGAAATCTAGCATTGAGCAAGTGCAAAGCATCCACCCCCACCACAATGTTGTGGCCACAGGGCAGTGTTTTCTGCTGTGCTCCTGGGTCCCCACTGATGCTGCTCTATGCATCTGAACAGAAACCAGGGCTCAGCAGAGAAGCCAGCTGAATGCAGGCAGGGCTGCTGCGAGCTCCCTGGGAAAGACACAGAGAAGTGGACATGCCAGAAGCCTGCTGATCTATACGATTTCAACTCAGGCACTGCTCCTTTCTGCTACAGCTCCCCAACTCCAGGGAGTATGCTCATAACCCCAAGCTTTTAACTTGAAGGGCTGTATGACATGTCAGTTCAACAAGTACCTTTTTTTTTAATCACTAAAAAAGCTTATATAGTATCTAGAATAAGCCAATGGCATTCAGACTGCTTTTAAAAAATAATAACTTTTAGGGAACCACTATATTCACAGTTTGTCCTTCAAAGACTGTATGGAATTCATTTGATGGTCAGAAGGTTCAGATATGACTAAGAAAAATGCAAGTTCTGCTGACAAGCTTTAAAGGAAATGTGGGTTATAACAGCAACCCACACATGATTCGCAATATAAAGAAATCTTCCAGAAAGACCAAGAAATGGTGTAATCTACAAGAGCAATCTGAGCCATGGAACTCTATCCATGCCTTAAAGGAATGAATGGTCAATGCAAGCTTAATAACCACTGTCTTATAAGGCCCCAGGGACTCTGCTCAAGGGCTGAAAAGCAGGTGCAAACTTGGCTATTTACACTGCATAGCTCCTAAGGCCCATACAGCATTATTGATCAAGATACAAGCTAAAAATAATGAATTAACTGTTTACCTAAATGGCCAATTTAATAGGCATAGTAAGGAATAAAAATTATCTAGAAGGTAAATGGACAAGTAAGTTTAAATTTTGCAACAATAATACGGAATAAGTTTTCAGAAGAAAATCATATTTTAATTGATGAAAAATCTTTGACTAGGAAATGAGGAAGTACTTGGGTAGCACAATACACAGTCTCAACTGAGGACCTAAATTTGGCTTAGACAACAAGACAGTAATAGGAAAATCTAAATAATCAGGAGAATTTTTTTAAGAAAAGCTGCTGCAGTAGACTTGAGTTTAAAAAACCCATTCATGTCCGTGTCAATCTTAGGAGACAGCTATTGTGAAAATCAACACAGAGGAGGGCCTTAACTGGCCATGGCACATACAGAAAAGTATGTGATTCTGTACTACAAAACACACACACACAAACACACACACAAGCAACTTGATTTTCCTGACAAAAGAAAAGCCAGGATTTAGTAATACACACATTTCTCAAAGTCTACTTTCCCTGAAGTATAAATGCAACTGAATTGACCTTCCTGTGGAGGAACTCTACAGTCATCATCTACCCCAAAGCTCACTGTCACCAATGTTCTCCTCCACAGCACCATGAGCAGATGAACGCTTGATTCTTTTTGTTTTTAGTATTTAACTTCACGTGTGGAGGCCGGGGGCACAGCCATGCCACGGCTTATGTGCAGAACTCAGAGGACAGGTCTGCCTCCCACCTGGCTGACCAGGGTCTCTTACTTCTGTGGCTGCACAGAGCGAACTTGGGACCAGTTCTTCTGTCTTTCCCTCCCACCTTGCTGTAGGAATGCTGGGATTTCAGACGCACACCACTGTGCCTGGCTTGTACACACAAAACCCAGGGACTAAACTCAGGTCATCAGGCTTGTGCCGGAAGTACTTTTATTTATCAAGCCATCTCGCCGGCCCGGAGCACTCAACTCCTTATGTGCAACTTGCCATCTCAAATACTACATGTAATTTTAAAAGGCTAAACATGAGCCAGGGAGCTGTTCAACAGATAAGGCTCTTTCTCCCAACCTAATGGCTCAAGACTAATCCCCAGGCCCCCGTGGTAGAAGCAGAGATTCAATTCTCAGACATTGTCCTCTGACCTCTGCATGCCACTGTGGCACAAATCCCCACACCACATATAGACACAAAATCAATAATTTTTCAAAAAGGTTAAATACATTTCAAGCTAAAGAGGAAATATCACAGTAGTACCAAAATAATAAATTTCTAAAATGTCTGCTCATAACCTAAATGCAAATAAATATTTTATGTAAATTATTTTAATATTAAAATCCCAAAGCAACCAGAAAAAAAAAAAAAAACAGCAATAGAAGAAAAGCATCTTCAGAGCAGGCCAAGACCACACTTCTTCACCAGATAACGACCTGCGACAGGCACCGGCAGCAGCTGGACAATCCACAGGTTCAACCACACCTGCACTGCGATGATGGCCCACACCAGACACACAAAGTAGATGTCGCTCGTTTTCTTTTTCCTGAGGAAAGTCCCCATCTCAGGCCTCTGCCTGCCCAGAGTGGGTGAAGGAGAGGAGGGTGTGGAATGAGAGGAAGATGAAGAAGAGACAGACAGCGTTGGAGGGGGTTCTCCCTTGTCCATGGTTTCTGAAAAAGAAACACAAGTGTACATTGGTCCACATTAGGAAACAGTAACACAAAAACGTTTGTCACACTACACCACTTCAGGCCTTGAAAATATACTCTGGTAGAATATACACTAAGCTTACATTACGTCAAAATAGGCAAAACAGTTTCAAGTGTTTGCACTGAAATACTTGTGGAAAATTGTACTGACAACTAGGTTTGAATTTAGGGAACTTGGATTTTTTTAAGACAGAGTCAGGAAAAAAGGAATACTTCACTTTTTACTTCATATGGTTCATAACTAGCATGGTTTTGTGACTAACAGAAAAGCACACGACGAAGCACCAGAAAAATTACACTTACCCACAGAAAATATTCAAACAATACACAAAACACATACTTGACTCTTAAAAATTCATTCTTAAAAAATATACAGGGCTGGAGAGATGGCTCAGGGGTTAAGACTCTGCCTCACAAGCAGAAGGTCCTGAGTTCAGATCCCAGCTCCCACATAAAAAGGCCAGGTGGAAATGGTGGTGGCCTACATTTCCAGCCCTGGTGGGCAGAGCCCGGGAAATCCCAGAGCAAAGCAAAAAGGAGGTAGAAGCAATCCAAGATGATTCCCAGAGTCACTCTTGGTCCTCCACAGGCAACACACAGTGCTCTCTGTTGAAAGGAAGGAGGGAGGGATGGAGGGAGGGAGGGAGGGAGGGAGGGAGGAAGGGAGGGAGGGAGGGAGGGAGGGAGGGAGGGAGGGAGGGAGGGAGGGAGGGAGGGAGGGAGGAAGGAAGGAAGGAAGGAAGGAAGGAAGGAAGGAAGGAAGGAAGGAAGGAAGGAAGGAAGGAAGGTGCCCTAATAAGGGTGGGGATAGAAAGGAAGAAAAGGCATTGTGATAGTTAAGCCTGGATGTCAATTTGACATACCTGGTATTAACTGAGACCACCTGAAAGGATTACACCTGCCCTAAATTCCATGGGAACTTCCACAGATCCCATAGGAACCTCCCAGTAATGGACCATATAAAAGGGACCACAGAATATAGATGGAGAGACATTTTCCAGGAATGCTCAAGCCATGTGGAGGTCTGCTGTGACTTTGCCTGCTGCCTGCCAGCTTCAGCCATGACACTTCTGTCACCTCGAAAGACTGTATCTACTTCCCCTCTGGAACTGTAAGCTGAATAAATCTCCTTTCTCCCATAAGTTGTTTTGACTTTGGGTGACTGTCTCACAGCCATAGTAAAGAGTAACGGTTACAGGCATGGAGGAAGAGAAGAGAATAAAATGGTGTAGGGAACTGATCATTACAGAAGAAACAAAAATCAAGACAGAGCATAAAGCTGGAGACCTAATGGCCACTGGGACACCAAGAAAAGGCCTGTGTGAGAAAGAATGTAAAGAGGAAGAACCAAGAGAGGAAACCCAAGAAAGCAAATGATTGAAAGATTAGAAAACTAACAAGTGGGACAGCGTGAAAGGAAAAGGTGTAGAGTCGGCAAACGGAAAGAAAACACACAAGCCCAGTGAGCCTGCTGCTCGCTGTGACCCCAGGATCCACACTCTGCATTCTGCTACCTCACTCTCCAGTGCTCTCACTCTCTGTGACTCGGTCACCTGCAGGCTGCGTGGAGGGCTGATCCTCACCACTGGACTCATACCCTGTGATGGAGATGGCCAGGTTCGCCAGAGTCGAAGCGGCCATGGAGATGACTTGCCCTGGCAATTCTGCCCCTGTAGGAGGAAAAAAAATGTGTATTTGAAAAATTAAGCAAACAAAGCTAGAAATCTGCAAACCCGAATGTCTCTACAGGAATAAAACAAAAGACATTTCAGAGTCACTGTCAACAATACTTGAAAATTCAGTGGATGCAATTTCCTGGCCTTTCTGTGTCTTCAGCCGAGAACCTGACCGAGGGCTGCGGCAGGTACCGCATGTATTAATGTGGACTGCTGGGCTTTCATTTTCTTGACTTCACCAGGTGATTTTTACCATTTCTGCTGAAAACTTACTGCACACCAAGTCTGAGAGCTCCTAAACTAAACTTTTAAACCTTCTTATTCTATTCTGTATTACTGGATCCCAATGCACCGCCCATACAATTCGCAGTAAAAACATTCCACAAATGAACATGTAAATGTATGAATATTATGCAAAACCATACAGAGCTAAACCATATGCAATGTAGAATTCAGCACAGACAAAAATATACCATCTGGAAATCTAAAAGAGCATCGTTGTATGCTTCCATGTAAAGCTTCTGATAGGCAGTACCACACTTGACCATTTGCACAAGATTCAAATCAAACATTAACTGGCAAATGAGATCTGTGTGGCACGGTCAGTCTCCACAGGCTATGGCACAGGGCAGACTAATTCATACAACACTAGTTTCTAGTATGTCTTGCACGCCACAATCTGGAAGCGAATGCAATATAGCTTCCGCCAAACAAGTACACCTGTGCGAACTCTGAATGAGAGAATGTCACAGTGTAACTGGGAAGCTACACAGCGCTTAAACCTGCCACAGAAACCTACCCTTTATTGCAGCAGAAGCTCCAGATAACTTACCACAAGCAGCACATGCCAAAGCAGTGTTTTTCCTAGTTGCTTCTGCGACTGTGAAGCATTTGGCCTTTCCAAAAAAGTCATGCGCAGAAGTTTTCAAATGCTAACCACTATCTCTTCCAATTCCCACCAGCTAGACAGGATTCTACTACCTACAACTTGAGCGCCCTGGCCATTTTCCAGTTGTTTGACTCTAGTCACACACATAACTGGGAGGTGCTTTTTGTGGTTCAAGCCTCAGTATGACAACAGAGAATTCTGCTAAGCAAGAATTTCCTTCAGAAAGACAAGAATTTTAGCTCCAAATTAACTCCACACACTTTATACATTCAAGGCTGGCCTGGGACAGGGAGCCCAGAGTCTGCGGGGCTCCTTGGGAAATCCAGTCATCGGGATGAAGAACACTCGCCGACTCCACCAAACGCTATCTTACCCTCCAAGAAACATCACTGTGCCCCACAAGAAGTTTGTTTGCAGGCAACCCAAGAAAATTTCACACAAATAATCTAGAAAGAAAGCTTGAGGTATACCTCTGCACTGGAACCTCACTTGCTGGCCTACACTTGAGTAAGAGGGCAAGGGTCAGGTGAGAGAGAACGGCAGTGCCCTCCGTGTCTCACGGGCAGTCACTGCTCACCGTGTGCTGGGGATACAGATGGAGGCCTAGGCCACATAGAGTCTAATGAATTCAGAACCACAACAAAAAATGCAGTTGACAAATTGCTGCTATAAATGGATTATGTATTTTGTGAATTCTTTAAACAGCCTAAGAGTATGGAAGATCAGAAAAAAGTTCTCCAAAGCAATGAAAATGGATTGATATGAGAAGGAATTAACAAAAGGAATGCAAAGAATATCACTGTAGACACAGCAAGTAAGGCTGTGAGAGAACAAAGGTCAGCGTTGCTAGAACTGAGAGCACTAAGCACACTGGAACACTACCAAATGATGTTAGGCACCAAAGACCACACTGAAATCTTTGGTTCTTCACCCAAGAATAATAGGAAAGCAAAGAATTCTAAATAGGCTGGTAAGCATTTTTCCCTCTATGGATTTATTACTGCAATAAATGTAGACTCCTATGTAGGTCTAAGAAGAAATATCTGGTATTTTTTACCCAGCTCCCTCCAATAGGAACATTTTGAAAAACTGCAGCACAATCAGGATATCAGCAAGGACATGAACCACAGACCCTTCCTTTGTTTTCATGAGTCACTCACCTGTCTCCTACCCTGTAAAGAAGAGTTTGAGATGTAAAAGATAATGCTTGCTTGTCTGAAGAGGCTGCGCGAGGACGTCTAGAGGAGGTTCAGGGAGATGAGCTACTGTAGTACTTAAGTAAGACACAATGACGGTGAGGCCTGACAGTAACAGACAGGAAAGGAGCTGGATTTGGAGCACATTATGCCTAGACGGGTAGCTGCAAGGAACGTGGATGGCGGTCCTGAGGCTTCTAGGTAAGTGTCACACACAAACTGACTATACCAGAGTCTTAACATCTGTATGACCCTGATCTCCACTTGACAAAATGGGGCTCATGTAAATTTCTATTATGGAGGGGCTAGAGTCAAAGAATACATATGAAATGCCTAGAGTACAGCTGGAGTGCACAGGAAGCCTCGGTACTTATGGGCTCCAGCATCATCGACACTGGACAACAGGTGCATCAAGAGTGCACGCACAGTGTGAGCACACGCCGTGAGCACACACACACGCACACCGTGAGCACACACACACACACATGCCGTGAGCACACACACACACACATGCCGTGAGCACACACACACACACACACACACACACGCCGTGAGCGCACACACACACACACACACACACACACACACACACACACACACACACACACACACACACACACACACGAGCACAGGCCGCCAGGCCTGCAGCATCCCTGTGCGTCTCGTCCTCACTCCTCCGCAGTTTGGCCCTCACTGAGTCGTCTCCCCAGTAGACATTTTTAGATCTTCCTTGGAACTAAACAAAATTTCCTCCGTAGAGCAGTATAAGACCTAAAGAAAACAAACTAATAAATCTTCGAAACTGACTTACAGACTGCCCGACTTGCTTGATGTCAGTGAACACACAGTCAACGCTACCAGTGAAAACTGTGCACGGGTCAGGGCACCGTGAATGACTCAGCAAATGTTTAGAATGCCGGGAATTCACAGCAGTGAGAGGACCTGACGCCTCTTCCACCCCACAGACAGGCCGGGCGCTTTACTGAGCTCCATCTCAGCAGGTGCTTCAGCACTTCAAACCCCAAGGTCTGGACAGAAAAATGTCACCAGGATTGTAGTCAAGGTCACGTATTACATCAAAGGCCCTGGCTAAAAATAGGAACATAAACAAGGGCACACAACCTTTGGACTCAAGGACTGAAAACACAGAAAAGGAAAGAAAGGGCATCCGAGGCTGTGCACCAACCTCGTGGGACGGGGGCGGTGAGTGGGGGGAGGTCCGATACAGAGCAAGAGGTCGGAATCCACTCTGCTTCTACAACCAACTCAACCTCGGGCAGGTTAGCCCATGAAAACCCACGAGAAGACACACTGGAAACAGATAAGGGGCTACCCCAGCTTCTCTGTTCTTTCCAAGACAGCAGCTGCTGCGGGAAGAGCAGCCAAAACGCCTGCCTGCTTTCCAGGTGAGCCTCGCAGCGCCCAAGATTCCTTTGAGGGCTTCTGTTTCCATCGCTAACATGGAAATCCAGCTCCCTCGGAGCAGCTTCTCAGGAGTCAAGTCCCACATTAGGGACCAGCTTGGACAAGTGGTTTCTTGGGGCCTACGAAAGGGACAGATCAAAACAGGAAATGAGCAGTGAGAAGCTGAGTCCACACTTCTTTTGAACTTCTGGGTTTCAATGGACCAAGCGTGGATTAAGGCCTCCCCTGGATGGTTCTCTCATCACTCCAACAGTTACCACAAGAAGGTCACAGCCAGGAGCACTTGCTCCTGCACCAGCTGGATACCCCGACTATCAGAGACACAACTGAAGCCTGTTCTCCTTAATTCTGATGACATTTCTCCCACTTAGGGCCCCTCTCTCTGAACTCGAGCACCTCTCACACGTGACAGATTGCCTAGAAAACACAATGGCGGCTCACGGCTGACAGCCACCTCCATGGCAACGAGAACAACACTGTGTCCTCTTCTCAACAGGCCCAGCGAGGCCTTCGGAGGCCATGGTTTGAATGCTGTCCCCTGCAAAGCCCATGGTGGAATGTAACCACCGTAACAAGACGAGGGGGACGCAGTACCAAGAGGTGCCATGTAATGAGGACCAACAACACTGAGAGTTGTCAGGTGATGGTACAAGAAGCCTCATTAGATGCCAAGTTAACACTTTATCAGACGTCCTGGCCTCCAGATCTGCGAGCCCACAATCTCCTCATCGTTATAAATTACCAGCCTGTGATCCTCTGCTGCAACAGCACAAAACAGACTAGACATTAGGTTTCTCCCGAGAGAGCGGGAATCAAGGGGTAGAGAAGTGAGGCTCTGTAGTTGTGGTGAGTCAACCGGGCCAAGGCAGAAGAATAAAGGTGCTCACAACGCTAAGTGGGAGCACGAGGATCCCCGCCGGGCCTTTTTCACTGTCCTAGAAGACACGGAGGAGCCAGAGCAGGCACAGAACACGAGATCAGCGCAGACAAGGAGGGCAGCGGCACACACTGTGTGCCCATGCCCGGGTCCACATGCACGTGGTACGTGCAGCACTGCTGGGCCCACTACGCTACAGTGACACCTGCAGGAGGGACTGACCACGATGCAGAAGAAGTGCCGGCCCATCATCAACTGGACAGCTGAGTGCCGATTTATCTGGAAACAATGTCCTAGAGATGTAGAAAAATGTTTGGAGTTAAAAAAATATATTGAGAAGATTTATTTTATGATGAGGATGTGCTAGACTGAGCCCAGAAGAGTACTGTAAGATCAAAGTCACCTACTCTGAAGGAGGCTAGAGTCTCAATGCAACAAGGAAAACTGACAGTTCCTGGGATCCATCCTCGCAAGTCAAGACCACGAACACCAGAAACCTGACCACTAACCAACATTTGTGGCTGACAGTGATTGGCCTTGGTTTTCCTTCCCCACATTTGAAAGGGTCTTAGAAACAAAAATCCACACAGTAAGACCTTAGTCTTACCTTAGTAAGACCCTATTATTTATATACTTAGAATAAAGTACAGGCAATATCGCAGGGAGCTATTGCAGGACTTGTGTAAATATCAGGATCTGTGAAATGCTCGGGTTGCTCTTAAAGAGACAGTGTCGCACATAACCTATGTGCATCTTCCCATATACTTTAAATCGTCTTTAGAGCACTCAGAATACATAACGCAACATAAATGATCCATTAACAGTTATACTGCATTACAGCAAAAAAGACATAAGGAAAGGAACATAAGGAAAAGACATGCTCCATATAGACACCAAGTTTTCCCCAAAGATTCTCAATCTTCACTTGGTTAAATCTACAGACAGTGAATCAGAGACACTCAAGGGTGGCTATACTTAGGCCTTAGACCAAAACAATCGACCCAGAGTGAGGGGGAAAGATAGGACAACTATGGGTAAGGAAGAAAGTGAAGCTAACCAGCAGGAATCAAAAGAGCAAATAGAAACCACCGAGCAATCGATACTAATGCTACAACAGGAAATCTCCTTCCAGTAGTTTGATAACCACTGAATATAAAAAATTACGAGCAGGAAGATAGATCATAAAAGAAAACCTTGAGGGGCTGGAGAGGTGGCTCAGGGGTTAAGCCTCCGCCTTGCAGGCGGAAGGTCCTGAGTTCGGATCCCAGATCCCACGTATAGACGCCAGGCAGAAGCGGGGGCGGCCTGCGCTTCTGGTCCTGGTAGGGCGGAGCCTGTGAATCCCGGGGCAGAAGGAGGTGGAGGCATCCATGGTGGTTCGCGAATTCGTCCGTGGTTCTACACACACACACACAGACGCACACACACGCGCGCGCACATGCACACAGTTGAATAAATAATAATAATAATAAAAAAATTAAGTTAAAAAAAAAAGAAAAAGCAAAATAAACCTTTCACCGTCGAAGAGGTGGGAAATTAAAGTTCCTTGTTTCAAGTAGTTACTTCAAAGTTTGAAATATACATCTATGGTGCAAAGAAATCGTAAAACTGTCAGGCATTCTGCACTTACCAAATATAATAAAAAGCACCCTAACCTAAGCTGGACAAATGAACCAGTGAGCCACAAACGGCGACACGACAGAAGCAGACTCCTCGGCCCACACACTCCTGGCCTAAGTCAAGTTCAGCACATGTGCTACAAGCATGACTCACTTTTTCTGTGACTTAAAAAAATCTAAAGCCAGGTGTGTAGCTCACATCTCTCTAGCTGAGCACAAAGGAGCAAAGGCAAACTGGAGGACAGCCTGAGACACCTGGGAAGTATCAGGCCAGCCTCAGGTACAAAGCCAGACCTGGTCTACAAAAAAAAAAGCTAAAGAAATCTTCATTCGTTAACAAACGCTGAAACAGGGGCTGGAGAGGTGGCTCAGGGGTTAAGCCTCTGCCTTGCAGGCGGAAGGTCCTGAGTTCAAATCCTAGACCCCATGTATAGACACCAGGCAGAAGCGGGACGGCCTGCGTTTCCAGTCCTGGTAGGGCGGAGTCTGTGAATCCCAGGGCAGAGTAAACAAGGAGGAGGTGGAGGCGGTCCATGGTGGTTCCCAAATTCATCCGTGATTCTGCGCACACATATACACATACATACACGCGCACACATGCATGGTTCTGCGCACACATATACACATACATACACATGCACACATGCACAATTAATAAATAATAAAAAAAAATTTTAAAAAGCTGAAAAATAAAAAACCATCAAGGCTAAGACACAAATTCAACCAAGAGGAGGGATATGCAAATGAAGCAAAACAAATTAATTAATTAATTAAAAACAGTTTTATTTCTTACTATATATAAATGAGCCATTCACAAACTAAAAGTGCTTTCATTTATATAATTAATTAAACTAAGAAGCTACAATACTTACATATCGAAAACTACACAACATTGCTGAAAGATAAGAAGTAAATGCGCGGTGTGTCCCGCACTCATGAACTTGAAGTCTTTTTCATTGTTTTATACATTAATTATAAGTCTTCACAATCACCTACAGATTGAATACCATTTCTATCAAAATTCCAAGAGACAATTATGAAAATATAAAAAGAAAAAGACCCTAAGGTGCATATGGAAAAGCAAGAGAACTCGAATAACCACAGCGGCCTTGCAAGAAACAAAGATGGAGAAACCACACTCCTCAATTTCAAAACCTACCCCACACAACCACCCTCATGACAACGTGGTATTAGCATAAATAGAAACAGACGTCAAGGAAAGAGAACAGGAAATCTACAAATAAACGCACACATATGGGCGTCACTGATTTGTGACAAGGGTACCAAGATCATTCCAGGAGAAAAGGACAGACCTCAACAAATGGTGCTGGGAGAGCGGGACCACCCACGAGCAAGAGGGGAGGCTGGATCCTGACCTCGTGTAAAATACAAGAATTAACTGAAAATGAATTGAGACCTAAACATAAGACAAAAAATATCAACTCCTGAGTGAGAAGAGACTTTGGATATGCTGCTTGTTATCAATGTAACAACAGTAACCCAAGAGGAAAACAGGGAAAATCTGACTTCAAAAATTGAAAGAAAAAGACAACCAAAGAAATGAACTTTTAGAAGGACAAAGTTGTGGACAGACCGTCCCCAAAGGGATGAACGAATGGTGAAGATGCTCCCCAGGCTGGTTATCACAAAGTCAAATCCAAAGCACAGACGCCACTTTGCACACACTAGATTGGGTGTTGTCACAAACAGCAAAGGTACTATCAGTATGTGGAGAAGCTGGGCTCTCCATCCGCCAATGGTAAGAATAGCACAGAGCAGCTGCTATGGAAGATAGGTTGGCAATTCCTGAAAAAGTTAAAATGGAATTACCAAGACCCACTGATTCCACTCCAAGGTGAATACCCAGGATAAAAAGCAAAACCCAGTTAGTACACACAGTGCTATGTTTTCATGTAGCAGTTAAAATATACACATTTAATCTTAAAAAAAAAAAACTGAAAAAACTAAAAATGAGTAAGCAGCACTATTCACAATCAACAAAAGGTGGAAATAACCCAAGGATCTATCAAAGGACTGATGAATAAACTGTTATATCTGTGTTAAAATATTATTCAGCCATAAAAAGTAATGAAATAGTAATACCTACATGGGGATTCCTTTCAGGACAATGAAAAGGTCTTAAATGAGACAGAAGATGGATCTTCAATATTGTGAGCATACCAAATAGCACTTTAACATACCTGACAATTTTTTACAAAAATTATTTTGATATAAAAATACCAAAAAAAGGGAGGGCCAAAAAGCAAACAACTCTTAAAACATTTTTTTTTATTAATTTTTTTTTTTTATTCAACTGTGTGTATGTGCGCGCACGCGTCTGTGTGTGTGTGTGTGTGTGTGTGTGTGTGTGTGTGTGTGTGTGTAGAACCACGGACGAATTCGCGAACCTCTTAAAACATTTTAGATAAATTTACATCCTATTTAGAGACCACTACAAGTTTTTAAGCAGATGCAAAGCGATTTATTTTGTCATGGTATTTTTATGTATGTTAAAGACCTCCCCAAACTACTAAGAACAGTATTTAGAGCGCGCGCTTTCTTACCAGCAGACTCCTTCCCATTCTGCTTTTCGTAGAAAGTGCCCACAGACATCAGGAAAACAATAACCAGGAACACGGGGATTCTCCATGAGCCAGCCAGGGACGCTGAAAACCAAGAGCACATTTAGCAAGAAGAACGATTTGGTTTATTTGGTTTACATGCTAACTAAGAAGCTGTTCAAAGGGGAAAGAAGTTTCAAAAAAGACCCTCAGAAAGACAGACTCCAAAGGGCATCATGAGTTGCTCCTCCTCAGGGGACCAGCTGTGTGCCCACCTACCCTCCACAGCCTTGTCTCCTTGGAAACACAGTCCATTCCAGTGCACACCCAAGGTGAAGATTCCAAACTCCACCGATGTGACTGATCCCAAATGAACAGAATCAGGCAGAGATCCTGCAGTCACAGAGCCTGCCTGATAGTCTGAAATATCACAAGTTTGATATCCCGTTCTCTCTCTCTCTCAACCCAAGAAACTATGAGAACAAAGGCTTCAGTATGTGCTCCTCAGTAGCAGGGCCCAACTGTTAGCAAATCTCTATCCCTGAGCACAACCTTTCCCTGAGTTGATCTCTGGCCTCAGAGGTAAACTTGCCTGCCTCCCTGTTCCATGTCAGCAAATTCAAAGTGAGTCACATCCTTAGAAGGAGATCTTGCATTCCAACTCAACATTAGACTTTAAGCACAGACATTCTCAACCCACTAGGATTCCCCCACCACCACAACCCCACCGCCCCAGGAGGGGAACAATTTATAAGAACAAGGAGCTCTAAAATCTAATTTAGGCTATCCTGATGATTTATCTGGGGTGTTGAATTTTGTCCTGAAATTAGAAGTTAACATTTCCAACAGCTGAGACTTGGAAATCACAGTGTTGGCCAACCATGCTACAAAGTCAGCCAGCGAACAGTGACGGCTTCACATGATAGGAAAGTTTAGACCGAGCATCTCTGACCTGGTCAGGGTCCCGTCGCTGAAGTAGTTGTCTCTCGGAAGCGCCTCACGGCTCCTGGCCATTCTTGCTTAGGATGGACAGTCCTACCAGTGTTAGAACTCGGTCCTGGATTTTCATATGCTCCTCACTTCCGCCTCCTCCCCCACTCTGAGCTGGGCCCTTCCTCTTATCCACTGCAAACATCTCCCTGTTCTCGCAACTCCAGGCCAAACCAGAGTACCTCTTATCAACACCAGAGCACCTCTTATCGTTCATCATCCTGGGGTGCTTATCTGAGTCCCACCAAGAATGACATAAGCAAATGACCACAGTGGTCAAGGGACAGCCACTGCTTAAGATGTGTTTATTCTGAAAGGACTTGTTTGAAAATGATTGTGAAACACGGTGAAAAGATCAACAGCTTTTCCATGAAAGATCAAAGCATAACATTCCTTTTTGTTTCCTTCTATTCATTTATTTACATCATCTAAAATGAAAATGTAGTTTTTATATTTTCTGGCACCCATTACTCTACCTCATCCCCGCTCTTTCCAAGGAGTCTTCCCCCCCTCCCTCAATAAACTTCCCTTCTTGTGTATGTGCTCTGCTTACGTGTATGTGAACTTAAGCTAGGTTTGTTTTAAGAAAAAGAAAGAGAGAGAGAGATAAAGGAAGGAAAGAAGGAGGGAAGGGAGGGAAGGAATGGAGGGAGGGAGGGAAGAAGGAAGGGAGAGAGAAGGGATGGAGAAAAGAGGGGAGGGAGAATGAAGGAACTCACCTAAATGAAAAAGCAATATAATCCAGACAGGAATTGAAATTGCTCTCAAGTAGCGCTCTGTGCTTGCATTCCACTTGAATGAAACAGTCAACACATAGCCAATGACCAACGTCCAGATCTTAAATAAATGAAATATTGGCACAGTTGTAAAAGTACATATAAACATGCAAATGGGCACACAGTCTACAGCATTTTTAGTACCCACACCATAGACAGGCTCTGGACACAGCACGCAGAGGATGAAGGCGGCTGTGCTGAAGGCAAGTTTAAACCTCCCTCCCCCCATTAGGATATTTTAGAACAAACGGGCATTTGAAATCTGCAGTGACACTTAAATTTAAAAACAAAAACAAAAACAGCACTTTAAGACATACTAATGTTCAAAATCCATTTAACACATAAAATTCATAAGATAAAATAATGTAATAAGCATTCAATGCCTTATCTAGTAGAATTCCTTGAGTTTTCTCTATCGATTGTCTAGAAAAAGGAAAGGAATTCTTAAAAAAGGGGGGGGGGTTAAAAAGATCCTATTTTAGCCTATGAAATGTATGTCACTGTAAGAGGAATCATCTAGAAAACTAGAAAAAAGGATAGTTACTCAAGTGTGAGTCTGCTGTGACAATCAGATAAAGGACAGTTAGAATCCAACCTAGAGTTGCATCCACACTGAAGAAGTGTGCCCGACGATATGTTACTGGAGGGAAACCAGCAGGACGGTCGGGGCTCTGCTCCACTGACCCACCCCAGAGCCACACAACTAATTTGAAGAAAGACAAAACGGTCCCCACTACACATATCCCAGTTTAATACAACAAAAAGCAAATAACAAATCTAAGCGCCAAGCACTTGTTAAAATGGGTCTGAAAACAGAAAATTCAAGTAAGACATGAACATTGAGGGGGAAACTAACAACCAAAAAAAAAAAACCTTTTATATATAATTCAGAATATGAAGAAAAAAATACCACAGATTGGGGGTGGGGAGACTTTACTTTTGTTATTTTGATCACATCTAGCAATAAGAACAATTTTAAAAAAAATGTTCACAGCTTGTGACTGGAGAATTTAGATTTGGAATTTATCCTTACAAAATGGATATATAACTTTGCATGCCCTGCGCAATGTCCAACACACTATTGACCTCACAAAGTCTAGCATTTGCTAAAGGCACCAAGATCCTTGGAGGCAAGGGATTGACAGCCACAATAGTGTTCCTATGCTTAAGGGGAACACAGGAAAGGGTTCAGAGAAATGCCACTGGGTCCTTGTATGTCATCGGAGAGGAGGGCCCAGAGGAGAATCTGGCATGCACATTAAAGGATTCTCTGGGTATTGGGGGGGAGGCACTGGGGGATAGGGAGGGAGGGGTGAGGGGACGGGGAGTAGGGGGGTCGGGGGGAGGAGGAGGGAGGGAGGGAACCGGTGTACCTACTAAGTTTGTATGAGCGGAAATAATAATAAAAAATGTTATAAAAAATGGATATATAAAAAAATAATGACAGAATCTAGAATTGTGGCTCCAAAGTCTGCTTTCTTGGCAACAAGGAAAGGGACACGTGATGCTGGAAAAAATAATAATAAAAGCCAAGGCCACTCCAATTTTCCTAAAGGAGAATACAAGGGATTTTGACAACTGCACACTGGAAAAGGCCGTATTCAGCACCACGCCCCACAGCAGGCCAGCGCTGAAGCATGGCTTACACAACACTAAACCTGCTGCTTCCAGCATGACTCAAAACCCCCTAATTGAAGATGGGGGGCAGAAAAAAGTTTAACAGTAAAAGCTTCTGAATACACAACAAAAACTCAAATTCAAAATAAAACGAATGAATTCAAGGTTTTTCTGGCAGCACTGGGCGGCACAGCACCATGGGACTTCATTACACTGGGGTTGGACCACAGGTGCACTTCATGCTGGGCTGCCTCATTCCACCATCATGCCACTCGAGGCCAGGGGACACCGCCCACAATGCCTGTGCAGAATGACACTTTTCTGTGGTATGAATCACAGCGGTTTTACTGTGCATGCTAAGTTTTCTGCTCTTACAGAGACATAACTGTCAAGTACAAAAAACAAAGACTTACTATTTTCCTACCTCAATCCTCAGCAGGTAAGACTCTGCACATTAATGTACCTTGTTGCCAAGTGTAGTGTGTTAGAATATTTGACTTTAAAAACTGCTACTTCAGTGGCTGCCTCGTTTCATTAAAAAAATTATTAAATACATTTTGTCTTGGGATTGGAACAGGATTTCTGAAGTGACCTTAAACCCACTTGTGGCACTTTGTACTGTGTATTTATGTGAAGCAGCATTCTCAGCATAAACTATAAAATCAAGATATTAATCAGCTCAGAAAAGCACTGAAAATGCTCGGTATTCTGCAGCAGCAAAGATGCAACCAAGATATATTTCTTTCTATAAAAATAAATAAGTACACTTACCACATTAGTACACACATCTGCTTTCCTTTTTGATAAAGATTAAAGCATATGTAAACAAAAACTTGTTCATAAATACATTTATGGATTATCCACAGTAAATGTGGGCTGGAAAGATGGTTCAAGGGTTTAAAACTTTAACTCACAAGCAGAATGACCTGAGTTCAGTTCCAGGGTCCCACATAAAAATGCCAGGCAGAGGGGGCTGGAGAGGTGGTTCAGGGGTTAAGCCTCCGCCTTGCAGGCGGAAGGTCCTGAGTTCGGATCCCAGATCCCACGTATAGACGCCAGGCAGAAGCGGGGGCGGAGCCTGTGAATCCCGGGGCAGAAGGAGGTGGAGGCGTCCATGGTGGTACACATACACACGCACATGCGCACAGTTGAATAAATAATAATAATAATAAAAAAATTTAAAAAAAAAAAAAGCCAGGCAGAAATGGCAGCAGACTGCACTTCCCACCCTAGTGGGCAAAGCCTGGGAAATCCCAGAGCAAAACAAAAAGGAGGTCGAGTCAATCCAGGATGATTCTCAAGTCACCCTTGGTCCTCCACAAGCACACACATACAGTGCCCTCTGATACACACACGTATACACACAAATAGTAGATGTTTGTTCTTTTACCTACTTTACATAGCTACATAGCTTGGGATCGCATAAAATTTCCCAGGCAAAAAGAAATTGAGTGAAAAAAGCAGCAGCAGCCCTGGACTAGAAAGTTTGCTAACAAAAATCACAGACTGGGGCTGGACAGGTGGCTCAGGGGTTAAGCCTCTGCCTTGCAGGCAGAAGGTCCTGAGTTCGGATCCCAGATCGCACGTACTAGGCAGAAGCGGGACAGCCTGCGTTTCCAGTCCTGGTAGGGCGGAGCCTGTGAATCCTGGGGCAGAAGGAGGCGGTCCATGGTGGTTCCCAAATTCGTCCGTGGTTCTACACACACGCAGACACACACACACACACACACACACACACACATACACACACACACACACACATGCACATACATACACACGCACAATTGAATAAATAATAATAATAAAATTTTTAAAAAATCACAGACTGGGGACAGCCAATGGAGACCAAGGTGACCTACCAATGATACAGAAAGGATCTCACAGGTCAATGGGCTAATTCAAGGGAGACTAAACTTAGTGAATGGAAATGTGAAGCTGTGAAAATGAAGTAACTTCATTTTCAGGGGTGGAAACAAGGTGGAAATCATGAAGTAAAGCATTTCAGCTCTTCAGGAAGATACCATGTTTTTCCAGCAAGTGAACAGAGCCTTAAAATAAAATATGCTACCATCAACAAGGTGCTTGAACTGCAGGCCATAATTTAGGTATGTGGAGGTAAGAAAGACAGCCCTCAAATGTCCAGACTTTAAGTCTATGATTCTTTTAAACCAATTTCCAAGAAGTAGTCATCTGTACTTACAAGGAATCAGTGTCACTGAGAAAAATATGAAACTGTATATACTTGAAACTTTTAGGAGAAATCTGTCCTTTAAAGACAGGTAAGTACTTTTACCAAGTATACATTAAATTCAAAGCTTATCTCACTTTAGTTTAAAATACTTAGTTCTTATATATATTTCCCAATTTTATTTTTAGGAATGTTTTGTTTTTTGTTTTTGTTTTTTTTTATAGGAAAACTTTCCAGTGTGGAAATAAATATCAGATTTTTCACAGTCACAGGTGACAATACAAAACAGATAATCTGAAAGTCACTTAATAGAAAACTTTATACAATGCTTTCTCTAAAAATGGAGAAGTATTCAGTCCTGAAGTGTGATGAATTTTATATTCAAAAGCACAGTGTAAATTTATGCCTGCATACATTTATAGTGATAAAAATATACTCAAAAATCTTTAAAAATAACCATCTCTGAATAATATTAGTTCAAAAGACATGGCCATTTATAAATGTGTTTGGGCTTAGAAATGAAGATAAAATCACAAATGGTTAAAATTGTTCATTACCTTGAATTTGCTAGAACATCCAAAACAATCTGTTAGAAACACATTTTCAAAGGCATCCAGGGGACAAAAATACTTGTATCACAGAAGTATTAAAAAGAAAGAAATGTTGTCTATAAGCAGTAATAAGGAAAGACGCACAAAGATGTGAATTATTATGTATGGCATCCCACTCAGAGTATTTGTGCAATCAAATGTCATTGCTTTGTTGTTGTTTTACTTTGGTTTGGTTAGAGATGTTTTACAGAGATTGAACTCATCTGTAGCCCACACTGCCCTCAAATTCACAATCCTGCCTCAGCATCCTGAGAACCAGGATTACAGCCATGGGGGACACGCCTGGCAAGAGTGTTTAGCCTCACACCCTGTATATACATTTGACCTCTGAGCAAAGAAAGCTGTTCACGAGTGAGTTTTCTCCAGGCCTCAATCACTGAGCCACAGCTGGATGAGAGGCGGGGCATAGTGACCCTCAGTCATCTTATCCTTTTTCAAAACACATAATCCACGGTCATTTTATACAATCATGTGATAGACATTGTATATTACTGCAGAAGATTTAGCAACATTTATTTAATAGTCTCAGTACAGCACCATGTTTTCCTCCCATGCAACATGCTTAATCACACCTGGCACACTACGCGGATGAATAATGTATGTGTGTGTGCAGTGCACTGCTGGCCCAGGAAGTCAGGCCGACAGCAGGATGTATTCCTCAATTGTTTCTCTACCTTTTCTTTGAGACAGGGTCTTGGCTGAACCTGGAGCTCCTGCTTTGTCTAGCCTGGCCAGTCAGCAAGCACCAAGACCCACCTGCCTCTGGTCCTACCCCCAGGGATAGGCTTGCAGATAACACCTGGTTTCTTCATGGTTCCAGCTATCTAAGCTCAGGTGTTCAAGCACTGCGACACTAAAATCTTTTTTTTTTTTTAACTTGAAAAAGGGTGGAGAAGGGAGTGCAAGAACAAACAGGCCCCTGCAAGCCACAGCACATGTGTGGAAGTCAGAGGACAACTTTCAGAAACCAGTCCTTGTCTTTTATCACTTGGGCTTGGAGGGAGGCAGCAAGGTTTGCCTGCAGTGCCTTCACCTACTGAGCCATCTCACCAGCCCTGCCAAGTCTTTTTCAGAGAAAATGAAACAGACTTCCTCTGAAGCTATGGAGTCAGAGCCCCAGTACTGCAGAACCAGCAACTGTCTACAGTCTCCAGAACTAACTTCATGGAAACTGAAACTGTTCGTTCTGAAACTGTCATCTTGGTCTTAAAGCCCTTACAGGCAGGAACCTCGACAGGTTACAACCAGGTCTTCGACTGTGAGAACCATCTACTGCTGCCAAGTGAGCAGCAACAAACCTCAGAAGGGTTCAGATGTGTAGTGAGGCAGCTAAGCAGACCCACCAGGCTGGCTGCCATGCATTCCAAAGGGCCTCTTGTGATCCGGAACCAAGAATGCCATCTAAGCTAATCCCTCACTTTACACATCTAGAGATGAATGGCCCAGAACAAGGCACTGGTCTGTCTCGGATCACAAAGCAAGTTACTAACAGAGCCAAGTTTATATCTTACGGTCTTCTGATCTTTTAACCCCAATTCTTTCCAACTCATGTGTCTTTGTAAGATGTAAACAATGGGATCAGAGACCACGAAGAAAACAAATCTATCACTACTGCAAAAACCATAAATAGTCTTCATTTTTTTTTAACAAGTCTGAGCTAAGGAGAGAAGACCAGAACGCTCCCAGCAGGAGAAAACATCAGGTTTTCACATTCATCTTGTAACTCCACCACACCACGAGGGAAGCCACGGCCATGCTGAGACTGGTGCAACAGAGTATATAGCAAGCCTTCTGCAATTACTAAGACAATGTTCTATCACATCTCAAACTGCTGCACACAAATAACTGGCAACATACAGGATTAATCTTTCGCCTGAACCAGCATTATTAGGAGGAAACCAGAGGGAAGAGCTGAAGAAACCCAAGAAAGGAGAAATGAACTGTGAGAATAAACTAGTGAGAAGGAGGAGGAAGTACGGACGCAAAGGAAAACTGGACAGAACCCGAAAAAACTGCACTGATACAAGGATAAAAGGAGAGAGGAGATGACAGGTTTCTAGACAATTAAAATGCGGGAAACAGCTGTGGTTGGATCCAAACTTGGTATTCGTTTAGAATGGTCCTTTTAATTAAAATCAATTTACATTTAAAAATTAAACTGAAAACCTTTTCTGTAAGTTACCAGAGTTTTGATGACAATAAGACTTCTCATCTAGACACTAGGCAATGAAAACACTTCATCGCTCTCTAAATCAGTTTCCTCCTACAGATGGGATTATTATAACAATGAAACTGCACCTTGTTAGAACCTAGCATGAGAAATAATCAAAAACTGCATCTTTAACATCTATATGAACTGTGGTCTCCCACTCTAGTATGGACCTACTTGCAGGCAATTTTCCCTCAGCCACACCTCTCTTCAGCAATAGGCTCACAACTACAAATTGTCCAGAGTCCTATCACTCCCTAGTTAGCCCAAATTCACCCACACATTCCTTCTATAATGGTCTGCTGTGTTTTTAATCTCCTCATCCTTTCTCCCACAGGATGGCTAAACAACTAAATTAAGTTAAAAGCCCTTTTTTAGGCATCTATTTAGGGGGCTGCATATGTAATCAGCAGATCACGTGGTCAGCATGTTCAAGGCCTAGCTTCAATTCCAAGCACCACCAAAAAGATTCACTAACTGGTCTGATGTTTCTCTCTGCAAGCCCCGAACCTAACCACTCTCCATCCTTGCCCTCCACAAACAAGGTGATACTTTGTGCTACGCGGCCACTGAGTATCCATGGGAAGAGCTGAAGTGCCTCAAACACACCGTTCTTCCTGTGCGCTCACTTCCTACTTCAGCTGCACACGCTATTATTCACACATGGCAGGCCTTTCCTTTTCACTTCCTGAAGTTTAATGGATGTGCTACTAGAGTAACATCAACAGTTGAAATGTGGACAGAATCTGTGAACGAGTCTGACCTTGACAAGTCAACTTCCTCAGGACGGAAGCCAATTCATGCTTCTTATAGGTACACGGTGGTGTGATTTCTGCATGAGGCACTGAATTGCATAACAAGGAGGTGAACTTAGCTCCTTCAGAGTGAACCAGAGGGTGGGGGTATAGTGCAGTATTTGAGCTAATGGGAAATGGGACCTGGCATAGGTCCCCAGCATAGCTTTGAAAAAAATAAAGTCCACCGAAGACTAGCCTACAAATTGTGTACCTTTGGAGCAGTCATTCTCTGATCTTGTGACCTGTAACTGATGCAGTCAACCATCACTGAACATACCAATCCTATCACAGGATATGCTAATTGATGACGCTGAGTGTATACAAGTGTACATGAAGTCATGGGTCCAATTCTCAGCACCATGAAAAAGAGAGGAGGGAGGGAGGGAGGGAGGGAGGGAGGGACGGAGGGAGAGGTATACTTGCACAGTTATGTGTATCCTGAAGACATGGGCTTGCATTCTACCCTCTTTTAAACCCCTCATCAAGTCCCATACCTAACACTTTATTCAACCAACTTTAAACCTGAACAGAGACGTAGCACTCACTGATAGCTCTGGGATCAACTATCACTCTGCCAACGACCTCTGGCAAGTTGAAAGTCTGTTTAACAGATAGAGAACTATTTTGAAAGTAATAACATCAAGGTATATTGAAATGATTTCAATTAACAAAAATAAATGTTACTGAACAGGTTCGAGTGTGTACATGCTGTGTGTGTTGGGCCTAGAGCACACCAGGCGTGCTCCACCCTTGAGCTACATTCTCAGGCCTTCTGATAATTTACTGGTGAACACTCTCAACATTCTTAGACTTTAAATAACACTTGATTTTACGAGACCTCATTACGTATGTGGACAAACCACCTTGAGTCAGGAAATGTGTTTCTAAGGTTACCTTGGAAATTCCTTCCAATGTTAAAGTTCCTTTGTTTCCTAAGAAGAAACTAGAATGCTCCAAAAATTACAGATACACCTTTTCTTTACCCAGTCACGAGGGTAATCCAGGTGGGAGGATTTGTGCTCTGGCTGCCACACACTAAAAGTTAAAGTGGAGTGCGGAGAGCAAGAGACCAGGGCGCTCAGCATCTGGCCGGTCCACACAAACGATAAGAAAAGACCAAACTGTGGGGCATCACCGCCCGCGATTTTTGTTTCAAGACTGACCTGGTCCTTCTTTGCCCAAAATTAGAAGTAGACTTCTCCTATCTGCATTGACCAGAATCTCTACGGTCCCTTCTAGTTCCGACAGCTAGATGTGCAGAATCGGGAATGACCAACGCATCCCTCCCTCCGCAATCAGGAGTAAAATGACTCCTACCACCGCTCATTAGGGGACCTCACTCGAGTGCAACAGCGCTTCTCAGCCAGGGAACCTTTTCCCTGCCAAGAGGATCTAGCTTCCAATCACGCCCTCCTCTCTAGAAGGAAGCACGCATCCCTCCCCTGGTGGGAGGGGCGGATGCGGTCGCTCCCCGGGGCACAGGTGCAGAACCTTTGCTCGCTCTTTCACCGCGTGGACACGCCGCACACCACGCCCCCCGGGGATCGCGGGGCTGCGGGTAGCCCCGGGGCCGGGCCATGCGCGCGCGGCGCTCGCGCACTCACCCACAGGCTGCTGAAGTAGTCGAGCCCGCGGCAGATGAGCGCGCCCGCGTGCGCCAGCAGCACCTGCACGCCCAGGTAGCTGCCCAGGCAGTAGAGGCCGTAGAGCAGCGGCGCGCCCGCGCCCAGCAGCAGCAGCAGGCGGCGGCGGCGCAGCGCCTGCTCGCCCAGGGCCTCCACGCCGTAGTCGGCGAAGCAGAGCGGCAGCAGCAAGGCGCCCAGCACGATGGGCGTGTGCGCGCGGTGCAGGCGCTGCAGCCAGTGGCGGCCCAGGCGCGTCAGCGAGCTCTTGAACGGGTGCAGGAAGGTGCCGCACAGCACGGCCCAGAGCAGCGGCCGCAGGAAGGCCTCGAGGATGAAGTAGACGAGCACCGCGGCGCCGCAGCACAGGCACACGAACAGCACGGCCCCCGTGTTGTAGAAGGCCTGCTTGATGGGCTTGTCGAAGCGCAGCGCCAGCGCCGCCGTCCGCGGGGTCTCGCCGACGCCCGGCCCGGCCGCGCGCGGAGGCCGACGCTCCTGCCGGGGAGAACCCCGCGGGCTGGGCGCCTCGGCAGGGCCGCCGCGGTCGGCCATAGCGCTTCTGCCGCCGCCGCCGTCAAGAGGCGGGCCTGGGAGCCGGCAGAGGGGGGGAGGTGCCGCGCGGCCTTGTGGACTTTGTAGTTCCCGGCTGGCCGCCGGGCGCGCGAGAGACTGTAGGGAAACTACAACTCCCATGAGGCATGGCGTCAGCTCCTCTGCCTCGGGTCCATTGGTCCTGTTTGGGTCCAGGTAACAAGTTTTGAGGGAGTCTAAGAAAAAAAGAAAACATCCCTAGATGATGTCAATTTCTCCCAAGGCAAAGTTCAAAAAAAAAAAAAAAAAAGCTACTTTCAAAGATTGAAAGCACAGGTTGAACTTTAGAATCCTGAGAAATTACTTCTAAAACATCGATGTTCTGTTTTCTTTTACAGATTTAATTTTAATAAACACTTTCAAAGTGCCGCTCTGATGTGTGTGACGGGGTTTTAGGTAACTGTTACCATGTGGCAGTCCCTGTTCTAAGTGCCTTACTCTAAATATTTTATCCTTAGAGCATCCCTTTAAAAATGTTATTACCCTCTTTTTACAAACAGGAAAAATGAAGCACGGAAAGTACCTGGCCAAAATCACATAACTTAACGAATGGCAGAGGCAATAGTCAAACAACTCTGGATCCCACTGTCTAACTCTTATGTTCTGTACAAACAGATCTGACCAGGAGATCCTCTGGCATCTATAAAGTTCTTTGGAGAGACTATTAGCAATCAAAATTTGTACAAATGTCAGTTTGGAAATAAGAGAAACTCTTCAAAGAGTTCCTACATGGAAGTCTGAAATTACCATTGCCTCTTTGCAGGGAAGAAAAGAAGAGAAAGGGAGGGAGGGAGGGAAGAGAGGACTGAGGGAGGGAAGCAGGTTTGCTCTCCCTTTATATAATATTCAATATGAGAGTGTTCAACTGTGCATACTATCCCTTTCAGCAAGAATGTTTTCAAATCTTCATACGAATTTCGACATAATTTGTTAATTAAGATAGTTCTGTAAAGTAAGGTAGTTTTCAGGTGAAATAGTTTGCTGCTTACTAAGTCTTAGAGATAAAAGAATCCACTAAGTAAAAGAAAAAGTAATTCATTCCATCTTGTTTATAGGTTATAGATGTCAGGTCACATTTTTTCACGTGGTCTTTTTAAGCTGACTTGGAAAACGTTTGCTTCAGTGGATCCTGCCATTTTGTATTACTGCGTAACTACTTTCATTCAGACCTTCAGAGATTATGATTGCAAATCATGGTCCCGTTTGCTTTCAGCATACATTTTCACTGACCCCAGCTGCTATTTATATAACAAGGTCTCAGCTACTGTCCTGAAAAGTTGAAGGAAGGGTCCCAAAGACAGTGCTTCACACATGTTCAGAGCCATGTCCCAATACCAACCTGTTGCCCAGCCAAAACCACACAGCCTAGTGTCCATTGTAATTAGGCAGTTTCAGAACAGGGCCTTGGTGGGAAGGTCTTTGAAGGTCATTCCCCCACTGCTGGAATTATCCTGAAGGAACACATTCTAGAAATGTGTAGGAACTGGTTCTAACCCTTCACAGATGAAGTCACCAACTTCCAACCCTCTGTACATGAAAGGATGTGGAGATGAGCTCTCCATTGCAGATAAACTGAGAAGCAGCTCCACCATGAGGTGGACCACAAGGACTACAGCCCTACCCCGAGATATAAACAGACCAATGAGCTGTAGGGGGACCAAAAGCTCCAATCAGGTTTGCAGAAACTGGACCTAACCAATAAGAAAAAGTCACTTTTCCTGGACCTTAGGTTAACCTTATAAATACCCCTGATCCTGTCTGCCATCTTTGACTTATTTGCCCTTCATGGATTCCATGTCTAGAGTCTGAATTCCGGTCTCTCTTGCCCCTCAAAGAATCCATGTCCCTAAATTCTGTTCTTTTTCTCAAAAAATCTGCCTTAATCCTCTACACCTGTTCTAGTTTCATTCTTCAACTCCCAAACACAAGAACCTGGACCAAAAAAAAAAAGAAAAGAAAAAAAGAAAAGAAAAGAAAAAAACTCCTCCACAACAAAAGAAACTTCTAATCTAATGCCAGTTAGTTCCATTTGAGAAAGTCTTTCTCCATGATTTAGAAAATCTATGCCCTTTTATCACTGAAACTCTAAACCAGCCACTGGTATCCGGTGAATTATGCCTTAGGTTAGAGAAAGAGAAAACAGGAGGGTCAGCAGGGATAGGTTTGGGGGTTTTATTATTGTTGTTGTTCAGGAAGAATGTGAGGGCTCTTGCAAGGCAGGTCAAGAGTCTCTCGCATATTTGGGGCTACTATAGCAGAGCAAAGGGGAAGAAAACCTTTTTGATGCTGGGTGACATTGGGGTACTTCTGCTTGTCAAGGATGGGGGGGCAGTGCTCACATTTATAGTCAGGTGGATGGTCAAGGCCATTTTCTGGGAAACACAAACCCAAAACTTGGGAAATAAAAGCCTAAGAAGGCGATTGAAATTTTTTCTTATCATTTCTTTGGCAGAGAGAGAGAGAGAGAAAAAAAAAACATGCTTGCCAAGGCACACCTGTGGAGGTCAGAAGTCAGTTTCTCCTTCTATCATGTAGGGTTCTAGAGATTGAATTCAGGTCACCAGGGTTGTCAGCAGGCATCTTGCCAGCTGAGCTATCTCGAAATCAGATGATTGGGATTTAAGATGTCTGGGCTCCAGTTCTGACTCCTTCTCTCACAAATAGTCCTGTGTCTGAGCCTCTAGTCCTTTGACCAGTGAGATCAAAGGCCAAGCTCTCAGCTCAGTCCTCCTCCAAGATACAACTCCAATTAGAAAATGGAAGTTCCCAGAATGTTGTGTAACAACCGCTTTTTATCAGTAGCAGTGACTCAACTCAACTGGGCAAGGCTGAGAGTGTGAACATTGTCTGAATTGTGTTGGGATCCCAACTCAGCAAGTGGAAAATGGCTTGTCTCGTTGCTCTGCTTCCAAGTGTGGGCAAAAAGCAAAACTGCTGAACATTTCGAGACTGTTCTCCTGTCCATGAAGAACCCACAGGTGTTAGACAGGATTTCCAGCAAACACTAACCGGAACATGTAACATGTAACAGAGGTATCACACGCTAACCAGAGAAGCATTGCCTGACTGACTGGGGGGAGGGAGAGTGGTTCCTGCAGGGTAGGGTTTACCCCTCCCATGACAAGCTGTGTTGTTGTCAAAGTGATGATGCACCTAGGTGTGTTTCTGTGTGTCCCGCACCCGACTCAATATGGAGTAGGAGTTCAGTGAGTGTGTACTAAGAAATTGAATGAGCTGCATCCTTTCAAAAATTTGTGTTTCCTGCAAATGCCAGGGCATTCATTTAGATAAGAACAAAGTTAAACTACTGAGTCGAAGAACTGTGTATTAAAGTCCCAGAGGGAAAAGGCTACACCTAGGTTGATAATTCTACAAAGCCGAATAATTGATCAGAACCTCCCAATTGTGGAGACTTAGAATGATGCAGATCCACAGCCAAATTAACTTGGACTAAGTTCTCCTAACTTAAATTGGGGCTAACTTCCCCCCAACAGCCATTCATTGCCTATTGCTGTGTCTGACCTAACTTTCTCATATCCTGTAACACCTCAAAAATATATTCTTAGTGGACCACCAGCACTTGCAAACCCGAAAGCTAAGAAGGCCCTCAGACAGTGTCTGAAATTCATTCCAGAGTTTTCCTGCTTTGCCATAATCTGTCTACCAGTGGCTCCCACCAATGTGTCAGGTAAATACCTCAATGCATGACTTTCTTTATTCTGCAAGTGTTAAAAATCACCTGTAACCCCTTTCATGGTAGAATATGGTTCTCGAGGCATTGCTTGGGTACCGAGCATGCTTTTTCACTTCTTCAATGGAGATGGTAAGTCACCATGGCAGGCATATGCAAGAGTTGGAGCCAATATATGTAAGGAAGCCACTTGGTCTTAGCCACTATTTCCCTTCCCATAGATGTGTGTGCATCAACTCAGTGATAAACTACCATGTGCTGGATGTCATCATTCCCTGTCCAGGAAGGAAGTGGCTGTAAGCATCCTGCTCTGGAGGGTCTCTAGCTGTCACAGGTGGCCGACATTTTCTCCAGAGGTTCCTCTGCTATGTACTTTCTGACAGAGGAGGGCCCAGGCTACTCAGTGATATAGATGCCCTGCCTTTCGTGTCTCTGCATAAGACTGGAAACAAACATGAATGTATGTTGTCTCACCCAAACTAATACCTCTTTATTGCTAAACAATCTGCTTCGAGTTTCTGTTTGCTTATTTGTTTGTTTGTTTGTTTAGATAGGGTCTTGCTATGTCACTCAGCTACCTTCAAACTCAAGATCCCCCAGCCATGGGGGTGGAGAGGTGGCTTAGGGGTTAAGCCTCTGTCTTGCAGGCGAAGGTCCTGAGTTCGGATCTTACACCCCACGTATAGACGCTGGGCAGAAACGGGGGCGGCCTGCGCTTCTGGTCCTGGTAGGACGGAGCCTGTGAATCCCGGGGCAGAAGGAGGTGGAGGCATCCATGGTGGTTCGCGAATTCGTCCGTGGTTCTACACATACACAGACACAGACATACACATACACACGCGCGAGCGAGCACATACACACACACATGTACACAGTTGAATAAATAATAATAATAAAAAAGGCACTGGGCAGTTGTAATTAAGCTAAGGATCTTGAAATGGGCAGCTCATAGTAGAGAGGGGAGATTAATAATATTCATGAAAGTGGCAATCGAAGGAAGGGAGATTAGACTGCAGAGGAGGAGGGAGGCTATCTGACCATTGAGGCAGAAGTCATAAGGACAAGACCAGACTGTCATTAGCGTGATAGACTAAAGACACCGGTGAGCTATCAGTATCTGGGAGAGACAGAGCAAGGTCTCCTCCTGTGGAGCCTCAAGGAGGAGCAAACTCTACCCAATATCTTGACTTTTTAGCTCCACATTCAGTGGAGATTTCTTTATTCTGTAAGTGGTAAAAATCACCTGTAATCCCTTTCATGGTTGAATGTGTTTTTCAAGCCTTCCTGCAAGACATGGATGGAAATGCAGGGGCCCAATATCTTGACTTTAGCTCCACATTCAGTGGAGATTTCTGGCCACCTGAACTGTGAAAGAATATTTTTTTGTCATGTTGAACCACTGAGTTTGTGGCAACTCACTGCAGAAATGATGAAGGGGAGGCGGCTGTTAATCCTGTGAAATATAAGTGATTCCAACAGAACACGCGGAATCTGTCTCCTTGGTGGTGCTCTCCTTTCTTGTGGCTGCGTCTGTGTATTCTGCCTGCTTCGATCTACCTCTTTGTAATGCAGTGTGAGTTGCTATCGCAAGTCACTGAAGATTTGACAGATGAAATAGTTGTGGAAGCTGGGAATTCTGGGAGTAGGGTACCAGCACCATTGAGTTCTGGCGACTGTCCTCTTCCTATTCAAAGATGGATTCTGTGTGGTCAGTAGAGAGAGGAAGCCAGTTCTTGTCTGAGTCTTCATATGAAGGCACTAATCCCATCACAAAGGTTTGTCCCTCCCCACTTAATCACTTCCTAAATACCTTACACTTATCAACATTAGCAAATGATGATGTCATGCATTGCGGAATGTGATCATATTTGAAGTTAGGGTTTCATCATAGGAATATTGTGGGACTGCATTCAGTTCCTAGCTTACGTCTTCCTTACAACTGAACTTCAATATCATTGCCTGTTTTCTTGGTTATACCAGGCTATGTGAGGATCCACTGTCCTGGGCTTTCCTCACCATGACAGCCAATACAAGGTAGTGAATGTCCTGTTTATGTATCTGATTCCCCAACCAAACCTTTGAGCCCCTTGTGGACAGAAATAGATGCTGCTCTTGCGTAAGTCCTTCATGTAGAATGTTTAGTGTAGGGATGGATACATTAGTCCTCAATAAAGAACTCTTAAATAAGTAAATGAGTGATCGTGGTGGTTAGATACAGATGGTTAGAACAACTCGACAACTGAAGACTGAGCTCTGGGCTCATTCGAGAAGAATCTGTAATCAAGGGCAAGAGCTGAGCAAGCTACGGAGATTGTCCACTGATGAGGGAAGAACTAGCGCACGGTGGGTAGGACCATTCCCTGAGCAGGTGGGTAAGATAATGAGCGCTGGCTCAGTAATACGGCATACTCCGAATATTCTGGCAGATTAACAAGTCTGGCAGGTGAGAAGGTTTATCCCTCTCAGCAGTCCTGTAGATATGATGTGGCCAGTTTCCTCGGCTCCTGAGGTTCATATGAACTCTCCTGCCAAGCTGGACTAGGAACTGTAACCTGAATCAGGAACGGAAATAATCCTTTGTCCCCCAAGTTGTTTGGTCTAGCAACATGCAGACACGCTGCAATAGTGGTCTGCATTCCTACATGCACGGGACTTTTCCATTCACCCAACTTTACACCTGTTCTTTTCCAACTTCACTCCTGGCCCTTGCAACTGGACTGAACCCTAAGTTCACTTCAAGTCCATTGGAAGCTAGACTTGGGTCTGACCGGAAGGCAACCCGCTGAAAAGACTGCAAGGTAAATACTAGAGGGGACAATCAGCAGACCAAACGCGGAGAAAGCGTTTGGGAGTTTGGGTGAGGCAGGTAGCCCGGAATGTAGACTGCAGCTGTGCTGGACTGTCCTTCTGTGATCTTCTAGACCTTGTCCCCATAAACTCAGCAGCTTGGCTACTGCAGTTTGAAATTTCTAGACTATCCTAATGATTCACAAAAGCCCCACAGTTGGGGCTGGAGAAGTGGCTCAGGGGTTAAGCCTCTCTGCCTTGCAGGCGGAAGGTCCTGAGTTCGGATCCTAGACCCCACGTATAGACACCAGGCAGAAGCGGGGCGGCCTGCGTTTCTGGTCCTGGCAGTGTGAAGCCTGTGAATCCTGGGGCAGAGTAAACAAGGAGGAGGTGGAGACATCCATGGTGGTCCCCGAATTCGTCTGTGGTTCTACACTCACACACACTCACACACTCACACACACACGCACGCACGCACAATTGAATAAATAATAAATAATAAAAAAGCCCCACACTTAAACTCTCCCTATTCTTAACATGTAATATGATTTAGTAGCCCACAGGATCTTAATAAAAATTCTTAGAGCCAGCAACATACAACTAACCAGCAAGAACACTTGAAATGATATTCTGTACTTCCATTTGCTACTTGCTAAGGCAGCAAACTAAAGCTAACACAAGTCGTTTTGCACATTGTTTCCCTATGGATTTTTACCTGATGACAACTCAATTTTCTTCTTTTCAGACAAAATGGGTTGTCTTTTTTTCCAAAATCTATAAGGATTCAGGGGAAAATGGAGAAAGACTTTACAATGAAATAACTTAACAAAACAGAAAAATTTAAACATTGCACCAGTGTAAAGCAACAAGGAATTATAAACTCATTTTAATGACATCGACATGAAGAATTCCAAACCATGTTGAGAATTTATATTTTAAAGTTTAAATCTGGTAAATATATTCTGAGTCTAATGTAATCCACTAAAGATAAAGGTATTTATTTGTGGCAGCAAGTGGACTAAATAATCATTTAGGTAGCGTTTAGGAATATTGCTAAAATTACTTTACATAAATAGAAATCCACACCTGTATTAGTAATGTACCACACATCTCAGAGTAAAAATTCACAGAGGACAGGCTTATAAATATACATTTGTATAGAATCTCAAAATCAATCACAATTGAACATTAGGTACACAATTATTATAAAACAAATATAACCCATCGATGTCTATTTAAAGGCATAGTTTTAACAAAATAGTATTTTTATAGACAGTCTCAAAAAAGTATATTAATACTCCTGGAGCCAAATTGTTCCAGCACGTCAACGCGTCAGTGGGAATAAGGCATGTAGAGAAGCTTCGTTCACTCTTCCAGGTGACCAGGGCATTCTAGGGGGTGAAGTCAAAGGACTCCGGTGACCCCAGAAGAATGCCGTACCCACTGAGCACCCCGTGATCTTACAGAATTGTTCCTCTCCAGAAGAATCAAACTGAACAGTTACTCACCTAATAGCAAACATCTGGGAGAAAACTGAAAACACTAACTAAGCTTCAGTATATCTTAAGTGAAAAGTCCCCCAAGGTTAGATGATTGACATACATTTTCAGTTGCCACACACATTTCAGATCGCATTACCTTAGCTACTATTTTCATGAGAGGAGAATAATATGCCAGTCATCTCTTAACTAAAAATACAAAGAGAGCCAATCTGAAACTAAAACAAATTGCTAACTGGAGAACAGAATAAGGAAATATGCAAAATATAAAACAGGTACAGGCTGCATCAGCAATCTAATTATTCAGTGCACACTAGTCTTGGCTTCTTAATTAACATATAGGAAAGTCCAATTCAACAATGATGCTGTATACATTCTTAACAATCCACACAATGTTGAACAGAGGAGGCAAGGCTTTATAAAAGATGCTTTCTAAAACTAAATTTCTCAACTCTCAAGAGTGGGAAGATCTGTTATACACACCATGTTTTATCTCTGGGTTTTTTAAGTATTGAAGAAATCAGAGGTAACCTGTCAATGACTTTCAAATGCTTACATGTATGTGTGTATATAAACATATATATGTGCATTTATGTATAAACAACCCTCATTTATCATCTATATACAAACATGTGTGTGTGTGTATATATACACACACATATATATATATATACACTGAGAATAACCAAACTGTTTGCTAAACATAACTGGTTCTGTTTAGAGAGCAAGGTTCTGTAATTATATGTACAACAACCATCTATATAGCACTCTCACCATGTGGCCTAATATGCAGGTTCTCAAACATTTTGTGTCTTGTTTGATAAAACTTAAAAAAAAACTGTCAACAGAAATAATTGTGAACATAGAAATGCTAACCATAAAGAATGACTCAACATGTTTATGATTGCCACAACGAAGTTATAACTTACCCAGCTCTGGACTTCATTGATACTTCTTTGGTGTACCAAGTCCAAAAAAATATATTAGACTCTAAGCATGTAAGGATGTTATCGCTTAGAACAACAGACTAACTCAAATTTATTCTTAAAACAAACTATTCACTAACTTTGATATTTTCACAATTAACTAATAAGTCGCTTGCATTAAAATGTATAACTGATTCAAGAAACGAGTCTGTCCCTGACTGTGGAAAAGCCAGAGTCGGGGAGCCAAACCCAGGCTACTTCCAGTTTCTGTTCAGCCTGCAAAGCTAAGAATGGGTTTCCCATTTACAAATTACATTTGAAAAAAACAACCTAGCATTTGTGACATATGCAAATTATATAAAATTCATATTCAAGTTATATATTCTTGGAATGCCGTCATGCTTGCTCTTTTATGTATTAACAGTGACAGAATGGACCAGCCGGGACACAGTGCATGAACCCAGAAATATTTACAATCTGCTCCTTTATAGAGAACATTCGAGGAACTCCGGGCTAGAACTAAAAACGATGCACACCCTTCGGGGGTGAGAGCTCTTATAAAATCCTGAATGCAGACTGAAAACTTAATTACAAAAAAATAGTACAAATATCATTTGGGATGGAAAACCATCCCTGAGTTATCAAACTTTCTGATTTTTTTTTTAGGACACAAAGTAACCCCACTGCAATTAAATGCAGTTTCTGAATGTTGTCTGAAATCATGTCTGACGACAGCACGACAATAAAATGCACGGGGTTCCAAGTTAGAAGACAGATTTAAGCTTTAGGAAAATCCCTTTATAATTGACTAGGATAACCACATTCATCCAATCTTGTCCATAATCTGTTTATCATTTTTTTGTGTATGTGAGGGGTATACATGTGTATGCAGGTAGGTGTACAAGTGTGTGCCTATAGAAGTCCAAGGGTGATGCTAGGAATCACACTGGATTGCTCTACCTCCTTATTGCTTTGTTCTGGGGTTTCCCAGGCTCCTCTTTCCATGATTGGAATTACAGGGCTACAGCTGTATCAACCCAGCATCTTTTACGTGCAATGTGGGGATCTAAACTCAGGTCCTCTTGTTTGCAAGGCAAAGGCTTTAGTTCCTGAGCCATCTCCAAGCCTGTGTGTGTACATGGTCATCTACGTGAATGTGGGTGTAGGACATTTGGCACGGCACACATGTAGAGGTCCACTTGTTTGGGACAGAATCTCCCGGAGCTGGCTGGTAAGCTCTGGGAATTCTCCTGTTTCTGCCTCCTGTCTGGACACAGAAGAGCTGAGATCACAATCCGGCTTTATGAAGGTTCTGAGGATCCAAATTCAGGTCCTCCAGTAGTACTTCACCCACTGAGCCTTCCTTTTTCTGAGCCTGATTTTTTATTTTAAACATCAAAAGTACTCAAATGATCTGTGGGCATAACTCAGTTGTACAACACTTGCCTAGTACACATAAGACCTTAGGTTTGAGCCCCAGCATTGAAAAACAAACAAACAAACAAACAAAAAAGCACTAACATTGTTGGCAAAATGATCAAAAGGTTTTAAGCAGGAGATGGAGATAAAAAGTAAATGTTCTCCTTTCTTTAAATGTAGCAATAAGTAGTCCTCCTGTTCCCTGTAAATTATTAAGGAAAGCAAGAGAAGGCACCTAGCTGATTTGAATGTGGATAACAAGCTTCCATTTCATAGAAGACTTAAAAGAATTTGCAGGCAAGTTGCACAAACAGGTAGGAACTTATAACTTCGTCTCTGCTGCTCCCTTGGAAACTAAGAACACTGAGATAAAAGGTGTCTTAAGTTTTTGCCAACACTGGTCATCCGGCCCAAAAAATAGCCTATGTTTTTCCTCTCCTAAAATTGGATTAACAATACCTTTCCTCTGGCTGTCGGGGTAAAAAGAGTCAATCCACATGAAGTGCTTGGAACAGCACTAAAAACATTTAGCTAGCATTAACATTCCATTTAAGCATTTTTACCAGCCAAGTACTGGATGGGAATCTTCCAGCAGACAAATTGTTTTAGAAAATGAGACTGTAAATTGTCAGGTATGGTGGGATATGCTCAAAATCCCACACTCAAGAGCTGAGGCAGGATTATGAGGCCTCAATCATACATATATAATATATTATATATATATATATAGAGAGAGAGAGAGGGAGAGAGAGAGAAGCATAAAGTAGCAGTTTTCTTACATTAGGCAAGAATGAATGAAGTTGCAATCTACAGAGTTTTAACTTCAGCACACCTACCCAGTTGCTAGTTCTATGAGATGAGATGCACCTTTGACCTATGAACTTCTATTGCTGAGCAAGGATTATTGTTCAAAAAGTCAATGAATGTCCACTGAAAAGGCAAAACCACATTGTTACCAAGGATCCTGTCATTTGTGTTTCAAAAGACAAATTTCAGTGTTGGTTAAAAGCATAGCTTATGATCTGGTCACAAGTGGAAGAGTATAATACTGGCCCGTCTGGTGAGGTATAGAAAACAGAAGCTTTGAACCAGATAAACTTAATGGTATCAGTATGGTTTCATGTATTTATCGGTTCCACCAATGTGTGCTGGGTACCTACTGTGAGGCAGGTGGTAAAACCAAGGGGTTCAACCGGAAGAGCAAAGCCAGCGATGTTAATAGAGTCTGATAAGGAAGACCTTGGGCAATAGGCGCTTTGGATAAGTCCTGAACGTACCTAGGCCAGAGACACGACTGGTGACATGACAAGTCAGCTGGGGCCTGAAGGTAGAGTAAGAGCTCGTCACACACAGGAGGAGAATTTTTGCACATGACAAATGAGAGGGTTGGGTGCGAGGAACTGAGGGGGTCCCTAGGTCTTGCTGGGAAAAGCAATAGCAGTGGCAGAAGACACTGGAACTGACCTAATCATTTGCATCTCACTGTAAGGACAAGAGAATCCATGTACAAATACACAAACAAATGGTCACCAAAGAAGAAATGCTTAACAAAACTTGAAATGCAAGTGGAAAAAAAACACCACTCATGCCCACTATTAACTGAAGTCTCTGCTTGCCTCACTACTTCTAGCTGAACTATTCTACGCACAAGAGCTGGACATAGAAAAATATGGCTTTCATATTTACGATGTGGGTGTCTTCACATGTATAACCCTCACTCCTCAACCAAGGACTCTAGAGGAGAAGGAGATACAAAGACCATGGTGGGAGGGTCAAGCTTGACCAAGGTCAGAGGGTTAGCGGAGAGGCAGCTGTAGTCTGGTGGATCAAGGGACTCTAGCCCCAACCTCATTCTAGGTCACCCAATCTCTCACCTGCTACAAGAGGAGTCTCTTGCCTACATCCCTTACAAGCGCTTAGGACCTGGGCAATTGCCACAAGAAACATCAGTATTTACCTCATCTTGGCTCAGGTCCAAAAGGACCTGAAAGCTCTCCGCCACAGGGCAGACTTTCACCTTTGACATGGTTTTAGAAATCACAGCCACAAAGTTGACACCAGCTTAAAACAAAAGGTGTGGGGGAGGGGGGAGTTAAGAGAATTCTAGAATGCCACAATGGAAATGGTCCAACTGCTTCTCTCCCCTTCACAGGCTCCTAGCACAGACATTTGGAACAAAAGAATGTCTGAGCTCCATTGAAAAAAAAGGAAGCATGCAACTTGGGGGGTGTCACCATGCATTATGTCAACTGCCAATTTCCAAGTCTGGACATTTTGAATAGATACCCAAGGTAAATTAACCTTATAGATCATTGTTCCACACTTTGTTTTTGGTCCAAAGCCTACAATCTTCAAAAAAGACTAATGTATTATTAAAATGTCTTAAATTTTTATTAAGATGATTCGTCTGTTTTAACACATATTTAACTATACTTAATGTATCCTGACATTAACACCACCATTGGCTATAACCATAGACAAACATCTTAGTTTATAGAATACGGTTACAGAAAAGTCCCAATTCTAATGACTAAGAATTCCCAGAATTGTCTTGTGAAAGAGTAATTTCTATTTTCAGAAACACTCCACTTCCGTTTCTGTCCTTTCCTAACAGCAATATAAAAATGTTTTCTTGGAGCTACTTACTAATTGAAAAGAATGCAAAAAGAAGTACAAGCCATTTCCATATCCCTATCATCTCTTCCATAACCCCCCATCAGCTAGAGGAAGACCTAAAAGCATTTAAGCTCATCAGAAATGTTCTTGAAAAGCTGACAGTGAATTTGTGACCTCCACAGACTGTGCTGAGATGTGATCTGTGTACCTGCTTCTTTTTTCCCTGGCTCTGTGTTATCACAGTACATTAGCCAAGATCGCTTGACGGGCAGGTCAGACAGACAGTCCCTGTGGGGTTTTTAAGCCCCACTCATTAGAATGACAACCATATTTTTACCAAGCCAATACAGAGAGATTGTGAAGTTCAAATAAAACATTTTTTGAAAGTGTTTACAAAAATTTTAAGGACTTCCCAAAAGTAGGATCACTATTTGGCCGTCGAACTCTTTAATTTTGTGTTTCCAAAAAGCTGAAATCATGACTTGTTTTCAAAGAACAGAAGCTAAAATGATACCGGATATTCTTGCAAATAGCGTGATTCTAGAAGTTTTCCATCCCACCTCCTCCATCGGACACGGTTAAGGGGTTCCCATCAGTAAGTAGAAGGTCAGAGCCACGATGAGGAGCAAGCAAAATGGAGACGAGAAGGTCTGATAGGCGGCAGATGGCATAAAAATGTCTTCATACTTGTAGATACTGACGACACGCTCGGAAGCTGGTGGAGAGTCTATATCATGCCGAGTGATGGAGCCTTTGAGACAAACAGAAGGGTGGGCCATCAAAAGCAGCAGTGTGTATGTGTGTGTGTGCGTGTGCGTGTGTGTAAATAATATATCTGTATATCTATGTGTTTATCTTTCTTCCTTTATTTATTTAAAAGAGTGAGGCTACATGCATGCTCTGATTCATGGGTGAAAATCAGAGAATAACTTTTGGAAGTCGGTTCTCTCCTTCCATCATGTGAGTCTCTAGGGCTCAAAGTTGGGTTGTCGGTTTTGTGACCATGCGCAACCTTTTCCACTAAGCTATCTTACAGGTCCAGAAGGACAGATTCAAAATGACTGAAAGCTAAAGAAAAGTCTTTAGTGTTGAGTACATTGAAGGTGATTATAAAGATCTGAATCTAATTCTAGTTGTCCTTAGAAGTCACTACAACAACACATACAATACTGTTGTATAGTTGTATAGAGACACACAGTTGTATTGTTGTGTGTATTGTGTAACTGTGTTGTCATGTACAGTTGCATTGTGTTTCTGTTATGTAGTTGTGCTATTTAGCTGTGTTGTATGGTTGTTGTAATGTGGTCTAGTTGTATTGTGTAGGTGTGTTAGATGTGTAATTATGTGGTTTTGTTGTGTTGATGTGTAGTTCTATTGGTGTGTAGCTGTGTTAGGTAGTTATATAGCTCTGTTGTGTTATTGTGTACTTGTGATGTATCACTATATAGTTGTGCAGTTGTATTTTGTACTTATGTTGTATAATCGGTTAACTGTGTAGTTGTTATGCAATTGTGTAGTTACATTGTTGTGTACTTGTTGGGTAGTTGTGTATTTATGTAGTGTTTTTTGTTTTGTTTTGTTTTTTATTATTATTATTATTATTTATTCAACTGTGTGTATGTGTGTGCGCGCATGTGTCTGTGTGTGTGTGTGTGTGTGTGTGTGTGTAGAACCACGAACGAATTCGCGAACCACTATGGACGCCTCCACCTCCTCCTGCCCCGGGATTCACAGGCTCCGCCCACCAGGACCAGAAGCGCAGGCCGCCCCCCGCTTCCGTCTGGCGTCTATACGTGGGATCTGGGATCCGAACTCGGGACCTTCCGCCTGCAGGGCGGAGGCTTAACCCCTGAGCCACCTCTCCAGCCCATTATGTAGTGTTTGTGTCATTGTATAGATGTGTTCTTTTCTAGTTGGGTAGAATAATTGTGTACTTGTGTTGTTTCGTTTTTTCTGTTTATAGGTGTGATGTGTTGTATCGTTGTGTAATGGTATATTGATATGTTGTACAATTTTGTTGTATTGCTTTGTGTCATTGTTTTGTGTCACATTTGTTGTATAGTTGTATATGTTTCTAAATTTATATTGTTTTATTGTATACTGTGTTGTTTTGCATACTTGTTTCATTTTATTGTAAACTTCTTGATTTGTTGGTGTGGGTTTGCTGTGTGGCTGTATTTTGTAATTATGTGCGCTGTTTACTTCTGTTGTGTTGTGTAATTCTGTTGTGTGTTGAGTGGTGTCATGTTCTGAAGTTAGGGTGAATAATATTGTTGTATTCTTGTATTTTTGTATTGTGTTTTGTTTTGTAATTCTGATAGTGATGCTACGTTGTTTTGACATGTAGTTGTGCTGTGCAGATCTGTGATTGTATTGTTTTGTGTTTGGTGGTTGTGCTATTGGGTGTCATGTGGTGCAGTTGAGTTATATTACTGCGTTATATTGTATGTATATATATATATTCAGAAGTTGTGTTATATAATTGTGATTTATTGCTGTATTCTATTTTGTAGTTGTGCTGTCATGTGATATAGTTGCATTACTGTGTTGTGTGTCTTTATGCTTATATGTAAATGTGTTTTTAGACACATGTGCTTCTTTGTGCACACTATATGTATACCTATGCACTGTGTACATGTTTATGTATTTTTACATACATGAATGTATACATGTGTTTGTGTTTATGTGTACTCATTTACATTTGTGCATACTGTATGCATGTCTTATGAGTACATGTAACTTTGAGTATGTGTATGCATGTGTGTTTGTATATGTTTGCAGATGTACTATTATGCATAGGATTTGTGTCTGAGTACCTACATATATGTATGCATCATGCTCAAGTGTTTGTGTGTGTGCATGTGTTACGTACAGATTTTGTGTGTTCATGTGTGCACATTCATAAACATGTATCCGTATATACAAATGTGTGGTTTTTATGTGCACACATGAATACACACTTATTTAGGTATTAGGTATCTACATGTGTTTTGGTACATGTATTTGTGTGTATGCACACACGATAGTGTGTACATGTGTTTTTAAATGCATTTGCATTTGTGTGTGCATGTTAATATGTGTGTGGTGTTAGAGATAACTCTAAAGCCTGGTGTGTGTTCACACACACGTATGTACATGCATGTGCACAGTGGGGTTTTGGGTTTATATGTGTTTGTGTACACATGAATATACGCATTTGTGCATGCACACATTATCCATGTTTGCCTGTGTATTTTCTATGTGTGTGTCCATGCCATGTCTACATATGTATGTTTTCACATGTTCACATGCATATTTGTGTGTTTGACTTATGCACGTGATACACATGTACACCTGTGATTATATGTGTGTACATGTGGGAGGTGATTCTGGGTATAACTGTAATGCACAAATGCATGGGTTGTGCATATACACATTCATATGTACCTGCATGTATACTTATCTGTTTTTTAAGTTTTGCTCATGTGCACTCTTACACATGTATATTAGTAGGTGTGCATGTATTTATGTGTCCATGTGCCTCTATGAATACATGTCTTTGTGGATGCTTGTATGTATATGTTTTGTGTTCATACACATGTGTGTACATATCTTTGAATATATGTCTTTGTGGATGTTTGCATGTACATGCTTTGTGTTTGCATGTGGTTTTGCACACGGTACATACATGTGTATGTTTCCTATCATGGAGATATGCATGCACATTTGATGTGTGCATGTTTGTAACTGTAGCTCCTCCTACTAGGAAGGCTAAGGTCAGAGTCATTTGTACCTAGAGTTTCAGGCTACGTTGGGTAACCACAGCTCTTAAAAATCCTTAAAAAGATGATTAGCAATGTCTGACCCCCTGAAAAGTTCATATGAAGCAGGCGTGTGAGTTCAGTACTAAGGCTTCCTTAGGACTGGAGCTCAGAGTAAGGAGTGTGTGTGTGTGTGTGTGTGTGTGTGTGTGTGTGTGTGTGTGTGCTGTTTGTTTTTATAATACTGGAAATTGAACCCAAGTTCTTAAGAATGCTAGCCAGGCGCTTTTGAGATGGCTCAGAGGATAAACGTGCATGCTGTGTGAGTCAGACAACATGGGTTTGATCCCTGGAACCCACATAAAGATGGACGCAGAGTACGGACTTCAGAGTTGTCCTCTCACCTCTACACATGGCGCTGTGATATGTGCATGCCCACATTCATCTCTCTCTCTCTCTCTCTGTGTTTCTCTGTCAGACACATATGCACAAATAATAAATATATGTTGAATGGTGCTAGACAAATGGTTTACCACGAGCTACAACCTCAGTCATTTTCTCGCTAACTTTTTATTTTAATACTGTCTCACTAAGTTGCTCAGGCTGGTCTTGAACTCACTCTGGAGCAGACCATGAGCTGATGATTCTCCTGCCTCAGCTTCCAGTACACCTGGAATTACTGTCCTGCACCACCGGGCCTGGGTAAGAGTGAGGGTGTTTAAGGTCCAATCTCAGGGAGCAGACATGGCAAGCAAGCTTCTGCTCTGGCTACTCTTATTACCCAAAATCCTCCCTCCAGCACAAGCTCCTCCCTCCAGCTCAGAAGTCCTTCCCTACCCAGGCTCCACTCACACATCCTACTTCGCCTCACCTCACCCGTCTCCTGCCTTCTAGGCTAAATCATGAACCTCCAGTCCATGCCTTTCTTGAGTGAAATGCAATCTTCTGCCCCTTTAAGTCTTAGCTAAAATTTTACCCCTTTAACAGGCAAAAAGAGAATGGATAGAATTTGACAGGTGTCAGAAGAATTCTTGGGAAACAAGAAAAGCTTAGCCCAGCACACAGAGTAGGAATGCACCTGTTTGGGAGACAGTGAGATAAGAAACCTGGAGAGAGAACATTAGGTGTAAAGACAGATGGATCTGACCTTTCCAAACCTTAGTCATTAAACTAGTACATCACATACATAATAACATGACATTCCGGGGGCTGGGGAGATAGATCAGTGCTTAAAGTATTTGCTATACTAGCAAAAGACTAGGGTTCAGATCCCTAGATCCCATGTATAATGTCAGGTTGGTGTGGTTGGCCAGCTGTAATTCCATCCTCAGAAGGCAGAGACTGGGAATTCCCAGAGCAAGCTGGTTAACCAGATTGCCCCTGTGGGCGAGTTCTGTATTTGATTAGACATCCTGTCTCAAAAAGAAAAGATGGAAAAGCAATTGAGGATGATTCCTGTTACCAACTTTGGGCCCCCGTATGTACCTACACACACAAGTGGCATATGCACCCACACACAGATGAGGTCTACATACATGCAAACACCCATACACACATACTTCCATACACATGAAAATGGGGGGGGGAGAAATGGACATTCTGAACATATGTGTCTCCTCATTTGTGAGTTTCACCCTCTGGTTTCAGTTTCCCACAATCAACTACAGTCCAAAATATAATACAGTACAGTACAATATTTTGAGAGAGAAAGAAGATTGTATTTCTACCACTTATGACATTATATTATTGTAACTGTTCTTTTTATTATTAGTTATTGCTGTTAATCTCATACTGAGCCATGTAATTTATAAATTATGCATTGGGAAAAAGTGTGCATGGAGTCTCAGGCAACCTCTGGGGGGGTCTTAACATATCTCTCCCACAGATAAGAGGGGAGGTAGGGTACAGCATTTTTCAGTTTGTTAAAGCAATTCCAAATGCTTGTTTTTACTTAATTGTTCAATAACCCTACAAAGATGGCATTATTATTACCCCCACTTTCAGCATAAGGAAATGAAGTTTGGAGTTTTAGATAACAGGATAAATATTAGCTAGTCACCAAGGAGCAGAGTCAATATTCAAACTCAAATTTATATGCTCCAACCCCATCATTTGAAATGAGCTCATTTCTCCAGGCTAAGATATTGTTTATTTCCCAGGGTACTGAAGGTAACATGAAAGTGTTATTACAGATCCATGGAGAATAATCTGGGAAATCAGCCAATGGAATTGTAGGTCCGGAGGCCATAGGGAAGGAGAATGGCGGGGGAGAGGGAGAAGAGGGGATTAGAGGAAGCAGAGGAGCAGGAGGAGGGAAACAGAAGGAGGGAAGAGAAAGAAGAAGATGATGATGAGAAGAAGAGGAGGAGGATGAAAGGAAGAAGAGAGGAAGGGGCGGGGAAGAGGAATGAGAAGGAGAAAAAGGAGGGTTGATTACATAAGTCCCAGACTGATTGATAGAAAGTAATCGAAGGAAAGCCAATTGAAGAGAAAAAAGTAGATCATCTATCCAAGAGACTGAGGCCGAGGAGATCTCTGATCTGAATGAGGTAGTAAGTTATAGCAGTTGGTTCAAATTGACACTTGAAGAGACAGGCCTGTGGGTGTACTTAGTTAAGGAAGAATTACTTAGTTAAGGCAAGCCAGTAGGAGATGATCTAGTTGATGTGGGAAGGCACTGCCCACAGTGGCTAGAATCATTTTTCAGACAGGTGGATAAGGTGGAGAAGTGGCTGGCATCTGCAGACTGGTAAGCTAAAAAATTAATCCACGGCCATGAGAAGGGTCATAAAAAGAGAACTAGAAGATGCTTGCTGGCACACTCTGGAGAAATCTCTAGAAGCTTTTTCCTGCTTTGTATTTTCCTAGACTTTGGAGTCTGAAAGACCTGGGATTGAATTTTTCTTCTCCCATTAATTAATCATATAGCCGTGAGCAAATTTCCTGATCTCTCTGAAGCAAGGGTAATAGCTAGACCTCTGCAGAATACATAAGGAGCAAAGACTATCACCCGACGCACAGCAGACATAGCAGTCTTTATAAGACACACACTCACCCTATGCTCACACTAGTTTTGCATGCATGGGAGAGTCCATCTCTCTGCCCATGAGTAGAGCAAGTTCTTCATATCCTGCAGAAGAAAGGTATCGGATTCTCTTTTCTTTCAGGGTATTCCAAGTTATTTATAGTACACACACACACACACACACACACACACACACACACACACACACTGTGTATATGTGGCTTCAGGTAACATGAACACAAGACTTGTGGCTTACCCTGAATGGCTGGACCCCACGCGAACAGATAATACCAGCTCAGGTGCAGATCCACAATCGTTTCATCCCTGGGAACGTTCACGGGACGCTTAAACCTGCAGGTAACCCGATTGTTCTCGAAAACTCCTTCTTCGTCTCTGGCAGGATTCCTCTGAATCTCCTTTGCCCACTGGCCCACGTTGTAGAAGTGCTGAATGCGGACCCTGCCGTTGTTATCGTGGACACAAGCCATGACATCGTCCCCGCCCTAACCGGGAAACAGGTTGGAAGAGAGAAACGTCCAGGGTTTGTCTTCTGCAAACTCCATCGCCTCTGATGAGACCTCTTATCAAAAACTATTTTATATACCATTAGACAGCCTGTGAACCAAGTTAGTGGCACAGATTGCAAGTGTCTCCTCCTGTGACTATGGGAGGCTCTAGCGCCACCTGTGTGTTAACTACTAGGAACTACTTCAACTTGCCTGCCCATGAGAAAACCCTGTAAATGAAAGATAAAGTTCATTCTAAAGAAACAGAACATCTGCTCCATTATTACTTTTCCTAATTATTTTATTTATTTATTTATTTATTTATTTATTTATTTATTTATTTATTTATTTATTTATTTATTTATTTATTTATTTATTTATTTATTTATGTGTGTGTGTGTGTGTGTGTGTGTATCAGAGGGCACTGTGTGTCCTCATGGAGGACTTTGGGAATCATCCTGGATTGCCTCTACCTCCTTCTTGCTTCCCTCTGGGATTTCCCAGGCTCCACCCACCAGGACCAGAACTGCAGGCCGTAGCCGTTTCTGCCTGGCATTTTTACGTGGGACTTGGGATCTGAACTCAGGACCTTGTGCTTGTGAGACAGAATCTTAACCGCTGAGCCATGTCTCCAGCCCCCTAGTTAATTATTAATTTAAAAGGCTCAGCAGCTCCTTCAAAATAAAGACCAAAGTCACATGACAAGGAAATACAATGTCTTTCTAGGCAGACCTTGAGTCATAAAATGGGGGCGGGGGGTTGTTTTCCCAGCTCCGTGGTTTGAATGTGAGTTGTCCCCCACAGGCTCAAATACTGGAATCCTTAGCTGGTGTTACTGACTAGGAGGGTTGCTTGAGGAAGGTCACAGGAGGGAGGGCCTTGAGGTGCGGGTAGCTCGGCCCTGCTTCCTCTGGCCATCTTGCTCTCGCTCGCTCTGCCTCCCGAGGATGGCGGCAGTGACCTGAACTCTCCTCCTGCTTCTGCCTCCAGCAGTACTGTCTGCCCGTGCCCTTCCTGCCATAATGGATTCATCTGGAAGTATAAAGCCAAACAAATACCCTTTTCCCTCCTGAGCTGGTTGTGTGTGAGCGTTACCTCACAGTGAAAGAAGACAGACTGCAAAAGACAACCAAAAGTATCGGGGGACAGTGTATTGTCATATTGTATCACAAAGTCTGGAATTTTGTAAGTAACCTATTAATGAAACCCTCTGAAGTATTTATTGCTAAGGGGTGATGACACCTGGTGGGATAGCTAGTGTTAATTAGCAGCTTGATACCTAGGTGGTGGGTTTCTGGGTACCCCATGTAAGGGATTACCTGCAGTAAGATTGGCTTCTGGGTATGGTCACAAGGGACCATCTTGGTTGTATTAACTGCAGTGGGAAGACCCAGCCTAAAAGTGGGTGTCACCATTTCCAGGCTTGGGGTCCGGAACTGAATAAAAGGAGAAAGCAGGCTGAACACAGGCCAAACTCTCTTCTGTCCAGTGGTGGGTACAGGGTAACCAGCTGCTTCAAGCTCTGGCTGCCTTGATTTCCCTTCCCTGATGGATTGTGTCTTAGGTCTGAGCTGCAATGCAGCCTTTTTCCCTCCAGTTGCTTTTGTCGGGACGTTCCGTCACAGCAACAGAGAGGGAACTAAGATATCTGTTGATGTGAACATCAACGTTTCCAGAAACATATTAATCAGCAACAGCAGCAGCAGGAGAAGCAACACTAGTGAGAATGAAGCACATATGGCAAAATGTTACTTGAGAAAATGTTCCAATGTGCCAGAGCTGCAACCGATGCCAATGAACAGTGTGCTGTAAACTGCAGACACGTGCACGCACACACATACATATGCACACACGCATGCACATGTGCAAGCACACATGCACATGCATACGCACAAACATGTACACACATTATGCACACATGCAAGTACACATCACACACACACACACACCCCAAAATAAACAATAAAATAAAATGGTAGAAAGGGTATATTTAAGTTATGTGCATTCTATTGTAATAGATGAAGCTTATTTGGTGAATCTAGGTGAAACAGATAAATGATAGATGGATAGACAGGTGATAGATACATTTATAGAAAATAGGTAGATACATAAATAATAAGTGATAGACAAACTCCTGTTTGTATCTGTATCTATATCTATGTATCTATCATCTATGTATGAATGACTATGTCTAATTATCCATTATCTTTTATCTCTCATTTATATAGATATATATTATCTATCACTTATTATTTATGTATCTGCCTACTCTCTCTATAGGTATCTATCACCTATCTATGCATCTAAGTTTTGGGCATTATCTTTGCAGATTATCTAGAGGTTTAAATCTTTTTTAAAGTAACAAGTTTAAGAAATTAAGGTCTAGTCAGTGGTAACCCATAAACCATTCTGTGGAGGATCTTGAAAATTGAGGAATCTCTCATCAAGGCAGATGGGAAGTGTCATTTTGCTATGAACTTAAAACCACTATAAAAAAATGCAACTTGAAAATGTGTGCCATAAAAATTCAAGGTTGCTAAGAAAGGACTCCATTGTGTTGTGAATATGAAATTTACTATGAAATTTTCATGCGTGCTTCAGAGGATGGAGCAGAGGAAAAGAAAAGGACTCTACTTTCATAGGTATTGGAGTAGATTTTTTTTATTTTTACTATTATTTATTCAGCTGTGTGCATGTGCGTATGTATGTGCGCGGGCGTGTGTGTGTCTGTGTATGTGTATGTGTAGAACCACGGACGATTCGTGAACCACCATGGACGCCTCCACCTCCTTCTGCCCCAGGATTCACAGGCTCCGCCCTACCAGGACCAGAAGCGCAGGCCGCCCCTATATGTGGGATCTGGGATCTGGGATCCGAACTCGGGACCTTCTGCCTGCAAAGCGGAGGCTTAACCCCTGAGCCACCTCTCCAGCCCCTGGAGTAGATATTTTAAAAGCCTTTAGATGGCAAAATACCAGACAACATTTGAAGGTGCCTCAGTCCACCCTACTCCTTCCTTCCTTCCTTCCTTCCTTCCTTCCTTCCTTCCTTCCTTCCTTCCTTCCTTCCTTCCTTCCTTCCTTCCTTCCTTCCTTCCTTCCTTCCTTCCTCCCTTCCTTCCTTCCTCCCTTCCTCCCTTCCTTCCTTCCTCCCTTCCCTCCTCCTTCCACCCTCTCCTCCCCTCCCTTTCTCACCTCTCATCCTCTCATCATCTTTGCTTTTTTTCCAGGCAGGGCTCACCGCACAGCCCAGGATGACTTCACACTCGCTCCTCCTGCCTGGGCTTCCTGAGCATTCAGGCTGCCTGTTAAGATCCCCTCAGGAGGCAGAGGGACTAGGAGGGTTACGAGCCCCTGGTCTGGGATTCCAACTGTTCCCTCCTGTATGTAATTCTGCTCTACTTGCTATGGCCCTTGAAGAGGGGCTAGAATGTGCTAGAATGTGCAAGCTGCAGAAGGTTACCTAGTAGTGGGGAGACCCATCTACACAGTTCCAGGGACGCTATCACCCATGCCAGAGCGAGACTGTCTGCCAGTGTGACTACTTTGGGGTTCCCTGTGCTTCTGGAAATAACTCTCTCAGTACTCCTGTAAGTAACCCCAACAAACTCAAGAGTTCACCAAGCTAAACTCTGGTGTAATAGTACCTTTGTCTGTCATTAGTTTCTTATCTGTGGTGGAGAGACATTTGTGTGGCGTCTGCCCAGGACAGAATACTGCAGAGTTACAGAAAGAAACGAGGCCAGCGGCGAGCCGCTGCTGGCTCCCTGCCATCCTACTGCTCCTGTGGTGGTCTTTCTGGAGCAGAACATATACTTTCTGGCCAATGGATATTGTAGGAAACTAAAATTGCTGGCTTCAGTTCTTCCTTGTAGTAGCAGCTCACATACATGCTGTTGCGCAGGTAGGGTAGCAGTGACTTATCGTATTGCTGATAAATTCACGACCAAATAGCTTAAAGGAGAAAAAGGGTTTTTAATCTCTCTTATGATTCTTGGTTACAGTTCCTTGGCAGGACAGCTCACACCAACACCAGGAACCAAGGAAACTAGCTATGCTATATCCAAAGGACTACTAAGAAAGAACTGCCAATCCTCACTTGGAAGTCCAGCATATCTGGCTGAGTATATACAACAATGCCAACCTCTTTAACCAGAATCATCTCTTATTCACTTGTCCAGGGACCAGCCACCCACCATGGGCTGAGCCTTCTCCATCGACTAAGCAATCTATTGCAGGCTTGCTCAGGGTCTAACTCCACCACTAATTCTCTACAAATATGCCAAGAGCTCAAACCTTCAACAGTCAAGTTGACACCTCTATCTAACTATGACAGTAGGGGATATGTACTCCTTACTGCTCTCATCCTGGGATTGGCGGTGGGACTCATTTTGGGGAACAGATATTGGGAGGTATGACCTGAGCAGAGGTCTGAGTTATGCACTCCTGGCCATGATAATAATGGGACATAATAAGAAATCATATTTGGTCTCTGCCCCTTGTCCTCATATACAGCTTCTAAAACCTCTGTAACTTCCAGAATGAGAAGAGTACCTTTTGTATGCTAGTGAACTGACTGTTAACTGGGGAACCCTAGTTTCTAGAATGGGGGTTATCAGCAGAGGGACCACAGCCTCTGGGCTGAATGATCACCAATGGCCAATAATTTTTATCATTCCCATCTTGATAGTGAAGGCATCATAAAAACCCAAAAGAAGGGCCGAAAAGATGGCAAAGTTGATAAAGCGCCTGTTATACAAGCTTGAGGATCTGAGTTCGGATCCCTGAAACTCACATTAAAACCCGGAAGTGCTGGTACCTGCCTGTAATCCCAGTGATAATGAAGCGGGATCCCTGGAATCCCCTGACTAACGTAGCCTCCAGGCTAATGAGACACCCTGCCTCAAACAAAAAATAGAAGGTAGAAGAACAGGAGAGAGAAATTGACAGGCAGTTTAGGCTCCAGGGACCTTCAAAGATGACAGTTCTATCAACTGTTCTTGGCTAGAAACTAAAAATGGCTTTAAATTTTCTCTCTCGTTCCCTTCTAAACTCACCCACTCTCGTCCATTACTGTCCCTTCTACAAAATAACAACTGCGTCCCTTCCTCTTTCACTGCTATCTAATGCGAAGAGCCAGAGATGTTAGCCACAGCCCTGCCATTTTGTAAAGTCTCTTCCATCCTAGCTGGAATGTGGTGATTCCCCAAACAGCTTAAATCCCTTTGGATGACATTCCTTGTCTCCCCATCCCACTGGGTTAGCTCTCAAGAAACTCCTTAGTAAGATCTTAGGTCATAAAAGATAGTCTCTCTCTCCTCTCCTTTTCTCTCTCCCCCTCCCAGAGAGTCCATCCACCATGCTGTTCATGGTGGCTCTCTTCCTCTCTCCCTGACTTTAAGTTAGTTATCTCTTCTGTTCCAATGTTCTCCCACCTTAAAGCGAAACTATAGTTCCCTTGGCCACAGACTCTGACCTCTCATAAACTTGTATTCCTTAAGTCTCTCCCTTGTGTTAGTTTCTCTTTATCATGGTCTTCCATGTGACCTTTATACATTATCAGAGATGCTTCCAATAGAACAGAAAGCACCTGAGAAATGGTACCTAGGATTGCCCTGAGCTCCATATACATGTGTGCACATATACATGTCCCCCACCTGCACACACACACACACACACACACACACACACACACACGCACACACACACGCAGACAATATTTGATTTCAATGAGCTTACAGACCACTAAATCCACACTGGCACTGCAGGATGCGTATCCTAAGCAGACATGGAGACCCCTCCCATTCTCTTAAAGCTCCAACCTGAATCCCTGGCATCTGATTGCTCCTCTGCTCTTTGCAATACCTTCTACCATAATGAATAGTAGTGGTTGGATCCAAGATGTCTCCCATAGGCCTCTGTGTTAGAGACTTGGTCTCAGTCCTGCTGCACTATTGGAGACTGGTTAGAAACTTTAAGAGGTAGAGCTCAGCAGAAGCAAGTTAGATGACTATTGACCCTTGAAGGGGACACGGGGACTCTGACCAGCCACTCTTGTGTTTCCGCTAAGGTTAGAAGGTTTCCTCTTCCACAGACCTCTAGCCATGATGTTCAAAGACAACCATGGTCTGAAACTTTTGAGAACATGAACCAACATAAAGTCTTTTGTTATCGCTCATGGGTGTTGGTGTGTTTGGGAGGTACTGAGGGCCACATCCAGGGCCTTATGCATTCTAGGCACGTTATCTAACCCTGAACCACATCACTGTGCTTAAAACCTTCTTTATGGGAACAGGGAGATGGCAGCAAATGAATCACCTGCTGCATAGCATGAGGACCTGAGTTCAGATCCCCAGCACCCACCTGAAAAGTGTGGCAGGGTAATGTGGGTCTGTAACCACAATACCAGGGAAGTAGAGACAGGGGAATCCCTGAAGCTCATTGACCAGCCAACTCACCAAACAGTACTGGGAGACCCTGTCTCAAAAAGTAAGGAGGTGGCTGGAGAGATGCTTTAGAAGTTAAGACTCTGCCTTGAATGCACAAAATCCTGAGTTCGGATCCCAGGTCCCACATAAAAATGCCAGGTGGAAATGGTGGCACCCTGAACTTTCAGCCCTGGTGGGCAGAGCCTGGGAAATCCCAGGGTGAAGCAAGGAGGAGGTAGAAGCAATCCAGGATGATTCCCAAAGTTATCCTTGGTCTCCACAGGGACACAGTGACCTCTGATACAAACACACACACACACAATAATAATAATAAATAAATAAAATAAAGTTCAAATAAAAAAGTAGGGTGGGGCACAATTGAGAAAGAAGCTGATATTGATCTCTGACATTCATATGTATGTGCATACATATATACGTCCACACCACACACCTATATCACACACAAATATACTACATACATACCTATACACATATGTACACATAAACCTAACACACATCTATACCACACATAAACATCCTTATATCACACATACAATATAATATCCAGAACATATGTATACACACACACACACATACACACACACACACACACACACACACATTCCTACACTCACACCACACACTCAGACGCACATACACACATCTTTAAAATAAGTTGATCCCCTTGGGTACTTTATTACAGTGCTGGAACACTGCCTCACACCAGGGGTAAATGAAGGTTTTATCTGAGTTCTGGCAAATCAACACAATGAAGGGGGAGGTCACAGGAACTCAGACACTACTTCCAGGTAGATCATGACAAATGAAGGGAGTGTGATGTCCACCCAAGAACTGCTCAGAGAGAGAGAGAGACAGAGAGAGTGTGTGAGGGGAAATACCACATAACTGGTCACAGACGGTTCTGTGCTGAGTGTGTGAGTTGGAAGGAAACGTGCTACATTCTTTTTCTTGCCGCGGCTCTTCACTGCTGCCTCTGCTTTGAGAAGAAGATGCTCTGCTGCCTGCTCCTTCCAGACCCACCAATCAGCTCATAGAGGAAATCCAAATTTCTAGCCCGTGGGCTGCTGTCAAGCCCAGCTGAGCCCAGCTAAAAGGAGCTGAATCCTGGTCAACCCCTAGGCAGATGAGCAAGAAACACACGGTACTGATACAAGACACGCAGTTTTGGAGACGCTTCCTTCGGCATGTACCACGGACAGACTTGTTAGTTATGCATACTGCAAGACGTCTTTATTCTGATTAAAAAAAAATCCTTGCACAGAAGCTTGCGTGAATATTTTTAAACTTGCAGTCAGAGAGCTGTAACTAATACGATACTTACACTACTTTGATTAATTCATTTGCCTCTAATATCTTAAGGAAACACAGTAAATTGAGGAGAGAGAGAGAGAGGGAAAAAAAACATCTATCTTGCTTTGCGTCTCACCATTTTTTTGTCTGAAGAGAATCCAACCGCAACCCAGCCATCTGTGTCTGCACTCAATTCAAATTCCACGTCGGCCCCGATCATCCGGTAGCTGAGGAAGTAGTCACAGGTCTCCGCATCACAGCCTGGCTTGCCGTATCTGGAAGGATGAACGAGAGGCAACGTGACTGCTTCTGTTTCTTCCGGTGGAGGATGAGAGTGCCCACCGTGTCCTGGACAGGATGCTGAGCTGCTGAGAGTAACTACCTTCGATCTTGAACTCCTGGGGCCTCAGAAACCCACGTCCACTCAGCAGGGATCAAGGAAATGACCTGCTCAGCGTTCTGGACATATAAACCCGACTCCCAGAGAAGGGAAGGGCCCCGCTCGCATCGTGAAATGGGATCAGCACACAAGACTTGAACTGGGGCTCTAAATGCCCTGCCGGAGTTTTCTGCAATTAGTGGGGTTTCTTTTTTTTCCCCTCTATCTTTTTAGGTATGTGCATAAGGGTCATATACACAGGTGCGTGTGATGCATGTGTTTTGTATGTGGGTGGGTGTACATGTGTGTACACATGCATGTACACAAGTGCATCTGAGTGTGTGTGCTTGTGGAAGCCCAAGGGTAATATTGGGATTATCTTTGACTGCTCTTCTATTTTTTTTATTGTGAGTCTGGTCTCTAATTAAACCCAGAGCCCTCCATTAGGGGCTCATCTGGCTAGCCAGCTTGCTCTAGAGATTCATAGGCACCACCTTCCAGGACTAGAATTACAGGCAGGCTGCTACACCTGCTTGAAATGTTTACACAGGACCTGGGAATCCAGACTCAGATCCTTTTGCTCATGAAGCAAACACTTTAACTACTGAGCCATCTCCCCAGCCCCTCAACTTATTTCCAAGCTCCTTTAGAAGAAAGAGATTTTTTCAAGTTAAAAGTTTTTAAAGTGCTCGCCTAATTAAAATGTGTGCCCACTATTTTTAATTATAACTTTTCATTGAAAATAACATAATGGATGCATATACTATAAAATGAACAATGCAAACAGGGATCTTGAAGTTCATAGTGTCATTCAATGTCTAGAGGGACTTTCTTGAAAGTCAGTTTCTGCAGTTAGACATGTGGGATGTCTGAGTGTTCTGGGCGGGTTCTTTGAGTACAGTGTCCTTACTCCTGGTCACAGAGTAAAGACTCTCCTCCTCCTCCTCCTTCTTTGAGCTGCTGCAGAACCCTCATTTGTGCAGTGCAGCACTTGAATACTGTAACTGCTTGCAGCTGAGCAGAAACACATCATCTCTTTAACAAATTCATCTTTGGTCTGTTGAGTGGTGCTAATACAATCACAAAGTCAGGCACCAATATATAGCAGAAAAAGGTGGCTGTCCAGAGAGTCAGATTAGGTGTGCGCTCATCTTTTTAAAAATATTTATTTATAAGAGAGAGAGAGAGAGAGAGAGAGAGAAGCACCATATGGGCTTCAGGAATCGAACTCAGGTCACCAGGTTTGCAGGCAGGCACATTATCCACTGAATCGTCTCACTGGCCCACCTGCATATTTTTAAAGAGCATTCCTGAGATGAAGACTAATTTAAAAGTTTCAATGAAGGAACCATGGATCATTTAATAACCTGCAAACCCCAGAATAAGGAACATTGAATCTATGTCATTGCCATTGTCAAAAAGGGTACAAATTCTCACAGTGGGTGTAGCTCAGAGGTAAAGGACCGATTTAGCGTGCTTGACTCTAGGCACAGGAGAGAAAAAAGAAAGGGAGGAGAAAGAGAAAGGAGAAGGAAGAGGAGGGAAGAGAAAAGAAAGAAAAGGAAAAGAAAAAGAAGGGAAGGGAGGGGAGGGAAGAAAAGGAAAGGGAGGGGAAGAGAAGAGAAAGGAAAGGAATGAGTCCTGTTCAAAAAGGAATATGCCCCAAATGTTACCACGGCAACTGAAGAGTCTACAGTGTCAACCAGCATGCTGCTGGCATGTGGGAAACAAGCAAGCAAGGGCACTGTCTTGCCAGAAGCCCTGTGAACACCTGAAAGGGAAGAAAACAAGAGAAAACGAAGGAGGCTGAAAAGCAGGAGTTCCGCCCACAAGCATGTGGTGGTTGAACCAATGGAAAGAAGTCTGAGCAGCTGCTGTCCGTGTCCTGTGAATTCATAGGTTAATAGGCATTAAAACAATACATGAATTAGACTCTTAAACACACACACACACACACACACACGCAAAATTGAGCATTAGCCAAGTGTGGTAGCAGAGATCTCTAATCTAAATTAGGAGGCAGAGGAGGGAGATTGCTATTATATATGCTGTATATAGTGAGTCCCAGGTCAGCCTGAGGATCTGGGGTGGGGGAAGAGAGAGACACCTGCTCCCCTTAACCTTGTCAAGGTTACCAAGGAGTACAGATCTATAACCAGAAAGAAATATGTGTGATCAACTCTCTGGATAAGGAAGTACGTTTCTTAGTCTTAAAGTTATCCAGCTTGTGGGCTAGGGAGATGGCACAAGAGGTTAAGTCTTTGCCTCACAAGCAAAAGAACCTGAGTCCAAATCCTTAGACACCCATGTTAAAAATGCCAATAGATGTTGGGCTCCCCCAGGAATTACCCCAGGAAATAGCCAAACGCATGGGACTAAAGATGGCGCTGAGAGCTAGTGTCCTGGGCATAACCCTGATCACATTACAGAGAGCCCTAATTGGCTTTCAGGAATTCACCTGCCTTCCGTATGTCCAGCCTGACCTGTAAGGGCCTGGATGTTGTGTTGACCTTTGACACAATTGGCTGCTCGTTTCACGCCCTGTGGTTCTTTGTCTATATAAGTTGTTGTTACCCACAATAAATCGAGATTTGCTCTGACAAACTCCCCGTCCATTTCCGAGTGTTGGGAGTTGAGGCGGAGGAGAGGGCGGCCGGGCTTATCTGTCTTTGTCCTGATGGCCTGGAGTCGTCATCCCCTAATGTGTGAGTGTGTGTGTGTGTGTGTGGAGAGACACCACGTCGTGGGTGAAGAACTCTGCAAATAGATATGGTAGCCTGCAATTCTGGTTCTGGAAGGCAAAGCCTGGGAAACTCCAGAGCAATGCAATAAAGGGATAGAGCATCTAGGATGATTCCTGATGTCACCCTTGGACCTCTATGGAGCACACACACTCCCATGCCCTCTTGCACACACACACACACACACACACACACACACACACACACACACACATATTATCCAGCTTGTACTTCTACTAACCTGAAGCATCCCTTAGTTCTTCCGCAGTCCTCCACTTTGATTTTGGCAAAGGGGTCCACAGGAGGAGCAGTTGGAAAAGGATAACCTGGGTAGTGAGAAAAATTAACAGTTAGAGAACCCCAGTAATCATCTATCCAGTTAGAATGTTTCAGAATGTGTTCTTTTTCCTTTTTTCATAACTTTATTGTGCATGTGCAGTGTGTACAATATGAGTGCATGCAGTGTTTGTGTGTGCACTGCATGTACCCGTGCGTACATGTACACTGTGCACTCAGTGTGTGCATATATTCATAATTGTGTGAACAGTGTGTGTACACATGTGTACTGGGATGCTTGCTTATGTGTACGTATGTCCGTGTATATGTATGTGCACAAGTGTGTGCTTGTGTGTGCATACATGTGTGTGATGTGCATAGATATGACTGTGAACAATACAGTGTGTGTGAATTGTGTGCATTCACGAATACGTGTGCATGTAGATGTGTGTGCAGGTGTGTACAGTGTACGTACAAGTGTATGTGCAGGCATATGTATGCACATGTATGTATGTGTGTGCAGTGTACAGTATGTATATATGTGCATACATATGTGTATGTATAGTATGTCTGTGTCATGTATGTGTGCATGTGTACAAAGTGTGTGCATGCATGTGTGTGTACAGAGTGTATGTGTGCATATATATGGTGTTGAATGTGTATGTGTAATTATATGTGTAAGCATGTGTGTGGCCAGAGGAAAACCTTCAGGAGCTCTCCTTCCACCCACGAGAAGCAGGGAACAAACTCAGATCATCCACAGACATGTACATTTGGAAAAACTAAGAGTGGGGCTTTCTTGGCTAGAAGATTTTTGAGGCCTTGATTTCTCTGATGGATATAAAATCATTCAAGTTGTCTAACTCTTGAGTTGTCCCCCAGACCTCTTTTTTTTTTTTTTTTTTGGGCAGGGTCTTGCTGTGTAGTCTACTCTGGCGTCAAACCTACAATCCTCCTGCTTCAACCTCTCAAGCACTCTAGAAACCGGCTTCTTATTAACTGGCTTTTAGCCCTTCCACTTTTCTTGAATTTCTACTGACATGTCACGCATGTTGCCATTGTCCAGTGCACACACTGCTGCAGCTTAGCACGGTCACGACTTATGCAACCGTCACTGCCAGGTCTAAGAAGAAGCCATGTGACAGTTAGCACTCCTCTCCCCCAGCCCCCAATAGCCACTGATTTATTCTCTGTCCCTATGAGTTTGTTGTGTACATTTCCTGCCATGTGGCTATTTGTATGTGGCCTTGGGCATCCTGCATCTTTAATCATAGCTGAATAATACCCCCAGGTATGGACATCCTATTTGTTTATCCATCCATCAGCTCATACTCATTTGGGTTGTTTCCAGTTTGGGGTACTTATGAAGCCTTCTGCTGTGTATAACATTTGTGTTGATGTGTTTTCAATTCCCTTAGAATGCAATTGCATTATATGGTAATTCTGTGCTGAACTTTTTGAAGAACTGTCAAATCATTTTCCAACCTTTTATATCCTTATTAACAATGTCTGGATTCCCCATACCCTAGCCATTTTCACGTGTATGTGAAGGGGACTTGCGTGTGCATGTTCTCCTGTGTGCAGGTGCACATGCTCAGATATGCATACATGTGTGTTCATGTGAAGGCTTGAAATGGATACCATGAATCATCTTTGATTACTTCTCCATTTTATCCTTTTTTTAATAGACATCTTCTTCTTTTGAGACAAGTCTCTCATCAGATCCAGAACATGCCCAGAGGGCGAGTCTGGCCAGCTAGCTTGTTCTTAGGGATTTCCAGGTTCCATTTTCTGATGGTGGAATTACAGGCAGTCACCACATCTGCCTGGCATTTTACTGTGGGAGCTGGGAATCCAAACTCTGGTCCTTTGGCTGGTGCACAAGCGCTTTTACTACTGAGTCACCTCCCCAGCCCTCTCTCAAAGCTCTTGATTTATGCTTCCTTAAAGGCCAGTGAAGCCAAGCATCTTTTCATATGTCCTTTGAATAACTGTATATCTTCTTCAGAAAAAGGTTTTTATAACACTCCTTATTTTTGAATTGGCCATTTATATTTGTTTATTCTTAAAATAATGATGTACTAGATCTTAAACCTTTGCTCCAGCTCCCTTTTCATTCCTAATATTTATTCTCTCTCTCTGTCTCCCCGCCCCCCCATGTGTGTGTGTGTGTGTGTGTGTGTGTGTGTGTGTGTGTGTGTGTGTATGTGTGTGTGGTTTCTGAGAAAAAGGCTCATGCTATATAGCCCAGACTAGTTTTAAACTCACAGCAACTCTCCTGCCTGAGTCTCCTGAGTGCTATGATTATTACAGGTGTGAACCACCACATCCAACTTCTCTCCTTTTCTTGCTCAATTTTCCCAGAAATTCTCTGTGATGGTGAATTTTACATGTCAACTTGGCCAGACCCAAGTGCCCAACTCTATGACTGAACCTTGTTGTAGATGCTCTGTGGGAAATGCCTTTGGGAGAGCTTTCAATGGATGTTGCTGGACTTGGAGGAAAGCAGACTGTCTTCCAAATATCAGCAGTCATCTCATCTAAGGCCTGAGGCAAACAATAAGTGTCGCCTCCCTGAGAAACTCAGATGCAGAGGACTTTGACTTTGAGCTGCAAGCCTGGGTCTCCTGTTTGTTGGTCCAACCCAGATTTTAGACTTGCAGGCTTCCATAATTATGTGGCTCAACCCTTAAAATTATCTATCTATCTATCTATCTATCTATCTATCTATCTACCTACCTACCTACCTACCTACCTATCATCTATCTATTCACTAGATATCTATCTATCTAGATATCTATCTATCTGTCTGTCTCTCTACCTATCATCTATCTATTCACCATCTATCTAGATATCTATCATCTAGATACCATCTATCTAGATCTCTATCTAGATATCTATCTAGATCTCTATCTATCCACCATCTATCATCTATCTATTTACCCATCTATCTATCATCTAGATTCTATCTATCTATCTATCTCTATCTAACTACATACATACATATATCCTAATGGTTTATTTCTTTCTAGAACCTTGACTAATCTGGCTGCTGCTTTCTTCTTTCTTCTCCTGGAAGCACTGAGGATTGAACCTGGGGCCTCAGGCATGCTAGGCAAGCACTCTACCACTGAACTACAGCCCCAATCCACTCCTAGCCTTCTCTAATTGTGTTTCTTAACCCCTCGTGGAGGTCACACAACCAAATGTGGGGGTTGCAAATATTTTGGCAACAGTAAAAGATTTTTGAATGCTCAAATGACCAGAAAATTAGATTAAAAGCCCAACGTGTGAGGAATCCAAGATATTTCTGGAGGCACTTGTCAGTTTCACACCAGTGACTTCATGGTGGCCTTGGTTCTGAATGCCCAGAATCCGCCTTTTTGTGCCAGACCACCCGACAGACCACCCACAGCTCCAAGATGCACCTCAGCTCAGCCTCAAGACCACTGTAGATCGTGGGCTGCCATGAGTGTGCTGTATATACCAACATTTCTGCCCTGATAGAAATATAATAGTTGATTATAGAAAACACAAACTTTCATTGTTTTTCTCTCAACATTCCTCAGCATGTATTAAACTTAGTTATCTTTATTATTGTGTCATGTTAGAATGGATGATGCCCAAAATTGCTAACTTGACTTTATTTAAAAAAAAAAACAAAACTCAGCACATGAATTTTAGATTGCAATTAGAATAGAATTTCTGACTATTTCTGAAATGCCCTAAACAAACTTCAGGCATTTCGTAATGAAGTAATCTTCTCCTGACATCAATAAATTCACTGAAACATATCTACAGATTAACGCTGAAAAATGTTGCTAATGATCTATGTCATAGTTAGATACAGGTGTCAACCTCACAGTTGAGAAGGGTTTGAACTCTGGGCATTTGTAGAGAATTAGTACTTGAGTTAAACCCAGAGCAAACCTATAGGAGATTGTCTAATTAATGATGAAAGCTCACCTTAGGATGGGTGGGACTAGGCCCTGGACAGGTGAATAAAATACAGAGAACCAGATGAGGAAGCTGGCATCCTTTTACATATTTGGCTAAACATGTTGGTCTGGCAAGTAATGATTGTCCCTCTCTCAGCCATTATGTGGATATGGTGCAAGCATTTCCCTTGGCCCTTTGGTGATGGTACATGCTCTCCTGCCAAGCTGGACTAAACTGTAACCAAACTCTCCTAAAATAATAAGCCCCGTCTTCCCTTAAGCTGTTTGGTGGTAATTTATCAGCAGTAATGACGAGTAACTGCAATAACCTGTGTCCTGTATATGCAGCCAAGATTTCATTTAATTTGTGGAGACAGGGTCTCGGGTCTTCCAGTAGCTGAAGGTCACCTTGAACGTGCGTCCTCCTGAAGCCTATGATGACATGCTGGACAGGACCACGCCTAGACTCCTGTGGTGCTGGAAACAGGACTTCGCTCACGCTAGACAAGTACTCCGCCAGCCAAGCTACATCCCCAGCCCTTTTCTCACCCCCACACACCTGATTCTTTAGGTTAAAAAAAAAAAAACAAGTGCATTCATCTCATCAATATGGAATTTCGTTTTCATCTTTAATGAATGGTATTCCAAAGAATTGGCTTAAAATAAATTTATGAATGGTTATATTATTATATATTTTATATACCTTTGTGTTTTTGTGAACATGTTTCTCTGGTAAAAAGGAGTTGAAGTGGGAAAAGTTTAAGAATCATTGCATAATACACTTACCTATCTTATTCATATTCATGCCTCCCTCCCTCTCTCTTTTTTCTTTCTTGTTCTTTTCTTTCTTTCCCTCTTCTTTCTTTCCCTTTCTTTCTTTCTTTCTTTCTTTCTTTCTTTCTTTCTTTTCTTCCTTCCTTCATTTCTTTCTTTGTCTTTCTCTCTCCTTCCTTCCTTTCTTTCCCTCTCCTTTCTCTTTCTTTCTCCCCTCCTCCCTCTTTCTTTCTTTTTCTTTCTTTCTTTCTTTCTTTTTTTTTTCTTTCTTTCTTTCTTTCTTTCTTTCTTTCTTTCTCTTTGTCTTTCTCCTTCCTTCCTTCCTTCCTTCCTTCCTTCCCTCCTTCCTTTCTTTCTCCCCTCCTCTCTCTCTCTCTCTCTCTCTCTCTCTCTCTCTCTCTCATTCCTATGTACCCTAGACTGTTAGGCTGGCCTCGAACTCATTATGACCTTGAGCTTCTGATTCTCCTGCCTCAACCTCCCAAGCACAGGGATTGCAGGCAGGCGGCACCATGTCTGGTTTCTGCAGTGCTAGGGATCGAATCCATGGCTTCATGCATGCCAGGCAAGCACTATACCTACTAATTACATTCCTAGCCCCTTACTCCTCGTTTTGAAGAACACTTGGCTTTTTTAATCCTCACAACTGAAGATTCTGTTTCTGCTGTCTTAGTTCATTTTTAATATTGTTCTCTTCTACTTTCTTTATATGTGTTCTCTTCTTTCTCTGACATCCTAATTTTCAGCCTTTCCTTTTTCACATTAGCATGTAGCCCGAGGTCATGTGTTTCTGGGCGGAGGTTCCCTGGATACTCCACAAGCAAATCAACTCCAGATGTCCAACACCAAGTTCCTCTACCTCCCACCTCCACCAGGTGGCCTTCCTCCTGCCATTTCCCAACTTAGCGAACAACCCAATCCATCTTCCTTCCCTGAAACTTCCATCTATCTGACACGATGACGCAGACATCCTTTCCTATTGCTCTTCGCTCTCGCCCCTCAGCCTGCCTTTTCTTTAATACTATGCTCCTCTCTAGCTTCCTTCTTGGCACCATGTGCCAACTTACTCTCTTCCCCATGGCACAAGGGATGGGCAGCATGCTAGGCAAGCGCTCTGCCACAGAGCCGCACCCCACGGGCATCTTCTAAAGGAGAAACCTGCCCCTGTCATTTCAGTGCTCAGTGATTTTTCAGGTCGATCTGTAGTCTGTCTTCCTGCCTAACACTGATGTCTCTTCCTCAGCGTTGAGAGGCATGGGTGGAACCACCCAGGCATGACTAGCTTGCTCCTTCTCATTAGCTTTTTTCTAGTTTCTCATTTTCCATCCAAGTTTTCTGCTGGCTTATTCGTTGGCTGTTGGCTTGTCGTGTGTTTTTCGTTTGTTTCTTATGTCTTCCTTCCACTTTCTATTTTGGTGCAATTTTTCTCAAAGATTAAAAAAAAAAAAAACTGGCTGGGGAGATGGCTCATTTGGTAAAGTGCTTGCCACACAAGCACAAGGCCCTGCACTTGCTCCCGAGCAGCCCTGTAAAAATCCAGGCGTTGGTGGTACACAGAACTTATAATTCCAGTACTAGAAAGGCAAAAAACGGGTGGATCCCCAGAGCTTCTAGTCATCCAGACTAGCGAGACCCTAGAGAACCCTAGGTCCCAGTGAAAGGCCCTGTCTCCATAAACAAGGTGGACAACTCTTGAGGACTAATACCTGAGGTTGCTCTCTGCCCCATGCATCTACACACACACACACACACACACACACACACACACACACACACACACACCTGAGTATCTGCACACACAAAAACAGATACCCACAAAATCTAAATGAGTAATACTACTTTGGGGTTTCAAAAAATTGTTAAATTTTCTTCTTCTATGTGGACTCTCTAAATTTACACCAATTGTTCCGCTGCAGGGAATTATCACAGCAATGTTCTGTTCTTCTCATAATTTCTTCTACATCATTTCCTTCAGATAGCACGAGAAGCTGATTTCCTTGGTTGTTTTAATCAGTTGTTATTTAGCTAGCTTATCAGCTAGCTAGTTTGGCAGCGTTGGGGGCTGAACCCAGGGACACGTGTGTGCTAAGCGAGCTCTGTCACACACCTCCGCCCTCTCTTGGTTGGTAGCTGGAGCCATGGTTTCCATTCTAATCTAATTCATGCACTATCTGTTCTTTTTCTGCACTCCCCTGAGCCTGGTTTGCCATACTCTATTGGATGGGTTAATGGCCTCTGGTTTGCTATTTATTGCTTCTAATTAACTGCTTGGACCACAGCCTTCAGGTATTAATTTAGTACTCGACTCCTTGCGCTTTAAACCACAAACCATTCAGCTGCATCTCCGAGAACTACCGCGTCAGCCTCTTTCTGGACCTCCTCAATCATTACTTCTACTTCATCAGAGTCACACCATGTGGAGATGATGTTGAGAGGCATCATAAAGGGTCAAGTTCAGGCTGGGGAGATGGCTCAGGGGTTAAAGCCTTTGCCTCACAAGCCAAAGGGCCTGTGGTCAGAGCCCCAGATCCCATGCCAGGCAGAGATAGTGGTGACCTGCAATTTCAACCCTGGAAGGCAGCGCAGTAAGGAGTTAGAACAATCCAGGATGAATCCTGATGCCTGCTTGGGCCTGCATAGTTTCACACACACACTCAACTGCCCTCTTCTACGTATATATATAGCTACACACACACACACACACACACACACACACACACACACACACACACACACGTATTCCCATCCAACTGCAATCACACACACTCTCAACTGCCCTCTTCTATATACAACCACACACACATACTCGACTGCCCTCTTCTACATATATATGTATATATATGTATATAGCCACACACATACATGTATTCCTACTCATATGCAATCACACACACACACACACACATGCCCGATATGCACAAACATGAAAGGAAAAGAAAAAAAAGTAAAGGGTTGTTGCAGTTAGCTTGCATGGTTGCTGTAAAATCACCATTGAATGGCTTAAGGAAACAAAGGGTTTATTCTCTTACAATAGTTACAGTCCAGCTTGATAGGAGAGCTCACACCAACACCACTGCTGAGGGAACTGGCCACACCATCTCTACATAACAGCTGAGAGAGGGGTGATCCTTACTTACCAAGAACACACAAGGATGCCCACTTTCTCAAGCAGCATTCTGCTTTTCATTCACCTATCCAGGGCCTAGTCCCACCCACCATGGGCTGGGCCTTCCCCATCCACTAGACAATCTCCTGCGGGTCTGCTCTGGGCTTAACTCAACTACTAATTCTCTACAAATGTGCCCAGAGTTTAAACCCTCAGCCATCACATTGACACCTGTGCCTAACTATGACAAGAGTCACATCCCGGGTGAATGCGGCTTTCACGGTGGCGCTCGGCTGCCTGTAGCCCGTAGCATCTCACTGCCTCGTGCATCAGTTCCAAGCCCCTCACTGCCAGTTCATTCATAAAAGTCTGTTTCCCAGCACGTGTCAACCCGGACCCTCTGCTCCAGGAAGACCCTTTTACCATCTCCTCATGAAGACAACTCACACAGTTCTCTGCTACTTTCTAGCTCTGTGACTTTAGCGAAGATTTCATTTCTTGTGATTGATTCCATTTCTCATACAACGAGCACTTTTACCTGTTGAGCCGCCATCTCATCGGTCCCCTTATGACCAGCAATACCATCCTCAGGAGACTTAATCCTGGCTAACCAAGAGCAGGCAGAAGGGAGCGGGAGCTTAAGGCAACACTCAGCTCCACTGGGTGTTGCTCCCCTCGCCCCCCAGAATCCTCAGTCCGCCCACCTGTGATCACGTGACGATGTTCTACATCCTGCTGTTGCTTGCAATATGCAGACTCTGAGCTGAGAACCTCAAGGGAGAGAAGCACGAGGAGTAATACTTGAGTGTCCGGATCCTAACGGAACCCATAACCACAAAGAGCAAAGGGGCTATGCCAAGGGGACACTGAGGAGTCCTGGCCTCTAAAATGACCCTCGATGGGAGGAAGAGAAAAAAAATCAAAGAAGGCTCCCTGGAAGAGGTAGCAGTACAGTTGGGACTTCAAGGATGAACAGCAAATTGAGGCAGACAGTACCTGAAAACCACCATAGTGAAACCAACATACTGTTCTATTATTAACTTAAAAAACGGGGTCTCATGTGTTTAGGGCCTTGAACTTGTGTAGCTGAGGATGCTGCCCTTGAACTTGTGATCCTTCTGCCTCCTCGTCTCATTTATAAATGGTACTGGGGTGCAGATCCTCGGCTTTGAGCATGTTAGGCACGCGCTGCACTAGCTGAGCTCCAGCTCTTACTGATCAACACAAACTTAAATTTTAAAAAATGAGCCCACGTGGAGATTAGCAGAGACACCAAACCAGCCACTGGAGAGTCTCCTGAGTTTGGGGGTCTTGGGCAATCTGGATGCTGGAGAAACAACCTCTGGAAAGGTAGAAAACAGTCGGTGGGCTCCTCCAAAAGCTTCACTGAAATTCCTGTTCATCCTGTTACCTTAACCCTCCAGACCAGCTGTCCATTCAAAATTCAAGTTTCTTGGCTCTTAGCGTCTATCCTAAAGAAGTAGCAGCCAATCGAGAAGAGGACAAGCCCATTTGTACTGGTGCAGTTCCACTTCTCTACCTGCCAAGGCCAACCAGCCTTCTGTCCTCCCCTTCTGACTATCTCCTGAGCCCCCGACTCTCAGTCTTCTTGCTGCTGAGCCTCACCATGGTACTCTCGGTACGCTGTCCTCCTCTGCGATTTGGGATGTGTCTCCTCTCTCCCCTGATTCTGCCTCTCCCTCTCCTTCAATCCCTTCCCACTCCTTTTAAGCAGGCATGGGGCGAACTTCTAAGGATGCTGGGAAAGGTAGTCTTGAGAGGCACAGGGTGGAAGTCCAGGTCTAGGCTGTTGGGCAGAGTGCTGCACACCCACCAGCACCTGCCAGGGACAGTGGAGTGTCTGAAAGGAAATGCAGAGCACCCGGGGGTGGGGGTGGGGGGGTAGAAGGACAGGAAGTGAATGCTCCAGGCAGGAAAGGAGAGGTTGTGAGAGATGTCAGGAACCGCACTCCAGAACTGAAGCATCTCAAGGGGGCCAGCTGAATAGAGTGTCACAGGTGTCACAGACAACACCAGCAAGCTCACAGGTGGGCGTTAGGGCTTTAGGGACGTTAAGGTCACGTGTTCAGAATGGCAGACAAGCCAAGGAGGGCGGAGCCAGGCCACTGCCTGCCACCCACTGTGTATTGGCTCCACTAAATGCTGCCCCACTTTGAACCTCCTCTTCTCCTTCCCTCCGTCTTGAACAAAGAGCCATAGATGAGGGATGGTTTTACAAGATGGAAGGCACCTAGGCCCCTGAATGTGTGGAACAAACTGCCTCACGAGCCCCAGACCGGCCAGACTCTAGTCTGAGAGAAAAACTACCTGATTTAAAGCCTTTAAATATTGGTGAGGAGAATGGTGTCTGCTTCAGCAGTTAGTCTCTACTTATCAATATATCCACCCCTCCCCTCCATTCGTTCTCCGTATCTTCCTCAATATGATCATTTCATTCTTTGACCTGGGTCCTACTACACTCCAGTGGAAAGACTTCAGCGAGCTGTGTGTGCACGTGACTAAGTGGACCTGTTACAATGTCTAGCAGAGTAGGTGGTCCTGATAAAGCAGCCAGTGACCATCTTCTGAATGTGAACGTTTACACTCGCAGTTACTTAGGACCGGAAAGTTACCTACCGAGAACTGTGAAGGAGAAGAGCTGGACCAGGGTTCCTAGTTCTCCATAGTTCTGGCCCATTTCTAGATTTCTTTACATGCGATAGAAAATTCAATCCCACTGAAGGTTTTAAAGTTTGTACGTAGGATCCGACAAACACGCCCAGGTGTCCACATATCAAGTCCCTCCCCAGCTTAATTCTACACTCCTCTGAGCATAAATAAAAGAAAAAAAAATCACTTGCTCCCCAAACTGCAGAAGTAAAAGACCAGTTTCCTATTCTTTTGGCCCAGAATCCGTTTGCCTTTTGTGCTCATTGAAACAGCCCTGCAGGGAGGCTGGCTGAGAAACCCCTCTTCTGAGGTCCAGATGGTACTAACAATGGTGGCTCACACTAGGGGACCCGAAGTATGGTGACAGGAGATGAGGATTGGACTGGGGGAGGGGAGTGTCACCCAACTCAGGCGCCTGGGCAGTGAGACCGACAGAACACTGAGAAAAGATGGGGCGCTGGATTTCGCAAATTAGGTCAACAGAGACAGAGAGGAAACTAGCTAGGCAACGCTTGAAGTTGGGGTGTCAGCAACCCAGCCAGATGGAGGCCTCCTTCCCTGGCAGGGAGAATGGAGGCCAGGCGCTGAGAACAGACTGGAGTCGAGGTTTAGTACCTCCTTGTTCTCTGGACTTGGATTCGAGTCTCTGGGCCTCAGTCTTCCCAGGTGTAAAAGGCTGGCAGCTCTTCCGCCCCGTCTCCCCGCCGGCGGGGGGTCTGGGGCACTGAGCTCCGCAGCCCGGCCTCCGTGCTATCCTCTCCGACCCGCTCCCGCGCCCCTCGGTGTCCCGCCCCCGGTCGCCCCCGCACCCTCCCGCGACCTCACCCTCCTCGGATAGGTAGCGAAGGTCGTAGAACTCCCCCGCGAAGGTGCCGTAGGAGTCGTGGCGCGGTCCGGCCTCGTCGGCGCCCGCGTCGCCCCGCGCGCGGCCCCGGGGTCCCCGACCCCCCGCGCCCGCGCCGTCGTCCGCGGGGCTGGCGACGCAGGCAGCGATCCCGGCCAGGAGCATCAGCAGCGGCCGCAGCCGCCGCGGCGCCCGGGCGCCCGGGCACGGTCGGGGTTGCCGCGCCATCGCTGCGCACCGATCCCGCAGCGAGGCCGCTCCGGCCGCAGCGGGGGCGCCGCGGGCGCGGGCCGGGACCGAGCCGCTGCCGCCGCCGCCGCCAGCTCGCGCCCGCGCAGCCGCGCAGCGCCCGCACCCGCCGCCTCCCGCCTCGCTCTGCGCAGCCTCGCTGCCAGCCCCGCAGCCTGCCGGCGGCCTCGGAGCATCCCTCCTCCCCGCTCCCCTCCAGGCTGCCTTCCTCCCTCCTCCCCCGCCCCATCCCCAGCTAGTGCTCCTCGCAGTCTCCTTTCCGAGTCGCCTAAGGAGGTGAGCTTGGAACACACCCCCCACCCCACCCCACCCCCCACACCGTCTCTGGGCCCGCGGTGGTTAGCGGAACAGGAGTTTGGTGTCGGGAGAGTGTGATGTGCGCTGCAGCATCAGCACCAGGAGTCTAATTGTTATCGCAGGATCTCTAATCTCGGCCTCACTCTAAGCACAAGAAACAGACTCCTTTCTCTCTCCTCTTTCTTCCTCCTTTTTTCTTTCCTCCTCCTGACCTCCTCTTCCTCTTCCTTCTCCTCCTCCTCCTCTTCCTCCTCCTGCTTCTTCCTCTCTCTCTCTCTCTCTCTCTCTCTCTCTCTCTCTCTCTCTCTCTCTCTCTCCCCAAATCCCCAGGTCCCAGAAGAACTTCTCCAGAGGTGCCTACCCTGGGCACACCTTGTTTAGAATGACTATATCCCCTCCCTTGCTTCTTAATGGACTCATTATTCCTTGAGGTTATCAGAGAAAGATGTTTAAATTCCCAAGATGCTTTATCTAAACTAGGTAAAGGGAGGTCAGAAGTAGAAAGGAGACTAAAACTCAGTTCTTTAGAAAGTCAGGCAGAAGCCACTGGTGTCCAAGCATGACTAGACAACTGGTGAATCGTTTCACCAGCAGCAAGGGGCACAGGCCCCCCAGGGAACATCACATCCAATGACCAAGCATCCTTTACCACCACTCACAGTTCACTCTCCAGTTATGTATTCCACTACATACACTTGCACATGCCCACACATGAACACAGTGTGTTCACCTATTATACAGAGCCCAGGTTTGTCTTCACATATGGCCATTGAGTGATAACCAAGTCGAACTACTAACTTGCTTTCTGCAGGAGATGTGGACACCACTCTGTCCATTCTGCTATGGCAGGGCCAGCAAGTTAGCTTGATTTTCCTGTTTCCCTTTAAAATATGTTGGACAAATGCTTGATTTGTTTTGTGTGGTAGGTGTGTGTGTGTGTGTGTGTGTGTGTGTGTGTGTGTGTGTGTAGCCATGGATGTGTGTATCAGAAACACTGTGTGTGCCAGTGGAGGCCCAAGGGTGACTTAGGGAATCATTCTGGATTGTTCTATTTCCTTTTTTCTGTGCTCTAGGGTTTCCCAGGCTCCACTTTCCAGAGCCGGAAGTGCATGCACACTGCAGTCATTTCCATCTGGCATTTTTACATGGGACCGGGGATCCTAACTCAGGTCCTTCTGCTTTTGAGACAGAGACTTGAACCCCTGGTCCATCTCTCTAGCCTCCAGGTATCTATAACTTGTAACACATTGAATTGCACTAGATCCTTTAACATGCCATTTGTTGCAAGAAATAGTCTGGGCACAGTGGAGCAGGCCTGTAATATCTGAACTCTGGAGGCTGAGGCAGGAGCATTGTAGACTCAAGGCCAGCATCGGCTACTTAGTGAGACCCTGTTTCAAACAAAAAGAAAGAAAACAGACCTATTACTTGGAAAGGGCAAGATGAACTACAATTACTTCGAAAATCACAATAAGTTTCCTTCTCCCCAAAGCATAGCTTGGAGAGTTATACAATTCTAAAATAGAAAAAAAAGTCAACTCAAAAAATTGAAAAGTATAAGGCTGTAAGTGTAAGGCTTCAAAACAACCCCACAAGCAAACCTTTCTTTAAAATTGAAATTCTCAGGTCAGGGAGATGACTTGATAGTTCAGGTGCCTGCTGCACATGCCAGAGAACTGGAGTTCGGATCCCCAAAATCCACATAAATGCTGGGTGGGCAGATGTCCCACATGTAATTCCGCCTTAGAAGGTGGGCGGCAAGGGATTCCTGAGACAAGCTGGCTAGCCCAGACAAGCCTTACTGGTGAGCTCCGGGTTTGATTGAGAGAACTTTCCTCAAAGAATAAATGGTGGAGTAGCAATTGAGGAGGACTCCCAACATCTGCATTGGGCTTGCACACACACACACACACACACACACACACACACACGCATGTGTACCAGCACACCTGCATACACACTACATTTATATGCATGTGAAAATGAAAAAATCTCCAAAAACATTTGAAATTCTCTTCTCCTTCACTAATGCAGGTATGGTTAATAGTCGAGTGTGTGTGTGTGTGTGTGTGTGTGTGTGTGTGTGTACACGTATGTGTGCCTGCCTGTGGATGCCCTTGCCATGCATGCATGTGTAGAGATCAAAGGTTGAGGATAAATTGATAGATGTCTTTCTTTATAGGTTTCCATCTTTTTGTGTGTTTTATATGTGGTGTATGCGTGCACATGCTCATCTATGCACATGTACATGTGGTTGTCTTCCTTAAATTTTTTTTGGAGGGACACTGTTTCTGGCTGAACATGGAGCCCACCCACCCAGCTAGGCTGCAAGCCATCAGGATTCACCTGTCTCCATCCACCTCCTAATTGTGGGGTTATAGATACATGCTGCATGCTCAGCTTTATGGGGGTGCTGGAGACCCAAACAGATTCTCAAGCTTGCATAGCAAGCACTTCACTCCCACCGAGTCACTGCTCCAACTCCTGGTAGTCACTTTTAAATGGACCAGCACTTGGTTCATTTTTATTTGCAAAGAGCCTTTATTCTTCTTTGCATCAAAATATTTTCTCTAAGAGACCTTTTTTAAAATCCTGTTCTAAAAACCTGTCCAAATCAGTGATGCAACTTAGTATAATTGACCAGTAGTAGATGTGCCCTGCATCAGGCAGTCTGGTGTGGGTCATTTGGCAATAAGAAATAAAGTTCCTCAGAAAGTTAAACACAGAGTTGTCCATATATTCTTGACAATCCTGAGAGAACTAAAGACACATGTTCACACAAAAACTTGTGCACGAATAATCATGAAACTACCATTTATGATAGTAGGAGCGACTACCAGCTGATCAGCGGGTAAGCACAGCTTGGTATATCCCTATTGCATGCCATCTCATTCACAAGAAAGGAGTGGGGTTTGAGTACATGCTACGACACGGATGAGCCTGGTCTCAGAAGACCACAGATTGTACAACTGCACTTAGGATGTTCCAACACAGGCAAATCCAGAGACACAAGAGACATGAATGGTTGCCAAGGGATGATGAGTGGAATTACACAGTGGTGATGTTTACACAGCATCATGGGCGCGCGAGAAAACACTGACGTGCACACTTTAAAATGGTTGAAATGGTGGCTTTTATTTGAATGTTTAAAAAAAAAAGCTGTGATCTTTGAGGTGGTAAATGAGAATTAACAATGCCATCAGAATCTTCCTGTGCCATTTGGGCAGTGGTAAAGTTCTGGATGCATCTTGGTGGCAACACTGGAAGCTTCAGGGGCTTCTTTTCCAAGTTCTTCAAACCCACAGATCCATGCCACCCACCATTCAGCAACCCTGTGATTTGGGGATTGCCAGACTATTGAAGTAACCCACCATACCTGCCCCTTGGGAGTCTGGGGGGAGGGGTCACAGTTCTAAGCCTTAGCTGTGAAATGACTGTAAGAGTAAACTCTTCTCTCCCCCTACTCCCTACACGTAGAATATGTATATATGTGTGTTGTGTGATGTTCCGGTGCTGTTGATTGAGATTTAAGTACATAAAAAAGTAGATCTAATGCAAACCTCTCATAGCCACTCTGAGTCCACCACAGCAATTTCACCTTTGGCTGTCCCAATGCCAAGCACCCACCACACACTTATGTAGGCGAAAAACCAGGACAACGGCTACAGCCATGCACTCCTCTGGATTTTACTGGTTAGAGGTAAGCTGCCAACAGGGTTGGATTTTCATAGACAGTAACAGCCAACTTGTCTGTGCTGAGACTTCCAGTGACGTCAACCTTCTGAGACGCCTGTGAACCCAGGAAGAAGTAGGGAACAGAGCAGGTGCCTCAGCATCTTCTAGAACCAGCGGCCCAAATGTCCGTGCATCCCTCTTTAGAAGCAAAGCAAACCTGAGGCACAGAAAATAGCTGTGTCTTGGCCTCCTTGCAAACCTTCGCTTGCGTTCTGGAAGTTTCCATCAGAGAACAGAAGGCAAGAAACGCCCACCCTAGAGAGCAGCTCAGAAAAGGAAGAGGCTGCTAGATTGACAGGAGATGACCACCCCATGCTGGAGAAGAACACAGTTTGTGTTAGGTGCACGTGAGAAGGGACAGCTAAAGCAGTTTTTAAAGTACAGCTGGAGGTTGTGGGAATAAAAAAACTCCCAAACTACAATAGCCTGGACAGTTCTGCTCATAGAACAGACAGCAATAAAAGCCACCAACAGGAAGAGCATCAGAGCTTATGAAAGGCCATACCAAGCCCTATACAGGCTGATGGCTCCTGGTGACATCACTGAACCATACCAAGGGACAAGAGGGGCTGACACGTGACAGGATGACCGTGACGCATCGAGAAAAGGCGAGATACTCTCCAGCGTTCTCTGTACTAAGGCAGGGAAAAGCAGGTTTCATCTTAGAAAGGTTTCCCTCAAAAAAATAGGAAAAATTTAAAGTCAGCACTTAAAGGGTTACTCCTCGGTTACTTGAATATCTGTTTACATACCTCATTTGCATCAATGCTAGGCAACGAGGCATTGCTTTTTGATAGTCATTAGTATCAAATTATTGGCACCATTCAGTTGTAAGGAGAGGGACAAGAGAGCAAACTCGACAGTACAACATAAAAATACAGTTCTGATACAAAAGTGTGAGATCAAGTCCATTGAACAAGCAGTCATAAGAAACAGATGAACAATTTATACAGGAGAAAACACAGCTAGTAAACTAGCATGTGGAAAAGCGCTCAGCCCCGCTAACGATTGGTAAAATAAAACAACTTTTCAAGAACAACTATACACACCTATTAAACTAGCAGAAATAAATTAAAATGGCAAAACCCAATACTGGCAGCGCTGTTGGTAGATATAAATGCGAATACATTGCTGGTGGCATCAATAAATTGTCAAAGGGATTCAGGCATTCAGAGGAGGAAGAGGTTAAGGTCCTTCCAACCCAGGGATTGGAACTTTCTAGAAAGCAACCTGGTCAATATAAAACAAGAGCTATAAAATATTTCATGCTCTCTGACCTTGTAAATCCCTCTTTGGAGATTTTACTAAGGAAATAATCCAAAAGAAGGATTATATTTATATGTATATAGGTATATATATATATATTTTACAAAGACAATCATAGCAGCATGATTTATGAGTGAAAACTTGTATATAACTCAAATATCTAATCATGGGAAGAAGTGAGGTTAACCATGTTCTATGGATATAAAGACATTTAAGTTAGTGAGTGTGGGATGTATCTGGTAGGGGAACAAGCATTAGGTGAAGAGTATAACAGAAAGAATGGATCTACCAATGACAGCCATGGAAAAATGTAAGTAAATTCACTGAGAAGGCCTGGTAGTAAATTTAGGGGGGCCGTCTGTGGTTAGGGGTACCTTTATTCCTGCAAAATTTTTCAAGTGCATAATAAACTTTTTTAAAAAATGCATTTCTTGAAACTATATTTAAAAAGGGGAGATTTATTTCTTCTGGGAAAAGTTCTGTCAACATAGTATGAGTGGATCAACTTTTAGGTTTTGTTTTCCTTTATGGAAAACCCAAATGCATTTTCGTGATAGCGAACCATCTTAATCTGGTCAAAATTTTTAGACAATGTAAGTGAGAATTTCCTGTTTGGGGTTCAAAGATAAATTCTGTTTATCCCAGATTAATATCATAGTCGCCAACTTCCATTTTCAGTTGTCACTCAGGTTAAGCTGAAAGTACTTTCATTGTGATAATATGTCATTTTCTTCTTCTGTAGTTCATCTACCCATGTCTGAATAAAAAATAAAGGACTCTATAATATCTGTGCATTCATCAGTGTAAATGAAAAACCAGCAGTATAGAATTGTTCTCATTAAAAATGACTCATTTAGCAAACAGTCAAAGCTCAGTGCAAGTTCCAAATGTACAAAATCACGTAACTGAGAGTATTAGCAGACGATTCCATGCCACGTTAACCCCTGTGGTTAAGTAGACACAGGCAGCTCTGAGCAGGAATCCCTGTCTTCTCTTTCTTCTAGAAATCTCCTACCAAATCCTGTCTCCACTGTGCTGAGCAGTAGCAAGACCTCTCATGCTCAGGAGACATAAAATAACTTTTCTGATGCAGTCAAGCCCGAAGCTGGGCGAACGGAACACGCCACGTGTGTGTTTGTGTATGTTGTGCCAGCTTGCGCACGCCGAGCCCAAGGAAAGGAAGCGGACAGAAGGCACCGTGCCATCCTCCCGGTAACGAGGGTGGGGGGTCTCACAGCTCGGTCATCAGCAGTCTCTTCATCATCTTCTCTCTCTCCAGGTCCTGCCGGAGTGTCTCCGCACTAAAAACCGAGCAAGCGACAGAGTCGTTAAGTCACAGCTTTGAAAACTTCAGATGCACATGGAGAAAACTGCAGATGATGGATTCTTTTCTTCCCTTTTTTCACATGTGTGTATGCAGATGTGTGTATGCACATGGGTGGAGGTCGGGGGACAAGCTGGGGTGTTGGTCCTCACCTTCCACCTTATTTGAGACAAGGCTAGTTGTTCTGGGAGTTTCCCAGGATTCCCCTGTTCTGTTTCCCATCTCACCAGCGGGATTACGGACATGTGTGTCCCCACTCTCAGGCTTTCCCTGGCATCTGGAGAAGGAACTCGGGTACAGTCCTCACTCTGGGTGACAAGTACTTTATGAATTGGACCATCTCTGCAGCCCGACCTCACAGATTCTTTCTTGAGCTCACTCATGGCTTTCCTTCTTAAGTTCTATTGGAACGCCCTACACAGACATTTACAGTGAGCCGGGGGACCGACTTGATGTCCTTCATTTCTTATTATCTCAGAGCCTAATACAGGACCTGATTTACGACAGCCACTCAGTGAAAGGTTCTTGAATGAGTGGAAAGGTATCTGGGGGTTAGGTTTCTTTAAATCACTCTTTAAATTCACTTAATATGTATTGCCTCCCAAGGTTTAATGCGATTAATATCCAAACAAATGTACTAAGGAATATGTTATGGTTAATGAATAAATAGAATAAAGTCAAGTTTGGAGCACACAGAAAAAAGAAAAGGAGAGGGAAGGAAGAGGGAAAGGAATATGGAAAAGGAAAGGAAAAAAGAAAGGGGAGGGGAGGGTAAAGGAGAGGAGGAGAATGGAAGGGAGAGGAGAGAGGGAAGAGGAGGGAAGGGGAAAGAAGGGGAGGGGAGGGGAGAGAAAGGCAAGAAAGGAGAGAGCTTGGTGAAATTGGCTGCTTTGAAGGGTTGCCTCTAACTTCTGGCCCCCAGGTCAAGTGATCTGATGCAGTGATTTTCACTGATGAAACAAGCACACGCATGTAGTCAGCTCTGTAAAGATGCACGTGGGGGGGCTACTGGAGCATGAACCCCAGTCCTAACATGTATTAATTGATAAGACGATCATCTCTCCTTGTCCCTGTCCCCCTTCCTCTCCCTCCTCCTGTTCCTCAACCTGTCTCTTTTAAAGACAGGGTGTCACAGTTGCTTAGGCTGGTTCCAAGCTTACAGGCTCAAGAGATCCTCCTACTTAAGGCTTCCAGTAGCTGGGACTACAAGCATATGCTACTCCATGTGTCTAAAATGGATGTATATGCATGTCTATTTTAATATTATCTAATAATATTTATCAACCATTAATAATTAATTAAATATCAACATATTAAATTAATTAATATTTTCCAATAAAATACATATTTTACTATTTGTTTACTTATTTGCTTATATGAGAGAGAAGAGACAGAAAGTCATGTGCACATATTAGCACATGGGTGAAGGTCTACTATATGAGCTTTCAGGGATTAAATTCAGGTCACCAGTTTTGCAAGTAGGTACCTTACCTACTGAGCTATCTCATTGGCCCCTATAAGTGTATGTCTTTAAAGACACAAAATAAGTTTAATAATCTCACTCCAGGTGTAAATCACTTTCTACTGTGGCCAATACGATGCTGTACAATCTGGGCGCACCCGACAATTTCAAGGGTCACTGCTTCCATTTACTCTGCTCTGTCTGCTATGGAGAACAACGTAAATCCACACTTCCTTGAGTTTCCTAGCTCTTGCTTGATATAAGGCACTTGTTATGCAAGTCTGATAACCAAGAAGACCTGGTTTTAATTTTGAAGGTCAGTCACCTGTGTGATACAGGGTCGGCTTCTCCTAGTTTTGCTGTAGATAACGTGTGGCACGTGGGTCACCTAGGGTACTTTTCAGGGAGAAGAAAGACTCTTTTGGGCTGATGAGAAGGCTCGGTCCATAGAGTGACTCCCTCGTGAGCACAAGTATCTGAGTTCAATTCCTAGAATCCATGTAAAGAGTCGGGCGTGGTGGTGTGTGTCCCTAGCCCAGTATTGGGGGGTAGAGACAGGAGGATCCTTGGGGTTCACTGGCCAGCTAGTCTAATATAATTGGTGAGTTCTAGGCCAATGAAAGATCCTGTCTCGAAAGAGATAGATGGTGTGCCTGATGACACTTATCTCTACATACATATACACCTACATACATGTACACGCATACATGAACATAGAAAAGAAGGCATCTTTTGCTAGAAACACTGGTTTATCTTTGACCCGAAGAGCAATACTCACACACACACACTCACACACACACTCACACACTCACACACACACACTTGTTTGCCTTTTTCACTATCACGCAAGGACAGACAAACTCCCTAAGTGAAGGTCTTTGTTGGTTTGGTGTACTGTCCACTTGTAACATGTAGAATCCAGCCTATCCCCTGTAGAGCTTTGCTTCCTTGCATGATGAATGAATGAATGAATGAATGAGAGAAGGGGCTGGAGAGATGGCTCAGGGGTTGGGACTCTGTCTTGCAAACAGAAGGTCCTGAGTTCGGATCCCAAGTCCCACATAAAAAGGCCTGGTGGAAATGGCAGTGTCCCACACTTCCGGCCTTCCCAGAATGAAGCAAGAAGGAGGTAGAAGCAATCCAGGATGATTCCTGAAGTCATCCTTGGTCCTCCACAAGGATACACAGTGCCCTCTACACACACACAATAAATAAATAATAAATAAATAAATAAATAAATATTTTTAAAAATATATAGTAGAGTCCAGCGAGATGGCTCAAAAGGTAAATCCACTTGCCACATAAGCCTGATTACCAGAATTTATCTGTGAAACTCATATACAGGTGGAAGGAGAGAACCAACTCCACATGCGTACACATACACACACATACACACACGCACACACGCACACGCCAAAATTTTAAAAAATAAGATAGAAGGTAATGAGAAATGATATCCCCAATGTTGACCGCTACATGCATACCACACACGTATGCACATTCACCTACATACATGTGCACACACCCGCAAGAACACATATATTCGTCACACACACACAAGAATGACTGGGAGACTGTACAAGGCACAGACACAAGCTAGGGTCTAGCTCTGGCTCCCCGGGACATCCACAGGTGCCTGCGGACCTGACCCACCTGGCTGCCAGCGAGACAGGCTTCCGGGAGGTGTAGATGGTCTGTACTGTGGACACAGTCTCTGACAACGGACGCAAGGCCGCTGCTGGAATCAACGGGGAGGACTGGGCAGGACAACATGGTAATTTGCTCTCTCTGAAGTCTGCCTGGAGAAGAAACAGAAAGGAGGAGATCAATCTCCATTTGGGCTCCATTTTCATCCTGTCAGCTGCTCTCTGGGCCTTACCATACTGCTCTGTGTTTTTTTTTTTTTTTTTAATGACAGCTGAAATCAATTGCCATTTTAAGTGATTTTTGCTGTGTGCCAGACACATGCGAAGCACTTTCCATACATTACCCCTTGACAACCTTTTAAGGTAGCGCCCATCCTTTGCCACGTCTCAGACACCATCCGCAGTATGAGACATCGTTTTTTGCACGGACCACAGAAAAAGAAAAATGTGGCCATCAGACCTCAAGTGTTGTATCTCGTAGTAAACAGTCTGATTTCAGAGATGTTAGACTTACAGTTTTAAATCTTCCCATAAGGTTCCACAGCAAATTCTTTTCTTTTTCTTTCTGTGTATGGGGGGGGGATGTTGTGTGTGTAGAGTGTGTGTGTGTGTTGCATTCGATTGTGTGTGCCTGTGGACGCCCAATGGTGACATCAGGAATCATCCTGGATTGCTCTACCTCCTTATTGCTTTGCTTTGGGGTTTCCCAGACCGCGACTTCCAGGACCAGAGGTACAGGCACACACTATTTGCACCTAGCATTTTCACATGGGATCTGGGGATCTGAACTCAGATCCTTTTGCTTACAAGGCAAAGGCTTTAACCCCTGAGCCATCTCCCCAGCCCTGAAGGGCATATCTTGTCCACAGACCTTTCCTCTGTCTCTTCTGTTTCCTGGCCGAAGAACAGTATTTAACAGGATTAAGGGGCCAGAGACACGGCACACTTGGTTAAAAAAAATGTTTGCTGCACAAGCATGAGGCCCTTAATTTGGATCTCCAGCACCCATAAAAAGCCTGCCACAGGATCGTGCATCTGTAATTAATTCTAGTGCTGGGGAGGCAGAGAAAGGGGATCCCTGAAGCCCACTGGCCAACCATCCTAGCTTAATAGGACTCAGGTTCAGTGAGAAGACGCGGTCTTTAAAAATAAGGTAGAGGGTAACTGAGGAAAATGGCCCATGTCACCTTCTGGCCTCCAGAGGCATGTGTGTATACCCACACGGACTCATAGAGACACACAGAGGGACTGAGAGGGAGGGAATTCAAAAACTACAGTTTGCTAAATCTACTCTTTTTTTTAAACCATAGTAGTGTAACATTTTGGGATCTAGACCTATAGCATCAGCTGGAAATGCAGTAACAAGCAAATGGTCCCACCTTACACGAGACCCCAGGACTTGAAAGTCTGGGGACCAAGCCCACCGGGGTGTGTTTTAACGGAACTTCCAGATGCTCCTGACACACAGAAGTTTCAGAAGTGCTGGTCTATACCACACTGCCTGGTTTGGAGAGAGAAGGACTCCATTTTTAACATATTTACTTATTTACTAGAGAAGGAGGAGAGAGAGAACAAGAGCAAGGGAGAGAGAGAAAAAGAGAGAGAGAGAGTGAGAGAGAAAGAGAAAGAGCACAGGTGCACATATATCACAGCATTCTGGAGGGCAGAGGACAACACTTGGAAATCACTCCTCTCCTTCCACCGTGTGTACTTGGGAGACTTGGCTGCGAGCACCTCCACCCACTGAACCATCTGACTGGACCCCACCTGTCACTTCTCTTTTCACTCTGCCTGTGACCAGTGATGTTCCAGTCAGGTAGCTAGTGCGGCCGTTCGCATAAGCAACACACAGAAGCATCTCTAGGCTACCTGTGACAGATGGGCCACAGGAGCAGAACATAATTCCCTGTGCTGCTTCACAACCTATCCTGCAGCCCCAAACTGAGGGACATACCATGTTAAGAAGAGGAACTGGGACACAGATCTAGCCAGAGCCAGGAAGGGGCTATGCCTGTGATACTGGTAGGAGAACATAAGGGTCCGGACAGAGAGGGTTTAGATTACCAGGACAGCGGCTTAAAAGACATGACTTGGTAGGAATGGACTAATATTTCCGTTGAATCAGTTAAGAAGTCAGAATACAGACTCTAATTGGCTTCAAGGTCAAGCAAAGAGCCCTGTGGTCAAAACCAGCTACAAAGTATCTGCTGGCTCAATTACCACCCCAACTTTATGCAGAGTTCCCCCTGAGCTTCTAAATAGATCTGGAGCCTTGGAAAGTTGAACTGTCTTGAGCTGAGTGAGCAGGAAAAAGGACCATAATGGGGGGGGGGATGCAAAGGTCGTGGCTTTGGGTTTGGTTGCTGTTACCAACCAACTCTTAATAACCCATCATTACCGATCACCTATTTCCACTCCGTGCTTCCAGCTGCATATTCCAAAGGGGGAAAATACACCCTGAAAATCCATTGCTCCTCCCTGTCCTGCCTGCCTTCTTTCAGAAGCTGTGGTTTGACGATGAAGCTCATTGTGTTGAAGACTTGGTCTCCAGTGGGTGGCGCTATTGAGAGGCGATTGGATGGTGGGGACACCAGCCTCCCTGGGTTAATTCACTGAGCTCATAGCTGAATGGACTATTCGGAGGAAGGACCAGTTGGAGGAAGTGGGAAGTGGAACACCAGGAGGTGGGACTTGACTTTGAAAGGTATATATACGTGTATAAGTGTGTTCAAGGGGATGCTTTGAGTGAATGTGCCTGGGGAGGCATCCTGAATTGTTTTATGTCTTTATTGCTTTGCTCTGGGGTTTTCCATGCCTTCCAGAGCTGAAATTGCAGGCTACCATCATATCTGTCCAGCAATTTTTTTTTTTAAATGAGGGATCTGGAATCTGAACTCAGGTCCTTTGGCTAAGAGTTAAAGACTATACTCCCTGAGCCATCTCCCCAGCTCTGAAGGGTATGTCTTGTCCATAGAACCTTCCTCTGTCTCTCTTTGCTTCCTGGTTGCCATGAGAACAGCCGCTTTCCTCTACTGTGCCTTTCTGCCATGATATTGGCTTTGCCACAGGTCTTAAAACAATATAGCCGGCTGGTCTTGGGTGCAGCCTCTGAGACTGTGAACCAACTTAAGTCTTTCAGGTTGTTTTTCTTAGGTGTTTGGTCACAGTGATGGGCCAGCGAATGGGCCTCTGTCCATCTGAACTCTAGAAGTTAGAAATCTGGGCACTGGGCCAGCAAGCGGCTCAATAGATGAAAGTGGCTGGACAACCCAGACTCAGTTCCTAGAACCCATGAGAACGTGAAAAGAAGGAACTACAAAGTCGTCTTCTTTTAACCTCAACATATACACTGTGCCCATGTACCTACACACACACACACACACATATATATATATATATATATATATATATATAGAGAGAGAGAGAGAGAGAGAGAGAGATCTATTATCTCTATTATTACTAGATCTCTCTCATAAAAACAAATTTAGAACTATCTGTAGCCCTCTCTTGTCTGCTGATCCAGTACTTACCAGCCTCCTGGGTATCTCCCCATCTGTGCACGTCTTGCCACATCTATCACTAAGCCTCGTGGAGCAAGCTCTCTGCATGCTCTCCTTAAGCTACTGTCCTAGATTTATTTCTAGCCTATTGTTCTCAAACCTGCTCTGTCTAGACCCAAATGCTCTCCTGTTGTGATCACAGAGCTGCCTTCTAAAAGCATCTGTCCGGTCACCGCCCTGTCTTAAGTCTTCGGAAACCTTCCCCTTGTTGTTGGGATAAGGCCGAGTGCAGCTTCGCTGCTGTTGTGCCTGCTCTGTTCCTTCCTCCTTTCAAGCCCCAGGCCCCTGCTCTGCGCATTCTCCTTCGCTGAATGTGTGATGGCCTCTCCCTCCCCAGGACCCTGGCTCGTGCTGCTCCCTCTGCCCGCTCCAGCTGTCAGTTCTTCAAAGCCCCAGCGTGACTGCTGACATTGGCTTCCAGGGCCATCTGGGCCCCGGGCTTTCAGGAGGGGCTTCCCTGAATGTGTCTCAGCACTGCCAAGGCCAGGCATGAGGCCCGAGTGATGGGGGGGGGCGGAGCGGAGATTCCAGCTGGGAAACTGCGTCCAGCTTCAGGAGACTTCACGAGCATTGGGACACTGGCCCTGAATGTCTTGGCACTGCCCAGCGGCTCTGCCCTCTCAATTAAGAGAAAGGGCTGGAAGCAGCTCTTGATGATGTTAAAAAAAAAAAAAAAAAAAGTAGAGGGCTGGAGAGATGGCTCAGTGGTTAAGACTCTGCCTGCCAGCAGAAGGTCTTGAGTTTGGATCCCAGGTCCCATGTAAAAACACCAGGCAGAAATGGTGGCCTGCATGCACTTCCTGCCCTGGTGGGTGGAGCCTGGGAAATCCCAGAGAGAGGCAAGAAGGAGTAGAAGCAATCCAGGATGATTTCTGAAACCACCTTTGGTCCTCCACAGGGATACACAGTGCTGTCAACACACACACACACACACACACACACACACACACACACACACACACAGAGCAAATAGATAGATAGATAGATAGATGAATAAATAAATAAATAAATAAATAAATAAATAAATAAATAAATGTAGAGGTGGGGCTGGAGAGATGGCTCAGTTGATAAAGCATTTGCTGCATAAGCATGAGGACCTGGGTTCGAGCCCCAGCCCGCAGGCGACAGTGTCAGCTGTGGCAGTGTCCGCTTGCAATCCCAGTGCTAGGAGGCAGAGGAGACAGGTTCGTACAGCTCACTGGCCTAGCTGCACCAGCAAGCTCCAGGCCAATGAGGTCCTACTTTAAAAACCAAGGTAGATTATACCCGAGACCCCAAAGTCGACCTCCAGCTTCCACATACCCGTAGGCACACAGTCACCCCACAAACACTAATGCGTGTACATGCACACACACCACACTCGCATAAATACATGGAGGCTGGTGCTCTGTTAAGTGACTTACCTAAGACCACACCATCATCAAAAACGCAGACATAACCCACGAGAACTGAGAATACCTGTTGACACAAGTCTGTGGACATGCATGCAAGTTCAGAGCAGCACTATTTATAATAGCGAAAGCGTGGAAACAACTCAAATCCCCACCAATGACTAAATGGATAAACAAAGTGCTGCATAGCCCTACAGCAGAATATTATTCTACCATAAAAGAAAATATGGATTCCTCTTCCAATGTGGAAGGGCTGCAAAAACATGGTGTTAAGGGAAAGAAGTCAACAGCTAAGGCCTCTTGAGGTTTATAAGAAATGCCCAGAATGTAGAGTCAGCGTCAATTCAGATCAGTGACCATTAGAGGTTGGGACGAAGAGAGATGAGAGATTGCTTAAGGGGTGATAAAAACATATTGGAACTAAACCAGGTATGGTGGTACATGGAAGCAGGAAGATCACAAGTTCAAAGCTAACCCGGACTACAGAGAGAAACCTTGAAAGCAGAAGTGAAACTATTAGGGGACCAAAGGAGACAAGTGGAGGTGGGAAGGACACAGGAAGGAGGGATCGAGGGTGGGAGGGGGGTACGTTCAGCATGTGATACACACTTGCATGGAATTTTCTTGGGGGGGTACGTTCAGCATGTGATACACACTTGCATGGAATTTTCTTTTCCTTTTTCATGTACATGTGTATATGTGTGTTTGCATGTGAGCAGAAGCATACATGTATGTGGGTGCTCATACATGTGTAGAGGCCCCAAAGGTAATATTGGGAATTATCTTGATCACTCTTCCACCTTACTATTTTTAGGCAGCAGGGTCTCCACACCCAGAGCTCACTGATACAGCTATTTTGGCTCTCCAGCTTGCTCTGGGGATCCCCAGACTCCACCTTCTGCTGCTGAAATTACAGGCAGGTCTCCACATCCTGCTAGCATTTTACACTGGATCCAGGGATCAAAATCCAGCCCATTTGCTTTTGCGGCAAGCACTTTAACCACCGAGCCATATCCCCAAATAAGACTTAATTCTTGAATATAAGACTGGGGCAAGCCAGATAACTACACTAGCCAAACGGCAAGCTCTGGGTTCAGTGAGAAGAGGCCCTGCCTCAGAAAAAAAGGTAGAGATTGATTGAGAAAGACTCCTGACGTCCAACTCTGGCCTTTATATGTATGCGCACACATATGTACCTGCACCTGCACCATGTGCAGCCATACACTTAACTATGCATACGTGAACGCATGTTCACACCACACACATAAAAATAAAAATAGACCTAAATCAATTCAATCATTTTAAAAAATACCCAGATAGTTCATTTATTCTGAAAACAAATATTAAATGCCGGAGAATATGTTGGAAAGAAAAAATTAAAAATATGTGCTCTCTCTCTCAAAAATGTTAGAATGAGGGCTGGAGAGATGGCTCAGTGGTTAAGACTCTGCCTCTCAAGCAGGTCTGAGTTGGATCCCAGGTCCCATGTAAAAACACCAGGTGGCGTCTGTACTTCTGGTCCTGGTGGGCGGAGCCTGGGAAATCCCAGAGCAAAGCAAGGAGGTAGAAGCAATCCAGGATGATTCCTGAAGTCACCCTTGGTACTCTACAGGGACACACAATGCCTTCTGATACACACACACACACACACACACACACACACACACCACAAACACACAAAATAAAGTATTTTTTAAAATGTTAGAATGAGGTAAGAGTGGTCATTGTATAAACCTAATAGTATACTAAGTACTACTGAATTGTCAGTTTACAAAGGGTAATTTTCTAAAAACATTAAAAAAAATTTTTTGCATATGTACCTATGTATGTCTGTCTCTCTGTGTGTATCTGTGTATATCAGAGGGTGCTGCGTGTGCCTGTGGAGACCTAGGGATGACTTTGAGAATTACCCTGGATTGAACTACCTCTTCTTTGCTTTGCCGCTGGAGTTTCCCAGGCTCCACCTTCGAGAACCCTAAGTACAATCTGCCGCCATTTCCACCTGGCATTTTTACATGGGATCTGAGTCCTGAATTCAGGACCTTCTACTTGCGAGGCAGAGGCTTAACCCCTGAACCATCTCTCTAGCCCACAAAGGCCCCAAATTCCAGAGCCTTCCCACCTTCACAGACACAATGCTCAGCAAAAGCAGTCATTACAATTTGCTCCCCTGAATTCCTCCGGGAAAAAAAAACACCATATGGGAGCAAGGGCTTAAAATTTGGATCTGCTTGGACTGAGTTTGATCCCTGGAACTCCCATGGTGAAAGAAGGACTCCTACCAGTTGTCCTCTGACTTACATATAAGTGCTGTGGCATGCATATACGTGCACGTGAACATACATGCACATACAGGCATATGCATGTGTTAAATAAATACATGTGAAAAGAACATGCAGATCTACTTTCTGGATCTACTTACGGTAAACTGTGGGCCTGTGGTGAAAGGATCAGGAAATGGACTCAATGGTTCAGCCGGGAATGTTTTTATCTTCAAAAAAGAGAAAGACAAGAGAGTTACCTTCAGTTCAGAAAACAGCATCTTGAAGTCATCACTGGTATACCTTGAGAACGGAACTGAAGGATGCTGGGAAGTTTTGTGGCACTTTCATCCCTCAGCCATGGAGGCGGCAGCCTGTCTGTACCCGGGTTGAACCCTTCCTCATACTTGCCCTCCCTGGATCTCTCTTCACTAGGTCTGCCTGGGACCTCCAGATCTATTGAGTCCCGGGCCTGGTTCGGAAAAAGCCATGCTCGAGGCAGATTCCAAGGCAAGCCCCGGCTGCCTGGGGTAAGTCACCTCTAAGGGCTACTTCATGTGGGGTACAGCCAGGGGCTTCTAAGAGGTCCCCCTGGACACACAATGCATCACAACAGGCAGGGTCCTTGCTGGGCCAGTTAAGCCAGAAGGCAGTTCCCTGTCTAAGGACTTGAACTGTGAGATTCCCTGTACTCTTTGGCCAATAGAAGGACACCTCCGGAAGCCCAGGGAAGCACGCAGAAATACTACCACCGTTGGGAACAGAAGGCACCAGAAGTGCCCAGTGCTGCAGCGTGGCGTTCTGGTCTCAAAGCTTCCACCAGGGAGTGGAAGCTTCCCTTCTCTTCTCTGTTCGGTCTGTGGCCTCCTGGGGGAAGAGGAGGTCTTATTTCTTCAAGCTGGTGTGTTACGAGACTCAGAGGCCTGGCCATCCTGTCACCAGCTTTGCCTGTGTACCGTAGGCAGAGGCTGCAGACGAGACAGACGCATGGGCCACCGCAGCCCAGCGACCATCGCAGCCTCGTGACAGCAGCCTTGTGCCTCTTGGGATCTTGCCTGAGGACTCAGAGACAGCATCTTGCACGGCAGTGATGGGGAGGGAGGAGGGACCAGACCCAAAGTGGCTGCAGTTTCCCAAACGGTGTCAGTCCACGTGAGGACAGTGTGCACCGTATCGCTCTTCAATCAAACTCCTCGGTCTCCTTAAATATCTCAAAATTCCCACCGTGCAGCCCAAGCCCCCAAAGACTCAGGCTAAAGCCTCAAACCACATCTCCCTGCCTCGCCTAACGGGCCGACGTGGCCTCCTGAAAACCACGGTAAGGCGAAAAGCCATCTATGGGTAAATTCTCAGGCTGCCCGGAAGTGGCCAGGAAAGTGTTTTCTTGTGGCCGTTAAAGAGATGTGAAAGGTAGCTTTCTCAAAGAAGTGCCTCGCACTGCAGGAAATTAACGAGCTTCGTCCACACTCCCACCCTGCCCTCTGCACTCCTGCACACGATTGTGGCAGGGCAGACTCGCCACCTTCCAACCGCAGGCCTGACCACTTCAGAAGGCAACAAAAGCCAGAGTCACGCCGCACCACCCGGCAGGGTCTGACCTAAGGAGTAAAGTCCCTGAAAACGAATGTCCCATGTTCCCTGGACCAAACAAGCTACAAAGAAAGCACAAGTCCTACCGTGAGGAGCTGAGGCCAATGGTGGGCCATTCACAAGATGGAATGGGGAGACATAGAAAATGGTAGTGAGATAAGACAAAAGCAATACAAGGTGAAGGAAAGCAAGAGACGATGTGACTGGTACATGGGAACATGAAATGATGAATGAATGTGAGTGAATGAATAGAAGGAAGCATGCATAAACTAAAAAGAAACCATGCTGGTAGGTTAGGCTTGAGATGATTCCTATTAAATCAGCTAACAGTATGCTATGATATTTGGTGAGTAGCAAGGGAAGACAAGTTACAAAAATCTATTTGCAATAGAAAGGACTAGACTAGATGCTTCTGTCTGAGTATCTATCTATTCTAGGAAAACACACTGTTTTGGACCTCGAGATCCGGCTGAAGGAGTAGGAGAATGGCTGTGTGTCTTGGTTTGGCAGGGCCAGCTGGCCCCCAAGCTCCCCCACCCCCATCCGCCCAGGAGCACCAGCACCTGACAGCCAGCCCTTGGGGGGTCTGGCACCCTGCCTGGGTTGGCCCTGCAGGCCCCCTCCCTGCCGGGGTACCTACCAGCCTTGTTTTGATTGGAGGGTACATGCAAACTCCAGTGGTCTCTTCCTTCATGGGGAGAGAGAGTGGAGGAGAGCAGCGAGGGTGGGCACAGTGGGGGCTGCTGGCGGACTCTGCCTGCTCACGAGGAGAGGAGGAGAGAGGGGCAGGAAGAGGAGGAGGAGGAGGTGGGTGGGGGGCGGGGAAGAAACAGGAGATAAGGGAAGGAAAGAGAGAAAGATAGCACAGTGCAAGACAGATCTGGGAACCCAGATTATTCTTAAGCCGCCTTCACCCACGGCTGGCCTCCTCCTTCCAGCCTTGGACCACTGGCTGCCAGTCTCGTCCTCCGCCTTCCTCGCTCAGCCTCTCTCCTCCTCTGTAGACCTCTCTCTCTTCTCCAGTCCTTGAGCAGAACCAACCCCTGCTTCCCAGGGATGGCAGGGCCCGGCTATCTCCTGTGCCAGGCATGCCAGACCAGAGCAGAACCCCAGTGCCCCATCAGGGTTCCCAAGCATCGCCCAGGCCAAGCCAGAGAGAGCGCTGTGAATTAGCAACATCAGCCACGGGAGCACTAGATGGATCGACCATGAACACACAAGTGAGAGCATTTGCCTGTCATGCCGCTGGCCTTCCGCACCGCCCACCAAAGAAAGGCACACGGCCCGTGGGCTGCAAGTGAGTGGGTGTCCAGCAGAGGGCGGCAAGAAAAGCGGAGGTCAGGATTTCATTTGCCGGGGCTCTGCCCCGTGGGGCTGAGAAAACAAGCTGGCTCTGCCCCACCTCCCACACCCATGAGCTTGGCATCTGGCAGTGGGGGAGGGGGGTACCCTGCTGCTTAGCGGGAAGACACAACAAGCGCCATGGCTTGCCCTTCGGGATACCAGTTTCCCCACCCTGGCCTTGAAGAGTGCTTTGTGCCCAACAGAGGCCCAAAAGCTTGTTCTGGTGAGGATGAGGATGGAGAACAGAGGATGCTGGGAGTTAGGAACGAAAGGACGGCCAAAAGGTTAGTGTGGGCTTCAGGAGGGACCACTCCAGAGAATGAATCCATGCAGTTTTTAGCACAAGAGATACGTTAGCCATCCCACTGTGAAGAAGGAAATTCAGTCTCTGGGTAAGTTTCATTGAAAAATGAGCGAGTAAATGAGACAGGTCACTTGTCCGTCCTGACAGGCCTGACTCTGTCCTGACAATCGTGGGACTTTCATAGACATTATTCTCACAACAGCAGCCCTTCACATACACATCAGGAGGTAGCAGACGCTGTGTGTGGTATCAGAACCCCAGACTCTACACCTTCCGGTGCTTTGTTTCTAGTCCTTCCTTCGGAGATGAGTAAGCCCATATTACGAACCTCCTGCCAAGATTGACCAGCCCCCTTAAAATCCTCCCCCTCGTTTCCTTCCTTCCTTATGAGGCATCCAATCTACTCGGATGGTGTGTGAGGCTGGTCACTCCCACCATCCAGAATCATTCCCACAAGAACCAGCCACACCTGGGGACCCCACCCCCACCCCCGCCACCTCCTCAGCCACTAGTCGTTTGGCCCTGTTGATGCCAATGGGCACTCAATGTATTTTCCAAAAGGAAATCAAATCCAGCACAAATGACCACATCGATATGTCCTAGAGGCCAGCATGTGACCTAAAGACAATAGGACTGTCTTGACCCAGCAGTGGACTTCTGTAGTCACTGTTGTTCATGACCCAGACATGTCTGACGTTCTAAATAAGATTTCGGTGGAGTCAAGTGAAAGAACATTCCTGGATGTCCACACCCCAGACTCCTTGAGAGTGAGAAGCAATGCAGCACTTTCAACAGGATACTATTTGGGAATGCCATTTCTTTTTCTCTCCCTGTACTTTCTTTTCTGCTTCTCTTCATTCAGGCTGTTACATTCTTGTATAAGATTTTGAGTTTTAAAGTGTGACTCTTTGAGGAAATGGAACGTTCTTGACATAGATAACTGATGATGGAAATGTGTAAGACTTCCTCCTCGATCAGGAAAGGCATCACTAATCTGAGGATGGGAGAGAAAAGTCGGCAGAGAGATGGGGAGGAGACATTAGAGAGTGCTAAGTAAAGGGGTGGGGGGGGGCTCCTTTCTCCAGGGACTAAAGAGCAGTGGTCAGGTACAGCTGGGGAAGCTGCAGGTCCCAGGAGACAATGACCTCAGGGAAGAAGAATGTCCTGCAGGTGGCGATCCATAGACTTCCACCACCCAAAAGGCCCATGGAACAAGCATCGTCTTACATACATCCGTGAATGATGAGACCATGGACTAACCAGACTTCTTCCCTATTTCCCTATATCCTAGGGAACGAAGATAGAGCCATGGGGGAAATAGAAGGACACCCTGATTTGGTTTGAGATTGAGCTTTGGCCTGCCTGGAAGAATAAGGTTCAAAATAAATGCTAAGTTATGGAACCAAATGAAACTCACTTCCACTGCCCAATCCAGGGGCCTGATCCTGTGCCCCACACAGCCTTCCTCGGGCCAGGCCAATGGCCCTAGATGTGCTTACTTTTCATTGACTTGACATGTACCTAGACCGATGGCTGGGTGGTTGCAAAGTATTGGAGAGAGAGAGAGAGACAGAGACAGAGACAGAGAGAGACAGAGAGAGAGAGACAGAGAGACAGAGACAGAGAGATAGAGAGAGAGAAAGAGGGAGAGAGAGAGAGAGAGAGAGAGAGAGAGAGAGAGATACCTAAAGGGAAAGGGTCAAGAACACAGAGGACCCAGGGATTTATGGTCTCTATCATGGGGGAGGGAGCCTGGCTCTGCGTTCCTAGAATCAGCATTTCTAGTATATAAAGTCCCTTCTGCTAAGTTCCCTTCCTCATTGGCCCCCTGGATTCAACTTGCCTTCTTGATTCATACCCCACCTCTTCCTCTTCGGCTGAAACTCCACTGTGGTTATGAATTCCAAGATGCCTGAGCTGGGGACGAGCAGGATGGGGCCTCAGGATGCTCAACAAGAGTCTGGGATTAGAGGTTTGGGGAAGAGAGGAGGTAAGTGCTTCAAGATGGACTTGGAAAAGGTTTCTGTAGTGTTCAGGGATGGGAGTCCCTGCAGAAGGGCAGTTGCAGAAAACGAAGGAGAAACTGAATTCAAGACATGTACAGTGAGTGTTTTTTTGATCTCCTAGAGATTTTCTCTTTGAGAAATGTCATTTTAAGATTGAAGTTTTGGGCTCTCATTGGTATCCAGCTACTTCGGCATCCACTCCACAGAGACTAGATCACATGGGTGAAGACACAAAGTGACAAGGGTTCTCATAGAATCTTGATAGAACATTCCAGAAGGAAGGTGGGAAACCTCTGGGCCTTTCTTCCCTGTCTAGTTTCCTGCCCCTCCAGCGCTGTTCTGAGGAGTATGAGGATGTATATGAGTCTCAACTAGGAGAAAGAGAGACCTTGATATGGGTGTGTGTGTGTGTTTGTGTGCACACGTGTGCGTGTGTGTGACTACAGACAAAGTATTCCCACAGGGGCGGATCTCTGGCAGCGGGATGAGTGTCACCAGGGGAATTCTGACACTCTTTTCTGGTAACATGCTGCTTCCTCTTTGTGTGTGTTGGGGGGGGCAGAGGACACATGAGTGAGTGTATGCGCCTGTGGAAGCCAAGGGTGGCATCATCAGGAATCATCCTGGATTGCTCTACCTCCCCATTGCTTTGCTCTGGGGTTTCCCCGGCTCTGCTTTCCAGGGTCAGAATTACAGGCCGCCGCCATATCTTATCTGCCCGGTATTTTTTACCTGGGATCTGGGGATCTGAACTCAGGTCCTTTCACTTTGGAGGCAAAGGCTTCAACAAACCCCGAATCACCTTCCTCTTTTGAGGGGAGAAGTTCCCTCAAAGTTCCACAGAGTGCGTGGCTAAGGGCACAGACGGGTAGTCAAAGAAGCACGCCTCATGCAGACTAAGGCTCCAGGATCATGACATGGAACCCCTCTATCCTCACGCCTCACTGGCCAGCTCCGGGACTCAACCTGGGCTGAGGTCTGAAGATGGCCCCAGAGTGGTCCCCAGGCTGAGCTGTGCAGGGAGGGCTGAGGCGGGGGAACTTTTCATAGGAGGGGGATTGCTATGGTAGAAAGGGCCTTAACAGGGTCTTATTCCTACTGAGAGGCTGGCTGCAAGTAACTGTGAAGTCCTGACTACAAGTCGCGAAGTCCCTCAACACGAGGTGCGGGACACTGCCCTGCAGAGGTGGGTACTGTTACAGACACCGGTGAACGTGTCTCCAGCCTCAGACACCAAGTCCACTCTGTCTTCCACTGTCCAACAGCAAGGGGAGGGATGCTGCTAGCTAGGAAGAGAAGGAAGAAGAGGGCCAGACAACAGGAGCGGCAGATTGCGTGGCTTCCCTTCCTCCCTGGGACCCTTTGGCACTCTTCGAGACAGGATTCATTCAGGGCCAAGAAAGGTCAGAGCTGACTGTGAGGAAAATTCTAAGACACCTCCTCCCCAGGGCCTGTGTACACACACTCGCACATCAAGACATCCCGACTATGCACAGCCACTCCAGCCTCCCTGCTTGGCGGCGTCTCAGAGCAAACCAAGGACCCAAGCAGCCCGCATGGCGAGGCACCCTGAACCCCATTCTGCATCGAAGTCAGAGCTGTCCAGACAAGTAGCGGGGTCTCTGTGGTCCCTGCCATGTGCTTCTTCCATTTCACCTTGGTCTGCAGTAGCCGAATGGAAAAAAAAAAAAAAAAAAAAAAAAAAGATCATTTGATTCTACAAATAGGTAAATGTCCAAGTTGGAGTCCCAGCACAAGGGAATCCTGTCACTCTTGTAAAAAGCTGTGATGCCCCTTTTTTCTTTTTCATGTTTGTTTGGGATGTAATATATGTGTTGCATGTGGGTGGGTATAGGGTGTGTGTAAGAATGTATGTATAAGAGGGCACCTGAGTGTGCGAGTCTGTGGAGGCCCAAGGGTGACATCAGGAGTCACCTGGATTGCTCTACTTCCTTATTGCTTTGCTCTGGGGCTTCCCGGTTTCCCCTATCCAGGGTAGGAATCACAAGCTGTGCCATATCCACCTGTCATTTTTATATGGGATCTCCACATCCAAACTCGGGTCCTTTTGTTTGTGAGCCAGAGGCTTTAACTACTGAGCCATCTTAGTAGTTAGTTAATAAAAGCCCCCACTTTTTGCTTGTTTTGTTTTTCTAATAAGTTGACCCTAGTTTATAGAACACCAGGCTCTTTAATAGATACTTACTACCTAGGTTATGCTGTCCTTTCTATGTAAAATACTTCAGACTTAAAAAAAAACAAAACAGCATGTCACACAGCAATCTGGGTTTGATTGAAATTCAGTATGTAGTCTAAGCTGGTCTGGAACTTACGGCAATCCTCCTGTCTCGGCCTCCCCAGTGCTGAGATTACAGGCTTGAGTTTCCTTACCAAACGCCTATTCATAGTGTAAAATCTAAGCTGCACATGAGTGTCCTTTGCCCGGGTGGCCCCAGACAGAGGTGGCAGTTCGCACAGTTAGGACCTCAATGATGGCTTTTAGCAGCCTGGAAGTTGCCACGGATCTAACGCAGGGAGAGATCGTTCCCTCGTTGGCTTTTGTTTCTTTCAAGGCCTGTTTTTTTCCCTCCATCTGGCCCTTAGAAGCTGGCTCTCTCTTCATTTGCCTTCACAGATTTTCAGGTTGTATGAACCCTAGGGATCCCAGGTCCCTTTGGGCCGCATGACCTCAGATGGATGCTGGGATTCCTTTTCCCACAAGGCCTTCCTGGTCAAGAGACCTCTGTTGCAACGGCTGTAACTCTTGGCTTAATTGAACTATAGCTCCACCCCAAATGCACCAAGTTTCCCAGACAGGTGGCCAAATATACAATGTGAGGCACAAAGCGTGAGAAAGGGGACTAAAAAACCAAGGCTCCAGCTCTCTCTCTCTGGGTCCCCATGCATTCCATCTAGGACTCAGTTTCTCCATCTCCACAAAGGGCTGATGAGATAGTGTTGAAAGACCTCTGTTGGAAAGACAGGACAAAGAGCACTATCTTGCAAAATATCTAATAAGATGATCACAGATAACTGTGACATTTTCTCGAGGTCCCAGAGCAGGGTCTTCCTGGGAAGCTCTCAGCTATTCACCCCAAGGTGCTGACTTGCATTCTGGGTCTCCTCCAACTCCTTAGGGGAGAAGGACAGTTGTGAAGACATTTCCTTACCAGGAGCACCAATTGTATCTAAAGCCCAGACATTGCTATGCCCAATATTTCCCCCGCCCTGTCTTTCTTCCTCTTAGAAATTTCTGTGATGTTCTCTGCCTACCAACAACCTGCATGTTGCCTTCAAGCCACACCTCTTTCTGGCCTCTCCCTGCACGATTTCTACAGCCCTTTTGTGTGGTTCTTGACCATTTATCAAGGTGACTTCCTGTCCAGCCTCAAGCTGCCCCCCCCACTCTAGAGCTAGCCCATGGCCACAGGAGATAGGTTCCAACTTGACTTACATTTTGACTTATGTCCATGCGGTGATTAATGCCTAATACAAAGTGGACCGTGACTTATTCAATGTCACTGAGATTCCTTGCACATATCTGTGGTGTTTTCTATTATTCCAGTGCCAAACAATGATATTGTGGCTTTATGGATGATGGGATAATAACTTTCAGATGGCCGGGCTCTTACAGGGGAGGGGAGACTGAAGGTTAGGGATAAAGCTCAGTTACTAGAATCCTTGCCTGGCAGGAACAAAGCTCTGGGTTTGAATCCCAGCACTGAATAAACCACACCTGGTGGTGCACACCTCAGCACTCGGGAGGTGGAGGCAGGAGGGTTGCAAGCTCTTGGCAGCCTTGGTTACCGAGTTCAAGGCCAGTCTGGGCTATAGAGACCATCTTGAAAAAAACAAAGGAAGAGAAGAGGCTGGAGCGAGGGCTTGCCTGCCTGGCCCTTGGGCATGCTCTGTCCTCCGCAAAGGACTTCTCGCCTGCAGGAGTCCCACAAAGGCCGTAAGGGGAGACCTGTATGCAGAGAATGGAGAATGCTGGAAAGCGCGTGGGGACCTGGACAGCCACGGCACAGCCTCCAGGCAGTGTCTCACACCAGACAGATTACTAGAAGCAACAGCAGGAGATGGGTGGGCATGCAGGGCGCAGCCCAGGGAAGCCAGGAAGCGGAGACCCAAGCACCAAAGAATCCTGCTATCCTTGACGAGGAGCAAGAAGGCACACGTGAGGACCCTTGTCCCTGCCCTCCAAGGAGAAGGAGCAGCCCCCTTCTCTCAAGGGATCCAAGAGGTGAGAGACTCCTGGTGTCTGACCCTCCATGAGAGCAGACCAGGGGCCTGCAGGAGGAGAGGAAGCCCTCTGTCAACGGCGTCCACCCATCCCACTGCCAGCCTTGTCTAGGGTCGCGTGGCTTTTGTTTTTGGTGAGATCAGTTTACCAGAGGAGTGGCTTCGGTGAAGTCCATCAGCAGGTCCCCGGGCCCCAAGGTGAAGGAGCCTGTGTGATCAGAGGGGCTCTGTAAAAGCAGAAACACCCGAGTTAGGGATGCTCTGGGGGATGAAGCGCTCACCATACAAGACAGAGACCGATACCTTTCCAAGTCCAAGTCTTGGCGCGCTCATTCCTCACATGCCCCTCCCCCGGCAGATTACAAAATATCCAAACTGAACCCTTCATGTTCCCCCCCCCCCCGAACTTGTCACAGGTAGACACAAGGCAAGGGCTAGGGGAATCTGTCCTTTTCAAAGTTGCGACCCACTTTCGTAAGCTTTCAGTGTTTTTTAGGGGAACACTTTAGACAGCTCCTTAAATACGTAAAGACAGCAAGGACTTTGTCCCCGATGGGAGGTTCAGGTGGCCTGAAGGAGCTAAATTGACCAGGGACAAAGGGTGGCTGGAGACTCCGGCATCTGTGCTCCTTAGATTTGGGCAACTTCCCACTCTGAGGCCTTAGCTATGCGAGTGGATTTTCAAGAGGAGGAAGCTGAACCAAGCAGAGCACATCCATTAGACACAAGCGAGGCCCTCAGAAGAGAGATGGCCGGGAGGGGCAGCCCTAAGGCCTCTGAGAAGATGTGCGCTGAGCCACCACCGCCTCCTTATCCTAAACATTTCTACAAGGTTGTTTTCAAACTAGTTGCGTGACACAGGATGCGACCCTGTGTCCATGCTTGACATAAAACTGCAAGAAGCCTCTCCCACCACCTTGAGAATCCAGGAGGTGAGGCAGGTGTGGCAGCTCACACTTACAGCCCCAGTACTTGCAAGGCTGAGGCAGGAGGTGCATCATGAGTTCAAGACCACCCTGGGTTTCACAGTGAATACCAGACCAGCCAGGGTTGCATTCTAAGTTCCTATCTCAAAAAATAAAACCAACTAAATTAACAAACCAAAAGCTGCCAGGAGATGGGTGATCAAGAGAGCAGCTGAGAGCTTCAGAGTGCACCAGCCACGTATGTATCTGAGTCTATTCCAGGTACCTGGGGAAGGGATGTGTGTCTGGGGCTTTGCTATTTAGATGGTACTAGGATTTGTGACCCCAGAAGCTGCAGAAACATCAAGAATCAGGTATGCACACACATGGGAGCCTTCTCTGGACTCGATGCTAGTGGCTGATCTGAGCAAGGGAGACCTCATTTGCAGGAGGAAGCTGAGCTCTGAAAGACTAAGTAAGGGCTTTGGAAGAGGCTGCCCTTTTTAAGCAGTGGCTGGTGTGTGAATGGGGGAGCTGGGAACACACTGGAGTTCCATTCCTGCCACCAGCACACCTGTCCCCAGCATACACCTTTCCTTCCAGAGCTGCATGGACTCAAGCCCCTTTGGCTGAACCTCCACTTGGATAGCAAAAGACTCCACTATTTGGACCAGCTGCCAAAAAATAACCATCCACAGAATCACTGAGAAAAGCGGGAAGAGTGTCTTGGGAAAGGTCTTTGTTGCTTCCATTCATGTGTCTGGTATTTCCTGAACAGGGAATATTCTCCATTTTCCAAAGATTAACATACCTTATCCTATAGAAGGTACGAGGGGGACATCTTTATGCTTTTAATCCTCTGAATGATCCATTACAGAGTTGGTGTGTATGCGGGGGAGGGGAGTCCTGGAGAATTCCTTAAACTGCCCCCAAACATGGTTTATAATGTTTTCTATCTCACCATGTTTCTCATAAACTCGAGGCTTGTATTTTGGGTCAGGTTGTATAAAATGTGTTTTGTCTTTAATTATCAACTCTTTGTTTTTGGAACCAACCTTAAGGGTCATCAATTTTCTCATCACTCTAAGCTGGGATTGCTTTTATTTATTTGCTCTCTTGCTTTGAGACAGGGTCTCACGAAATCCAGAATGTGCTTTAAACTCCCTGTGTAATGTAGGATGACCTGAACTTCTAACTCTCCTGCCTCCATCTCCCCAGTGCTAGGATTACAGGCACGCTCCATCATGACCCGTGAATGCAGTGCCAGGCCAACACTCTATCAACCCAGCCACGTGCCCAGCCTCGTTTCACTGTGGTTTATTGCGTGCATGCAACTGATCATGCCAGATGCCCCTCACAAGTGGACTCTCACATTCCATTCCATTACCTTGACTCCTGGGGACAGCCGGCCCTTGCTTTCTGACTGCTGAGGCGAGCTGACTTTCTGGACCTTGGGGGATGCCATCGGTACCGAGACTTGAGTGGCAGCTGCCGTGGTACTTGCGGTTGGGGCTGTGGTGGCTCCCACTGCCTCGGCCAGGTCTGGAGGGAGGTCGTCTTCATCACTGCGGTTACTAAAAGCACATGAAGCTCTGCTCATTACAATAATACACCGACTGTGAGGAGTGCGGGGAGGCCGGGGAGGCCAGAGTGGAGGGGAGCAGGACTCCCCAGAGAGATAGATGCCTAATCCGCAGCTTACAGGATCTAGTACACCGATCTTTACCAAAGCACATTTGGGCTGGATTTTCTGTTGCCAGAGTATGTGTGTGGTGGTGGTGGTAGTGGTGGTGTGTGTTTGCAGTAAATTTATATACATATATGCATAATATGTTTGTATCATTGTAACCATTTTTTCTTGCATGTATGTGTAGCATGTGCAATATATGCACTTCCCTGTGCATATGAGCATGCGTGGGCATGCCCAAGTCATGGCATGTGTTTGAAGGCAGAAGATACTTCAGGGGTGAGCCCTCGCCTCTCCATCTTGCTTGAAGCAGGATCTCTTCACTGTCGTGTAAGGCAGACTACTTGATTTGCAAACTTCTGGATCCTTCCGACTCTGCCTCTCTTTTTCTGAAGTCATATGGGAGATGGCAGATGCCTATAATACTGTGTCTGCTTTTACGTGGGTTCTGGGCATTGAACCTGAGTCATCAGGCTTGCACAGTGCTTTTCCCCAAAGAGGGAATTTCCCCAACCCCATATGAATTATTTTTGGGCGAGAAAGGCTGTAGTACTGAATACTTTCACAAAGCTGTGTAAGTCCCGCAAGCATTTCTATCAAGTGTAAAGAACACCACGTATGGTCATTGAATAATCCCTCCTGTCTCCATGAACGTGTCTCTTCCAGGTGCCTTACAGCAGGAGGTTACACAATGGACAGCCTTCTGTGTCTGCTTTGCTTTATTCACCATGATGTTTTCAAAGTCCAACCATGATGTGGCCTACATCATTATAATGGAGAGCATCCCACTGCATAGACACATCACACTTTTTACCCATTCATCTGTTGATGGACACAAATTGATGCCACTTTTTGGCTTTTGTGAACAAAACTGCTGTGAACACAGATGTACCCTCGCCAGTTTGCTTCTCCATTTTCCATTCTCTTGAACTGGCATTTTACCCGAGTGGGATTTCTGGGCCCTAGTTCTATGTGTCATTTGTTTGAGAAGCAAACCCCTCAAGGATGGTACACTGAGGCGTTTCCTTCAGCAAGGAGCTTAGGTAACTACTGTGCCGAGCCAGGTGTGTAATAGCATCTTTAGTGGCCTTAAATCAACTTCCCCTTAGAGGCAGAAGAGTTGAGCAAATTGGTTTCAGGGCCAATTATCTCTGGTCTTAGAATCTCTCTGCTGAAAGGAAGAGACACAGGAAGTAAATAACAGCAGACAGAAAGCCATCGCAAGGAAGGAGTCTGGTCCGAAGGTGTGGGCTTGTCTCCAAGCCTGGGATTCAAGAGGAGCTTGAATGTGCTCATGGGTGCTCTATAACCTTCCATGTTAAGTGCCGAGACTGGAAGCTCCTGCAAACCTGGCCATCCTGGCACACACTATGATAGTGCCACTGATGACCTGTTCTTAGGATGGACACTGCATTCTCCATCTTGTAGAAATAAAATCACGGCCTCGTGCCCACCAGTAAAGGGACCAATCAACAGTATGCAGTATGTGGACCCCACACATCTGAGAGAAGTTGTGTTCTAGGAAAGATCCTCTGAGCCCATACAGCATCCTGCCTAGCAGGAGTGTCTTTGAGTACTTGAGACCTTGGCTTATAATGGATAGTGAGTGCTATCAGCATAATTGATGGCAAACATCTGTTTTTGTATTCCTAAGGCTTAGGGCTGTGCTGTACCAATCTGAGCCCTGGGGGTAGGTATGAGAGGGAACAGGTCAGTCGCGAGGGACTCCACCCCTAGTCGGCTGATCCTCAGTGAAGGCCTGGATACCAAGGCTTTTCTCACTCAGTGAGTTTCTTTGATTGGAACTTAATCCCTTGTGTATCTCACGTTATCACTGGGAGAACGAATGGCTGTTCCCGTGACTCCGCACAGAAGACAATTTCCTTCTAACTGGACGCTTCTAACCTTTCGCTGGCATTGATCTATGTTGCTTTGCTGTAATAAACAGTAACCACAAATATAGCTGCTTGTCTGAGAGCTGGGGGTCCTGCTAGTGAGTCACCCTGAGGACGCCTGGGACTCTCTGTGGGTTGATTCTGGAAATGACAGCTCAGCTGAAGAGTGCAGATGAAAGATCTATGACCCGTAGGTCCGGCAGCGAGCCCCATGGGAAACACACGGCCAGCAGACACAGTTGTGGATGGACCCTGGGGGGCATTAGATCATGCTGTGAAGGAGAGATCTCAGGTGGAAGAGTTAGGTCTCATCACGACCAGGGAAAATGAAGAAGACAATAGGTTGCTGATACATCCTCCACCAAGGTGACTCGCTCACATATGCATCTATTCGCTTCATAGTCTTAGCATCTTGTTTACAGTCTCTGTTTTTCAGAGACTCCGATGTGATGGCCAATAGCTGACTTTAAATTACCTACTGAAGTCACATGAAGGAGCTCCCTTACCCCTCATGGGATTCCACAGCTAGAGTCCATGAGTTCTTATCTAACTTTTTCCCCACCCCTCATGGTTTCCATGCTTAGAATCCATGAGTTCTCCAGGGCTCTCTTGCCTCTAATGGATTCATTCTTTCTCTTCTCTAATAAATTCTGCCTTAATCCTCTAAAAAAATGTTCATCTAGCCAAGGACTTGGAAGAGGAAAGGGAATTTGTTTTTACCTCATTTTAAAACACTTGAGCCTATAGACATGAGCCACCATGCCTGAGTGTGTGTGTGTGTGTGTGTGTGTGTGTGTGTGTGTGTGTGTGTGTATGAACACTTGGCCTTATGTGTGGAATGACATTCCCAGCCCCTCCTGGTTATTTTGATGTCATGGTTGAACTCTCTTGTCTTACTTATTCAATTTTTTAAAGTATTTTTAAAATTTATTTATTTATTTATTTTGCGTGTATATGTGTGTGCACGTGTGTGTGTGTGTGTGTGTGTGTGTGTGTGTGTGTGTGTGTGTGTGTATGTGTGTCAGAGGACACTGTATATCCTCATGGAGAACCATGGACAACTTCCAGAATCATTCTGAATTGCTTCTACTTTCTTTTTGCTTTGCTCTGGGATTTCCAGGATCTGCCCACCAGGGCTGGAAGTACAGCCTGCTGGCTGTTTCAGCCTGGTGTTTTTTTGTTTGTTTGTTTGTTTGTTTTTTATGGTGTTTTAATTTTTTTTTCTACTTTTATGAACACATTGAGTATTCGTCCTAGCCTCCTTCCCTCTTCCCTCCCTTTCATCCCCTTGCTTCTATGGACCCCAGGATTCACTCTGGCTTGTCTACTCCTGTGGGGGCTCAGGCCTCCATAGTATATCAAGTTACCTCTCTTCACAGCCTGGAGTTTTTATGTGGACTCAAGACCTTCTGTTTTCGAGGCAGAGTCTTAACCCCTGAGCCACGTCTCCAGCCTCTTATTCAATTTAATTTTTTTTATTATTTATTCAATTGTGCGTGTGTGCGCTTGTATGTACGTGTGTGTATGTGTATGTATGTGTGTGTGCGAGTGTGTGTGAGTATGTGTGTGTGTGTAGAACCACGGGCGAATTTGGGAACCACCATGGACGCCTCCACCTCCTCCTTCTTTACTCTGCCCCGGGATTCACAGGCTCCGCCCTACCAGGACCAGAAACGCAGGCTGCCCCCGCTTCTATACGTGGCGTCTAGGATCCAAACTCAGGACCTTCCGCCTGCAAGGCAGAGGCTTAACCCCCCCCCCCCGCCACCTCTCCAGCCCCTCAATTTTTTTTATTAAAAAACTTTTCCCACTGTGTTTAAAGAAACAGTAAAAATATATTTTTGGGAAAAGATCACAAAATCTGCCATTTCCTTTCTTTCTTCATTCTGAGATGTGGGTCTCACTGATGACAGGGAGTTCACAGGGGGTTCAGGCAATCCTATGTCCCGGCCTCCTGAGTAGGAAGGGCTATAGGCACGGACCACCTCATCTGGTAGGTTCAACACTTTCTGAGCACACTGGTTGGTTATCTATGTAAAAATGACACATGTACCTGCCTCAGACTCTCTTTCTCTCTTCTCCTTGTACCCAGAATCTGTTAGATTTCCAGGAAGGAATGTAGAAGATTTTGTCTATATCCTCACTGAAAGTAGTTGGATAACTTGTCCAGAGCCTCTGGGTGTCACCATGGTCTTGGGAAAACAACTATCTTCTGAATGCATATAACTCTGCCTGGGGAGTTAGGATAGTATTACAACCAATGACCATCAAATGGTTTAAGAGAACAAGGGTTATAACTGATAGTCCAGTTACAGTCTGTCCAGCTTGACGAGAGAGCATGCACTGACCCCAGGGCCGAGGGAACTGGCCACACCATCTCTACGTAATGGCTGAGAGAGGGACAATCCTTACTTGCCAGACCAGCATGTCTGGCCAAGTGTACACAAGGATGCCAACTCTCTCAACCAGCTCTCTGTATTTTATCCCAGAGCCTAATTCCACCTACCATGGCCTGGGCCTTCCCCATCAGCTAGAAAATCTCCTGCAGGTTTGCTCTGGGTCTTACTCAACCACTAATTCTCTAAAATGTGCCCAGAGCTCAAACCCTCAACTGTCAAGTTGACACTTGTGCCTCACTATGACACTGGCCATCTGTGTCTCCATGACAGTCATGTAGAACAGGGTCCCAGAGAATTGGAAAGCCAAGTTTCTCACCTATGTTCTTGTTTTTAATCAGTTTTTATTATCAATAATTAGGAGTTAAGTAGATAAGCCAATGAATGAAAGCTCATGTCAAAGATTCAAGAACTACTTTGGGAGAGAAAAAAATGTCAGCCTGGGAGAATCCCACTCATTCATTTCACTCTTTTCTCCTTAGCGGGAGACGCAGTCAATCTTTGATTTTCCAAGTAGAATATTTGGAGACAGTTTCAGAAACATGCATTAAGTCAGAGTACTGAAAGGTTTTTCTAAAAGAGCCCATTTGGTGATTGAGTGAAATTTTCTTTCCTTCCAGACTACCTGCAGTTGGTCATTTAAAAACATGATTACCTATCCCAAAGGGGTGGTAATAACATTTTGAGTTTCAAATGCAAAAGGAGAGGCAAATCCCTCCGGGCTTGTCCTTGGGGAAGCAGATTTTTAAGGTTTATTTGTTCCTGGCATCATTAGTACTGTTAATTATTTGAACCCACATTCATTCTTGGTTTCCCAGGAAAAACCACTACCATCTGCCCAAGAGTTTCTGTCAAGGCTAATGAGAATGTGTCCATCCTTTAAAACCTCTGAGCACGCTTCTTCCTCTTTCTGCAAGGTGCACATGACAGGTGTGAGTTGGTGGGGTGGGGATGCTTCTGGCATTGAGCTCCCTGACTGTTACTTTGCATCTTGGTCCCTCCCCCCAAAATAGTCTCACGCTAATGCTGACACAATCCCTTAGCTCATTTGACAAAGAAAGCTTGTGTGAAGCCAGGCCTGATGAGCAGATGCTTGGGAGGCAGGGGAGGCCGAGGCAGGACGATTGCAAGTTCAAAGCTTGTCTAAGGAATTTAAGGGAGACCCTGTCTCAAAATGAAGGTTAAAAAATGGGTTGGGGCACCTAGAACTAGGCCAGCTTAGTCTCTCCCCATCTTGAAGCTCAGGGAAATTTGCGGAAGAGGGGGCGATAAGAGTGTAAGAGCAAAAGGATGGGAGGAGCAATGATATGTAAGATACTCCATACTAGTTAGGGCTGAAGCAATCATAATTGGACTTTGCATGCCCTGCGCATTGTCCAACACACTGTTGACCTCACAAAGTCTAGCATCTGCTAAAGGCACCAAGATCCTTGGAGGCAAAGGATTGGCAGCCACAGCAGTGTTCCTATACCTAAGGGGAACACGGGAAAGGGTTCAGGGAAAGGCCACTGGGTCCTTGTACGTCATCGGAGAGGAAGGCCCAGAGGAAAATCAGACATGCACAAGAAAGGACTCTCTGGGAATTGGGGTGGGAGGCACTGGGGGATGGGGAGGGAGCAGGGGGTACGGGGGGAGGAGGAGGGAGGGAGGGAACTGGTGTACCTAATAAGTTTGTATGAGCTGAAATAAAAAAAAATGGGTTGGGGTTGTAGCTCGTGGTAGATCCTAACATTTATGAGATCCTTAGTTCAATCTCCAATACCATTAATAAAAAAAAATTGGAAGAAAGAAGGTGGTGAGAAGAAGGAGGGGAAGAGGGGAGAAGGAAGGAAGTGGAGGCAGAGGAAAAAAGAGGCCAGAGAAAGAGAGAGAGAGACAGCTTAAAGATTGTCTCCCAAGGCTCAGAAGTCTCCCCACTTTCCAACTCCAGAGTCCCCACCCTTTCCATTGTGTCTGGAGATTCTTCTATAGCTCTCTGGCCAATTATATATTCAGGTACGGTGTCTAGGTTGTACCCAAGGTCAAGAACCAGGAACTACCATGTGGTCAATACTACAAATACCACCTCTCCTTCCTACAGCATTGACTTGTCTTGGTTGAATTGCGATCTCCTGTGACTCTGTCTTTGCCTCCAGTGCACTGTGAGTCTTTGGATGGGAACTGTCAGTCACTTTCCTTGACAGTGCTCACAACAGTGTGGTGTAGACTGTAGCCAAAGGACTTTTGTTGAACCAAGCTGAAGACTTAGTGGTCCTGTGCGATGTGGCCCTGTCCACTCTAGTCTCTTCTGTGGTTTCTTTGGTAGCTTTGGCGCCTGTTGACTGACCTACACTACTGCCTTACTGTCATGCAGGGGGCAGGAGGGCCGCTCTCCTGTGGCTTCTGGTGGTCCCTGTCCTGGCGCTCATGTACCCATGAGCTGCCTTCTCTTGGGTGGGGCTGGACCCACAGACTTGCTCTTCATGAATGGAATATGACAAACATAACGGGGTGTCATTTATGTGCTTAAGGATTGTAACTGTGACCCTGCCAGTTCTTCTCTGTTCTTTCTGTGACAGAGAAACTCACCTGACAAGCTAAGAGCAGCCTTGGTCCAACAGCCTCCAAGGACATTCTGATGAATTCTGACGACTGCGAGAATGAGTCTCCAGATGTGAGCACGACCCTCACTGATACCTTGAAAGTAGCCTTCTGGAGATCCCCGGTACAGAGGACACAATAAGGCCACACTGGACTCCCATCCCCAATAACTGCAAGGTGATATGTGGGGGGCCATCAGGGGCACTTTGTTACACAGCAACCAGTGTTAAGTACACGTACCAACTGTGTCATGCTGGAGGAAGTTCTAGCCCCATCGTAATCTAAACTAGAAGCACATGGAATTTGGGGGATGGCTGTCTAGGAATGGAAGAAGCACTGATAACTAAATATTCATATACAATGGAAAAATACGAAGTACAGAACTCACAAACTATATTGTCTTGTTAACTTCCTCACACGGGGAGGCTTGATCTCCGGCTTTTCTGCAGGTGGCTGGGCGGTTTCCACACGTATAGGAATAGGACTTCTAGAAGCAGAAAGAAAAAACACAGAAAAACACCAACAAAAAGGGTTTGGCCATCTGGACTGCTTCTCAGTTAATTTATACCTTAATAAGACCAATGGTCATAAAATCCAATTTTTGTTGCCTTTCTAACCTATTTATTTAATAGCTAAAATTATTTTTAAAACATAGAAAAAAAATCCAAAACCGAACAACCAAGCAAAATCCATAGGAAAGAAAATATAACAAGAAGGGAATTAAATCTAATTGAGGGCCAAATACGATTGCCCTGCTTCAGACGAAGCCCCAGTGAGCGAGTGCTTGGTTCACAACCAGATTTCAATGGTGAAATGGAGAAAAACCTGTGGCTGGCCCAGCTTCGTTTCCAAATATCTGCTGGCTATGTGCCTTAGTAACAGCCTTGGAGGGCTGTAGCCTTGTAACAGAGCCAGAGTATACACGGGCATGTACTAGAACCACGGTATGTTTTATGCAAAAATGCATAACCTGTTTTATGACTGGCTCTAAAACATTATAATCCAATGTTCATGTAAAATGTTAATTGCATTTCTCTTTGATTTCTCCTCATTTGTGCTAGATTACCCACGGTGATTCAATTTTGTATTTTTATTTTTTATTTTTTTTTTTTTGCATGTGTCTGTGTGTGTCTACATACGTGTTTGTGTGAATCAGAGGTACTATGTGTGCCTGCGGAAGGCCAAGGGTGAGTGTGGGAATCACCCTAGATTGCTCAACCTCCTCTTTGCTTTGCTCTGGAGTTCCCCAGGCTCTGCCTTCCAGGGCCAGATATGCAAGCCACTGCTGTCACTTCTGCCTGGTGTTTTTTTACGTGGGATCTGGGATTGGAACTCAGGACCTTTTGTTTAACCTCTGAGCTGTCTCTCCATTCCCCTTGGTGATTTAATGAAGAACTTTAATATATTTTTCTAGCAGTCACAACTAATTTCATTAGCGTGTGTACATGTACACATACACACATGTGCGTGTATTGGTGAGCACACACATGGAGGGCAGAAGCTATTACCAGTGTCTTTGTCAGTTGCTCTCCACCTTATCCTTTGAGTCAGGGTCTCTTGCTGAGTCTGGAGCTTGTGGATTTGGCTAGTCTGGCTGGCCACAGAACTTCAGGGATCTGCCTATCCCTGGACTTCTAGCACGAGTGTTAGAGACATGCACTCTAAGGGTCCTAACTCTCATGCCTGTGCAGTAGGTACTTTACCATCAGAGCTGTCTCCTTATCTCCACTAGTTTCACTTTTAAAAGATCAGTAATTACTTTCAAGCACCAAGGAGTCTCCGAGTCCAGGGACCTCTGACAAGTCAATTAACATTTCCGAGCTTCCACTTTCTCTTCAGTTCAATCCCTTGTCCAAGAGGTATGTGGTTAGTGCCCAGTAAATGCTTGTTGAGTGAGTACAGGAAAAAAATCAATGTAGTGAATTCATGGTTCGTCCAGGCCAGGACCCCAGTGTAGGTGGCACATGGTCTTCTGGGGGAGTATCAGCTGATGGGGCAGCATGGGGACAGCTGACGGCTGAGAAAGCCTCACGGGATTGATGCTCAGCCTGGTGGAGCGAAGGCTACAGTGGGAGACAGAGAGGAGGCCTGGCTGAGTGCAGACCCCATGGCCACCACCACACACACACGCGGTCCCAGCAGAAGAGCAGGAGATGGGGACGAGAAGGAAAGCCAGAGACCGTCAGGCGGGATCTCAGGCAGAGAGTTTCTATCACAGACGATGGCAACCTCTAAAGTTTCTACAAGAGAGCAGGATCTTCAGACTTGTAAAAAAAGGGACTGGGAGGTGGCTCAGGAGTTAAAGCTTTTGCCTTGCAAACAAAAGGACCCGCATTCAGATTCTCAGATCCACATAAAAATGTCAGGTGGATGTAGTAGCTGTCTGTATTCTGGCCCTGGAAGATGGAGCCTGGGAAACCCCAGACAAAGTAATAAGGAGGTGGAGGAATCCAGGATGATTCACCCTTGGGCTTCGACAGGCACACAACACTCAAGAACCCTCTTACACACACACACACACACACACACACTCCACCATCATCATCATCAGAGCACATTGGAAGAAGTTGGAAGGAACATCTTAGGAGATTTGTACTAGTAATCCAAGATGAGGGATAATGAGGATGGGGTAGGCAAGGACTATGGTACCAGATAGGAAGGGGTAGATTTGGGAAGTTAAGTTGATGGGTCATGATGACCAATTAAGTGAGAGGATAAAGCAGGGGGTGGAGGCATAAAGGCTTCTTGGTTTCAAGCCCGGGTAAGGCACAAGCAATAAAGCAATTTTCCAAGGCTGGAAACTGGTGAAGGAAGGACGTGGGGTATGGTAGGGAGTGTGTTTGCGTGTGGTGTGTGTTTGACTTTTGCTTGTCCAGTGCTAGGGATGGAGTATGGGACCCTGTACACATGAGACAAGTGTTCTAGCCCTGAGCTAAACCTCCAGCCTGAATTAAGGCGTTGAAAGTCCAGGAGGGGATGTGTCCCCGGAGGAAGACAGACTCACATCAACAACACAGACATAAGATGATATGCGGACATGCTAACTTTACTTTGGGCTCTAACACCTGGGGATCTTGCCAGCATGAGATCCTTGTTACCACCACCACTACCCCCACTGCCCCCTCCCACCAGGATGTCAAAGGACTGAAATGGAACTCGCTAGTCGAGGTTTGCTTTTGTTCCTTTTGCATTGTTAGGGCCTGAGCCCAGTGCCTTCAGCATGCCAGGAAAACTCTCTCCCACTCAGTTACATCCCCAGCCGGAGTTTTTGAGTTCTTCCTTCCTTCCTTCCTTCCTTCCTTCCTTCCTTCCTTCCTCCTCCTCCCTCCCTCCCTCCCTCCTCCCTCCTCCCGCCCCCCTCCTCCCCCCTCCCTCCTCCCTCCTCCCTCCCTTCTTTTCTTTCTTTCTTTCTTTTCTTTCTTTTCTTTTTCTTTCTTTCTTCTTTCTCTTTCTTTCTTCTTTTTCTTTCTTTCTTTCTCTTATCTTTCTTTCTTTTCTTTCTTTCCTCTTTCTTTCTGTCTTATATTCTTGTTTCTTTT